>CM070511.1:59034060-59634060 GCA_036346375.1 Guadua angustifolia
AAATAGCTAATTTTCCTCAGTAATAAATTGCAAAAGCAGGTTCAGTGTAGATTCTAGCTTATGCTAAAAGCCACTTAAAAGTTGGGCTATTTTGAGAGGCTTACTGACTTTTTAAAAGCTGAAGTTGGCTTAAAGCCTCCTCTCAAACAGGGCCAATCCTGGTTAGGTTAAAATATAGCATCTCTTGGTTAACTTTTTTTCAGGGCCGGTCCTAGCATTTTAGGGGTCCGGAGCGAAAACTTATATAGAGACCCCTTCCACCTCCTCATATATATAGTCTTATAAGCACACATCATTGAAGAAATTAATATTCGATGCACAAAAAATACTTTTATAGAATAATTTAAAGTTTAGGAAATGACAAATGTAAATTGTAATTATAAACACTTACTTGGCACTTGGCATCATCTTAAAAAATTTCTTCTAACATTTTGTGATACAAAGTCATCGATTATACTATTGATATCAATCTCGTCCAGTAACTTCTTCTCGATACATAAAGTCACTAAATCATTTAACCTTTCTTGAGTTATTGTTGATCTCAAATAGTTATTCAACAATTTCTCCACAAGTATTTCTCAAAAGCCCACGGTGTAGTTGCATACACGGGGCCTCGACTTTGGGGGCCAGCGGCCGCCCACCCCCCCTCGTTGGCCTCGCTTTTTACATGAAACAAGAATGAAAGGACAAAAATGTAGCCGACATGCTATGTGTTTGTGAATCTGCCTTATAAGTTGACGAATACTTATACCAGGGGGTACCTCACAGCAAGGTATACATCTATTTCAAGATCGTATATCTCTCAGTCATACAGACATAGCGGCAAGACTGGCAGCGATGCAGAGTGCTGAAGAGGGTATCACCAAAGTCTCCGTCCATCACAGATGGGATTATCCCTAAATATTGGCTGAAACACCAAATGCTCCGTCTTGGGCCCAGTTATGGGCCTCATTGGGTCACAAAGGACCCTCGGCCTCATTCAGGCCCACCGGGGGCGGTCCGACCTGATCGTAGGTCGGCGCCCCACTGCTCCGACAGCCATGTCGGACGCCTCATGAGCCGATTCGACCTCAGGTCGAGCCCCTACCGAGCTCCAACCCAGCGACCTCCGCCATGTCGCTGGTCGACTCCAAGCTGGTCACCTGCCCCATGGATGCGACGACCATACTGGGGTAGGTGGCGCCTCCCAAAGGCGGACGGGATGCCACCTAAGTCAAAGCGCCCGTCCCTTCACCTCGTCAGGCATAGTGGAGAGACGCGCTCCCTCCCGAGGCGACACTAGAGCGCATCATGCACAACGTCAACATCTGACATGCGTACAGAGGGCAGGTGCGCGCCTTCCCAACAGGGCGCCGCTTGCTATGTCTACCAACCCAAGCGAGGGACGAACGGGACCTGTCAATCATCAAGACCGAAGACCGGGACTCCCGGGCGTAACGTATCCCTACCTTTTTTCTCCAAGCTCCCGTGTAACCTACCCCCTCTACCTATATAAAGGGAGGCAGGACCCTCAGGGAAAGGGGAGGACTGATTCTTTCTCTCTCGATTCACATCGGCACTCCGCCCGCATTCGATTCAATCCGACTCGAACGGATACTCCCTAGCCTCTTCACTCGGACGAGCGCTCAGGGCCTATCCTGAGCCCACGCTTGTAATCCAGTGCAGTCCGCTGCACCCGGAGCAATACATAACCACCACACGAACTGGACGTAGGGACGTTCGGTCCGAACCAGTATACATCTTGGACTCCCGTAGTCTAACCATTTAAGGAGAGGGAGCGCGCGACCTCTATACTTACAAATTTACTTGCCGGTTATACGATCGCCGACATAAGTAGGCTGGATATTGAGTGAATTTGGACCAGTTGCTAGGGAAAACTATTGTCAATGCCGAGCACTGGTCAAAGCCTTTTCATGTCCCTTGCTCCAGTTAGATATCACTGATAACCCTGTAGAGGCAAACAGAGAGAGCCACATGTGAACATCTGGCTCAGTTTGTAGCCAACATTAGAGGCGAAGTGGGCCGTGTGTTGCTGTGGGTGAAAAAAAATCGTTGAGACAGGCAAAGATTTTAACAAAGAAAAAGAATTTTTTTTAGGAATAACTTGGAAAAAAATGAAAACAAAGGCGTCAATCTATGTAAAAAAAAGTTATCTCCCTGAATTTTTTTTAAAAAAATATTCCTGTAAATGTTTTTAAAAATATAGCAATCTATTTTTTTATGGTAGCTTAGGCATGCTCCTAGGACCGTTCCCAAAAAATTTCAAAAATTTACAAAATTTAGTAGCTAAGCTAAATCAGTGAACTTACTTTAAATGCATTAGTAGCAATGCTAGTTTTTTTTTAAATCACATAAGTTTGATCATGACATAAAATTTTTAAAGTACCATATGCATGCTCTCAGGGCCCTTCTCAAAAAATTTCAAGAATTTACAAATTTAGTAGCTCAACTAAATCAATGAAGCTGCTTTAAACGCATTAGCAGCACTGCTAGTTTTTTTTTAAATCGCATAAGTTTGATCGTGTCCTAAATTTCTTCTGGTAGTGTAGGCATGCTCTCAGGGCCTTTCTAAAATTTTTTCAAGAATTTGTAAATTTAGTAGCTTAGTTAAAGTAGCGAAGTTGCTCTAAATGTATTAGTAACATTGTCAAATTATGTAAAAATCATCTTAATTTTTTAGGTAGGTTAGGGACACTCTGAAGACCCTCTTTAAAAAAGTTTCAAAAATTAACAATATGATATAATAGCTCAACTAAATTAGCGAAGTCAATGGGAAAAAAAGCCAAAAATCTAGGGAAATTCTCTTTGGATGGGATTTGAACCCGAGACCTCACGCACAAGCGGCAAAGCCTCTGGCAACTGAGCCAAGCGACATTTGTGAAGCATGACGCATAATAAAATTTTGAGGGTATCTAGAATTCACTGTAGAAACTATAGAAAATGGTGCGATGTGGCAGCATGAGTGGAGCGACATTTGTGAAGCATGACGCATAATAAAATTTTGAGGGTATCTAGATTTCATTGTAGAAATTATAGAAAATGGTGCAATGTGGCAGCATGGGCGGAGGGTGGCCGTATCTCTCCGTGAATATAGATTTATATAGATTCATGCCACCTCTTGGCAACACAAAAGGAGGAAATGAATTTTTAAACCCGGAAAGGATTCGATCTTTGTTTACAACTTAAAAAGAAAAAAAAGCGGTCCTTTTTCCTTTTCTCTTGTTTTCCCCCTATAAAATACATGTGAAAAAAATCTGAACGGACGACGATTAGGACATGTACAATAAGATCATCTCAGCTTACTCTTAGCATATCCACATCAGTTTTATCCTATGTGGAAGAGTAATAAAAGAGGAAAGAGAAGAGACATGGCTTTTATTTAGTAGTAAGTATTGCACGAGAGCATAACTAAATTAGTTACGTACAAGAGAGAAGAGATAATTATTGTACAGTATCTAGAGTCAACCTCTAGATACAGTCATTATATAAGCTAACTTTATTATTTACTCTAAATGATAGATAAAGTAAATAGTAAATTTTATTATTATACTTGCTCTTACCAACGTAGCTCAGCAACCTACATTTCACTTTCAGCTCAGTAGGCCATGAAACGGCAAAGCAGTCAAACAGATAGCGTGTCCAGAACCTCAAACTGTCAAATGCCCAACGTCTCATCAAGCATAAATGCATAAGGGAACCAGTTGCTTCCAGCTCAGCGGCAGCGACTGCCTATCAAAGTTAAAAATTTCGGTAAAATCTGACGAAATTTTCATCGAAAAAACAGATTTCAGATCACCCCGAATTTAAAATTATCGGTTGGATTAATGTTTTTAAAAAAATAAAACGCTACAGTGATTTCAGTTTTTTGAGCGAAATTTTGGGTTTTTAGTCCGGTTGTCAAAGTTTTAGGGCCGGATTTGACCGGATTTAGTCTAATAACCCTTAAGAAAGTTATTTTATTTGAAAATTTGTTGAAAAAACAAAATTTTGAGATATTTTAAAATTTTGGCACAAACATTATCTGATTTTTATAAAATTCTATAAGCTTGATAATGATATGAAAAAATTATGGTACAATCCTTAGCAGTGTAGGAGCATACAGAAAAAAAATGCAAAATAAGTTAACTTCATTTTTTGTCTTTAAAAAATTAAATATAGAATGAATACAATTGGGACAGTACTCTTGTTAGAATTTTATAAATTTTTTTGTGTGTGGTCATGATTTAAAAGTTTTGATTAATAATTACCTCAATACCATTTTAGAAAATTTTTAAAAAAATTCAACTCTTTTTGATTGGTAAATCAAATCTATGTATGCATTGTACTTCATTTGTTACATTATATTTCAAAAACAAAAAACAGAAAGAACATAAATGGTATTGTGCCTTATAAGAATTTTATAAATTTACTGGAGTATGATCATGATTCAAAATTTTTTATGAGATCTTAAGCATTTTTTTATCACCCTTTGTAAAATTTTCAAAAATTTTAAACCTTTTTTTGATTTCTAAAGCAAATCTATGTATTGATCATCGATCTTTTATCAGGACGTAACACTGTCATAATTTTTAAAAATTATTGAAGCATGATCATCATCTAAAACTTTTCTATAACCATTAATGCTACATCAATACCATTCACAAAAATTTTCAAAATTTTATAACGTGGTTTGGACAATTTTTCATTTCGTTCAAATTTGTCGGTAAGACTTTTAACAGAATAGTAGCACTTTTTGAATTTTTAAAAATTCATAAGTCTTGACCATCATCTGAAAATTTTATGAGAATATTATGGATGTGTCAAAACTATCCACAAAAAATTTCAAAATTTTATAACCATGTTTGTTCTAATTTTCATTCGGTTCAATCTTGTCGGTCACTGTTTTATCAGGACAGTAACAATCTTTGAATTTTTAAAAATTCAATTATCTGAAATTTTTATGAAAATATCATCAATGTGTCAGGATTGTCCAGAAAAATTTCAAAATTTTTTATTGTCGTTTGACCAACTTTTCAGCCAGTGCAAAACGGCCGAAATTTCGATAAATTTCACCGAAATTCGGATTTTTTTGTGACAAACAAACCGGATTTAAATTTTGGTTTTTAATTTTTAACCAAAATTTATTGGAATACCGAAATTTCGAATTTTAGCCATACCCACACAGTATTTTTCCCAAACAAAATTTAAATCCTCGTTGCCTATCGCTAGAAATTAAGGTGAGACTGAGAACCGGCTCACGATTCGACGCTGATGCAATTTTCCGACAAAAGTTCAGGTAGGCATGCAGTTCGATCTTGAGGGCAACTAGCAGTGCAGTAGGAATGGCCGAAGTTGGTAGGAATTGGACACTTGGGCCCTCCTGGCATTTCTGGCGGCTCTAGCGCCTGTAGCACCCCTGCAGGGGCCGCCGCCGCGGAACCTCGTCAGCCGATCCAGCTACAGTCGCTTCCTCTCCTCCCAAGTAGAGGTGTAAATGGAACGAAGCCGATCAATAAATGGTTGTTCCGTTTTCATATTTTTTATCGGTAATAAAAATAAAATTGAAAATCTTAGAAATAGATGGGGGAGACGACGCGGAACGGAACCAACGGATATAGAAATAAAAGGCGAAAAATTTCATAAGAATATAATATATAATAAATTCAAACATACTAACTTTGAATGAAAATGTAAAGAGGCAGAGAACAGGCAGCAAACAGAAAAGGGGTGGTGTAGTGAACGTATTAACTGAATGGCTGATAAGTGTGATTCTATAAACAGTACGCACAATTATTAAAACTAGGTCAACACCAAAATAACCCCTTGACAATGCAATTATCTACCATGAAACAAGCCCGAAAAAAAAAGACTGGATTCATGAGGCAGCAACTATCTAAACAAGGAGTGCCATGTGCTTGCCTAAGCAAATCAATTAAAGTGCTTACAGGGAATTGTAATGTGGGTATGTTTAAGGGAGCTGTAGCTTTTTAAAAAGCTGCTTTTTAGCTTTCTAAGTTAAAAAGTGGATGTAGCTTTTTATAAGAGATTGTTTAATAAATAGGTAATTTTCCTCAGCAATAAGCTACAAAAGCGGATCCAGCGTAACTTTTAGCTTTTGACTTTTGTTAGTTATATATGACTTTTGGTTTATGTCAAAAACCACTTAAAAGTTGAGCGGTTTTGAGGAGCTTACTGGCTTTTCAGAAACTGAAACTGCCTTTAAACCTCCAAATAGGGCCATAGTCTATACAGTCTAGTTGAAATCACTAGATTGTTCTTGAGATACTACCAGTTAGAGGTGAAAATAGGTCAGGTACGGGTGGATATTGCTTTTCTCGTATCCTACTCGAAAACAGGTCAGGTACGGGTGGATATTGCTCTTCTCGTATCCTACTCTATATTTTTTTGGATTCAGAACCAGATACGGGCTAGCCAGATGCGGATATGGATCTGGGTTATTTAGGATATGGATACAAGACGTATATATGACAGATTTAGGTTAGAAATGTGTCGGCGTATTCCACCTGACAGGTCCTAGTCTACAGACCGGGTTTGGTTCAGTAGGAGAGCGTCTTCGCGGCTGGCAAACCCTAACGACTCCCACACGAAGGATTCCGGAGCCTATGAACTAAGATGATACGGAGACTTTTACCCAGGTTCAGGCCCCCTCACCCAGGTTAATAGTCTTACGTCCTGCTAGATCTTTTATAGAGTGTTTGAAGCTAGTACAGTGCTCTCAGGTTACAAGTTCTTCCTTAGACTCTCCGGTTGATCTCCTCCTCTCCTCTCTCGACTGACCGACCTCCTTTCCCCATGCACTAGGGCGCTCTTATATAGGCTGGTCTAGCGTGGGTAGGTAAAAAGGGGGTCATCATGCTGATCTTCATACATTTATTACTCCTTCCGTCTTTGTCCGTTCCTCTAGCCTCATTAAATGTCGACGATGGCTTCGCCGGTCCGCTGGTATGTGACCCTTTTGTGACGGTAAGTGAGGCGTTAGAGGAATGGGCTTGTAGCGAAATCCTCACATCGATGGATCGACATGACAGAGCTCGCCTCGGCATAATACGATAGGGAAGGAGACTTGAGGCGGCCACCGTGTTCACCTTTTGTCTTCGGCGGGGGCGGCGGTCGTCTCGCCACCTACTCGCCCAACGCCACGTGGACCGACACGGTCGGTGAGGCGTGCTTCGCCACCCGCCGCCAAAGCCGCCACGTGGCCGGGCGCCGGCGAAAGCAGGCGCCTCGCCACTGCCGCTTCGGCGCCACGCTGGCCGACACTGGTCGGCGGGCGTGTTTCGCCACCCGCCGCCAGATCGCCACGTGGGCCGGGCGCCGGCGAAAGCGCGCCTCGCCACTGCTCGCCACCGCCGCTCAACGCCACGTGGGTCGCAGACTGCCGGCGGGCGTGCTCGCCACCCGCCGCCAAAGCCGCCACGTGGGCGGCCGGCGGCGAGCGTATGCCCGCCCCACCGCCGCCCGAACGCCACGTGAGCCGCTTTTGTCTTGAGAGGGTACCCAAAGATAAAATCTGTTGACAAGAGGCCGGGCCCGCCTTGGAACGCGTGCTAGAGCCATTTGGCGCCTTCATTAAATGTTGGTGCGTTCTTGAGCGGGGCCACCACTCATGAGGATACGACCGCCTCGATTCCCTCCCGTATCCGCTGATTTTTCTTGGGACCCGAAACGGCGCACGATCTTGACTCTTCGCGAACCGTCGGTGTGGGGGGCATATATATATATATATATACACTTTGGTACGCAAGTGCGTGAGTAGGTGGCCATCCGAACCGCATACTACTCAAACCATGCAACATCTAAATAGGTTTAATTCAAAATTCTGTACAAGATCTACAAATGTCACATACAAATGTTATGAAAATAAGGCTGTAAAAGAAAAATATCATTATTAGGCATCCAATTTAAATGAAGCATCTTATGTGCGAGGTGCATTCTACAGATCCATCACCAAAGTTAAACAGATATAAAGGCAACCAATCTGCTGATCTAACAACATCACAAAAATATGCCACCAGAAACTCATAAAGATATGCCCAAACTTCTGTTCAATAGGTTACAACTTAGAATGGATGGCTCCCGAAACTGAAGAAAAAAATAACAAAAATGCATATAGATATTGAGAAATGATTCAAATGAAAATCTGATACGGTCAGGGACCTCTGGCTCAGGGTAATGGGGTGTCAGGACTTGGGTGTGTCCATGTGTGTGTTGGATTAGGGTTGGCCGATTAGCGTCTGAATTAGGTTGGCTGGTTGGGCTTGAGCAGTGGGTCGAAATTTTCGATTTCATTTATACAGAATTTTCGTTTCGTCTCCATTTCAATCGGAACTAGTTCCTGTATTTTCGTTTCTGGCTAAAATTTTTCCTTTTTTCGGACATTCGCTGTTTTCATTTTTTTTAAAAAAAAACTTGTTTCTATTTTTCTTTAGAATGGTTGAAAACTTTCTGACTATTTTCCGGAAAGGTTGGAAACTTCCCGTTTCCTTTTCAACCTTATCCCTAAGGACCCCAACCCTAATCTCTCCGCCCCAACCCTAGTCTCTCCTCCCCAATTCCCCAAGGACTAGGCGGCGCGGCATGGTGGCGGCGACGTGACAGCAGGCGGCGCGGTCGCAACGAAGCGCACTCGTGCGAAGCAGCGACTACCTCTGACTCTGTAACTTGTAAGTCCTCGATTTCTTTATTCCGATTTGGGAAAGATTGGGATTTGTGGAATGTCGTGACCTTATTTGAACCTGTACTTGCTTCAAATGTCAAGACTTATATGTTAGATTTACGAGGTTATAAAACCATTTGTATAAGGCTATGGAATCACATGCGTGAAGCGTGCATTCCCGTTAAAAGTTTCTAGTTCCGACCACTGTTTTCCATATTGTTCAGCTATGCAAAGAAGAAGAAGAAGAAGGGATAAGAACCTGGCCTGAAAGAAAATGACTTCCTGGGACCAAGTAACCCGGCATTCCCAGTGTTCAGGACTGGACTTGGCTTTGCAATATGGGGGTATATCAGGTCTGATCGATGAATCAATCATATGTGCAATCCAACTAAGCAAAGTTTCAAAAAATTCTGAAAAAAATCATGGATGTACATCTCATCTTACCCCATCTACATATAAATTTTTTTAAAACTTTTCTTAGTTGGATTGCACGGTGATTGCACCAAAGTCATGATTGCACTAGATATGTCCCCTTGCAATATAGGCACAAAAAGGTCGGCCTAGATAAGTGGCCCGGCTGGATATTTACATGTGTTTATTTAAAAAATCTGAAAAGACAACGAAAACAAGAAATATGGATGTAACAATAAATAAGATTCCCGGGCCAATGAATCAAGAACAATGTGACCACAAAGCTGTAGTATTGTCAATTGCTTCAAGGGTATATATGTCACAATTATGTGAAACCAAATATCCAATCAAATACTTATGAGTGGCCCTTTCTTTTTTGCTCTCTATCATGATCATACTGGCGGATATAGTAGAGTATGACAAGCTGTACTGTACCGATGGAGGCAAACTCAGTGTAGTTCAAATCATCAAAGCTGAAATTCGACATGAAACTACTGCAGTACTGCTGCAGCTCGTGATCGAGTAACTTGTAGTAGGTAGCAACTTTCAGTGACGTTTAAAGAAGTCGACCATCGGTCTGTATATGAGTTCCGGAGCATTGTAGCCCAACACGAAGTCTGCATGAGCGTAGTCGGGCACGTACAGCACCTCGATGTTGTCGCTGTTGTGCTTCCTGGCCAGCGTCCTCAGGAGGTGCCTGGTGTCAGGGACGTCGCCGAGGAAGTCCTGGCCGCCATGGGTAAGGAACATAGGGAGATCGGCTGGGATGGATGAAAGGTTGTACAGTGGAGGGCGTGGCTGATTGTAATGCTTCATGTTGTCCTTTTCGTTGCCGTAGTCGTACCTTCTGACCTCTCCATTCCTAATCACTGATGAGAGGCAAATCAGGAAAAGAAAAGTTAGCGCTGTGCCCAAGTTTCGAACGATAGCAGCCTCAAATTTCTGATTGAGATTCTTACTTTGCGACAAGTGAATAAGGTTTTTGACAGAGGTTGACTGTGGAGCATGCTGTAGGAAGGTGCAAGCAGTTGAAATATTCAGGCAGCAGTCCGGTCCTTGGGTCATGAGGTCAAATCCATGCGATCACATTTAGTAGGATGAGCTTAACGTCGCATATTATTTGGGACATGGTAAAATGGAGGAAAGAAGAGTACCAGCTACAGCTGAAAATATATCGTAGCAATTGATGTCAGGGTTGCTGCATATTTGGTTTAGAATTTGATGTGCAACAGACCTGTCATGCAGCAGCACATTCATAGCAGTGAGAGGCTTGAGTCAGCACCATCACAGTTGAGGCTAGTTACCCAAAATACTAGCATACACTAATTATAGCTTTTCAACAGATGAATGACAGGTCTTAAAGCAGATAATCCCTACTTGGCTACTTATATCATATTTGAGCTTCATGTTACAATGATCTCATAAAAAAAACTTAAGCATGGGCACTTCTACTCATAATTAATAAGTTGCCGCAGGATGCAAAACTACAAGCAGGAACTTGGTATTGAATTACACGTACTGTATGTTCTTCCTACTTAGACACATTAGAGGCTGTAGAAAAGATGCCTACCCAATAGGATTGAACTCGTGAAAACCTAGCCAGTAAACTCTCTGCACATGGTAAACAAAAGAGATGAAGCACTGACGATTATAATTGACAATAAGAACAAGTAGATTCTACAGTATTTTACTTCTGCAAGGAATATATGAGCACCAAGCAAGGCGAGTTTGGATTTCATCCTGTTCAGGAAAGCAATTGGGCAGAGCAACACAGCCGATCGCACTACGTTTAGTAACTTGTGGTCAGAAAAGGCTGCAAGAATCATCAAGGTTCCCTAGAAAAATGCAAAGTAACAATTTGTTTCAGTATGCCTCCCAAGTCCCAAGTGTCAACCCGTTGAAATCTTCAAGAGGAACATATAAGCTTACCAGGGAGTGGCCGATATAGTGGACTCTCTCACCTCCTCTGTGATCATAGACAAACTGAAGCACGGCAGGAAGATCATAGGCAGCAAGTTGGTCCCACGTCCAATCCCAGTAGGCCTGAAAAGAGTAGTTAATATATTTTTTAGTGGAAATCTATGGTAAATGAGTTCTTGATTAAGCCTGAGATGAAAACCGGATCTTTTGGGGAGAGCGAGGTATGGTTCCGGCTGGAATTTGTTCCGCGGCTGTTGGCAATCCAAACATCAAATCCACTGTCTGCCAAAATAAAGCCAAGTGATTGTTTTGGTGTACCCAATACCCAAGAAACGCCATCCTGTCCAATCCACACATTTGATTCAGGTATGAAGAGAAGTCAGATGGCACATGGTTTCCCAACAATGTCCTTACCACCATAAGCCCATGGAATAGCAGTACTGGTGGCCTCGTCTTCTTGGTCGAGTTATCATCATCAGCATGACCATGAGGGATCCTCTTTAAGCTAAGAATATATCCATCTTGTGTTGTGACCTGCCATAGATTTAGACTGTATGCTTTACAGAAGGGCAAAATTTTGTCACAGAAACATAAACTTGACTTTGAGCGCAATGTTTAGGAGTACATTCATAAGAGTTTTTCATGCCCCTTAAAAAAACAAAACAAAAAAACAGAGGAGTTTTTTATACCTTGTATTCTTCACATGGATAGCCGAAAGCTGCTACTCGTGACTTGCACATACCAAGCGGATGAGGTATAGGGGGGCATGGATCACCAATATCATCCACAGAACTTTGGTTCCTCCGTGACAAAGCTGCGTGTGGATTAAAGCCAAGTGAAATAACCAAGAAACTAATGAGATAGAGATTCCTAGCCATCAAATTATATAGGATCATATGTTACTAAGATTCTGAGGGCTTCCAAGAATAGTTGTATAATTTTCTGTGGGAGGACAAGAATAGCATCCCGTTGGTTAGTTTTTCTCTTACACAAATTGCAGTCTCTTTTTCAGAGAACAGTGCTGTTTTGCGTGGCTGGTTTATTAGCATAAATACTGGAGGGATGGTTGTCTATTGGTCTCTAAACGTGAAACAGTTTCCCAGCTTCAACACTAATATCGCACAAATTATCGAATAGAGTGTACGGCATTTTCCTCTCTATTTGTGGGAAACAGTTCTTGCTTGCCAGAAGCATGAGCGTGCTACAGAATTACAGGAAAAAAACTGTAACCTCATTACTATTTCCAAAACTGTGTGTATGTATTCATGAGCATAAGCTAACCACGTAAAACACAAGAATAATTGACGTAAAATCAATCATGCCATCTTGATGATCAGAAATGAAGATCATGTATGGTTCACAACAATTCTGTGATCCCAAAGTCTGTTTAAGACCACTAGGAATGTTTGAGAAGACAAGACAACCGTGTTTAAGGTACTAGCAGGATGTGTTCACTGTATATAGAAGTAGCCAAATGTCTCGCTAGAATCAGTTGAGCAGGTAATCCAGATGTCATTCAAATACATCGGTATTCATCAGTTCATCACAAAAAATAATAGAACGCATACACCTTTTGTCAAAGGGTAAAAAAAAATTATCTGGGTGTGTTTATCTCAGAATTCCTAAATTGACAGTAAAAACCAATTAATTTCTAAAGAATCGCCAGAGGAAGTGAAATCTTAGCATTCTGAAGGTAGGGGGCACAATTTGTATGCAGCTATGGAAGAACACCTGAATGAAGTAAGCTGATTGTTGTTTGTCGAGCCAAAAGAACTTACTTGTATACTTACTATACCTTTATTATTCTTTGCAAGATTGCCGGCCTCAGGGTGATTCGAGCCGGCTCGGCTCAAAAAACTTTTTCGCGTTTTAGTCCTTTTAAAAATTACGATTAGGTCTTTCGCGATTTTTTGTGAGAGGAAGATTTATTTCCCTAAAATCGCGTTTGGGTCCCTCGTGCGCCATTTTACGGAAAGAGACTCCCGTTAAATTCAAATCGCGGACAAGCCCTTTTCTAATTTTTCAGGATAGCGGACAGATCCAAAAACGTAACATTCAGGTTCTTACTCCTTACGTCTAGGTCCTTTCTCCGTTTTTCCCGGGAAAAAATGTTTTCGTCGCCAGGAATATTTGTGCAGCTCTATCTCTAAACTTTTTTCCCACCTCGATTTCCCATCTCGGTCTCTGATATTTTTTACATCATGTATTATTACTCGGCGACGCATAGGGTGTTAGACTCGACAAAAGAAAGTTGTCATCTCTAATAATTTTTCACCCTTTTCCCTCCAGACTTTTTTCCCACCGCGGTTTTCCATCTTGGTCTCCAATATTTCCCAAATAATTCGTCTCGGTCTCCAATATTTTTCAGATAATTCGTCGAAAAAGATATTTCTACAGCTCTATCTCTCTATTTTTCCCCCCGTTTCGCTTGTTATTTCGACGATTTAAAAAATAGAACGCCGCCGAAAAAAATTCTCTGAAAAACGCATACGCGGCGTATTCTGTATGAAAAATTTTGTGTTCTTTCGGTAGTTTACCGACGTTTGGATCTTTCGTGAGAGGACTCTAAATAGATATCGAAAAAAAATGTATTGACGTTTGGATCATTCCGACTGTTTTACACGAAAAGGACCTTTCGATTTAGCGCAAACACATATGCACTTTTGTTTTTTCAACCGTTTCGCGCGTTTCCTCGATGCTTCTTTAAAAAAACGCCGACGAAAAAAAAAACCGAAATTTTTCTCACGAAAAAAACAGCGCAGTACGCCGCGCAAACTATCCTAGTGTCTTTCTAAACTAAGCAGCAAAGGCCAAAGAGAACACACTGTGTCGCGAGAGGCAGAACTAAGCATACCAATTGCAATTACATCTAATGATGCAATGTGCAACATCTAGAGAAAACAAAATCAGGAGAAACAAAGATAGATAACGCACCATGGCCTCAAACCGGACAGCAGATTTGAGGATATCAAAGACGTTACTAAGCTCGCATCCATCTGTTCATCAGAAGCAGAGACTGAAGACACCACGAGAGCAATTAAGTTTGTTTTTGAGAATAAAAACACACCGACGGGGACACGCGCTTGCGCCTACAGAAGCATTTGCACAAACACATGGCGTGCGTCTGCGTCGGAGACGAGGAGGACGTCCCGCTGGTTCCCTCCCGCTCCAATGCCGGTGCTGCTCCAATGCCGGTGCTGCTCCCGTGCCTATCGATTACCGTGGGCGCGGACCATCCGACGGTCTGGGCACCTTGCTCGCCAGCGCGCGCGGACGGCCTTGGTCGCGGACGCCGACGCAGGCGGCACGCGGCGGAACTGCGGTGGCCGCGGGCGCAGCGGCAGGTCGTATCGAGAATCCGTGGAAAATCCGGCCCAAACTGGCAATTGCATCCTATTCGTGGGCTTGCTTTAGCTGGATGAAACCGAGCCCGAACGTCCGAGCATATATGTCTCAAATGTGACGTAAACAAGAGTAGTAAACTTAATACTCCCACCAATGAAAATCAGATCATATGTGTTTGAACTTTGAACTAACGAGAAATCACACCACGCGTATATCATGCAAATAAAATGTTAAACATAATTGTTAAATACACACGACTGCCAGGGTTAGCCACTGGATTATAAAGCTAGTCCCCGCAGTACCAGTTTTAAATTGCACATTTGTTCAGACACCATGCGTATACAGGCCACAACTCAAGCTTATTTTCGACGAAATGCCACTCGAGCTTTTTTTTTCCGAAAGGATCATTAAGGTAGGAGTCGAGAGATAAGAGTGCGAAAACAACCGAATTTACAAATTGCCGTCCATCATGGCTAGCAAAAGGAGGAAAAATTGGACACAACGTATACACCTTCAAACTACTCAAAATCTAGAAATTTATAGAGGTGACCACATACCCAAACAAATGGAAGAGAAAACCGAAAAAAAGAGAAACAAGCAGGGATTGAAGGCTCTTGTCGAGTCCAAGCAATTCCTTGAGCTTGTGTACTTGAGCCCTGTGGGATGGTTTTGTTCTGCATGTGTCCCCTTCTGGTTCCATAGCTAAGCTGAGTTCCGGTTTAGACTGTCATTTTTCCACGCCAACTCTCGACTAGTGACATCCTGCAAGATGAGATGAAATACCGTTTGCACCATTTGGTAATGGTTGTTAAAGATATGACCATTTCGTTCTTTCCAAATGTTCCAAAACCCATAGATTAGAAACCCATTCACATCCTTCCTATATTTCATTGGAAACTTAGTACGGATGTTCTGCCACCAGGAAGGAATAGTTGATGCCGCGTTTGGTAGCATTGCTGAAGGTGCTTGTGGTTGCTTTGCTCAGAGGAGCATGCACCAAATCTGCAGCGCAAAAGAACAGTATAGCATTAGATGTATAGCCGATTCTGGGTTGGAGCCACACATTGGGAAAACCGCACAATGTAGCCATCCTCTGGTTGCCAACATGTCACCAGTTAGAATCCTGTTTTGTACAAGCAACTGGGTGAAGAAACTACACTTGTTTTCAGTTTTAGCTTTCCAAATGATTTGGTAGTTTTGGTCTAGCATAGAACCAAAAAATTGCACCTGTATGCTGTCTTCATGAGTAGTTTTCATCTGTGGACCAAGGCCAGGTAATCTCGTCTTGGATGTTGGGTTGCAAAGTGATGCCTTGTATAGCCTGCCATAAGGTGAAGAATTCCTGAAACTGGGCTTAAGTCGCCATTCTTTGTAGAGGGATAAGCCATTTGTTGTGTTGTATAACTCTTGTTGTATTGTTTTGTTCTTTCTCTAAACCAGTTGGTAGCAAAGTGGTGCAACGAGTCTCGATGAGGAGCCTTAAAGCCAATTGGAAGTCCATAATTTTGCCACTGCTTTGTTTCCTATGGTGATTACGGTATTTGCATTGAAAAGTCCATAATCTACATCATCACATGGCAGCCTTGTCCCCACCCAAGGCCTCCGTTGGTTTTTCCATTTATACTACAACCAACACAGTATAAATGCTCTCTTGAATTTGTCGAGATCTTTAATTCCTAAACCACCTATTGCTTTTGGCCTGCACACCTTCCTCCAATTGACCAAACAGTGTCCCCTTTGCAGTCAAGGTCCCCTCTCCAAATGAAAGTTTGTCGAAGCTTATCAATCTTTTTGAAAGGCTATTTGGATATTGGGAAAACTGTTAAATGGCAAGTCGCTAAGGATGTGAGAACTGACTCAACCAAGGCTAGTCTGGCTGCCTGTGACAGTAGTGCTCCTTTCCATCCTGCTAGTTTAGATGCCACCTTATCAATGAAAGGCTACACGTTTGTCCTTTTAAGCTTTTGTCGGGCAAAGTGGTAAACCTAGGTACCTTCATGGAAACTCTTATGCATATGTTGAGAGTAGTATATCGTATAAGGTAAACTTCGGACTTTTGTAGATTGACTCTTAGGCTTGTTGCTCCTCCAAAAAGTGTGAGGATGTTCTGTATGTCTCGTGATTCCGAGTTAGCGATAAGCGCTACGTCATCAACATACATGGACAAGCACATCTGAGGTGTCCGAGATAGAATTGGTTTTAGTAGGTTGTGTTGTGCCACCCTTGAGATCAATAGTTGTAGTGGTTCAAGTGCCAATATGAAGTGCATGGGCGAAATGGGGCCTTCTGTCGAAGACCCCTCCTATGATTGACCGAACAACTTGGAATTTCATTTAGCATGATCCTAGATGTTGAAGACGCAAGGACAATGCAAATCTAGTCTCTTCAGCACTGTCTAAAACCATAGTGTATGATCATCTCAGTCAAGTACTCCTAGCTTACCGTATCAAAAGCTTTGACTAAATCCAGTTTGATGAAGAATGACGGGATTCCTTTTGTGTGAAGCTTGAAGATGAGATTCCTTTTGTGTCATCATCTCAAACTTTTTTTTTGCTGCTGTGTTGTTTGCTCTATTTTGTTTCACTCCTTTTTCAACTCTGGTTTGCTTGGGTTTACTTTTTTTTTCATGAATAAGAGCTAAGCTTTTTAGGTTTCGTATGGTGTCAACGAATTTTAGCGTCGTGTAATTCCTTTTGCGTTTAATCACTGAATAAAACCTTAAAAGTAATGTCCCAATTTTCACTCACAAAAAAGGATTAGTTCTTTGTTCCTGTTTGGTGGATTTGTACTCCGATATATTTTAGTTTGATTATTATAAAGCACTGTGCATATATCTTTAGCTATGTTATAATAAGTCTACGAGACTACGTCCCCTACCAAAAATATAAAAATAAAGCACAACTCTTTGAATTTTTAAGCCAGCAATAAGCACATTTTGGTAGAAAAATAAATGCCCCTATTGAATGTACACATCTTCCAACCTACATCCCATGGGGAATCATTCAAAGGCACCAAAGGCACAACCTTGGGAGCTACTCGATTGACAATCAGCTTTCGATACCAGAGTAAGGATAAAATGAGGGTTTGGAAATATATCAAGAAATCCAAAGCATCTCATCCACCTATATATCAAGAAATCCAAAGCATCTCATCCACCTCGATTGTAACCATCCAATGTTTGATGCAATATCTTCGAAGTGAAGTGAATTATGCTTCTATGATTCTATCTCGGGTGTGCTATGCTACAAAAAAAAGATCTCACCATACACCCTACAGGATCTCACCCTAAACCCTACTTGAAATTGATTGCCCCATGTGATAAGGTGCTGTAGAGATATTGCAAAAATACCTTGGTGCTTGCCCTTGCATATGCATGAGGTAAGAATGTGCATCCCTTTTCAATTTACTTGTTTCAGGAAGTAATGATTTCTATATCTAGTATTGATTGATTAACTGATGAATTGTCATGTTTATTGACCACATAAAAAAATTTAGTCATAGCCTATTCTTTCATCCATAAACAAATATAGGATTTGGTTTTTTGTCTTGTCCTTTTTCTTGACTTCTACTCCGATGTATTTCAATTATTATGGCGAACAACCTGGGACTCAACCATGTTATAAATAAGAGTAAATTTTTTACTCACTAGCAAGAAAAACTAAGGCACATCTCCATTTGAATTTACAAGTCGTCACACCATATTATATAGAAATTAATAATAAATACAACTATAAAATGCACACACCTTCCAACCAATTTTTCTACTTGCATTCTAAAACTAGCCCCCCAAAGGACCAAGATGCAATTGCATCGTATCTCAGGCGCGAAGAGAAGGAAGGAACTTTTTGTTAGAAATGAGGCCCATTTATCTCTAATGCCAAAGCTACAAAAATTAGTACCATATTGCTAGTTAAGAGAGGAGAAAGCCAATTTAAAAGGGAGAGCTCCCACCATGCCTTATAATGAGGCATATGGAGGGTGAGGAGCACGTCTAAAGTCCTGCCGCGTCTTGGCGTATTTCGCGAATTACCGCGTATTTCCGCGTGTTTTTCCCGCGTGACTTGTGACTTCGACGTCGCCGTGCCGTAGATTAGTTTCCTGGCACATTTAAACCCTTTTATTTTTCGGTTTCTCTCCATTATGGTGTTTGAATGGCGTCGATTTCTAATAAAGCGGCCGTTTGAATGCGATGCGATTACTAGCGTATAATGGTCAGAACGGTCAATTTATTGACCGTTCTTGGTGCAAAACTATAAATTCAGAGCGTCGCATGATTGAGTTTTTGGCTTTTGCGCTCGCGTTCATCACTTGTGACTTGTGTTGCGTCTTCGTCTTTGCGCTCGTTCTTCACCGACCTTCCTCTCGGCGTGCCGCGAGGCAAGGAGAGCGGGATCTCCGAACCGTTCTTTGCTGCGAGAACACGCACGGGCGGCAATAAGGTTTCGGGGCAGCGCAACTGCGCGACCGCTCGAGCTCTTCTTCCTGCTTCTGGACGTTGGACACGATCCATGACGTCGACTACTTCCTCTACGGCCGGACCCTACTGCGCTGCCTCCTTTTCGTCATCAAGCCCATAGTAAGAATTCTCTGTTCATCTCGTACACAACATTTCTAGATCTACTTTTCATAAATATGTGGTATCTTCTATCTAGTCTGTTGTGTTTGATTATTTTGGGATTATGTTTAATATTCAAATCTGTAATTAAAATAATACCTAGATTTTCAACACTTTTCAGGAGACGCTGCTCGGCTGCTCGCTCTATAACCACTGGATGCTTCTAAAATGTCGACAACTATCAACACACATCCCAACAAACACTCTTGTTCCTACCAAGCATGACTCAAACCTTTTTCAAATTAAGAAGCATAACTCACATTTTTTTCTATGTTTTTCTTTTCTTTTATCTTTCTCCATTTTACTAGTTTCCTTTCGCATGGAGCTAGGGAGGTTTCTTGTTTAAAGGCGGAGCCTTTTGTGGGGTTCGCTACCTTCGGGCAGCTTCTGATTGTTCAGATTCTGGATTGTAGTCAGCTGTCTGAAAAAGCGGCTGTTTGAAGAATCTGCTGACTGGAGAATTTGGTCGTTCGACAATCCTGATTGTCTGTGCTGATTATTGATTGGCGTTGGTGACGGATGAGCAGATGAGGCTAGTGGAGGGGTCTAGGGACGACGGCAGAGCCCTTGTACCTGCGACAACTCGTGGGAGGCGGAACTCGCAGAATCTGAGTCAGAATCCGCAGAATCAGGTGGGTGACAGTTTCTGATTTTGTGTACAAATCAGATTCTGATTTTGAGAGAAGTTGTCTAGAATCCTTCCGTTCGGTAGAAAAATCAGTTTTTCTTTTAAGCAGAAGCTGTACATAAACTGTCCCGAACGGGACCATAGAGATGCAGAGTTGGATGGAATGCTCTTTTTTGTTCTCGGCGCTCGATGGAAACGTGACACTACTCATCATCCTCACCAGGAACGAGGGTGGTTGGTTAGTGTGATGTGGTGCACGAACAGCAACGACCTTTGCCAAAACTACACTGTTCAGGCCACAGTATATTAATCACCAAATGAGTTACTCGGTTAATTAAGTTGGTCTGTTCAACCGTTGCAAAGTTAATGTACAGTTGTTCATGCACGCAACACATTATCCACCCTCGTTCTCGGTGAGGAAGACGAGTCACGCACGACACCACGTTTCCGTCAAGCACCGAGAACAAAAACCGCATCCCATCCAACCGTGCATCTCTATCTATCTCTAGCGCAACCTAATTGTATCGCAGGACGTACGGTCACTACTCTTGTTTATCGACATGGTATGTCTAATTTAATTAGAATACATACGTATGATCGATCAATGGGAATATGTGTGCCTGCGTTCCGTAAGGCGACGAGCCCATGATTAATCAAACACCATATATATCTCAAACATGATCTAAAGAAGAGTAAGCTTATTATTCCTTACCAATGAAGATCAGAGAGCGTATCTTTTTGAACTAACGTGGCATGACACACACATATATATTGTGCAATAAAGGCCGAGTTTTCCAGGGTTTCGTGGGGTCAGGAGACGGACCGGGCAGCGTGAGGCAACGCGTCCGGCGATCGAGCAGTTCAGAAGTTCGCCGCCTAGGCGCCGTGCCATGTGGTTGCTGTGCCTTGTATCCATCCTGTTCTGGCCAAGCTAGACGACGAGGTAATCCGTTGATCACTGCGTCTGCATCTGCACCGTGTGGCTCACTCAACTGGAGTCGTGAGACTCGCGCTGGCCTTTCGTCCGTTGCTAGTGCAATACAGTGACGCTCGAAGGAACTTTGATAGTAATTAAAGATCGTCATGACGGCTCTCAGCAATGGCGTGGCTTGCGTTGGGAACTTGGGATAAAAAGCGACGAGCTTTTTGGTGGTTGGCTTGTTCTGATTTAGGCTTATTAATCCATCATTTCAATCCATTAGATGAGTAACAAAAGTGGTTTGAGTAAAACCCAAGTCCTTACAAAACATGGATGTGTGCTTAAACCAAAGCTTTCATTCCTAATGGATTGATGAGCCTTGTAAACTTGAGTTTGTGGATGGTAACGCTTTAATGCCTGGCACACATGCACGCCACTGTCAACATGCAACAATCACATACTCGCCCACTTCCTTGCGAGTCCAGGTGACCCAGAGGAGGACCCACATGTATAATAAATACTCTCTCCGGTTATATATAGTTATCGTTTTGAACATAAGTGCAATTAAATTTTTGAAACTTTAACTGTTAATGTCTTTTAAACTATTTAAATTGAATATATGAAAATCATATATGTAGATTTGTCTTGAAATGTACTTTCGTAATATTATAATTTTATTGGGTTTTATAAATATATTATAATAAAAATTAGTGGTTAAATTTATATTTCGAAGACCGTGTCGATGTCACAGGAGGGAGTATACATATATAAACTTATTTCATTATTTGCAGGGCCACAGCGAAGTTACTTTCTTGTGGTTTACGGCTAAGTCTTTGCATGTGTCCTCCACCAGACCATTTGAGCCCATATGTAAGTGCGGACATATGTGAGGCTGGGTAGTGTTGCATGTTGATGGTAATTCATGTTTAGTAGGCTTACAAACTAAAGTTAGGGTACTATATATATATCCACTAGGATCATCACCCGGTAATAGCTGAAGACCCGCCCTTCCCCATGTCAAACTGGAATTAGCTCATTAGGGTTTCGCGCGTGCATCGGTCGACGTTTTCAAGTACTCCTGAATCGGCCTCACTAGCTTAACTTTAATTCGTTGATTATGGATCTCCAAACCATGGGCCGCACCCAAATCAGCACAAGCCAGCCACCGGAAAGCTCGCAGCTCTTCGATCATCCCAAGCTGTTCCCAACAAACTCCCCACGCCATCGCCGAGTGTGTCCTGACGATTTTATTTTCCAATCGCAACGCCAATTAAACTCATGGGAGGCCAAAATTAAGCACGCACATCGCTGAGCCATGCGCCAAGAGCTGCATGCGCACGTGCGGTGGCACGCCCGCCGCCTAGCTACCTCGGCCAGCGCCGCTGTGCGCGCAGGCAGACGCAGCTGCCGTTTCCTCGCCAGTTTTTGGCCGAAGCGGATGGCCGGCCGGCTTGTTAGGACACCAGCCACGCGGACGCGGCGCGGGCGCATAGGCGGGCAGCTTTTGCACGGAAGCAGATTCTCTGCCGTATGGCAAAGTGCCGTTGAGGTGCTGTCGTGTGGGGCCACACGGTAGTGCCTCAACGATACGGTCTACCGTAACGGCAGAGATTTACGTCCCTTTTGCACGGTTTGTACATCCAACACATGCGCCGTGTGGTGTGGCGCAAGCCTGGCCTGTCCTGTTGGCTGCCTCCTCTATCCAAAGTGAACCGCCTCCCAAAGGTCTCGGCCTTTACGTACACAGCAAACGATCCATGCATACAAAAGGGAACTAGCTAGCAGTGAAAGGGGTCGAGTGAGACAATTCCCCAAAACAAGAGTGAGACCAAAAGAAAGAAAAGAAACAACAAAACATAGAGAGAGAGAAACATGAGTTATGCTTCTTTGAAAAAGGATTGAGTCATGCTTAACAGAAACAAGAGCGTTTGTCGAGACTGGTGTTGGCAGCTATATATCAATATTTTAGAAGCGTTCCAACGGATGCAGGCCGGGTGAGGGGCGGCACCTAAATATATAGTTTGTATTTCCTTGTCTTCGTGCTTGAGATATGATGTAATTTCCTCTTGGTTCCTTGACGACTAATTTTGGAATGCAAGTGGAGTAGAAAATTTTGTTGGAGCATTTAATAGTTGTATTCAATATTAATTTCCATAACATATGATGTGATGTAAGTTCAAATGGATTTGCCTGGCTGAGTGCCAGGTTGGTTTCCTTAACAAAGCCTACTCTGCAAGCGGAGCAAAATTTTTTGAGTAGTCTGGTTTAGTTCTTCTTCTTTCGATTTTTGCCTGTGGCACGTACATCCTATTCATATAGCTCTTTGCTTGTAAACAACCTCTGTTATTTTATAAAATTTCAGTAGGGGCCTCCCCTCCTATTTCCCTCAAAAATAAATATTTACTGCAAAACATCGGAGTGAAAGTCTAGAAAAAGGACAGCACGAAAAACCAAATCGAGGTTAACGCGATACTTTAGATTTGTCGCGAGATATTCCTAACCCTTAGTTTATCCCTCACTTTGATATCCGATCCTCAATCGAACGGCTCCCAAGTTTGTGCCTTTGGAACCTTTATTGAATAATTCCCCTAGGATGTGTAGGTTGGGACATGGTGTACATTCAATAGGGGCAATTATTATTGCTTATTATAATGCTGCTAAAGATATAAACATGCATGATGCTTGATAATATATAATCAAACTAAAAATATGAGCACAGATCTACCAAATAAGGGAAAAGAGGGCCCAATCTTTTTTATGGTTGAAAAATTGGGACATTAATTTGAAAGATTTTATTTGGTAACTAAACACAAAAATCGTCGTTGCTGAAACAAGTAATTCTGAAAAGGAGTAGACAGCGTTCTTACTAGATGCGTAGAGGGGTATATGATGTGCTTGCCACCGGTCGGAGATGATAGGCAGGTAAGCATTTGCAACATCCTTGCAATCTGCTACCTTTTGGTGCCAAGAAATTTGAAAACCATGAGATTACTTTTGTAGTAGAGCACACCCTGAGACGTTGCCACCGCTACAATATCACCGATACAAAAGAAGGATATAGTGTCACGAGAGAGGTCACTAGGGCGACGAGCTACCATAGAGAAGGATGAGGAAAAGAAGGGATTTGGTCATTTGGGTTAGGGTTTGCGGGGAGGGGGAACTAGGGCGGAGCGGCGGAAAGAGAGGGGAGAAATGAGGAGTCGATCGACCCGTTTGGAGCCGACATTGCATATATATAGGCGGTCAAGGCCGTATACGGACATATTTAAGAATGTCATATCGTGAGTCGTTGAACGGAAAGGTGAGTGTCGTTTTCACATACCGAACCACGCAACCCTACTTGAATAACGGCATTTCCGCAACTGCGAATCAACTTACACAAGTCCCCCCACACACATTAGTTTCTCTCATTTCTCAACCCTAGCTAGCACACTGCACACATAAACAGCCACTCTCATAGTCTCATACACAAACCATTGTGCGCTATTCAAATTTCAACCGCTGCTAAGTTATTACTGTACAGCTATTCATCCATGGTGCGCGCACACCCTCGTTCTTGGTGGAGGATGATGAGTCACGGGCTCACGGCCAGGTTTCCATCGTGCACCGGAAAACCAAAAAAGGCACTGCATCTCTAGCGCATGCATGCAGCCATGCAGCCCAGGGCGCGGCACACGTGGACGCATGCGGTCGATCGAGGACACTCCGCGCAGGCCGACGCTCCGGCAAACGCCACTCCTCCTGCAACCACCAGCGTGAGGAGTGAGGGCTGACAACCGATCCAAAGGCGGAAACGCCGAAGGAGAAAAAGGCGACCGCGAGGGGCGTGATGACGCGAGCGTGGCGCGACGCGCTGGGTAGGTGGGTGGGTGGACGGTGGCGCCACGTCAAGCGAACGCTGCTGCCCTTAAATCCCAGCCCTCTCCCCCTCGGGGCTCACACAACACTCGCCTCACATCGCGGCCGGACTGATACCTATCCATCAACCTGTGCGCTTCGGTTACGAGAATGCGAGGGGCGAATAAGGCGCGGGCGGAGGAGACGGCAGCGGCGGCGAGGGACGAGGCGGAGGCGGCAAGGGCGAGGGATGGGGAGGGGGTGGTGCAGGAGGCGCCGAGGAAGCACCGCGTGGTGAGGCGGCGGATGCGGGGGACGTTCGACACCGCGGAGGAGGCTTCGTGGGCCTACGACATGGCGCGAGGACGATACAAGGGCACAGGACCAGGCCCAACTTCTCCCAGCCTCCGCCGCAGCCGGCGCCGTTCCACGGCGGCGGCGGCTGTGCTCAAGCACTTCACATCTTTCCACCACCGCGAGCACGCACGCCGTGCACCAGTTGCTCGCGTACAGGTGCCGGTGGCACAACCGGACGCACCCGCACCCGCTGCACCTGCAGCCACGCCGGCGCCGCCGCCTGAGGCGTTTCGCTTCCAGGGCGCGCCCGCACCCACTCGGTTCTCCTTCAGGCCATCATCTGCACCCGCGCCGGTGCCTGCTTATCCATTCCAGATCTCAGCCGCACCCTTCTCTTTCCAACGCGTACCTGCACCGGCTCCCGCGCCCGCTTCTGCCTTTCCCTTTCAGCGGGCAGCTGCACCCAAGCCCAACCCGTTCTTCTTCCGAGAAGCTCCTGCACCTTGCACCTGCCGCCGGCCGGTCGAGCTTTCCGCCCCACCCAACTACGTCCCACTCGAGGAGCGGATGCTAGCCAGGTCTACGAGCAGCAACCTCAGCTCCACAACGGAGTCCCTGGAGGCCTCCAGCAAGCGCGGCCCACTGCCTAAGAAGCCGAAGCTCCTTGGCGTGCGCTACCCCGGGGAGTATGGGTCCCTGGAGTCCGTGATCGATGATAACTTCATGGAAGTCACCTCATCATCGTCTCGCCCTGCTGGGATGCCGTTCGACCTGAACGGGCCATCAGGCCATGGTGCTGGGATGCAGTAGGCACCAAGCGGCGGAGGGGACAGGGCTGTGCGCTGTGATGATGAAGAGGGATAGAAAGAGGCGTCTAGCTCTACCCTTCTCGTCCCCATGGTTGTTTGCCAAGATCCTGTGAAGTTTGATCTGATCTATCTATCCAATTATTTACCGATTTACCTGCCCAGGTTCGTGTTGTGGATGATCGTGGACTTGTGTTTTCCTGTAATATGTTTACTGCATGTTACCCTTAGTTTCCTTGTGAGCAAAGAACCTATAAGAACAGCTTAAGTAAGCTATTCTGGTATTTCAATGTTACCGTCATGTTGTTGTTTATAATCATGTTTCCCTTTACCAATCATGTTTTTTCTTGAGAAATTTTATAGTGGATAACATAGATAATAAGTAGTGGTAGTAAAAATCAAATCTAACCATCCATTCACGACAGTAATCCCGCAAATTAACATCGGCCAAATGCGACGTTAATTAGCCATTTGCCGACGTTAATTGTAATTAACGTCGGTAAACACTAATAACGTAAACCGGCCCACGATAGTTAATCGGCGTTAATTAAGCTTAATTAACGTCGACCGCCGACGTTAATTACTAATTGCGTCGGCGGCACGGTAAGCGTTAATTAATGCCGTGACGCGCCAATTAACGTCGGCTCTTGTTTAGCCGACGTTAATTACTAATTAACGTCGGCTTAGGCCCGCCGCGTTAATTAAGCGTGTTTTGTCGGAGATTTGCGGACGAAGCGAGTGCGGGGTTACTAATTGCGTCGGTGACCTGGCCGAAGCGTTAATTAGAGCTAATTAACGTCGGTGACCCCTTGGCCGGCGTTAATTGGTAATTCGAGGCAACTTTACCCCTATTTTCATGTTTCGCCACACAATTCAATACATAATATAATCAACATTGTGACAATTCACACATCAACACATATAATTCACGAATATAAACAATCCGACCGCAGAACATACATATAATCAAGTTATCGATCCATCATAATATCCAAATTGTCATAACATACAAAAAAAGGCCAAAGTGACACAACTACAAACGCATCCAAAAGTTTAGCTGGAATCATACACATCCAAAGTGACAACTATGAAACAATCTACAACTGCTGGCCGCCATCTGGTTGATTGGAGTTCTGGCCGCTTGATCCGGAAGCAAAGAGCACGTTGACAAAGTCAGTTGCACCGTCGGTTCCCTACATAAGAAAATGCAAGATTAGACAATAATATAAGAATGAATGTACCATAAGGAGACAAGTAAGAAACGAACCGCCGGATCTGCAGTCTTTGCAAGTGTTGCGGTGAGTCTTTAGAAGACAAGGACCCATGTGCCGTTGGTCCCTACATAAGGCAACAATTATAGCTAGATTGATCCAATTTTAGTAGATTTACAAGTTTTGACAAAGTGAAGCTAGAATAGACTAGTTTTGACTAAGTGAAGCTAGAATAGGCTAATTTACCAAACTGGTTATCCAGTCTTGAACAGATAGCATGCACAAAGGATGTTTCCATGTTGTAAATGTAGGCACAACCATTGCTTTTACATGAGCTAGCTAGCAAATAATAAACCGAGACCACATTTTTCATACCGAGCTGCAGGAGGTGCCGAGGATACATCCCCATTGTGGCGCATGCATCGAGCAGTGGAAAGACAATGTTTTGCCCCATCGCTGGAACATTGCCTACAAATACAATGTATAAGTATTTTGAATTAATATATTCTCTAAATGCAATAGATTGAAGACTCGGACTTACTTGAATCGTAAACTTCTTTGTTGTGCACGGTATGAGCGTAGTACTCTTCTGCGCCCTTGCATAATCATCACGTTGGCGTAGCTCCTCACGCAGACCTAGTAACCTCCACCTCCTGCTGCTCGAGGAGCGCGGCTACCAACCCCGAGGTGCGAGGCGAAGAAGATCCCTCTCGGCTCGCACCACCGCTGAGTCGATCACTCCGATGAACATGGAGTACCTTCAAAATGCGTGACCACAAAGGCTTGAAGACTTGAAATTATGACTTCATGAAATTTTAGAAGGTATGACATCTCACCGTCCATGGCCTTGCCGCCTCCACTAGCATGCACAACTACGCCGTCAGCGGTTCCTTCCTCAATCATAGTCTTCACCATGGCGCTTGACCATTTCCTCGCCATATTTCTCCTACATAACCAAATCGGACACTTTAAATGGGAAGCGCAAATCAAACAACTTAATTTGAATTGGATCAAAATTGTGACCACTAACCACCGATCAATAGCATCATGTGATCAATTGCTCGAGGGTGTGTCGGGTCTCGACCTCTATGACCTTCCACGTACACTTCAATATCACTCGGCATAACACGGTCCGAGCCTCCTCAGACATAAGTTAGGTGCATACATATACTTGGTAACATGTATTTTGCAAAAGATTGCTACGGCCGGACTTACCATGCGCTTAGCTACGCATATGTCCATCGGCGTCATCGTGTGCTTTGATTCTTTGCCTCGGCGATCTCGGCTCTTTTGACTTGGCGATGAACTCGGTGAAGCCCAACGCAAGCAAAAGAGCTGGTAAGCTTCGGGCGATCCCCAACCATGGAATCATGACTGCACAAAGATATTAATACATTAAAACAACATTACCAAGAAGCGTTAAACTCAAATAGCTCCAATATTTGTTGTTTTACTGCCGTCTCTTCCTCGGTCAAGTAAGTTTACGAAGACCCATGAGTCCTGTTAATCCGTTGCCCTTTAACTTGCCTCAAGTAAAGATTTGTTGCTTGAATCGAGCATTAGACAATGCATCTTTGGTCACCCGACGTGCATTTACATGGAAAACTCTACGAGCATGCTCCATGTTTGCACCGTCGATAAGCGGTATAGCAACCGCAATTGTTCATCACAAAGAATAGTTAGAATAGTAAAGAATCGTGATGAGAACCAATACCAAGCGCACAGAGAATCTTACCCAAAAGTCACTCCAAAGCGCCTCGAGCATTCAAGTGCTCGGCATTAGGAACAAGTAGGTAATGATCCCAACTAGTAGCAACAAATTGCTCGCCATTGGCATTGTGACCAACCGGGGGTAGTGCAAGCGGCAGAGGTTACCTAGCACGTAGTTAACTTGCCTATGGTGCCCTCTGCCGTCAAACCCCGAGTCATCCCATGAACGCAAGACATATAAATGATATAGTTCGAGTTCGGAAAGAAATGAAATAAGACATGGTTTAGAAAATACAAACCTATCGCCAACAGTGTGATCACAACCTTGTCCTCCTCCGTCTGCAGGCTGGAGGAGGCGGCAGTATGGCTCCTCCTAAACCTCGAGGCGGGCTCGGTAGAACCCTCGGTCGTATCCCCACCCATTGGGTCCTCATCCCTTGGCCCACATCGCCTCCCGATCCTCATCGATCCCGGCTACAACAACAATAATAATGAATGAATAAAGAAGATAATAATCAAATAAATTATGAGAATATAACATTCTAGTTTACTGCGTCGACATCGGCCTCTGATGCTCCTCAATCCCAACTACAACAACAATAATAATGAATGAATAAAGAAGATAAGAATCAAATAAATTAAGAGAATATTTACTGCATCAACATCCGTGGCGTGACCACTTCTTCCTCCGTCGTCTCACCTGCGAAATAATACAAAGACAGTTATATTTATGTCATATTTATGTTTAGACATGAAGTACACATCAAAAGCTTAGTTACCTCTCCACTCTGCAAAGGAACACTACGACTCTGCAACTCGGGCTCCTTTGGACTCAACAAAGCACGCCGTCTACTTGCGCAGCGCTACACGAAATAAGGCCTCCTCGTCAGCGCGAACTCTTGGACTTCCTCCTACCATCGAGAATCCTTCGCCACCGCTTGATCGATCGAGGCATCCTGTTGAAAGAAAAATATCAAGTTAGTACAACAACAATAATAATGCACGAATGAACAAGATAATAAACACACAAAATTACTTGTCAAAATTCATCAATGTCGCGATGATGTAGTCTCCTTCTTTCTAAGAGACGACTTGTTACTTTTTTCTTGATTGGTTGTCTTTTCCGTTTCTCGGGAATCGTTATATCTCTACGGTCTCCGACTAAAGAATCGAGACTGGACCGATCTCTATATCAAAAGTGCTTGGCAATTCTTCATCTTGAAAACCTCAACAACCTCCATGGCCTCCGGTGGCTATCAAGATAACCAAAGCATCACCGAGAGTATGTAACCGTTCTCGGGGATTCACTTTGTACACAACCCACCAAGCACTTAGTCTTGTGCATGGATATGGCATATAATACACCTGCTCAACTTGGTGAGCAAGGATAAAGTTGTCATAGCCATGTAGTATTCGTTGTGTTTGACTTCTACCATCCCATCTTGGTTTTGATGAGTCCCATGTTTGCTATCAAACCAAACACAATCGAAAAAGACTACTTTGAGCTCCTTATTCCTGCAAACTGAACTCGAGGATGTTTTGAATGATTCCATAGAAATTTGTTTCGATCCTTGTGCATCGATTGCCCTAGTTACAACTCCATTATTTGTTGTGGCGCAAGGGCGACCGACTTCAAATTTGGTCGAACGGAACCAAAAACCCGTTCACGTCAGACGCCCATAGCTTTTAACGATTCTGCGGGCATAGGATAGTGAAGCAAGTCCTCATGGACGTTCCCATATTTCACCTGCGCCAACAAAATATGATTGAAGTTGTATAAGATTTATAATATATTGAAAGCGTAACATTACGAATATTATAGGATGTGAAGGTGTTACATGATCTCGGAACCAAGTGATGAAATTAGGGCCCCATTTAATCCATCCCGACGCATCGTATTAAGTTGCTTGGCGGTTGGTTGGCGAATAGGCGTCCGATTCGCTTATCGAATTCACTTGTAAATGAAAGCGTAAATGGATACATAAATGAATGATGTCTTCTTGGCATAGCGATTGACATGTAATATTGGAGTACATGTACAAGAAAGCGATTTCTTTTCTTACGTGAAATATTGTTCCATCTCTTCCATATTGGAGTACATGTACAACAAAGCGATTTCTTTTCTTAGAAGTGTAATAGTAAGCGATTGCAACTACCAGCAGTAGTACCTCTCCATTGGAAAATCTGAGGTCACTACAAGGTGTCTCTTCATCAACATGGTACCGCATCGTTGGGAGCATTGACTTTGTGTTCCTCTGCAAAGTATACACTCGAGAAGTATGATATCTCTTTTAAAGAAAATGCTTCGCAATGCACCCTTCAACTCTTGCCTTATTGCCAACCATAGCTCAAGTTTCTTTAGAGCTCTTTCAATGTGATACATCCACCTATCTTGAGCAGGGCCACCTACCTTAGCCGAAGGTAGATGAACAAGTAGATGTTGCATTGGATTGAAGAAACCGGAGGAATATTTTTCCATCTTGCATACAAGCACGGTATCTCTTTCTCCAACCTCTCCATCATGTCTTTCGATATTTCTTTAGCACATAATTGTCTATAGAAATAACTTAGCTCAGCTAGCACCTTCCACACATTATCATTAAGATACCCACGAAACAATACAGTGAGAGTCTTTCCATAATTATGTGGTAATCGTGGCTCTTCAACCCATTTAGCTTCCCTGTATTCACATTCACAATCGTCTCAATCCCATTGCGTAACCATCGGAAATTTTAATTTTTCATCCACCTCAACACTTCTTTCTTTTCTTTAGGTTTAAGGCAAAATGGAGCGCGTGGCTTACCCCCGCCGGTGAGCTCAAGTGTTGGCGATTCTGAGATCTCTGCTAAGTCTCTTGGGCCTTTAGGTTGTCTTTTGTCTTGTCCGTCATATCCATGACCGTGCTTATAATGCTTTCACCAGCGTTACGTTCCTGATGCATGACGTCAATGTTGTGCATCAGAATCAAGGCCTTCGCATATGGGAGCTCCCATAATCCACAAATGTGAGTCCAGTTGTGCTCCTCTCCAAATCCTTCAAACCCATCTTCTTTCTCTACCAATTTACTCAGCATATCAGCAATTTCTGGCCTAGTTAGACGTTTCGGCGGACCCTTTCTGACAACTGTGTCCTTACGGAAGGCATTCCTCTGGAACCTAAAGGCGTGTCTCGGGGATGAGAAGCGCCTATGGCAATCGAAATAATGAGATCTTTCCACCATTTACAAGGCGAAAACAATCGGTTATCGAACCACATATCGGACATGTCAAATTTCCATGATGACTCGGCCAGCAAAAATACCATAGGCCATGAAATCATGGGCAGACCACAAATATGCAACACGAAGGTTGAATTTACATTTCTTGTAGATCATACGCCTCTACCCCTGTCCATAATTTTTTTAGCTCTTCGATCAAGGGTTTGAGCATCACATTGAGACGCTTTCCAGGATGTTCGGGGCCTGGTATGATGAGGCACAGGAACATAAACTCATATTTCATGCAAAGGGAAGGTGGAAGGTTGTATGGAATAGCAAAGACTGGCCAGCACGAGTATGATGCGGCGTTTGTGTTGAAAGGCGTGAACCCATCGGTCGCCAACCCAATGCGAACATTTCTCGCATCCCTCGCGAAGTCCTCGTCAAAGCTATCTAGAGCCTTCCATGCCTCACTATCTGACGGGTGCACCATTACTCCGTCGTTCTCACGCACACCTTCTTTGTGCCACCTCATGTGCACGCACCGTTTTGAGATAAACAACGCTTGACCTAGGTGTGAGAGGCATGTACGAAGTTGCTTGTGTGCAACATCGGTCGTTACCTTTTCACCTTCTTCGTTCACCACCTCGACAAATCTTGGTTTTTTACACACTAAGCAATGCTTCTCTTTCTCATGCTCCTTCCAGAAAAGCATGCAGTTATCCTTGCACACATCAATCTTCTCATACTTCATACCGAGACCAGACAACAACTTCTTAGGCGGTACATGTCTCTAGGCATCTTATGATTCACGGCGGTATATCGAGATCAATTCCACGAGATCATTGTAACAATTATTGGAAAAGAAATACTTGGACTTAATGGCCATGAGCGCGTCACAAAAGCAAGTTGGGTCACTTTCGTGTGTTCGTTACCTTGACTCTTGAAGCTTTAAGTAGCTCAAAGAACTCCCGAACCTCACGTGTTGGCGGATCCTCGAGTCTCGTTAATCTCGGACGCAAAGCTTCTAGCATCTCATCCATCCTATCATCGCCCGCCCTATCATCTTCCTCTTCAACGCAACCCGAGGTCCTTGAGCACGTGACTCACCATGATGTACCCACAACTCAAAGCTTGGCATGAAACCGAACCGACACGAGTGCGAGACATCGATTTCTTGTCTGGGGTGGAAATTACAGCACTTGCTGCATGGACACTTCACCTTAACAGTACTAGACATAGAGAAGGCACGGTCGACAAAAGCGGTAGCCTTGACCGTCCACTCAGTTGAGTGAGCCCCACTTTTCTCCCAACCTTCATACATCCATCGGCGGTCGTCACCCATACTTGAGGCTATATAGGTTAAATCAACAGTTATAAGGTTCATTTTGTTTCTATATATCACGACCCTACATCTATAGGAAAGGATATGTCCTAAACCCACCAAGAGTGGTCGACAAAGCGGATTATATGAGTCTGTAGAGTCGAATGAAATTTGGCGACATAACCCATTGTTCTCCCACTGCGCCGGATATGGTGCGGGAGAACAACAGGTTATGACGTAAAATTTCATTCGCCTCCGTAAATCATCATAAATCGACTTTGTCATCCACTCGAGGTATCAAAAAGGATAATTCGGACGGCACATCTCACATGTGACACATGTGAGACATCCGATCGAAGCGGGTGGCGATAGGTTTCGTGACACTATGTGATTTGAAATCAAAAATAAAAATCCGCGATAATCCATTACTCAAATATATAATTATAAGCACAAAATCAATATATCAAATTTATCTATGTATTTTGTCATGCCTCTACCAACATATGCATCATTAGTTCATTACTCACCCCGCATCTTGCATCATGGTACCACTCCAAAACCATATCAATCTAATTAACGAGTGTGATGATCACGAAACCAATCCAAAAGTGGCCTCACTTAAAGTGTTAGAACGAAACACAAGGCATAAGTCATTATCAATAATAATTATGCCTAAAACATGACAAAATACACGGTCACAAGCAACATAAGCAAAAGCATACAACTAGTGCATGCTCTTTGTACAATCTTGAGGTAGCCACTACATAACCCATACAACTAGTGCATGCTAAACAAAAGCTGCATATCTATTACTCAACAAGGTACTTCTTTGCAATGCTAAACAAAACATGACAAAATGCGTTGACTAGCATGAGCAATCCAACTAACAATCAAGTTCACGAGCCTTATTGCAAGTATTAAGCGTCGGCGGGGTTTTGGTGGCGTTAATTAACTAATGACCCCATTAATTAACTAATTACGAGCCATGCATCCATAAGCGAAGCAATGATGACCTTCAAGCTTGTGGCTGCCGGGAGAGAGGAGGACGCCATGGGGGCGAGGTCGCCGCCGGGGGCAGGTCGCCCGTCGGCGTGGGCGGGGCATGGGCGTGGCGAGAGCGAGCGGGCGGCGACGGAGGTGTGGGCGGCGCAGCTTGGCGAAGTCGGCCCGGCGGTGGGCATGACGAAGCGGGGCGGCGGCGTGAAGCGTGGGGCGGCGGCGGCGCGGCGTGCAAGCGGTAGCGAATGGCGGCGGGATCGCGAAGATTTTTTTAGCGCGCGATTGGTATGCAAGTAAGTGTTACCCTTATGTACCTAATGAACGTCGGCCTGGGCTTTTGGCCGACGTTAATTAGCTAATTAACGTCGGCAGGAATAAGCGGCGTTAATTGTCTAATTAACGCCGCCACTTGTCACCGACGCGTTAATTAATTAATGCGTCGGTTTATTCCCTGGCCGACGTTAATTAATTTGGCCGACGTTAATGTGCATGTTTCCTGTAGTGATTCCTCAAGGGTATTTTAGATTTTTTCTAATTCGTTCACAGTTTTGGATTCACCGAATACCTGGTGATCTTCAGACTCTTCTTATCCATTCATCCGCCATTCATCAGGATCACAGGATATGTTTTACTATAGAGGACAAATAGTATGACGAAATTTTTTACAATTTTATCCTTCTCTGAATTTTACTACCAATACTACAGGTGATAGTATAACTATATTTAAATTGATTTCAACCATTAGATTCAAAGGAATAGATTGCTTATATTGATTTTAATCCACTGTAAAAGAGCTCTTCTTCTTTACTACTCAGTTTATCTTTATGCTGTTATATTGGGGATACATGCAAGAGATCTTTCATTCAACAAGAATGATCAGAGATCATAGCTGTGATAAAATTAGCCCTTTTTTGTTTTTGGTGTTGGGGGTGGGGGGGGGTGTTGAGAATAGAACGAGCCATTTTGATCTAGCTCTTGGAACTGTGTGTTAGCGTATCCTTATTAAGAACAACTACCTATTAATTTCTAATGTTTACCCTGTTTGGTGCTTAGGGGGTGTTTGGGATAGCTCCAGCTCCACCAAAATCTGTGGAGTTGGTGGGCCAGAAATTTGTGGAGTTGGAGCTGTGGGTACATTAAGAGTGTTTAGGTAGATCATCTTGTTTACATTTTAAACTAAAATTATAAACTTAATTCACTTTATTTTAGCCTATAAGTTTCAGCTCTGAGCTGGAGCTGGGATCTGGAGCTCTCCCAAACAGGGCCTTACAAGGGATGATCGACGATCACAAGCTATGTCCTTGTTCTAATACCGTTCACTCCTAGATGTCTTTTGTACCACATAATGGTGTAATGGGCGTCTAAACTAAGTGTAGAGAACACATCCAATAATGTGTTTGAAAGGTGACGCCCCTTAGGTATGGAGAAGTCGAGATGTACCAATTTGGAGCCAGAACTATCATAATGGATAACATAGCAGTTAGCCGAAGAACTTTGCTAATTAAGTGTAAAAGAAAATATCTATCTATCTACTATATTATTAAAGTAATAGAAAAATAAGCCACCATGTTATTCATTCTCAAGGTCTAGAAATTCCCACATAAATCAGTGGAAAAGAGAATATCTATACCATCAATTGTGATGGGTTTAGATTATAATGGTCTAAATTAAAAAAAAAGAGTCAATATCAAGGACAATACAAAATAATAGAAATTCTAAATGAAAAATAAAAGGAAATTAACAATTTGATTTATGTATGAATTCCTAAGTAAAATATATAAATAAACATAATTTAGAATAAAAATTAAAAAAAATAGCAAATGGATTTATACGAACTCCAATTTGAAATAACTAAAATTTGAAATAAAATTAAAGTAAAATTAGTAGTTTTATTTTTATATGAATTCCAAATAAAATACTAAATAAGCGCAATTAAGAATAAAAAATAAAGAAAAATAGAAAGTAGATTTGTAGACTAATTCCAACAATAAATAACTAAAATTCGGATAAAAATATAAAATAAAATTTGCAATTTGATGTCCATATGAATTCCATAATAAAATCCCTAAATTTATAAAATTCAAAATAAATTAAATAAAATTAGCAATTGGGCCTACATACGGACTCTAATAAAAATAAGCGATATTTAGATAACAAATAAAATTACATTAACAATTTGATAGGGAATCCTAAGTAAAACATGTAATTAAATATAATTCAAAACAAAAAGTTAGCAATTAAATTTGTACTTGAATTCAAACAAAAATTGAAATTAAGAATAAAAAATAAAATTAGCAATTCGATTCCATACTAATTCCAAATTAAAATCCTAAATAACTATTATACCAATAAAAATAAAATAAAATAAAATTAGATTTCTATACTGAATTCCAAAAATCAATAAAAATTTGGAAAAAATAAATCAGTAGTTTTATTTCCATATGAATTCCAAAGTAAAATCCCAAAATAACTAAAATTCAAAATAGATTAGACCAAAGTAAAATCCTTAATAACTAAAATTCAAAATAGATTAGATAAAATTATCAATTTGATTTGTATATAAACTTTAATAAAATAGCTTAAAATTTGAATAAGAGTAAAAGTTATAACAAATATACCACGAATCGTGTTAGAAGAGCACAAAAGAGTACAGTGCTATCAATATGTACCGTAAGAATACATTGACCTATGGGGAAGCGAAGAGTCAAGGCGGCTGAGATGAGGACAATATCATGTTACTCACCTTAGTTTTGTCCTTGTGCTACTCACCAAAGCCGTTGAAGAGAAAAGGCCAGAGTCGACGAAGCCAAGGGCTGCGACAACGAGTAGTGAGCATCGGTGTTATTGAAGAAGTCAGTGGCCAAAGAAACTCGATGATGGGGAAGTCCAAGCAAAGAGGAGGTGAAGTTTTGCATTGAAAATGAGTTGTGGACGATATGCGGCCATCTAGTAGCTAGGAGAGTGACATTATTGATGAGGGACACGGCGTCATCAGTGATGGCAAGAAAATTCTCCGCATTGTTAGACAAATACTAAAGTAGATATACCGATATCGTGAAGATGAGAGGTCGTCACAATTAGTAAGGAAGCCACAACATTGAGTTGACCAACGTCGAGGAAGAGGAGCAACTAACATGGGAAAGTGACATCGGACACATATAACATCATGCATGTGTATATACATGTATGCATCTATACAAATAGAAGCAAAGGAGCGAAGAGCTTGGAGTAGAGATGGCGCAGCTATAGGGAATAGGCTCGGGGCCACCGGAGAGAGTATGACAGATGCCCCTAGTAGGGATCGGCAACGGTTTCATGTGTATGCTTTTTATGTCGTAGCGGTCAGCATTAAGCAATAATTGGTGAGAAGTATAAGATAACTACATGATAGAGGATTGCATTGGAAGGGGTAAAAACTGAGAGAGATCGATCAAGAATTAGACTCACCGTTGGAGGTTGAAACAAAAAAGTTGTGGCAGTGAGAAGAGATAAAAGACACACGGTTTAGTGGGACAGCTGGCGTGTAGGGGAAGATAAGTTCAAGGTAGATCGCCCATGGTGTATTATTGTATGCATGAGAAGGTACTCTAATACCATATAAACTAATAAGATAATTTACAGCACCCATAATCAACGTATTGCTTAGATTAAATAGAGGTGTATATGCATATATACATTTTGGAAAAGAATAACTAGTGGAGGAAGAATAGGGGCATGCAGGTACATAATCCATCACTACTACAGATCAGGCCTTCCATACCGGCCCATCAGTCTCGGTTGGATTTGAACCGGTACTGATGAGGGCTTCAGTACCGGTTCATTGGCTACAAGACTGCAGTGGGCTTTTAATCTGGGTTAAGTAACACGAACAGATCGATGTCTCTCACATCGATCTGGGTTAGTGTTACGAACGTACTAATATCTCCCGCCTTTAATACGGTTCATAACAGATCTTGATGCCTTGTTTGAGGAAAGTTCAAAAGGAATGTATATTCTATATATATCGACGCTGTGATGATGGGTGGGTTGGTTAGAAGGGTGAAATTTGAGTCACGAGGTTCGAGTTCGAGTCTTGGGTTCGCCATATTTTTTAGACCGTATGAGGGCTTTAGTCCGGTTGAGATGACAGGACTAAAGGTCATAGACCTTTAGTCCCGGATGGGCTGTCCGGTTTGACAACGGGACTAAAACCGTTGCTAACCGGGACTAAATGTTGTTTCCTGGTAGTGCATGCATGATGGACAATGGTTACATTTCTAAGAACCTCAATAATTTATTATGATCAATGATTTTCTTTTATCAAAGCTCATACTTTAATTATGTTTCTCAAGTTATATTTTCCTTCAAGTTTTTGTTGTCGTTATTTCTAGTGTTTATGATGTCTTAAAAATCTAAATGGTTTACAACATACATAAAATATTCTTAAGCATCTAAATTATATCGTTTGATGCTACATACTTCAATAAATCTAACCACATAAATGAGCAGGACACCCTAGTAGTTTTATGTAATGCTTTGTTATTGGAAATAGTAGAGGCCATTCTATGATTTTTTTCAAAGTTGAGAAGCCTTATATACCGGTACAGTGGGACATTAGGACTTGGCGCCAAAACAATTTTGATGGAAGCCCTAGAAGCTCATTGGTGGAAAGCTATGCATACATGGAAAGTATTACTAGACGTAACGCATTAGAGGACTTTGTGCCAAAATTCGATTGGCTTGTTTCTATATTGAGAAAAACTACTCTACACTATACCGTGCAAAGCAAACCTAATGGGACATCATCCAATCATCTGATATTTAGCCCATTAATTAATTGGCATCCAAGATCGAGCCCACCTGCATTATCTATGTTGTTGACACAATGCAATCCACACAAGTCTTATCCCATCCAATCATTCTCTCTCCCCTCGTTTTCGACACTGGTGAATGGCCAGGGCGAGCGGAGGGTCGATGCTTCAGCGGCTCAAGGAAGGGCCTGACGATGACTAGGGCTTATGGCGAGCGGTCGCAAGTGGGTATAGCGGCGTGTTACAAGCGGCTTTCGTTGTGCCTTGTTGAGAATAGTTGGGTTAGGGATACGGGCCAAGTGCGATGGCAGCAGCGAGCGCAGCCACTAGCACCTGCTTGGCTACTGCGGTGATGTATGGCCGCCGTCCTCTTTGATTTTGGTGAGCTCCTTAATGGCTCCTCTCTCTCTCTCTCCCTCCTCCTTTACCTCCGGCTCCAGTTCTGTTACAGGCAGTGACACGGTGTTTAATATTTGGCTCCGGCTATATATGGCGATAGGAGGCGACGGTGTGGCTCAGGACACACAGATCCGGTGACAGTATGGCGTAGAGCTCAAGCCTAAGCCAAGCAAGAGAGAGATGGAGGCTCGGCACAGAGCTCGAGCACGGATTTGGAGGTGGGCAATGTCAGTCAACTTCATGACGGCAGCGGCAGTCAAGGCCGAAGTTGAAAAAGAGGGTGTGTTTGCAGCAGACAGCCTCAAACGGTCCTCGACGGCATGGTAGTACCATCATAGTAGGGTGAGCTCACCTAAATTTCTTGAAATCTTATTCGAAATCTATGAAAACTTTTGGTTGAAGCTTGTTGAAACTCATTGTTTGGAACTTGGTGAAACTTAAGTTTTAAAATCTAAAACTCGTTAAAAACTTAGCTTTGAATCTTCTAAAAACTTATAAAAAAGAGCAAAATTTATTGAAACATGAAACTTTTCAAATGTTCTCTTAAAACTTACTAAAACCATATAAAACTCATTGCTATACCATTGCCGTTACATAGTTGCTACCTTCTATATCAGTATTGACTATGCAGTTGATTACTAACACGTTTGTTGTATACTTCAGACCTGGCCACAACCTAATAAAAAAAATTTCTTCCACTACTTCTGTTGTGAAGCCGCTTTATGCAATGAAAAAAACAATATTTAACTAGCAATTGCTTCTGAGGCCCAATGGTCTTCTCAAACTTGAATGCTTTTAGGGATGGCAATCAAACCTGCGGGTTTTGCATCCGATCAGGTTGGGTTTGAGTTCTAATTTTTACCCGTGAATTCTTCAGGTCGGGTACTCGAGATGGGTTCGGGTTCTAATTTTCACCCGCAGGTACCCATCGGATATCCGAAATACCACATATACCCATTGGGTATCCGTCGGGTTCCGAGACCCGTCGGGTTTGGAGTCGGGTTCTGGGTACCCGCTGGGAACAGCTTGGGCTTTTTTGTTCGGGTTTCTTGTCGGGTCGGTTTTGCAAAATCCACACCCAACCCGACCTATTGCCACCCATACTACACAAACTCGTCGGGTACCCGCCGGATTTCGGGTACCCACCGGTTCGGGTATAGTTTTTTACCCGATAAGGTATTCGGGTTCAGATCGGGTTTTCTGTTGGGTTGAGTTTTGTAAAACCCTCACCGACCGACCTGTTGCCATCCCTAAATGCCTTGTGCCTAGACCTAGATAATGGGGCATGTCTTTTTGGGCTAGCTTTCAGCACGGCCGATCCAGCATGATCCAAAGCATGGCATGTTTGTCTTTTGGCCGAGCCAGCATGACACGAATGATAGAATGTGCTTGGTTTGAAAACTTAGTACGGTGGGCGACACAACTAACTAGGCCATGCCTAGGTTGACTCAGCACAAAAGTGGCCTTTTCATGAAAAAACATTAAATTTACAACCCAACTTATCATCAAACTACCTTACCTTAACGAGTCAAACCTTCATCAAATAATAACTCTCCCATTCGCCTCCTCTTATGACCCATTCGACGTAGTTGCGTTCTCTCAGCACCTCTATCGTCTCCTGTCTCTCTCTCCTCTCACCCTCCTCTACTCATGTTTCTTCCCTGGTGACCTAGAATGCATGAATGGACTGAACATTGGGGTATAGTTTGTATGTATGCATGTTGCTTATGTACTTTTTTTCTTACAAGGAGAACCCCACTCGAGGACATAAAGTTTTTAATAAGACAATAACTCTGTATCTATACGTAATGAATAAATAAAATTTAGTTTTTTTCCAAATAATCGTATGTATCGGAATTTCGCCGGTGATCAACGCTCGCTCCACAACAACGGTGTTCACAACTCCACACATCTTTCAGGATAAGACCTAGACCAGTATGGCGTGACTGAGCAGGCACAACACGTCATAGCCCTAAGCCCGTTGGGCCCATGCCATGCCAACCCAACTCCCACCTACCCTTAACACTCTACATCATCCGACCTTAGCAACTGTGTATTTTTGCTGTGGATTCTGGCCCCAAAAATTGAATAAAAAACAAACAACCCAATTTTCGGAATCAATTCTGATAATCCAGCCCTCCTATATACATTAAAATACTTAATCCACTTCATATGTGTTTTTGTGGATTCTAAAGAATACAAATATAAAAATATCACTGAAAATTTTAAGTAATTACCCACCAAATATCATCCCAGAACCTATAATCTAAAATCGAGTCACAAGTCACTTTGAAGAATTCAAATGAAAAATAATCGACCCTTAAGGTTGATCCTCAAATGAAAAATTAGTCAGTGACACTCAATTCGTTGGCTTTTTATGATGAGAAAATATCTGGTTGTTGCAACCCAACTAAAAAAGTTTCAAAAATTTGATCATGGATGTACATCTCGGCTTACCCCATCGCATCCCTAAGAGTAATAAAAGACAAACTTGATCATGAGCGGAACCAATCAACTTTGTTCTAGCATAGGATGACACTCAATTGAGATGTACATCCATGATTTTTTTCAGAATTTGAAACTTGTTATACAAAACATTTGATTGTGATATGTTCTTTTATGATATGTCTATGACATGTGAGTCCATCTGAATCTATGATAGTGAGTCAAATATCATAAAGTGAATCACGAATTTTAAAGAGTGTGAGTGGTGCCAATCTCCCCCAAAACACAGCCAGCCAACCGGACAACCAACAGTTAACATACGCATGCTTAAAAGTCCATCTTTCTCTACGAGCAAACTGGATTAAGCCAAAGAGAGGCAGGCTTACCCTGTACCGTAGCAGCGGCCATGGATCTGGAAGATGGAAGAAACATGCTTGTTGGTGTTCAGAAGCCGAGGTAGCCGAATCTGGATCTGTCGGAGAAGGCAACGAGGGTGGCGGCTGGTGAGGAGCTCCAGCCGGTGGCAGTTGGTTGAGGTGTGGCGGCGGCTGCGGTGAGGCGCACCAGCGAGAGAAGCCAGAGGCGGCGACTGGGGCCAGGCGTGGCCGCGGGGGCTAACCCATGGACGGTGGCTGGGAATGAGGCGCGACGGCGCGGGGCTGGGCGGGATGAAGGCGCGTCGGCGTCGGCGCCGGTGGCGACTGGCTGGAGGAGGTTAGGAAAACAGGATTTCCATTTTCGGTGGTGTCTAGAGCACCTGAGGGTTTTCTTGTTAAAATGATATTTAAATTTTAAGCACTCTAATTGATGAAATAAATTTATCTAATTTTTTCATATTTAAGTCTTTTATAAGTAAAAAAATTAAGTACACAGATAAAAAAAACACTTAAATATCACTTAGTAATTCCCTTTTCTTTTCTACGTGGGTCCCACCTTATATAGTCCACACAGGTCAAACATTATGGCATGGAAAATGCTGTGCACACGAAAAAAAATTATACGAAGGGCCTACGAACTTAAGACACCCCTGGACCATACATTAAGACCGACTTTAGAAATGAACATTGGAGATAATATAGATTTCTTTTATTGCATGAGTTGGTACTTGAAATACCTGTAGGCGTAGGAAGTTACGGTTGTTTCTCGTATTGCAGTTCTTTCATGATTCCTAGGATGTTGCTTTTTGTTGCTTTGCATCTGCTACTGAAATCCGTTCATATGCACAAGGTATTCATTGAAATTTTCCGTTACAAGATTAATTTATCTACATTTTGTGGTAACATTTTTGCATTGTTTGTCCGTTGTCATACACCTGTCAACCCAAATTTGGATGGTTCTCTTCTCTTTGATATCTGCATTTATTCATGAGAACTAATATGGAATGCATGCCTTGTTCATACAAGTTGGTTTCTTTGGTCAGCTTTATCATTTCTGTTCTGGCAGGGAAATCAATCTGTTTGTGTGACTAGTTCTTTTCTTTTATGCTTTGTGTGTTACGCTTGCAGCAGGCACTTACAGTGGAACCAACTCAAGATTAATATTGGAGAAGGGTTGAAATCTGATGGATTAGTTTTTGAATTTGCCAAATGGTAGCATGCACCAAGGAAGAGGTAGATATCCCAATATTGCCATGAGGAACAAATGGTAAGCTGGACGTTGAAGTTTGAATCTGCACAGCAGAGAGAGGGCCACCTTCACGGCATGCATCTTGTTGGTTTGTGAGTGCTTCTTAATTGATCTTACTGGGAAGTTTTTTTAACCATAAATACGGTACTGTTTTGATAGTTCCCGATTTATGTCTGAAAAATTAAATAACCTGACCGATGTATTCTGAGGACAGAATGGTTTATGGTTGGGACAATTCGAACTAAAAGCATTACTCTTTGAAAAGATTTGCGTGTTGTGTAATCGCAGTTTGAGCATGAACTGATGCTCTACAATATTTGGGTCTTTGTTACCGACAATTGATCTATCTTTCTGAGGTTTCTTTACCCTTTATTTGTGAATTGTTAGTTTGGACTATGCATCTGAAGTAGCTCATACTCATAGGTGGTACATCAGTAAAAGGAATGCTGCGTTAGGATGGCTAGTTGCAGGTTCTGCTACAGGACTGTCATCCGCATCAGTTGACTCAACGGGTGGCGTCGTTTTTCTCGACGGTCTGCGGAAGAGATTGGCTGAGGTTTTGTCGGTTCTTTGTACGATCCACTTCAGGAGAGTTGAAGCCTTTGGTGGCTGCTCGCTTTTTTTTTTTGGTTGTCGCTACCCACTGCTGTCTTCTTACCTTTTGGATAGAATTCTGTACTGAAACCGCTAGCTCTGTTCTTGTACAATGCATGGACAGAGCTCCTGCCATCCTTCTTGGAACAAAAGGAGATATGGACTAGGTCATGCCCTGATTGAGATTGATGTCTTTAGTGAGTCTTTGTGCTATCATGCTAACTATATTTCAACTCGTTCTTAATTTCTTAGGGAAGTGGTTATATACATTCACTTAGAAAGTGCTAAACGTAATTTATATACATTCACTTAGAAAGTGCTAAACGTACTTGTTACTTTCTTAGTAGGATTAGAAATTTTTGTTCATATTTAAGAATGTGTTTCATGGACCTTTTTTCATAGAAGAATTTTCTCCCATGAGATTAGCTTTTGACAAACGTCAGACTACTTTGTTGTGAACTTGTAATATGTTTGGGTTGATATCTCTGTCTTTTACAGGGTGCATGCTGCCTTGTTGGCAGTGTTAATCAGACACCCGTGTCATAAAAAATTTGCTGAATTGGACACCTCGAATCCGAGTCGGATTCTAACACTGTGTCCAATTTTGAATAGTATTTCCCGTGTTGATCTTTTTTTGCCAAATTGAACACTCAAATCCGAGTCGGATTCCAACTCCCATGTCCGTGTCCAAGTAACACTACATGCCGGTCCACCGGATCCTGTGGCAAATTAATCTCAAATGGCACAATTGTGTGATAGCTGTTAGTCTTCTTTTACCACCTTCTATCAAATTTCTCCGGATCCTCCGCATGATATATCTGCTGCACAACGTGCGGGGGGCAAACGTTTCCTGGTTGGTGGCCTACTGACTACTGTACGATCAACCTGCAGCTGGGCATATATCCCGATGGGACGGAGATCCTCTGTAGTTGCTGCTAGTCACTGACAGGTGGATTCCACGCAACAAAAGGCCCACCTGCAGTGACCCAACGGCAAAGAAATGTAACTGCAGAGGATCCGTGTCCATCCCAATGCCTTTTCAGATAAACAATGTTGATGGCAATGGTTAAGACTTAGGGGGTGTTTGGGACAGCCCCAGCTCTACCAAAATCTGTGGAGTTGGTGGAGCAGGGTATTTCTAGCTCCAGAAATTTATGGAGCTGGAGCTGTGAGTACATTAAGAGTGTTTAGGTAGATCATCTTGTTTACATTTTAGACTAAAAATATGAATTTAATTTACTTTATTTTAGCTTATAAGTTTCAGATCTGAGCTGGAGCTGGGAGCTGGAGCTCTCCCAAACAGGGCCTTAAAAGACTACTATCCAGTATTCACCATGCGATGCTTTTACCTGGCATCTTTTTATAATCATGATTCGAATTTTTTATGGTAGGTTACACATGCTTTGAGGACACTTCCAAAAAAGTTGCAGAAATTTTACAATATGATTTATTAGTTAATTAAATCACCGAAGTTGATGCAAAAATTTTTAGAAAAAATCGGTTTTCATGGGATTCGAACCGAGACCTCATAGTCGATATAGATTTTAAGGAGAAAAGTTTCCTAAAAATTGAGAAAGTAAAAAATAAAAAAACTGTTAGATCTATGTTTTTAAAAAAGTATATTCTTCCTTTTTTTTCCCAAGAAAATATTTTCTGCAAACAATTTACTATAGAAATATATTCTAAAAAGTCTTAAGGAAGCAAAAAATATTTGCAAAAATAAAAATAAAATAAAAAGTAGTGTATTTTTTTTGGGTTTTTTGCGAAAATATTTTATAAAAATAACTTGCTGTAGGAATCTATTCTAAAAAGACTTAAGGAAGCAGAAAATTAGTTGGAACAAAAATTAATAATACAGTATATTTTTTCAAAAAAATATTTTATGAAAACAATTTACTGTAGAAATATATTCTAAAAAGTCTTAAGGAAGCAAAAAAATATTTGCAAAAGAAATTTAAAAAATTGTCTTTCTTTTTTTAAAAAATAATGTAAAAACACGATAGATGCAACAGTACTCCGCATAGCCATGGTTTTCCGTGAAGCTACAGTGTTTTGAAAAATCACAAAAGTTTGATCATGATTTGAATTTCGTACAGTAGTGTAGGCATGTTTTCAAGACTCCTCAAAATTTTTCAAAAATTCGTAAATTTAGGAACTTAACCAAATTAGCAAAATTGCTTTGAACGTATTAGCAGAATTGGCAATATTTTTAAAAAATCCCATAAATTTGATCGTGATCCAAAATTTTTATGGTAGCTTAAGTATGCTTAAGAGGACCATTATAAAATAGTTTCAAAAATTTACAACATGATTTAATAGTAGTGTAGGCATGTTTTCAAGATTCCTAAATTTTTTTCAAAAATTCGCAAATTTAGGAACTTAACCAAATCAGCGAAATTGCTTTGAACGTATTAGCAGAATTGGCAATATTTTTAAAAAATCCCATAAATTTGATTGTGATCCAAAATTTTTATGGTAGCTTAGGTATGCTTAAGAGGACCATTATAAAATAGTTTCAAAAATTTACAACATGATTTAAAATTTAATAGTTCAAGCAAATCCTTTTCTATTCTTGGGAGAAAAATAATGTAGCGACTGAACTGTAGCATCCCCAAAATTCGCCACGGTCCGGTCCTTGCGCTACCTAGGAATCGAACTTCCTAGCCAACTGAACTTCACAATCGAACCGAAGAGCGGGCGCTGGCAACCCGGCGTTCTAGCCAACTGAGCCACGGCATTGCTTGTGAATAAATATATGAGGCCATAATGCCATATAGGCAGCAAAGTAGACTCTACATGAAAAACATGGCGTGTTTCGCGCAAGCCCAGCCGTACTTCCCCACGAATATAGAGTTTTATATCGTGCCAATGTGAGTGCTCTTTTCGTTCCCGAAAGTACTCACCGCATGGGAATTACCAAATGCTATAGGTGTACTCGCCGAATCAGCTGACAGAAAGATACTAACTCAAAATCTGACAGAAATCAGTATCCTTTCAAAGGCATCAGTAACGTGCAAATCCACGGTTCGAAATACTCACCTCCATGTTACATGCGCGTCGATCTTTTCTTACCGGGTTAAGTAAAAAAGATGAAGAAGATACTGCAAGGAAAGAGACACACAGCGCGCGCGCGCTCGCACCACGCCGTGCGTGCATCGACAGGGAAACATTTCCGACATTGACCGATCAGAGAAATCTACTCAAGAAAGGCACGACAGATTACGCAAAGACGAGGTCAGATGGCAATAGCCAGCAGAAACTAGAGAGGCATGGAGATCAGCAGCGATCGTCCACTCGGTTTGCCGGTTTGGGTTGGTGTAGGCAGGAAGGTTTGAGCTGCTCCTTTCCCTTTCTCCTGTATAAACAACCGTCAACTTGCTGCTCTTATACTTGCCATCTTCTATATAAGTACAGGGCTCAATTGGGGTGCCACTATTTTGCAGCTGGGCTCTCCTCCTTTTATTAGAAGCTTGTCAAATTTAAGCTCCTCCTTCCCCTGCCTTGGGGCCCGCAATTTCATCTTTCTTTCTCTCTCTCCTCTCTGCAGGGGAAGGGGAGAGAAGAGGATAGAGAGGGAGAGAGAGCTAGGGCTCGCCGTCTCCCGGCTGGTCGATTCCTCTTCAGGCGTATGGCCGTGAGTGCTTCTTGTCTGGTTTGCTTTGATGCGTAATCTTGTTCTTGATTTGCTTACCTTCCACTTTTTATGTACTATATATTCCTTACATAGATTGTTGTGTTACCTATTTGCTCTGCATGTAAGATGTAACATGATTCATGGTACACCTTCCATTAGGATCATTTCTAGGCGTAATCCCGTTGGTTTTTCCAGGGCTTCCTAAATTAGCGATCTTCATAAGTCAGGGATTGTTCTTTCGTAGCTTGTATTTATCTATCATGTTTCTCTCTTTTCATTCTTGGTTTTATCTAGCTTTTTCATTCGGTGTTTTCTTTCTTTAATGCATGGCAGAGCTCCTGCCACTTTCCATTCAAAAAAAATTTCTAGGCGTAAGATAGCTTCCTGAACCCAAATCGTGGTATGCAAGGTGGCAGCAAAAGTGAAGTTAGGATCGTGGAAAAGACTAGGCGCATGCCAGAAATCGTTTCGTCGAAAACGATGGCGTGATCCAAGTGTAGATTCATTTCGCCTAAAGGAAGGTGGTAGAGAAGGTTTATCCTTACTGAGATGAGCAGGAGAGGAGAGGCGTTCAAAAAGAATATCTTCTCTTTCAAGATTTGTCCACGTTCAAGGCAACCCACCAAGATGAGAACGAGTCTACTCTTGACAACACGAATCTCTTGAATCTTGATTGAAGACAGCGAAGAAGCTAGCTATTTTTTGCTCTTTTGTTTACCCATTCAATCGCTTTCTGAAAACGTGTATACAAGCACACGGTTCACGTATAAGAGAGACAATCGCACGACTACAATAGCAGCAATTAGCCAACCACCTGCCAGTCGCAATCCTATACTATTGCAGATTTAAGAGCTGACCCCAAATACGACGATATCCATCTGCTCTTAGCTGGGGATCGCTAAGGTAACTCAAATAAACATGGAATTTTATTTCTGTTGGAACTGTTTGACTTTATTTAGGCATAGAATATTACTTTCGCTATTTCTGCATATCTTCATTGCTCTCTTCTCTACTTCTAAATAGATGCTTTATTGCGTTGGGTCAGACTTTGGAAAGATTGGCCGTAGAAACACGAAAAATAAATTAATTAATTTATCGCATAGAAATGATAGTAGCGTATGTATCATCAAAAGTCATATTAAATAAAAAAGAACGGAGGTATCAATTTCATATCACGTCACACGGTGACTGCTTCACATCAACAAGTTCCAAGAATTCTGCCATTTGCATCTGAAATTCTTCTTCAGAATTCCACAAAAAGGAGTAAGTGTAACACATGGATTGATTTGTCCACGTGCAGAAACGCCCCGGCGTGCCCAAGTTCGGCACCTGGGACAGCGAGAATGTCGGGTACACGGTCTACTTCGACAAGGTGCGCGAGAACAAGGGCGCCACCGCGCCGCCGCTGCACCGGCCGTACAACCCCAACGACCCTGAGGACAACCCAAGAATGAGCGCCCCCCCGTCGAGGCCGGCGACCTCGAGCGGTTACCGCGAGCCGCAGAGCCGGCCCCCGAACGGGCATCACCGGCGGGCCGGGAGCAACAGCAGCGCGGCGTCCGACCCGGGCGGCAGGGGCGCTGAGCAGAGCAAGTTCGCGCCGCCGCCGCAGTACCACCCGCGGCCGGGCCCCCACCACGGCCACCACCGCCAACCCCCGGCCGGGCATGGCGGCAGCGGCCACCGAGCACCACAGGCGCCGAGGCACCAGCAGGCAGCGCTGCGGGCGCGGTCCGCCTCGCCGCAGAACAACGTGCCGGTGAGTGTCTGGCTAGCTAACTACTACTCCTAACTACGTTTCCCTGTGTGCTGCATGAATCCATGCATGCAAGATTGCAAGTTTGTGACTCTCGTGCTTTGGCCGTGTTGCGTGGCAGAATCGCCAGAGACCGTCGACCGTGCCCAAGTTCGGCGTGTGGGACGAGCAGAACGCCGCGGCCGCGCAGGGGTTCACGGTGCAGTTCGAGAACGTGAAGCGGAACCGGGAGGTGGCCAGGGCGGCGGTGCCCGATGTCCCGCCCGTGCCGTCGCCGGAGAGCGCCTCCGCGGCGAGGCGCTCTCGGGACACCTCCTTCCTATCAAAGGTACAGTGATCATTGTTCAGTAACTTCAGTACATGGCTCTGGCTATTCTGATACCGTGTGAACCGGGCCACGTACGATGAATCTTCTCATGGTTTCCTCTTTTCGTGCTGAAATTCGATTGCTTTTCTTTGGCGTGTACGTGCAGATGTTTGGGTGTTTCCTTCCTACCACCAGAGACTGAGAAGGATGAAATCTGATTTCGACTTTGATCTTACTCATGTACATTGGGCAGGGGCTGTATGTTTCACATTCCTCTTCTTTTTCTATGTGGACCTTGAGAGGGTTGTTTTATTGGCCTGGTATATTGCTTCTTTTCTCCCTCTCTTTTTCATTGAATTGATTGCTGACCGAAGAAAAGAAAAAAAAAAGGACGATTGGCATGTACGCATGCTTATAATTATATGCATGTTGTTTATATTTTTTATTTGGGGTCATAATGTTGTCTTGGATTTCACTTTTGGCTTTTATGCGGATGTATTTCACTTTCCTAAAAGAAACAGATTAGCATTTTGTCAACTTTGTCATCCACTCCATTGTTCATTTCGTCCACAAAGCATGCGACAGTACTCACAGACAGAGCCATAGACCAGAGAGCATAAAGACTAAACGTAGGTAAATAATTAAGGGATGGCTGAAAATTTAACCTCACAAAAAAATATAGAAAATCCTCGCATTCCTGATATCCCTGCCTCTCTCTTTTTTTATTTTTTTTCAAATTTAGTCCCTCTATGAATATATTTACAGATTTAGCCTCCTTCCCTACCGTGTAAGGTACAACAATCAACACATGTCCCTACTGCATATGGGGAGCGTAAGAGGAGTACGCATAGCCATGGGCCAGTGGCCAGAGAGCACGGGAAGCACTTTCGTGGTAGAGCAGCATGAAAGATGACTTCCACATTGGGAATAGAACTATATTTAAAATTTTCATTCGTAAAGAAGTCAATTTTTTAAAAAGAAAAAAAAGAGGGGGAGGGAGGCTTAAAAAAGGTGATCGCATCTGTCCCAAGCAGAGCACAGAATTTCGACGTAACTATTTAGGGAATATATCCAGTGCAATTAAAGTTTTGGTGCAACCACCGTACAACCCTACTAAAAAAAATTTCAAAAAATTCTGAAAAAAAATCATGGATGTACATCTCAACTTACCCTATCTACATATAAAATTTCATGATCAAATTCTTCCTATGTTAAGAGTAATAAAAAAGATAAATTTTCTGACAAACTTGAATAGTTCAAATACACCCTAAATTTGTCTTTTTTGTAACTTCTAGCATAAGACGAATTTGATCATGAAATTTTATATGTAGATGGGGTAAGCTGAGATGTACATTCATGATTTTTTTCAGAATTTTTTAAAACTTTTTTTAATAGGATTGCACGATGATTGTATCAAAACTTTAATCGCACCGGATATATTGCCAACTATCTATTTTACCTCCGTTTCAAAAAAAAAAATCTATTTTACCACGTTGTTCTTATCTGTTGTCAGCGGCCCAGGCCACCAATGCAGATCACCTGGGCTAACTCAGAAGACGCATTCCACCGGAAAACCCCAACCGAGTCAGGCTAACGCTCTACCCGCGGGCCTCGGAGAAAACGTCCGCGCTGACCGAAGGAATACATACATCGCATCGGCACTTCCCACGCCGCGCGAGGAAAAGCACCTGGGCTGACGGGCCCCGTGCTGCTTGACCTGCTACCCTTCACGCTCCACATGGGCCGCGCAGTCTGCCACTAGAGAGGGGAGGAGAGATCGCCCCTTGCTTTTTCCACGCGTCGGGTTAGCTGGCCCGTTTATCATCTCTGCCTATCACTGTGCTGGCGCTGCACGTTGTTCCCATGATTTTTTAAATAATACATTTTTAAATAATTTTATAAAACTAATACTCCGAAAAAAAACAGTGTAATGCGCCTCTCTAGCTAATTCTATTAGTGACAGATCTTGTGTCATTTCATTTGACGATAGTCTATTTTGCCGCTAATTTATTTGGCTAACAGGTTGTTTTGTCACTGATTCATTTGGCCGACGGGCTGATTTGACTCATAGGCTTCTATCGTCTATTGGATTAGTGATAGAACACATGTCGCCGCTTCATTTGGCGACAGAAGTGTATTTTTGTGATTATTTTTTCTGGGTATTATTTTTGCAAAATTACTTTAAAAATATATTATTTAAAAAATATTGTTCTCATGGTAATACAATGAAGCCTTACTGATGAAAACTCACGCGAGAGCATAGCTGTCATGGCATCTTAATTTGACAGGGAGAAGGCATGAGTTTTCGCATCTCAGTACAGCTGCTTTGCTTGCCGATGGACAAGGCTAATACGGCATGCGAATTGAGAAACAATATGAGAGGGGAAATCATGGATACTGAGATATTTGAGGAAAAAAATTTAGCATTTGTACTGGGTTGTCATCCAACTTGATCTGTCAAACAGCATCATTTCAGATATCAAAAGAGGTAAGTGACTAAAGAGTTTTCGATACGAAATTTCAAAAGAATTGGCGCCGGCGGTCGCCTCTCCTTTAAGAACGATGGGTTCTGAATGGAGTATCTTCTAATGTAATTGAAGGGATATGACTTTCAACAAGGTGACAAATTTGAGTGTTGAGAAGGGGAAGCACGAAGATAGATGAATGTCCTCTTAAGTGGACGAGCGGAGCTCGCTGATGGAGAGTTATTAGCAGGGTTGTACCCACATATACTACTACAACATGGAATGCCAAATACCATTCCATTACTATATGAAAAATGATAAGTGTGTCCCTGCCTCTGAAAGATCGCAATGTTCAATCACATTGCGATGACCAATATAGACTTCAGAAGAAGAATAACAAACATAGCTTCTAACCTTTGCCAACAAACAATTGAAGTCTCCCACTCAAAAAAAAAAAAAGTTTGCTAGCTTCCAACCTTTGCCAACAAACAATTGAAGTCTCCCATTCAAAAAAAAAAAAAAAAGTTTGCAAGCCTATATAAACCATTTTAATTTACGAGAGGTGCTTCCATGCTTTTCTTTTTGAAAGTTGCACAAATATTAAAGCATATATGAAGGGTAGATGGTGATTACTTATCCCTTCACTTGCTTTAAGATTTGTGCAATTTATATTAAGAGGGAAAACATGGAAGCACTGCTTTAATTTACATCATTCTTTTCCATCAATTAAGTACTGATTTTTCTGATCAAACTGCCGAAGGCTCCGTTTGGAACGCGGAAACAGTTCCAAAATGAACTGTTTCTTGTGACATTCTTGCATTCTAAACAGGGCCTAAAATGTGAGGTACTAAAACACCCTCTTTCCCTAAAATCAACATTGAAACTGTCAAAAGCAGAACACAGTGCATAGCAGAAGTTCTCCATCAGTGTGAAAGACAGAGTGAGCAGCTGGAAGTCAGTCCTTGCAATTTGCAAGTCAGCAGCTAGACCATATATGCAGCCTCGTCAGGGTCTTCGTTTCCGATTATTATCAGCCCCTCGACGAGGACGGGGAACATGCACCTCATCGGCTGGCAGCAAGTGGCGACCACGCCGGTCGGCGCGTCGATGAAGTCGTAGGCGTGGTGCTTCTTCAGAACGCCGATCACACTTGCAGTGTCCCCCTCTCTGATGAACCTGCCAAATTTGTTGCAGTCTCGGTGAACAGGGCCTGTTTTAATCGGGGATGCAAGGGAACAATGGGTGTTCTTTTGCAAGGGAAATATAACTTAATTCTAACTAAAATGATCCATTGGATAAAAACATGGGACGGCGCATATTGATTTAAAGGTACTGTACAAGAGTTTTTTATTCTAGTAATGCAATGACCATGACAGTTCATGTGCCCGCATATCTTTATGGTGTTCTCAACTTGGACAGGAAGTTGCAGTACTTCTGTTATCCAGGTAAAGTCTCACAACAGTACTGTGAGTGTGATCTCCAGTTCTCAGTTATAAATGCTTGAGATTGTTTTTCTTCTGAACAAGTAGTAGGCTGCGTGCTATTTAGACCATTGCAAAATGGAAGATCATTCCATCGATGTTAATAATGGAAACTTATCATACTAAGTTCAGTAAGATATTTTGCACAAATTGTGATTGCTCGAAGGAATTGGCATGTCATGTACTAACATTTTGCTTTCATGTACTCTTTAGTCCAGTGATTTGTCTGCATGCATGTTATGGTTGAAGCGAAAAATTAATAAATCTTTGACAGCAGACGTTGGAGTCAGAAGTCAAAACAATGCGTTTGTTAATTTGGTGCTAGATTTCAGTTTCACACAAGCATATCGCTACCAGTTATTCGCAAAATGATTCGGTGTTCATTTGCCTACCATGGAACATTCTTGTAGATTCAGATAGAGTTTGCGCTGTTGGCATTCTTGTTCTAACTTAGGAAGTGAGTATTTGGTCAGATTTTGTCATTGTAAAGTGGACATGATGCTTCAAAAAATATTACTAGGAGATTACCCAATTTTGCTGCATAACCTGATGTCAAAAATAATTTTATTCTTTTTTTTAGTTAGAGTTAGGCATTTTTTTTAGGCTCGTGCTTTTTGGATTATAGCTTAAAGTTAATTTTTTGGTTTAAACAGCTTAAAAGCAATCAACTTTTATACGCAATAGAGGTAGGTAAGCTTACCCTTACTTCAGTAGTATTAGTTTAAAACCAACCCTTAATGAGTAAAAAAAACACCTCTCCAGTGTGACTTGGCTTTTAGTTATATGGAAACTTACGATTTTTGAAAAAGTCTAGGTAAAAAACAACTATTTATTTAGGCGTTGGCTTTTGACTTTTAAGACGGTGAAAAAATTCAAGCTAACATGTCTTAAACTAACCAAAGTGGATTTTTCTTTTTTACATTCGGTAAGATCTCCAAAAGGTGTGCTACTTCAAGGCCATCCGAGCAAAATTTTTTAGGATGCATAACTTTCGAGATTTATCCATGATTTGGATTTCTTCTCCCCACTGTGCATTGCGGTGGTTTCACCATATCGGTGCGTGGAGGATCTTACCCTTCTTCTAGGCGCACAGCGCCGTCGCAGGACAAATCGTTGTTCGACAGCCAGCTCTTCAGGTTTCGTGACGCGCCCTTGCTATCGCCATCGAAGCTGATCGTTCTCCGCCTGATCATCGAAGCGATCTTGGCACCTTCCCCTGCACGCACGTAGAATCTCTTCCCAGAATTCCTGTCAGAGATGTAGAAGTTTGCCACACGCGCCTGCCAGATAAAATGGCAAAGCCAAGAACGGAGCACATGGCACGTCAGTACAGGTTGAGGCATATCAGTTTCGACATTCGACGGGGTGCCATACCGGTTGTACTGTATCGGTTAGCGCAGTCCCAATACTCTATATCAGCTAGTTTTCATAGTATTAATAGAGCTGCCACATAAGTAAATTGGTGACATGGCAACAGAGTTATTAAGGTGAGAGAGGGAAATCGTTTCTTATGCAGAAAACCAAGTCTTCCCGTAGACCGATGCACAAAGAAACTAGACAATTTGCGTTGGGAGCAGAATCGTGGTTTCCATCTCCTTCCTCCTAGATTCGATGTATGTATGAAATCATTAAATTTTTCTCTACATAGAAACTATACTATAGAAACTACGCATTGAAAAGACTAGGTCTAAGCGAATATTTATTGTACTATCTCTTCTTTAGAAACCACTCATAGAAACTATGGATTGGAATTGCCGACCACTTGCACGCGAACTGTGCGTGATTCGGGAAGATGTGTGTAGAAGGAAGGTAGAGAGGCTCACCTCGGAGATTCTCTGCTGCCATCGGGAGCAGCAGCCGGCCCAACGACGGTGCTCGTACAGCTGAATGGACGTGAACACGCACCGTGCTGCGTCGTGGAAGTAGGCTCCGAGAGGGAGGCGACCGCAGGTGACTTGCTGCAGGGCACGGCGATCTTGTTATATACTTATATTATAACAGAGCATGTCAACAAGCCTCGAAATAACTCCAATCTTCAGTGCGTATGCAGTGCACTTTCAGTTTTTATCTTTCTAGCCGTTGCTTGCACAGGGATCGCGAGTTAGCAACGCAATCCATGCCTTTGTGAAGCAAAAGTGGCTCGGTAGGTTGTCTTCCGCAAGGAAGCCACTGACCACCGGATGCGACTTAACCGACGTTTTGACATTCTCTGACGCATAGCCAAATGCAAGCAACAATCTGGACCTGAGAATTAAGCTTTGCACCCACACTAGCCTCTACAGAAGCTCCACGCTAATTCTAGATTAAAAAAAGAAAGAAAAAATTACCACGTTAATCTAAAAAAGCAAAAATAACTAGAAATTCTCGCATTAAATAAAAGGCATCCATGCCTCATAGCCTGCCGAGTGCCGAACAACGTACATGGAAGGTAGAAGCTATGCTTATAGAATCCTACTGCTACAATAATACTTGATACTCCCGTTTGCTACCAAAGTATCAATCGGAGAGGACAAAAAAGTGAGTCAATCTTGCCAAATAACATCCAAGAGATACATGCGCTGACTCAATAAGGCAGAATACAAACTAAGTTGGACCGTATACGCATGGCAGCAGGCCAGCACGTGTGCAATATATAAGAATATATAATGTTTCGAGCCCATATATTTTTTACACATCATAGATGAACTTGATCGAAATAATTCGAGACAACTAACAATGCAAGGTAGCAAAAGCATGAATTAAGGTCAGCATGCTTCTTTCATCATGCTTAATGGATCCTCAAGAAAAAGGTTAGCATGACAACGACAAAAAAGCAGAGATTACAAGAAATATAAGTCGTCAATATAATGGATCCTCTTCAATTATCAGCTTTATCGAATGAATTAGTACAAATTGGAATGTAAGGTCAGCATGTCAAGTTTTATGTTCTGCGTACGTATTTGAACTGTACTCAAATAAATAAGAAATTTTAATAAAGTAAATTATAAAAAAATTGTACCTATGTATAGAATTCTAAAAGAAACTAACAGCATCTAAGTATATCTATTTATCTATATCTATATAGTTTTTGTGAGAAATCTATATCAAAACTGATTGGATGCTCTCCTAGAAGCCACTATGTTAATAGTAGGAGGAAAAAGAGAAAAAAAAATTAAAAAAAATAGCTAGATTTTATAGGAAGGAAAGAAGAAAGTTAAACATTAAAATAACTGTGGTATCCACACATATGCGAATTTTAAGTAAAAATAAGGAAACTAAAATTTTGAGCATTCAAATCTGAAATTAAATGTTTAACAAACAGTTCGAATAGATTTCGAATTAAATTTACAAAAAAATATTAATACAATATTGTCGTCGAATGTCCGTAGTCCGTGCGAATGCTAAAAGCCGTTCTTCCTTGGCAACACGAGTGAAGAACAGAGGCGTGTTTGTTTGGGATGCAACAATCAAGGATGATATCGCCAACAGACGTAAGCAAAACTCTAGCTTTTTGAGTCTGACGTGGAGATAGAAAAACAAAGCTCACCCCGGTGATCTTGACGAGCTCGCCGACGGGCATGTCCCCATGGTCGAACACCGTGTCAGGGAACCGCCGGAAGAACCTCTCCGCCTCCGCGGCCCTCCGCCGGACGTTCCACGCGAGCACCGCGGCGGCGGCCACCACCGCGCCGCACGCCGCCGCGAGCACCCCCCACCGGCGCCACGCCACGAGGCAGAACACCCCGGCTCCGACCCCGGCCGCGGCGACCACGGCCACGAGCATGTAGCACGCGAACGGGACCCCGAGCCTCGCACGCCCGGGTGCGACGACGGCCGCCTCGACCTCCTCCTCGGCGCGCCTCCTGCTCGCCTTCCTCCACGACCCGCCGCGGGACGGGGACGGCGACGGCCCGACGAGGAGCCCCGAGTGCGAGAGCTGCGACAGCGGCCCGGAGGCCGGCGAAGGCGAGGGCCGGGGCAACGGGCCGGAACTGCGGCGCGACGAGGCCGGGGACGGCGCCTGCGACGCGGGGATGTCGAACATCCGGCCGAGCTCGCCGGACTGCGACACGTCCCCGCCGGTATACGGCGGCGTGGCCATCGACCCCAACGACAGCCGCCGCTCCCTCCTCCTGTCCGGCGCCGGGCCGGACACGTACATGCCGCTCCCTATCTGGTGCATCTCCCGACGATCCCCGACGTGACGCAAGCGCGCGCGCGCGATCAAATAGCGAGCTCAAGGAGTGGAAGCAACAAGGAGACGACGTGATGCGAGGCTACTGCCGCTTTAGGTCGCAACGTGGTGTCGTGATCATCTTATCAAGAAAGAGCAAGAACAGATTAGGATGCACTGCACGGGGCTCCGAGTTTATTCTGCGTGTTGCGTAGTCGCGAATTAATTCGAGGTCGGCATGACTGGATGCTATCAGTATTTGTTAACCATAAAAGTACTAATTTTATTCAGTTCGGTCTTCGTGGCTTTCTTTGCATTTTGATTATGAGCAGCTAACGGAGCGTGAGATGGTTGGTAATACGGACGGAAGCGGCGGTAACACTGAGGAGCCACACCCACCCACACGCGTCTTACTCTCGTGCCGGCATGCACTACGTACGTGTAGGCGACGTGGTAGTATGCCGTTTTGTACGTACGTCTTTATCGCAACGCCAGAAGATTTCTCTGCGACGACACATCCGGCACGGTACGCTTCAGCGTGTTCTGTTGAAGTGAACGGCTAGGTTTGTATAGACTTCGCAGCCGAGAATACCACGAGATCAAATCTTAGAAGATCCAATAATAAACCAACGTAATGTGTAAGTGGGAAACAAAGCGTGGCTTTTGACAGCAACATCACTCCAATACTTTTTTTTAATAGGTAGCAATCACCGGATCAGATTAGAGTTTTGTAAGATAAAACATAAGCATACACAATCTCAAGAATGAAACAACTAGATTTCATAGTGAGAATTAAAATAACAACGTTAAAACGACCATGATAAAAGAAAAGATTCGGCGAAGCTTACCACAAATTCTTTTAAACACAAAATCAAAAAAGTATAAGTGATTATTGCTCCCCCACAATTTCTTGAATCTTTTAGGAATTTTAGATCCTTGTCTTATATAACAACCTAGTGCTCAAGAATAACCTAACTTTTATTCATCTCGTGCACCTCTAACTTTAGATGAATTAGCTTGTGACTTCTTAATTGCTTGGGTTTTCCATGATCAACCCTAAGTTTATATTACCTCCTTAATTTTCTTTCAAAGTAAATAGTAATTATAGTCCTATTAGGATTAGGAATCATAATCATATTAGGATTTATCTATCACACCTTTATAAATTTTAAAAGGCTATATCCGAGTTATCATATTTAACAATTTTCGCCTCAACTCTTATCCATTTAAGTCATCGTTGCTCATAAAAAACACACTCTAAGGGGGCTTCATATTTTTTCCTCCCACATTTGGCTCATGCATATCACCATTATATGTGTTCTGGTATTTAGACTTAGCCATCAGAACTCTCTATCTAAGAAACATTTCTTTATGTAGTTTGATTAACTATACCTTATATTCCTACAGCCTTCTATATCATAGATTTGTATCACCTTCGAGCCCCATCTACTTAATGGTACTTCATGGTTAGTTCTATCACATCTTCCTTCTTCCAAAAGCTCACGCCTTCACCTTTACGCCTGCAAAAGTTTATAATCATCTTTGTAATTCCACACATTACTACAGTTGAGATTTGATTACCTATCGTTGATGACATGGTTTCTGTCGACGTTTGGAAAACGGGTTCCTCGCCAAGTTTACTTGTTGATTGAGGGATCAACTAGGCCCCTTTTCTATGGAGAGTTTATGTCCGAAGAATACCGTTGGGATGCTATGAGCGAAAGGACAGTGGACAAGGAATCTTTATACTGATTCGGGCCTCTCACGATCGAGATAACAACCCTACGTCCAGTGGATCTTGCTATTGTCTGAGTTTGTACAGGAATCTTGCGTGTATCTATTGCGCGTATCTCTCTCCCCTAATCTACAGTGGGGGTATTTATAGGCGACTGCAGCAATTACAACCGAATAACACGCCATTATTGTGCTTGAACGTGGCCGTAACTGCCTTCCTTGATTTCCGCCATGCTGTGTCGTGGCTTAACGGTCTTTTAAACCGTAGCATAATTATCGCCACATTGTCTTTATGGACCGAGCACGACCTGCTGGTCATACTCGAGATTTTTCTTCAACTCTGGCCGACCGCTGCACACATCAAAGCAAGCACACTCGGGAAACTAAGGCACATGCTCGGGGACGAGCTCGGACATGGTCGGGGCAGATCCACTAGCTAGTCTGTCCGAGAATCTTCCTTGGAGATACCATCCAAGGGGAAGTATGGTCGGCCGAAAACCGATTGCCGGGGTACGATGGTCTTTATGAAAATTATCCAATCCCCGATAGTTTCCTTCTACTGATCAGGATTTTTATCAGACCTCCAATTTGTTGCCCTTCTTTTAGGTTTACTCATCAATTGATATCCTCCATTACCCCAGATACCTTTCATGATCACTTGTCCTTTGCAAGTAACACTTTTGACTCCACCTCGAAGTAATACCTCACAATCTTCGAGTTCAAGTGGCCTTAAAAATATTAAATTTTTCTTTAATTTAGGAGCATACCAAACTCCTATCAATGTATGATGTATTCCATCATACATCTCCAATTTAACGTGTCCACCTTAGTAATTGCATATGTCGGTGTACTTTGCACCGGGGTACCCTCTCCGCCGTAGAGGTAATAGGCCTAAGAAGTGGCCCGGCCCAGTTTGGCGTCCTGGCGAGCAGCCTGGCGATCACGCCCCGCTCGCCGGGCGTGCGACCCGCGTGGCATCCTGGCGAGCAGCCTGACGAGCACGCCTTGCCTGCCGGGCAAGGAGTCCGCGTGGCCCCCTAGCGAGCAGCCTGGCGATTATGCCCTGCTCGCCGGGCGGGTGGCCCGCGCGGCGGCCTGACAAGTGGGCGGGCGTTCGGACTCCCCTTGTCAGGCCACGAAGGCAACTAAAGGAATGAGAGGGAGGCTTCGCCTCGAAGTTTCCCTCCCCTGGCACCTTGTGTCAGGATCATTAATTATGAAGGACTCTGCTACCGACACGACGACGGCTCATCCCTCTGACGCCTCTTACCAAACCCGTCGCAGGGGCATCGTGTCCCGGGCGGACCGGGCGAGGCCACTCACCGACATTAAATGAGGTTCAAAGGACAAGGCCATGGAGGCGTGCTTAATAAATAAGTCGTGGGTCGACGTGGAGGCTGGAATGATGGATGCAATTAATGTGTTGTAGATAAGCATAGCGTCACCGTCCCCCCTGCCCAGGCCGTCTCGTCTATATAAGGGCGCCTTGGTGCATGAAGAAGGGGGCCGGTCGGTTAGAGCAGAGAGCATAGAGAAGCAGACATAGGAGAAAACGCTTGTAAACATTTCCCTATTTTCTCAACAAAGAACCAGCAGGACGTAAGGCTATTACCCACACCGGGGGCCTGAACCTAGGTAAATCGTTGTGTCCATCAGTTTGTTGATTCCTGGAATCCATCCTCGAGAGACATTAGGGTTTCCAGCCACGAAGATGCCCTCTACCAAACCATATTTTCCATCCAGGGAGTAGTCACTCCGTTAGCGGAATCTTGTCAGGTGAAATACGCCGACAGGGGCGCGCCAGGTAGGGGGCTAGTGGTTGGCTCATCAGGCCATCTCTCCGGCGGATTTCGGCCTTCCGTCCGAAAGGACTTCGCCTCCGGTCATGGCGAATTCGCACTCACCTCGTCAAGGGGACAGCGGTGGCTCGGCCAGTGCAGTGCCGGCTCGCTGCGGAGGCGGCCGTGCCGTCTTGCAATCTCCATGTAGCTATGCCGAGGCTGATTGCTCGTGGCCTATAATCAGATAAGTTGTTTGCATTTGGCATTATCGACTCATTATTTTTTGCGTCTGCATCCCGTTGGATCAAGTTAAGCGCGATTGTCGCTTGCGTTGGGAACCTGACGGCTCCTTGTTGGTAAAAGGAGTTATGCGGAATCTTGTCAGGTGAAATATGCCGACAGCATACTTCTTACAATCAATCAAGCAAACAGTTCCATGTTGAAAGCATTTAGGCTCCAAAAGTTCCTCATGGTTTTGGTAATTAATGACAAATATGTTTAAGAGACTAACATTTTCGTTGAGTATATTGAAATAGGTTAGTCTCAAGGATTTGTGATCATGGAAGCATGAAGATGGAACAAAAGAAGATCAAAGTATCAATCAAGTAAAAGTAAAAATCTAAGGATATTTTTCTTGTTATTTTACCGATCTCGGAGTTTGGATGAAAGATCGAATTACTAGAAATACGGTCGTACTATTAAGAGGGGTTTTGACGTTATCTTGATGTCGTCTTAAGATCTAAAGGCTCAAAATAATTAATTACACTCATGCATTGTCATATAGTAGCCGAATTTTATAAACTCCATAAGCCTCAAAGAAACCCTCTGGAATCCTGGTGCTACCGCCAAGGGCATCTCGGTGCTACCGGAGTAGCGGTAACACCGGCCTCAAGGCCGGTGTGTAAAAACCCAAGAGGGGTTCTTTTGCGAACCAGGCAGGGTGGTGCTATCGTCCATGGTACCCCGGTGCTACCAGGGTAGCGGTAGCACCGACCTAGTGCCCGGTGTAAAAATTCCAGAAGCGCACCATTTTGGGACCAGACAGGGTAGTGCTACCGCCCATGGTAGCCCGGTGCTATCGGGGTAGCGGTAGCACCGCCCCTCTGGCCCGGTGCAATAATCTAGTGGGCATGCATTTTTGGGCTTCTGGTAGGGCAATGCTACCGCCCATGGTAGCCTGATGCTACAGGGGTAGTGGTAGCACCGGTCTAAATAATCGATGTAAAAATTCCAGAAAGCACCCTCTTCGGCGAAAAAATAAAATAGAAGCTCGGTGCTACCGGCCCAGTTAGGCGGTAGCACCGGACTTATTGCGCAACGGCCTCTGCCAAGGCATTAAATGCTCTGACGCACCCATGAGGAGGGAGTCCGGTGCTACTGGTCCTACATGAGCGGTAGCACCGAAAATCCTGACTTGGCCGGGATTTCGAGCTCAAACGACTAGTTTTGGTGGTTGGGGTTATAAATACCCCTCCACCTGCCCGCTACAGCAGACCTTTGGCCATTATTGAAGATACTTGAGCTCTAGCAAAGCCCTCTCCTCTCTTTAGTGCATTCAATTCTCATTTAGAGCAAGTGAGGAGAGAAATTGAGTATTGCATTTAGTGTGAGCCTTTAGACACTCAATTCGACCCTAAGCGAGCGTCAAGACTTGTTACTTTTGGAGGTTACCGCCTCCTAGACGGCTTGGAGGCGTGAGAAGTCGGTGATCTTCTCAAGGAAGCTTGTGAGAAGACCCAATTGGTTGTGAAGGCAAGGTGCTCGCCTACCCGGAGTGGGGAAGAGCTACCACGAGTGATCGAGGAAAGCTCAAGCGGGTGGAGCCAGCTTGAAGAAGTTCAAGTCACCTCAACGTGGAGTAGGGGAGACCGGCAAGTCTCCGAGACCACGGGATAAATCTTTGTGTTCATCAATTGTGGTTTGCATTTCTTATTCTCTTGAGTAAAGTTACAATTCAAGCAATTTGAGCATCTTGCTTAGTATAGAATTGTATTTGGAATACTTGAGTAGTTGGGATAATATAGTGATCACTAGAATTGCTTGTTATTAAAAGTGTTAAAATTGTAATTAGTGCTTAGTGATTTTATAACTTGAAATTAGAATAGAAAAATATTAGTAACCTCCTATTCACCCCCCTCTAGTCAGTTATCCTTGATCCTACACATGTACCGAGCGTAGCGACTCTTCATCAAATATCTCCCTCGTCGAACATATATGAAAGAAACAACATGAATTTAATATCCATTCATAAGAAGTATCTGATTGATTGACGACAAGTACACCCGAATCATATTTTGCTACCGACCTTGAGCATACACTATATATTCATTTGCTTCAAACCCTGAAAACCTTTTATCATATGACCTTCCTCGTCACATAGATAGTATATGTGTGTGCCCTTACTTTTACCATTCTTCTCCATGTAACTCTTGTTTTTCATGCAATATCGATTGTAGCCAATGCTTAATCACTCAAGAATGAAAATTTCAATGGTTTCTACAAAGACTCTGCCTCTAATAGATATGCAACTGTTCTATTGATGTTGATAGTGCTTTTCCCGATAAGATTATATATCACCAATTGCTCCCATAATGATAGTTGAGATGATGTCAGTATGACAAATTTATCATTTTCATCAACTCTCATCTATACTAATCAGCTGTGTAATATGCTTATTGAAGATATTGAGATGGTCAACGAATTTTGTACATTTCTCCATGTTCAACCTGTGCAGTTATCGATTTAGCACCCACCGATTTGTCAATAACTTCTCCATATACGATTCTTCTAAGTTATTCTATAATTTCTTCAATTAATTCTACTTGATTATTGAGTACTTTATCTTATCAGAGAGACATAGACGGCATTGTGCTAACTTTCTTCCACTCCATCACCTTTCATTCTTCAGCAAAAGTTTTTCTCAGTTTATCCTCTTTAAGAGCAACAATTAACTCTTGCTGAATAAGAATATCCTTCACCACCATTAGCACATGATGAAATTTGCTCCACCGTTAAATTTCTCTACTTGGTTCCACATCGTCGACATCGATTTTAATTTTGTGCCACCTGACACTTTACTGACTTTCTCAAAAATCTAAAAAAATAAATACGAGTCACCATATTTAATACTATACACCAATTGGACTAGCCACGTCGGCCAAATATGTCGTGGTTGATGTGAGTACATATGAAACATCATCTAACACTCCATTTCCAATGCGTAATCCATTGAATTAGAGATCAATCGATAGTACGCGATGATCTCCCCCCACTAAACTAACTACATCAATCGTTGGTTTCTTATCAGGATGGTGCTCAGTAAAAGTTGATTTATTAATTACATCAAATTACCGTACCAGTGAGTTCTTTAAAATGATAAAATAAAAAAAAATCGCGGCTGCTATTTCAAGATCCCAAGGACAATTTTATTTGGTCGGTCACTCGGTTGCCTTCCTGATTTCCATGATAAAGCGATATTTAAGCACTTGCACAATTGTGCACATTAATCAATCGAGTACCACTCCTTTATATTCTGCAAAGTGGAGAACGAGACAATGACAACATTAGCAGGAAAGCAATCTCGCGCATATGATCATGAGCAGAGATGAAAACGAAATGGAAACTATCGGTAAATAGTTGTTTCATTTTTGTTTATATATTATTTTACTGGTAACGGAAACGAAATTAGAAACTCCGGAACTGGATAGTGATAGAAACAGATTCGGAACGAAAGAGGGCAAATATAGAAACGAAAGCGAAAAAATCTATCCATGTATGTTTCTAGTCGTAACACCCTAAAATTTTGCAAATTCTTTAATTGAGTATTTAATTCGGATTTATGATTTTTTTCTAATTTTTTGTATGTAATTAATGATTTTGCAGATTTAAATAAATAATTTATTTGAGATAAACAAAACTAAAATCTTGCTAAAAATAATTTTCCTTAATTCAAAATTTTATAAAATATTTTTGAGAATTTTTGTAGAATTTTTAACTCTATTTGATATTTTCTATAAAGCAATATATATTTCTGGTATTTTTAAAATTAGAAAACGGAATTTTTATTTTCATTCGGAACTGGTTTTCCTATTTCCGTTTTTGGTAAAAAATTTATTTTTGTTTCCGTACTGATATTTTCTATTTTTGTTTCAAAAAAACTTTCATCTCTGTTTTTCCTGTAATGGATGTAAGTTCTGTTTTCGTTTTCGACCCTAATAATGAGGGTAATTAGCTGCCCATACGACACGGTCACACCACACCAGAAACAACTCAAATTCATCGCTTATCTAATCCTTGTACAGTTTTTTCTTTTAAATCTATCCTCTTAACATACGTATTTGTAAATTTAACGCTCTTCTTTATCACGAAAATCGCTATAGACAATATTTATCATCTACTATGCTCGAAGGGCGTGGCAAGTGATCGAAAACATGGTAGCTCAATCAATCATGGCAGCAGATGCAAGACCCACCACATGAGGAGCCCTTTTGCACTGGCCGAGCACAGTAACAAGGTGCCGTGCGCTACCACACTTCTTTCTTGACGAGCTCCTCCGAGCCGCACTTACCGCGCTGACAATAGGTTGACATAGCTATAAGAGTTGCCATGTCACCGACGCTACATTTCGGCCACGAGAACCAAGTGGTTGTGTGTAGCTGAACGGCGAACCAAAAAGTGTTTTCCGTTTATGGCTATGAAAGAATCGTAATCCGCCCTAATCCGATACGCAAATAACTGCACAGGCTAGATTTGCAAAGAACCTGCCACGTGTAACCTTCAGACAAGCTTGCGGCGGCACACGTGGACTCCTCCGGCGGTAGCGGCTGCCGACAGTTTTGCGCTTGAGGAAACGAGGGACACGTGGACGGAGCAGGATGGTCACGGAGGCCCAGCAGACAGTCCGGATGCGGGTGCAGTCGGAATGTGCGTCTGGTCACCTCGCGACGCGTGAGAGCTTCTCGTTTCGTCGTTTTCGGAGTCACAGGCGGCTTGTGTGGGGCCGCTTTTGTTCGACTCTGTCTCAACTCTGAACCTGACTCGGTCGGTTAATCAAAACATTTTTGCTGCAAAATAGAATCAAACGTAAATCCATCACGTGTCCTTCGCTTCTACACTAGTAATGTTTATTTATGCAAAAGTTACAGCAATTTTTTTTTACCATGCATGGAGAGGTAGAACCGTATGAACAACTAAATCCATAAGTCCATGGAAATCCAAATCTAAATTAAATGGATATTAACACAATCGACAAAACTCACCTTCACTGAGTCGCTGCAGGGAGAACGCCATGGCCACCGCTGCGCCGTCGAAGCCCACCGCCGCGGCATTACCGTGGGAGTTCGGAGACCTGACGTCGCTGCTTCTCTGCGAAATCACACAACCGCCGGCGACGCCCACCGTACAGCCTCACCGTGAAAGCCCGCTGCCACGATGTCTAGCATCAAGCAGCTCTGCTAACCGATGAAGATGAGTTCAAGACTAATTAAGCACCACTTATTACTGATCATGAACAGAAGACGACAACAACTCTGCTAGATATTAGTAGGACGATTTTTTACTCCTACGCAGTTCCCAGCAATACCCCAATGACTTTTGCAATATTGCAAGTGAAAGATTTTATGTCTAGTTAGAACTAGGATACACTGTTCGTGAACATATGCACCCCTTCTAATTTTTTCTTCTGTTTTCCGCTACTGAAAACATAGAACACAAAAGTACATATGAAAGACTCCAAAGTGCTACTAGCATCTCCACACAAGAAAGCTACTAAAATGCCAAAGAACACCCATGCAGGAGTCAATAGTCGCAACCACGCAGGGATGTTTCCATCTACAGTTCAAACATAGCGCCAGACAGGTTATCAATGGGTCAGTGAGATCACCCTACTACGCCAAACAAAGCTACCAAACAACAAAATCATTCAATTTATGGCTAAAATCGGCTCATATTGTCAATTTCCAAACCAAACATATACTACCTCTTCGTTTCAAATTGTCCGATTCCAAACCAACATCGTCTGCACTAATGCTAGGTCGGTAATTTATTTCCGAATTGGCCCAACAGATTGAGGCCCAAAGTTCTGCTAGTTTTTGGGCCTTCATGACTACACACGACATAATTGGGTCATTACTGGGCCAGACTCTGAAATGCCTTGGACATGAAGTAAGAGTTCTTTCATGCTAAATTAAATTTAATACAAACCGTTTAATCTTTTCAATGCTATAGATTATATTAGTTAGTATTTTTATACTTTATTCAATAGTAGAACAGTAGTAATACTATCATCAAATCAATAGCTAGATTTGATTTCTACTACTCCACGTGTACTACCAACGGTGCAAAATTTCTCTAAAATAACCACCTATTCAATTTTTCGCCTCGTTTTCTTTCTGGGAAGACATGACGCATCTGGTGATGTAAAACAACCGGCGGCGGGTCGTTCATGCCACAAAAACGGCTCCAGGACGATCAAAGCGAAAAGTACGTAGCCCTTGCATACTGGAACGTATCTGTTCCTTTCAAAACACCACCTTTCCTTTTTATTTTTGGTTAGTATGCTTAGTAGCTAGTATCCATCTCTCTGCGTGTCATGTCATATGAACCTTTTCTTCTCTTACTCTTTTACAGGTATCTCCCTTTTTTATCTACACTTTTCCTTGTAGATATCTCTCATGTCCTACGAAGCTAGCTGGGGTGACGAGAGGGAGAGTACCAATTATATATCTCTAGCTTGGACACCCTTTTAATTTTTTTTGTTTGGTTGATGATACGGGATAGAATATGGAGATTTCAAATATTGCAGCTTTGAGGATTGGCAAATCAATGCTTCTGCTAAATGTACAATAGAAACCTTGAATTTATAACATCCGTCTGCATTATCTTTTTGACAGTCCGGCAAAGATAGACTGAAATAACTCAATGGCTCCACCTACCATGCTTGATCCAACAAATTGGGAACTAACGAAGTCATGAAAAATTCTGAAAAAATTGTAGATGTACTTCATAGATTACTCTACATATATGGGTAGAGTTTAATTTCATTATATATCGAGAGTTACAAAAGCAGAAAATTCTGACAAGTTTAATTATTTAAACTTGTCAGAATTTTCTCTTTTTTGTAACTCTCGATATATAATGAATTTGATCTTGAAACTTCAAACATATGTAGAGTAATCTATGAAATACATCTACAATTTTTTTCAGAATTTTTCCCGACTTTTTTTAGTTGATGGGCAGCGTGGCGGGGGTGTGTGTGGGGTGTGTGCGATGTTCTCTTCAACTCAATGGCTCCACCTACCACGCTTGATCCAACAAATTAGGAGCTGAGGATTGGTGGCTCAAATGGGTGTACTCCCTACCAACTTTCACTAAGATCACGAGCACACTAGTTATTCTTGTAATTTGGCAATGGTGAAAACAGAGGAACAGACATATCTTCCAAAACAAAATATCGATGTATCATGAGATCCTAGCTCTCATCAAGGAAGAGGCTAAGCTTGAAAGATGGCTGGAGCAAAACGATTAAAAGAGTTAACAGCAAGAGCAAACAATACTTTGTGGCAATCAATGTCCAGCTTTTCTTATTGACTGGTCGACCCCCCTGTTTCTTCTGTAGAGAGCATCGTCCATTTCTATTTCATCACAGGCGTTGCTTGTGTTATCTGTAAAATAACCTATACTTTTTTATGCCCTTTCAAATATAATAGCAAGGTGGGCCGCGCATCATCCTTAAAACATATTTAAATGATTTTGCTATATATGTGTATATGATTTCTTTTTGAAAATAGATTATAGTAAAACTCCATTTGTGATATTACAATATTATATATGATAAGAAAAAATATTCACTCTGTTTCTTTATACTTGTCACATGTGGCCAAACTTTCTTCCTCAAATACTTGCATAGTATAATAGTAAATATAGTTTAATTATTTTCCACACCATACACTATTTGGCCATACCATAGAAGATTGTTGGGTCTTCAAGGACTGGGTGGGGGAGAAATACAAAGCGTGAAAAATTGATCTATATATGGTTTGTGTCACGTATTTGACTCAAGCAGCAAGTCTTTCAGTAATATGGTAGCTTTGTGCATAAAGATCAATCGTAAACCATATATTATGATTCAGCTCATTAGGCTCATTATAGCATAACATTCTTCATTTATACCATTACCATCTCGTTTTTTTATTATTAAAATGTTTATCTATACTACATGCTAATAATGCGCATCACATAACTTAGTATAGTCCAGTGAACATCCGTCAATGAATCACCCTCTCAATCCCTCCATCATGTGTAGGCCCACTAAATAAAGGATTAGCATATTTTGTTTTTCGTGAGAATTTTTAGCATATTCACTTTTTACTAGCGATTGTAAAACGCATGTCATAGACTTTTATCACATAATAGATTTCAATTTCTATATACACTCAAAATCCTTATATTATTTTATTTATTTATTCTCTCATATTTATGGAATTTTAATTCTAAATAAAATGAAAATTTTACTTTTCACTTCGTATAATACTAAAAACAATAGCTAATTTATTTTTATTTTTATTCTGAATTTACATATTTTTTGGATTGTACTTCTTGTTGACTTTCCTTTCAATTTTAGTTTGGAATTCACACATAAATCCAGTTGTTAATTTTTATTTTGAACATATGTTATTTTTTATTGTACATCACATAAAATCTTTCTTTTAATATAATTTTATTTTTATTTAGTTTGAATATATGTTATTTATTTGTATTTAACATGGAATTTTTCTTTTAATCTAAATTTTAAATATTTTTTATTTTACTTAACATGGACTCTTTATTTTATTTTATTTGTTTTGAATTTTAGTTTTAGTTAGGATTCATATACAAATCCAATTGCTAATTTTTATTTTGAAATTTAGGTATGTAGCGGTTTTTATTCATAGTTTGTGTGAAATTCAAATTTATATTATTTTTTATTTTTCATTCCAAAATTCTGATATTTTGTTGTTATTATTTATTTAATTTAGAATTTCAATTCTAGGTTAGAATTCATACACAAATTCAATTGCTAATTTTATCTAATTTTTATTTCATATTTCATAATGAAATCACATTGCTAATTCCTATTATTTTTTATTCAAAATTTATGTTATTTTATTGTTATTTTATCTAATTTTAAATATTAGTTTTGGGTTAAAATCCACGTACAAATTCAATTACAAATTTTTAATATAAATTTTATTTCAAATTTCATCTATGTATGGGTTTTAATTCAGAGTTCATACGAAAATCAACTAGCTAATTTTCTATTATTTGTTATTCTAAATTTTGTTATTTTTTATGTACTTGGCATGGATCCATTCTTTTATTTTATTTTTATGTTGAGTTTTTGTTATTTTTTTACTGTGCTTGTCATGGACTCTTTATTTTAATCTAAACAGTTATAACTTAGTCCTACTAGATGGATGTTATATGTTTTTCTTTAAATAATAATATCCAATGACTCATATAATTCAACTTAGTCGAGGTTCACTAGATTAAAGGCCAGATGTTTTGCTCTTTTGTAAGAATTTCTAGTATATTGCTATTTTTTATTACAAAGATTAGACCGTGGTTGTAAGTAGAGTCCAAGAATAAGAGCTACATGTTTTGCTTTTTTGTGAGAAATTTCTAGCATATTTTTTTTCTTAACAACTTTCATAAGCTTTTAATATATAATAGAAAGATGCCCTAGCAAAAGCTGTCTTTCAAAAAAGAAGAAATGAAAAGGTGACCTTTTTCTGAACTGCTTCTTCACGAGACATCCTTGAGCACCTTTAATCGTCTCCCTCTGTAGCTTATCTCTTATAGTCAATAACACCAGCGTTTCAGTTAGTAGTTTGCTTCTGAAGAGTGCCAAAGAACGAAGAAGACGGAGAAACATCTTCTCGCTGCTGCTGTGCTCGCGCGCATGCATGCGTGCGTTCGCCTTTTGTGTGCGCTTTCTTGCCATTTGTGTCCTCCAAGAAGCACGCCTGGTTTGGATAGGATAATGGCAGGGAGTACGTAGTGGCTTAGCTTAGGTATCTACGGTTGCGTTTGCATGTGTAAGAGCACTTGGGATCTTGTTTAGTTTTAATTAATTCCCTTTGTGTGTGTATCCTTTGCTTGGGGGATCGAGTCGTAGACGTCTGGTACGGCAAGCAATGCTCGTGGCGCGGCGTTCCGGCGTGTTGCTCCGTCGTCTCCCTGGCGCCGGCATGCCGTGTGTTGTGTCGTGCGATTCCTGATACGGCTCCATGCTTTCTTGCTTCCGGCTGCCGCGGCCTGCCGGGAACACGTCGAACCAGGCCGTGGCGTCGCCCCGGCGGCCGTCGCTGCCGTTCGCGTCCAGCCTGTTCGCGGCATCCCCGTCCACGTCGGGCAAGAACCCGTGGCCGTCGGAGGCGGACGACATGGAGAAGAAGCGCTGGGACAGCATGGAGTCGTGGTCGATGCTGCTGGATACGGCCGTGGGACCCGCCGGCGAGGGCGGCTCCAGGGACAGCGGCAGCCGCGAGGACTGGATGGCCGACCTCTCGCAGCTCTTCATCGGCAACAAGTTCGCCTCCGGCGCCAACAGCCGCATCTACCGCGGCATCTATAAGCAGCGCGCCGTCGCCGTCAAGATGGTCCGCATCCCGGAGCGCGACGAGGCCCGCCGCGCTGTCCTCGAGGACCAGTTCAACTCCGAGGTCGCCTTCCTCTCGCGCCTCTACCACCCCAACATTGTTCAGGTCACTACCTCTCATTCATATATCCTCTATACTTCCTCTGCATTTTCCATGAGCTGCTGCAGAATTCATATACAGATCCCTTACATTATATCGGGTGTAAAAAATGTTCGCGTATCTGGTTGACTAATAAGAGGTGTCCTTATATATTTTTTGCAGTTCATCGCGGCGAGCAAGAAGCCGCCGGTGTACTGCATCATCACGGAGTACATGTCCCAGGGGACGCTGCGGATGTATCTGAACAAGAAGGACCCCTACTCGCTGTCGTCGGAGACGATCCTGAAGCTGGCGCTGGACATCTCGCGGGGCATGGAGTACTTGCACGCGCAGGGGGTGATCCACCGCGACCTCAAGTCGCAGAACCTGCTGCTCAACGACGAGATGCGCGTCAAGGTGGCCGACTTCGGCACGTCCTGCCTCGAGACGCGCTGCCAGGCCACCAAGGGCAACAAGGGCACGTACCGCTGGATGGCGCCGGAGATGATCAAGGAGAAGCCCTACACCCGCAAGGTCGATGTCTACAGCTTCGGCATCGTGCTCTGGGAGCTCACCACCTGCCTCCTCCCCTTCCAGGGCATGACACCCGTCCAGGCCGCCTACGCCGCCTCCGAAAAGGTTGGTAATTCACACGATTTTGCCCACCGAATTCTTGTCTTGAATTATCACTGTACTACCTACTGTATTGTCATTCTGATTCTGACGGCTTGTTGTTATCGGTCAGAATCTGCGCCCGCCGCTGACGAGCTCGTGCTCGCCGGTGCTGAACAACCTGATCAAGAGGTGCTGGTCGGCGAACCCTGCAAGGCGGCCGGAATTTAGCTACATCGTGTCGGTGCTGGAGAAGTACGACCACTGCGTGAGAGAGGGGACGCCGGTCCTGGTGCACCAGGAGCTCAGGCTCTGGAGCTCGTTCGCCAAGATCTTCAGGATGGGCTGCATCACCAATAACTTGTCCATACCGGTGCATGCTTGATCAACGATCACCATACGGATATACTTATGAGTTGCTGAATTTCTGATAAGATAGTTCTGTAACTATTGCGTATACGTGCATATATGCCCCTGATGCTGTTTGCTTATGCTTTGTCTGAGAATTATCTGAATGAATGACATAAAGATGGAACCAAATGTAACTCAAATGTGTAAATTTTATCTCTCATTGAAACTCAAAGAGTCGACGGGTTGAAACATTGTACATCAGATCGCCTCAACGAATCCTATCTACGACAGTCACAAATAGTTTTTTTGAGAAATTTTACAACGCATTACACTAGTAGTATATGATAGGTATTAGAAATCAGATCTGACCATAAATTTGTTCAGGATATTCTACTACTCTACTAACAGAGGAAGTATAAATAAATATTAACTAATCTGATCCATGGATTGCTCTTCTTTTTATCGTAGACTCGTAGTACATTTGATTTGATCATCGACACTGAGATGTCTAGGGGACAATGGACTAAAGGAGCTCCCTTAAGCATATCTCCAGCGTAGACTTGGCGAAAAATTGGTTCACCTTCTCGGTCGGATGGAAGGAATCCCAGAAGAAGTACTTGTCAGCGTCTTCGCATGTCAGGGGGGACTTGTCATTGCACAAGTAGCCCATCTCAAACTTCCCCGTGGCGCAGCAGCCCTCTTCTACGTTCTCCAGCGCTGCGAGATGCACACAACAATTGATCAGGCTGGAGGAGGCCAATGCGAAGCTAAATTTCTTTATGTGACATCTTGCTTATATATACTGTCTTAGCTGTGTCACAGTTCTGAACATCCTGAGGTTGACAAAAACTACAGCATTTTGGTCAGTATATTCAGTAGCAACGGGCAAATCAGCTACACTACTAGACAGCCATACATCACTAGATTATAAAGATTATAGTCATATGATTTATCAATCATACTCACCCAATGTAGAAGGATTATTGATGAGGTTAAGCATGTCGTCGTAGACAGGGACGTACGCAATCTTCAGCCCTGGCAGTGAGGCACACAGCCTGCGGATCATGGCCTTCACCTTCACATTGTACTCCCTGGCCACCTGGTTGTACTCCTCGATGCAGCCGCCACGGAGGGTATTCAGGGTCCTCTCCAGCGGCAGGCACCCGATGGGGCTGAGCCCGGCGAACGTGACCCGCCGCGCGCCGAGGCGGTAGATGTTGGCGAGGAAGTCCTCCGCCTGCGCGATGAGGAAGTCCTGGTACTCGTCGACGGTGAACTCCTTGAACCGGCCCGTGACGAATAGGAAGTAGTTCTCGAGAAAGTCGTTGGTGCCGATGCTGACGATGTAGAGCGCGTTGCTGACGATGTGCTTGGCCTTGGCGCGACCGGCGTACAGCCTCAGCCGCCGCCGGTACTCCTTGAAGTACTCCACCTCCTTCCATAGTGGTATCACTGACTTCATGCAGAGAGGGAAAAAATTACAGATTTGTCAGGTTTAGGTTTATGAATATGGCACCTTGGAATCAATATGGAATGAGATAATCTACAGCCATGAGCTCGTCACTAATGCAATCGATGTAAATAACAGATAAAGACATTATTTACAAACGCATCAAATTTCACTGCAAAACAGGTTTAGTGAACAGTGGCCATAGTCCTTTCTACCAGTAGTACAGTAGATGCAAAGCTTGAATGCAAGTAGCATGTCAGTTCTGGCAGTGGCAGTAGTGATGACGTATTGCGCTTAACATAAAGCTTGGTGACTGTCGACCGACTGGTCAGAGCAATGAACGAAACCGCTATGGCCTCATTAATTCTACAGGAACTACCATTGCACCCCTTAAGAAACGGTGTAGCCAGGTAATAAATAGAGCAGTGAAGAACTGTTCTCAGCTTCTACCATACCAGTAGCGCCTAGCATAAATGTGTCTCTCTTGAGAACATGAGCATTAGCAGCAGAAGGAAATGGAAAGGAAAAAAAGGGGAAGAGTGAAAGAAAAGAGCATTTCGAAACACTCGTATAATTATCAGATGACTTCAGTACAGAACTAATCTTGAGTCTGGACCTAGTAATCAGGTTTCTATCGAATCTCACCTTAGCAATAAGGTATTCGGTAGTTGTCTATCTGATGAACACCTGCTGTGATAGAACAGGACACAAAATACATTGAAGAACACGATGCATGGCCTAATCCCTAAACCCTAATGCTACTAGCTACAGGTTGTTCGACCAACGTTGCTAGTACTAAATCTAAAAAAAACTTGATTTCCTGAAGAACTGCAACCCAATGGCTTAAAAGCATGTGCTCAACTATTCCAAGCACTAAATGCAAAAGAATTAATGCCTCTGCAGTTGGTTGCTGGAAGAATACGACGACATTTGCTGAACAACAAAGGGGATGCTTGAGAGTTCAGATATCAGCAAAGGCCATACTACTAAATGTGCAGAGAAGAGTGATGCTCTGTGTATATAGCCTGATCCTGGATCGACACCAATCTGCCCGTGGTAATCTGCACCAGCAAATCAAGGTTTACAGTACATGGTTTGAGAAAAGAGAGACTGTATATATGCATACGCATAGCTTCTTTCCAGCAAATATATACTACTGTAGTACATAGGACTATAGGAGTACTAGCATTTGTTAAAGGTGTGCAAAAGTAATTGGTATTGCCGTGCCAATGACACCAGGCATACTTGAATTTATAAGATGCAGAGATTACAAGATTACAACAATTCTGTTTTATCTATACATAACAAACTGTATGACGAGATATGACTCTATCTCTTCAATTCTTAACACACCCCCTCAATCTCAACTTGAGCTAATCAGATTGAGATTGCTACACAATCTTGTGAAAGGAGTTTGAGGCAGTGGTTTGGTGAATATGTCGGCTATCTGATCTGCCGAAGAAATAAACCGAACATCCAAATTCTTTTCAGCTACCCTTTCTCGGACAAAATGAAAATCAACCTCTATGTGCTTGGTTCTTGCATGAAAAACTGGATTAGCTGTCAAATACTTTGCACCAAGGTTGTCACACCATAGAACTGGTGGTCTTTGCTGTGATATCCCAAGTTCTTTCATCAGAGATTGCAGCCACATTAGTTCGGCAGTTGCATTTGCAAGAGATTTATACTCTGCTTCAGTACTCGACCTGGACACAGTCTGTTGTTTCTTGGAACTCCAGGAAATGAGGTTAGGTCCAAGAAATATTGCAAAACCATTCGTCGAGCATCTGTCATCGGAGCATCCAGCCCAATCTGCATCTGAGAATGCACTCAACAATGATGAATCTGATTTCTGAACATTCAACCCAGTGGTAGATGTTCCCTTCACATATCTGAGGATGCGCTTTACTGCTGTCCACTGCTGATCTGTTGGAGCCTGAAGGAATTGACAAACACGATTCACTGCAAAGGATATATCAGGTCTGGTCAGTGTTAGATATTGCAATGCTCCCACAACACTCCTATATGTAATAGTCTCCTTTTTGACAATCTTTTGCCTGCATCTTTGGACAATTTTTCTGAGCTGCTCATTGGAGTGATTGCGGGTTTGCAGGACTCCATGTTGACTCGACTGAGGATATCCATAATGTATTTGTGCTGTGTCAGGCTAATTCCTTGTTGATGTCGATGTACTTCAATACCCAGAAAGTAATCTGGGTCACCCAGATCCTTGATAGGAAATTCCTTCTGAAGATTAGTCACTAATCTTGTCGTGGCACTAGCTGATGAACTTGCCACTATGATATCATCAACATACACCAAGACATACATAGTGATGTTGTTCATATTGAATATAAATAAGGAAGTGTCTGACCTTGAAGGATGAAAACCAAGTTGCTGAAGCTTAACTGACAGCCGAGAATACCAGGCTCTTGGGGCCTGTTTAAGACCATATAGAGCTTTTTGCAGTTTGCACACAAAGTGAGGATGTTGTGGATCTTCAAAGCCTGGCGGTTGCTTCATATATACTGTCTCCTTCAGATTTCCATGAAGAAAGGCATTAGACACATCTAATTGCCTTAGGTTCCACCCCCTGGAAACAGCAAGGGATAGAACAAGACGTACTGTAGTGGGTTTGATAACAGGACTAAATGTATCATTATAATCAATCCCTTGTTGTTGACTGAATCCTCGAGCAACTAACCTTGCTTTGTATCTGTCCACAGTCCCATCAGGTTTTTGTTTGACCTTAAATATCCATTTGCAATCAACTAAATTATGACCACCTGGATTTGGTACAAGTATCCAGGTTTGATTTGTACTGATTGCTTGAAACTCTTCTTTCATAGCACACCTCCAATGAGCATCCTTCAAAGCTTGAACATGAGATATAGGAGTAGTGTAAAAAACTTTCCGATGAAGAGAATATCTGACTGTACCATCAATGAAGTTCTTGGGCTTAACTATATTGCTCCTCAGCCGAGTCTGCATAGGATGAGTTGAAGTGACTACTGGAGGTGGAGATGACTCTGTCGTAGCCTCAACCTGATCTGCATCACCCCTGTCCTGGGAATCTCCTGATTCTGTATGAGCTAACACATTAGTTGAGAGGTCATTAGTAGCATCAGTCTCAGTGGTGTCACACCTTACATTTTGGTCATCATTTTCCACATGTGCTGGCATTGGGTGGTCTGGAACATTGGAGATGACAATGGGAGATAAAATGGCTGTTTCAGTATATGTGGGGTTGGATTCTGGTTTGGAAACAAAAGGAAAACGATATTCATCAAAGATGACATCCCTGGACACATATATGCGTCCAGTAGTCATATCAAGACATCTATAACCCTTGTAGCCAGGGACATATCCAAGAAAAACACAAGCTCTGGATCTGAAAGAGAGCTTTTGAGTGGCATAAGGTCTCAGATTTGGATAGCACACACATCCAAAAGTACGAAGCATGCTATAATCTGGTTCAGACTTATACAGTCGTTTGAAAGGAGTGGTGTGCTTCAGAACCTGGCTTGGCAATCTGTTGATCAAATAACAGGCAGAGAGGAAAGCCTCATCCCAATAGGAAAGTGGCATTGAAGCCTGAGCTAGCAGTGCCAAGCCTGTTTCAACAAGATGTCTGTGTTTGCGTTCAGCTATCCCATTTTGTTGTTGGGAGTGAGGACAGGAAATACGATGTGTAATTCCTGTTTTGTGAAAATGTTCTCGAAGCTTAATGAATTCACCACCACCATCTGATTGAACAGCCAAAATTTTTGACTGAAATTGACGCTCAACAAGAGTTTGAAATTGATGGAAAGCATTTTCAACATCTGATTTATATTTCAGTAAATAAATCCAAGAATATCGACTATAATCATCCACAAATATCACATAATAACGAAATCCTCTACTTGAGGTTTTAGCAGGACCCCAGGTATCGGTGTGAATCAACTCTAGTGGACATGAACTGACTCGACATGACATAGAGTAAGGAAGTTGATGAGCTTTAGCTTGCATGCAAGCATCACAAACTAAAGGAGTTTTATTGGACTCATCTAGGACTCTGGACTCAAAAATGGAATGAATTGTGGCGGAGGCAGGATGTCCAAGGCGCTTGTGCCATAGCTCCTTGGAGACTCGATTTGAAGAATAGACTGCATGTTTTGATGTACTAAAAGGCAAAGAGTAGAGTCCTCCTTCAGCCTTCCCGTGGAGCAGAACCCTCGAAGTGATGCGGTCCTTGACAAGGAAATAGGTTGGATGAAATTCAAAGAAAACATTATTGTCAGTAGCAAATTTTTAAACTGACAGTAAATGCTTGGTTATGTTGGGAACATAAAGAGTGTTTAGAAGTTTCAGATGAGAGCCAGACTTAGTGGTAATTGATGAATGACCAATATGTGAGATGGACATACCGATCCATTAGCGGCTTGAATTTGATCCTCTCCTTTGTATCGCTCTCGTATGGTGAGGCGATCAAGATCATTGGTTAGATGATCTGTTGCTCTGTGTCAAGGTACCAATTCGATCTGTATTTCCTTTGTAGGATGTAGCGGTGGATGAGACTTGGGTTGCTCTTGTTCTTGATACATTTGATCATAACGATGATAGCACCGGTGCATTATGGCCAAGTTTCCCTACAATCGACAGAGAGGTTGTGGGCGCCATTGTTGAAGCGACCACCTCTACCGCTCGTCCTTGTCCACGATCATGGTTCGATAACCACGGCCTCCTCTGTGACCTCCATCTTGTCGGATGACATTGTTTGTCAAGAAATGATACCTTGAGCGGACTCATGACGCCCCTTCGAGCATCAAAATTTACCAGATGAGCGAAGAGCTCATTAAGACCAATCGGATCGGCCGGTTGAAAGAGAAGTCACAACCGAGTCATATTCATTTCCAAGTCCACTCGAATATATGAGACCACCTCTTCTTCTTGTAAGGGACGCCGGCAGATGCAAGTTGATCTCGCAAGTCCTTTCACTTTCGAAAATAAGCAGACATTGCCATATCTTTCTTTTTAAGATTGGCAAGTTGAAGGCGAAGTTGCATGGTTCGCCCTCTTGATTGAGACGAAAACATGTCTTCAAGAGCTGCCCAAACTTCTGCCGAAGTGGACATGAATACCACTTGGCCAAGAATTCCTTCTGTCATTGATGACAATAGAGTGCTTAACACCAATTGATCTTGTCTGTACCAGATCTTGTAGGCTGGATTGACGATCTGTTGTGTACTTCCATCAGCAGCATTCTCAGCGATGAACTGAGTAGGCTTCTGAGTTGTTCCTTCGACGTAGCCAATCAGGTCTTGACTACGGAGATACGGCAGCATTTGGGCCTTCCATAGGAGATGATTCTCCAGATGAAGCTTCACCGTAATAAAGATGGTGAAGGATGATGGCGCCATGACGAAGCTCCTTCAACAAGATAATGGCGGTGACGAGCGAGCCGAGGAACTATCAGACGATGAGTTTGTGGTGGAAGCCATGGACTCAGAAAGGCTCTGATACCATGCAAAAGTAATTGGTATTGCCGTGCCAATGACACCAGGCATACTTGAATTTATAAGATGCAGAGATTACAAGATTACAACAGATCTCCAACTAACTATTAGTTAGAGATAGATTACAATTCTGTTTTATCTATACATAACAAACTGTATGACGAGATATGACTCTATCTCTTCAATTCTTAACAAGGTGAAAATAATGCAGTAAGGTGAACACATGTAGTTGAAAAGTGCACTGTGAAAATGGTCCAGGGCCTTTAACACTACTAAATACACTAGAAGTAGTAAACATCGAGAGAGACACTGCAGAGTGCAGCACTGCAGCCTTTCCGCTGCCATTTTTCTACTTCCCCCTCGCAACCATGGTAAAAAAAAGATTTAACTACTTGCTGCCATTTGCATCCCTGCATGGCTTTTGGAATCTTCTCCCAGTGCTATCCAAATGTCATCCTGATTCCTGACATGCCAGAAAACTCCATGGCTAATTTGCTACTGTCAGATGTGCCGCCAAATGACCATATGGAGAGGACAGGAGTCACAGGACATGTCCCCTCGCAGAAGTGCACAAGGCACAGAATGGCATTAGGCTAGGAAACTAGCCATTTTTAGTAGAAACGTATAGCACACACAGGTTTAGGCACTAGTCGTTTGATTTCAGATGAAACCTTGAGACCAAGTGTCCAAGTTTAGACAAGAGAGACTAGTAGCAATTTCTCGCAGGAAATTAAAGTTGCAGGCTTAGGCCTATTTGGAAACGGAAATTGTTTCCGTATCCCTGAATTTGATCTGTTTTACCTAAAATTCATGGAAAACTACCACGTTCCAAACAGAGCCTTAATATTTGAGAAATTTTACTGTGTGTTATATTAGTAGTATATAGTGGGTAGTAGAAATCAGATCTAACCATTGATTTGTTAAGAGTATTTCTACTATTGTACTACCAGCGAAAGTATAAAAAATACTAGCCAATCTGATCCATTAGATCGAAAAGAATGAATAGTCCAAATTAAATTTAGTGAATTCTATAAGAGTTCTAATATTTAAGTTCAATTTCCTACCGGATAGCCCAATTGGCATGTGCGGAAGGCACTCATTGCGCATTTGTGCTCTTCACCGCAGAGGACCCTGTAAGTGCAGCTAATATACAATGCTCCACCGTTTCCTGCATCAGACTGCTACTAGTGTAGTCGTTGTGCAATGGGGCCGGTCCTGATCGAGTTTGACTGGCACCCATTCGCCGAATGCTGTTCACTTGACCAGATGCTTCAATTTTCATAAAGATCAACGGTAATAATCGTGAAGTGTTCGTGTCTAATCTTGATTAGCTATGTAGAGCAAGCGTTAATCGCTTGGCCAAATTCTTCAATTTTCGTAGAGACTGTCACAAACAGTAATAAACGCGTAGTTTTTGCGTGGGATTTTTGCTAGTTATGTACTAGTACTGGTAAGCAAGCAGGTGGTGTCATTATGGGTGGGCGCGGATGGTTGATCCATCGATCGGCACGTACCAGGACGCCGGCGGTGGCGTTGTCGAGGCCGGTGCCGGCGGAGGCGAAGCAGACGCCTCGGGCGAAGTCCTGGATGCCGTAGGCCGGGTCGAGGTAGGCCGGCACGAGCGGCGGCAGGCCGAGCGCCTCGGAGATGAAGTCCGGCGGCAGCCGCCCGTTGCAGAACCGCCCCGTGGGCCGGCCCAGGTCGCGCCCGTACGGCGGGAAGTTGCTCTTCAGCACCGTCCCGATCACGTTGTTGTTGCCCGTGTCCACCATCGAGTCGCCGAACACGATCACTGCAGGCACCGACGGCAGCGACGACGACGACGTGCCGGCGCCGCCGCAGCGGCACACGGCGATAAGCAGCCGCAGCGCCACGAGCGCCGCCATCGCCCTTGCCTGGCGATGGCGGGACTCGGACGCCGACGCCGTCGCCATCGCGCGCGCTGTGGCCGGCTCAAGCCTCAAGGTGGCGTCGTAGTGTAGTACCACCACCAGTAATAGTCGGTGCGTGTGGTGGTGAAACGGTGGTACGCGCAGCCGCGTGGGCGAGTGCGCCTTGCAGAGTTTGCGGCTTGCCGCCATTAAATAGAGGCGACGGCGCGAGGGTACGTGGCGCCACTCGGCGGCGCGCGCATAGCACAAAGGTTGATGCAACCAACCGAGGGGGCTTTCAAAGTTACATGATTACATCAGGAGGCGCATGATCTGTCGCACTTTGTTAGATAGTGAAATCGATGCTTATAACCGGAGCTTCAAAGAAAAAAATAAGGAGATAAATCCATCTACCATGTTTGATTAACTGCATGCTCGTAGTCTGACTCAGAAAAGCAACTAAGTTAGACTAAATCAGGTTTTTGGATGTAAGTATGGGCTGTTTGATTGTCTGGTTGTGATCAAATTGTACCTATGGAGATGTTTTGTTGGATGTATCGGAGATGCAGGATGCATGGTGTGGGATATGTAAGCCTAGGGGTCTGCAAAACAGGCCCATAAAGCCCAACCAGATATAGGCGGGTCGGGCCGACTACGAAAAGGTATAAGCCGTCCAAGGTGCGCATGACAAGCAAGTCTCGGAGATAGAGACGGACTCGGGAAAAGAAAGGAAAGGATAGCAATCCAAGCCGTTATGATACGGATAGGAATAAGGGCTATCCCTGCATTGTATCCGAGTAGGTTTCTCTCTCTTGTAACCGCCCTCCTCGGCTATATAAGGGGAGGGATGGGAAATAATAATCATCCTCAGCAATTAAGCTAGACACATATAATTCCAGAGCACAGGACTAGGGTATTATCTCCGTTGCGGGAGCCCGAACCTGTATACATCCGGTGTTCTTATGCTACCATCAAGCTTGGATCCGGCGCCTAGCCCCCTTTTCATTATTGTCGGTAACAAACGTCGACAGTTGGTGCCCCAGGTAGGGGCTGCGCTAAGATCAATTACAGCAAGTTTTGATGGCGATCTTCAAGGGCATGGCCGCCTTCGCGCCGTTCCAGGCGTTTCGCTTCGGAAGCCTGGATTTCGTCGCCAACAGTTTCGGCCAGCTCTCCCTTTCGGATTCGGATCAGATCCAATCTGTAAGTGTTCTTGCTACTTCTCTAGCCAAGGATGGGACTCGGATGGCTGAAGAACCACTCGGACCCGAAGGTCAGTTCTACTTGTCTTCTTGTTCTCCCGATCTAGAAGACAGGGCAGATGGTTTTCAGGGCTTTCGGGGGATTTTCGTGCTCGAAGATCCGCGAACAGATTCCCAGCAACAGAAAGACGCCGCGATGCGGCGGAAGAATAGCGCCTTCGACAAGAAGCCCGTGCAAAGTCTCTTCGGAATAGAGGCCGCAATGTCAATGAAGAAATCCTGCAGACAAAGATGGGGAATCAATCGGTTTTCCACACCCCTCAGCAGAACATCGTCGCATCTAAGACACTCCTCGACACGTTGGGACCTCTATTAGGTTCCGACAGCCCAGCTGCACCGATCGTGGCCCAGGCTCAGGCCATGGTGACGGCTGCAGCAATCCAACAACACCAAGAGGAGCCAAAGGAAAAGGAGTACTCCCGTACTCGCATCGTCAACTCACAGGCTGCTAGTAGCAATACAGCTCGCAGTCATCCCAGGCGGGAACTTCGACGAGGAGAAGACGCTGCGGCGTAGCATTAGCCGTGACCTCCGAACCGATTTAATCGCCAGACGGCAAGACAGGGAGGATGAGGAGCGTCGAAGGCGCAGAGATAACTATGAGCGCTTTGGCATCTGCCACGACGACTCACGCGACCTCAGAGGCCGTCACCGCCAGGACAAGGCCGACAGCCAAGATTGCCGGGTAAGATCTCCTTCTCGGCGCTCCCCAAGGCGTCGTAATGATGGACCTATTGAGGGTATACGGGCTTTTACTCCCCGACTTCGCCGAGTGGTTTGGCCCGAGGGTTTCAACCCCAAAGGCATCACCAAGTTTGATGGGGAAAGAGACCCGCAAGCTTGGCTACAAGTTTATTCCCTTGCGATCATGGCAGCTGGGGGTGATCACAACGTAATGGCCAACTATCTGCCGGTCATGCTTACTCCCTCGGCTCAGACTTGGCTCACCGGACTTCCAGCGGATTCAATCGATTCCTGGGGAGATCTGTGTGACCAATTCATCACAAACTTCCAGGGCACATATAAGCGGCCTGGGACCCAGTGGGACCTATACCAACTTCACCAGAAAAGAAGTGAAACGCTTCGCGAGTTCATTAAGCGGTTCGTGTAAAAGAAGAACACGATCAGAGACATCTCCGAAGCGGCAGTCATCGCAGCATTTCAAAAGGGCATCAATGACCCCGACCTGATCAAGAAAATGTCCCGAAAACCACCAACTAGGGTGAGAGAGATGTTTGAGCTAGCCGACCGCTATGCGACAGCCTCAGATGCCTTGGCCGAGCGCCAGGATGATCGTCCGCGGCATAAAGAAAAGAGGGATCACGCCGAGTCTTCTAGACAGCGTGATCGAAAGAGGAAGCCGGAGGAGATAGTGGCGGCGGCTGAGCAGGGTCGACATCGCGCGCCACGCACAGATGATTACGAGGCGGTAATGGCGGCAGCTTGCCCATTCCACCCCAAGGGAAAACATGCCGCGAAGGATTGCTTCACCCTGAGGAGGTTCGCCAAAGAATCTAGAAAGCGGCCGGCTAGGGGTGAAGCAAAAGAGGAAGAAAAGAAGAAGCAAGACCCCCCTAAGGATGACGAAGGGGAGTATCAGAAGACGGAAAGAGAGCTCAACTACATCTTTGGGGGCTCGATCGCCTATGAGTCCAAGTGGAAGCAGAAGCTTATCGCTCGGGACATCAACGTGGTCATGCCAGCAACCCCGCAATACCTCAGGTGGTCCGAAGTCCCCATCACCTTTGACCGCTCAGGCCACCCGGACCACATCCCATACCCAAGTAGATATCCTCTTGTGTTGGATCCGGTGATTCGCAGCGTTAAGCTCAAAAAGTACTGGTGGACGGGGGGAGCGGACTCAACGTCCTCTTCTCCAAAACCTTCGACGACATAAAGATCCCTCACTCGGAGCTAAAGCGGGGCTCATCACCATTCCACGGAGTAATTCCAGGAACCTCTTCGGTCCCCCTTGGACAAATCACTCTGCCTGTCACGTTTGGGACCAGGGAAAACTATCGAACGGAATACCTCAACTTTGAAGTGGCCGACTTCCAGACCGCATACCATGCTATTTTGGGGAGGCCAGGTTTGGCCAGGTTCATGGCCGTGCCCCACTACACTTATCTCGTCTTGAAGATGCCGGGGCCGAAGGGTATTATCTCCGTCCGCGGCGACGTCAAGCAGTCGTTCGTTTGTGACAGAGAAAGCTGCGAGATGGTGGAAACCCAAGAAGCAGAAGCTGCCAAAGAAAGAATCCATCGAGAAGCCGCTCATCAGAAAGACGAAGGGGAAATGCCGGTCAAGAAACAAGCCAAAACCAGTATGAAGCCAGACGAGGGAACTAAGAAGGTAATCCTTGACCCGTCTAGCTCGGCTCAAACGGCCCTGATCGGGACAGGACTCAATCCTAAATAGGAAGACGCGCTCGTCACCTTTCTTCGGGCAAACCGGGACATTTTCGCATGGAAGCCATCGGACATGCCCGGTGTTCCTAGGGAGGTGATCGAGCACTCTCTCAATATGGATGAAAAAGCAAAACCTATCAAGCAGCGGCTTCGGCGATTTGCCCAAGATCGCAAAGAAGCCATTAGGGAAGAAATCACTAAGCTTTTAGCAGCAGGATTTGTAAAAGAAGTGTATCATCCCGACTGGCTGGCGAACCCAGTTCTGGTTCGCAAAAAGAATAAAAGCTGGCGCATGTGCGTTGATTATACCGATCTTAACAAGGCGTGCCCGAAAGATCCTTTCGGGCTGCCCCGCATTGACCAGGTAGTAGACTCAACGGCAGGCTGCGAGCTCCTCTGTTTTCTGGATGCGTACTCAGGATACCACCAGATCAAACTAAACGAAGAAGACTGCATCAAGACCTCGTTCATCACCCCGTTTGGCGCATTTTGCTATATCACAATGCCGTTCGGTTTGAAAAACGCTGGCGCTACATATCAGCGCGCAATACAGCGATGTTTTCATAACCAAATCGGGCGCAATGTGGAGGCATATGTTGATGACGTCGTCGTCAAGTCTCGCGCCAAAGAGGACCTCATATCGGACTTAGCCGAGACATTTGAAAGCCTAAGAGCCTACAAAATGAAGTTTAACCCCGAAAAATGTGTCTTTGGGGTCCCCTCAGGAAAATTACTCGGATTCATCGTGTCACAACGGGGCATCGAAGCAAACCCGGAGAAAATCAACGCTATCCTGAAGATGAAACCTCCGTCAGCCAAAAAGATGTCCAGAAGCTCACAGGTTGCATGGTGGCACTCGACAGATTCATTTCCCGCCTGGGCTCGCGGGGAACCCCATTTTTCAAACTTCTGAAGAAGCAAGGCAGCTTTCAGTGGACCGACGAAGCGCAGCGGGCTTTCGAGGATCTCAAGACGTTCCTATCATCACCGGCAGTGTTGGTCCCGCCAATGCCTGAAGAACCCCTCTTGCTTTACATTGCCGCAACAACTCATGTAGTCAGCGCGGCAATAGTGGTAGAGTGGAAGGAAGAAGGGCACCTCCAGAAAGTTCAGCGGCCGGTGTTCGGCGACTTACGATTCGGGGCGATTCCATGTTGGTAATTAACCAAGTGCAAAAAGATTGGTCATGCGTTGAGGACAACATGGCCGCATACTGCCAAGAAGTAAGAAAGCTTGAAGACAAATTCGACGGGCTGGAGCTCATTCATGTACTACGCCGTGACAATGAAGCAGCAGATGAGTTGGCCAGATTAGGCTCCAGTCGGGCAACAGTACCGGCCGGCGTGTTTGTCGAAGAACTTCATAAGCCTTCCATAGGCCAACAACAGGAGTCAAGCAAATCAGAGGAAGCATCCGCGGAGGAAGTCCTAGCCATCAGTCCTGACTGGACGACCCCTTTCTTGAACTACTTGCTAAGGGACGAACTCCCCGAGGATCGCGCGGAAGCAGAACGAGTCACACGGCGATGCAAGAATTATGCAGTGGTAGGTGAGGAGCTCTTCCGAAAAAGTGCCTCCGGAGTCCTCAGACGATGCATATCAGAGCAAGAAGGAAAAAGTCTCCTCAAAGAAATCCACTCGGGAATTTGTGGGCACCACGCAGCTTCGAGCACTTTGGTAGGCAAGGCATACCGCCAAGGATTCTTCTGGCCAACTGCTGTGTCCGACGCGGAAGACATCGTTCGAAAGTGTGAAGGTTGCCAATTCTTCGCCCGCCAGATTCACGTCCCAGCTCAGGAATTGCAGACCATCCCGATCACCTGGCCGTTCGCAGCCTGGGGGCTCGACATGGTCGGCCCATTGAAGAAAGCTCAAGGAGGCTTCACTCATCTCTTCGTCGCCGTCGACAAATTCACCAAATGGATCGAGGCGAAGCCGGTGGCTACAATCACGGCGGCTAAAGCTAAGGAATTCTTCCAAGAAATTGTGATAAGATTCGGTGTGCCAAATCGAATCATCACGGACAATGGGACTCAATTTCGGGGCGAAGAGTTCCAAGACTGGTGCGGGGGGCTCGGCATCAAAATTTGTTTTGCCTCTGTAGCCCACCCAAAAAGCAATGGTCAGGTGGAACGGGCAAATGGCATGGTGTTGCAGGGGCTAAAAGCAAGGATCTTCGACCGTCTCAAGCCGTACGCCACTCGGTGGATAAAAGAATTGCCTTCGGTACTCTGGGGGCTGAGAACCACCCCCAGTAGGGCTACCGGGTAGTCCCCTTTTTTCCTAGTATACGGTTCAGAGGCGGTCTTGCCTACCGAGTTGACCTTCGGATCCCCCCGGGTTCGGAACTACAAGGAGGCCGAGTCGAAGAAAGCAGAGTAGAAGATATTGATCGTTTAGAAGAAGCCAGGGAGGTTGCTGCGATCTAGTCGGCCAAATACCTCCAGGGCCTGCGTCGATACCACGATCGAAATGTGCGAGGCCGTGCATTCTCTAAAGGCGATCTAGTCCTAATAAAGAGCCAGAAGCACGAGCACAAGCTCTCTCCAAGTTGGGAGGGTCCCTACATCGTCGACAAGGTAACGCGGCCCGGGGCTTACAGGCTTAAGCGGGAGGACGGCGCTATCATCAGCAACTCATGGAACATAGAGCAGCTACATCGTTTTTACTCTTAAAAAGAATTGTACATTAGTTGCACCAATGCATGAATAAATTTTTTTCTTGACTTACTACTCAATTGATGCTCAATTTAGCAGTAAGTCGGGGACTACACCTAATAGTGTTGCGCATGCGCAACACTTTTTGGGTTATTTATCGTTTGTTATATTGAGAAATGCTGTCTGTTCCCAATCTTCCTTCTGACTTGCTACTCAATTAATGCTCAATTGAGCAGTAAGTCGGGGGCTACACCTAATAGTGTTGCACATGTGCAACCCTTCTTATGAGTCATATGCTATTTTTTCTCTTCCCTAGCAAATCATGAGTAAATCCGAGTGCTTCAGTTCTTAATTGTGAAACCTCGACTCGCGAAAAACAGCAAAGTCTAGCTACCCAATGAAAAGTGTACGCGAAGAAAAAAGGCCAGGTGCCAATTCGCGGCGCTCGGGGGCTGCACTATTCGATCGAGGTGCTTAAACATAAGGAACGATGAAAGACCACTCGGGAGTATCGAAAAGGCTAGGAAAGGAAAAAGAAAAAAGAGCAGGAAATATTAAAGATAATATTACACCTAATAGTGTTGTTCCAGGTACCAGGAGTTCATATGCGCCAAGACATTGCGCTCCTAACATTTTGCAGAAATATAAAAACAAAAACTACTGCGCCCGGCGTAGGCGTCCTACGGCTTCAACGAGGGGTTCCCGAGCCTTGATGAGTCTTGGAACGGCCTCGATCAGGGCGTCGACGGCGGCGGTGTCTCGCTCCACGGCCTGCATCTCCGCGAGCTCGGCCATCGCTAGGTCAAACAAAGCCCACTCTTCGGCGAGGTCGTCCTCTTCTTCAGCGGGAGGCGAGGGGTTCTCATCCTCGAGGTTGAAAACCATCTCGTCATCTGACGAAAGGAACTCTGGGGACGAAGCCATGAAGACCTTGGTAAAAAGGAGAAAACAAGGGAAAATTTAGAAAGGGACGATCGCTTAAAACAGCGGTGACGCCCTCACAAGCAAAGGAACGAAGGAAAAGAAAAGTGCAGTGATCAAGAAGGCGTACTTGTACAGGCGCCGGAGCGGTGGAAGGAGAAGCGTTTGAAGAAGAGACGGCCGAATTGTGAGTGCGCGTCTGCGGTCCGCTACGTTCGAGGCAAAGTCTCACCCTTATAAAGGCACGACGACAGCCTCTGCCTCAAGCGGGAAACGCTTCGCCTTCAGCATGCGCTAGGTACGCCCTAGCACATGGCTCGATATGGGCCAGGCGGCGCGCACGATGGTGTCTATGCGAATAGGAATAGCGAGGCTGGGTCGGATTTGGTTTTAGGCGCAATGGGCCCCATGATGGGCTGAAAGCCAAAAAACTGGGTCAAGGTCGGGAGCCGGGAACTTCCTGAATCAATACCAATTCCAAAAAGAAAAGGGAGGAGTCCTACAGTTATGGTACCCAAGGGCAAGATGACGCATAAATAAAATAAGCATCCCTCCAGCAAAATGTGAAGCACAAAATACGGTTCAGACTTCAGAATACAGCGCTTACACAACGCCAAGGTCCAGATTATCAACTAGAGCGGAAGCGGTTTCCCTCACCTCCTCGGCAAGGCTGAGTGCTCGATCGTCATCAACGGTACAAGCAAAGCCCTCATTGATTGCTTCAAGCTCAATCCGGGGATACAGGGACTTTGTTATCGCCAAGGCTTGGCAGGCGCTCGTGGTCGCCACATCCTTCAAGTAGGCCACCAGCTTCTCAGGCCCCTCCGATAATCATCGAATTGTGGCGTCCGCGATCGCGGCGGGACTGCTGCTGGCCCAGCTTCATCAGACTCAAGATCCTTAGCGACCTTTGAGCCTTCACGATCCTGTCAACCCAGACTCAAAGAGATTTAATCTTCTCGTCAAGGGCACAATACTGGGCTTGCGAATTGACTCGGTATATTGTATAGCCAGTCGGATTAATTTGATGTCGTCGTCAAAACACAAAGAGGGAAATAGAGAAGTCAGGGATAAACCTTCCAATTCTTTCTTCAGCTGCGCCGCCTCTGACCTGGCTTCCTCCTCAGACTTCTTCAGTTTCTCGACTTGCTCATCAGAGGACTTAAACTTCACCAGAAGATCTGTAACGGCAAAAGTCAGGGCATAAAGGAGTCAGGAAGCAAAAGGTTACAGCATAAAGCAGGGCAGTCGAACAATAAAGTTACCGTTGAGGGAGGAGGTGAGATTAAATTTTTCCGCTTCGTGCTCGGAGATCCGGCCCGGAGTTCTTCTAGCTCTTCTCGGCTCTGAACTTGGGTCCGGTTGAGTTCTTCTTGGAGCTGGACACGAACTTGCTCGATTTCGTCCTCATACTTCTTCCTCATCCTGGTCCTTATGATCAACTCTCGGATTAGAGCGTTCCGATCTCGGGAGCGTTGCGACAAGCGCTGAAGACAGAGAACAGCACAAAAAAGAGACGCGTTGCGCGTCAAATGTGACAGAAAAGGAGATACCTAATGGAGACTTAGCATAAGTAACCTACGCCACCCAAACGGTAGCAAGTGAAGGCGGCATCACGGAACTTTTCCCACTCTTCATCTTCATCCCCCTCTTCAAATTTTCTCCTCTGGTCATGTTTGTCAAAGAAAGCAATGCGCAGCGGAGAAGCAGGATGGGGAAGGGGGAGGAGTTCTTCCGGTGATGAAGAGCGCCGGGGGGACTTGGGATGTCCCTTCGGTGGAGGATCAGCGGCATGATCGGAAGCAGCCTCGGAAGGCGCATCTTGACCAGTCCGCTCAGAAGACGATCCCGGCAATCGGCCGGTGGGGTCAAGGTCGGGTCGGTTGGTTCGCGCCATCCTCGGTGCCACAGTATCGGTAATTTGGAGAAAGAGAGGCTACCGACTGGCCCGTGGCTGCTTCGGCGGCGGCAGGTTCGGTCGCATTCGGCGCGTGGGGCTCTGGTGCGCCTATAGCATCTTTAGCACTAGCGTCCTGGGGCTCCGGGGGTGGCATGTCCATCGGGACCTCAGCGGAAGGTCCTCTGGAAGAAGAGCCAGTCAGCACAGGGCGTAGAGATGTGCTGAAGGAGCAGGGAGACTTGCCTTTTAGACCTTGCTACTCTGAACGACGAATTCCTCTGGGAAGAAGCACTGCCTACAGAAGGGCCAGTCGGCACGTCCGGGACCGGGGTCAAGGGGTCTTGGTTCGGGTGCGGAGGTGGTGGTGCATTGGCAAATGAGTGCCGAGCTGAGGCCTCGGGGTTCACCGGGATCGCTGAGCGACTTGAAGACGACGAAGATGACAGAGGGCACGTGACGGCATGATCTCGGACCTTCGAGCCTCCAGTCGGCTGCATATTCACCGCCGCCTTCCTTCTCTCCTCCTTGGACAATCTGACGGCTGGGCATTTTCCCTTACCCAAAGGATCTTCGGTCTCACCCGTCTTATTCCTCTTGGCACTCGGAGAAGGGGGCGAAGTGCGGGCGGGGTGCTTTCGCTTAGCACTCTTATGCACCGGAAACTCGGGCAATGGTGCTTTAGAAAAGAAGGCGTCACGATCCTGCAAGTATAAGCGAGGCGCAAGCTCAAGCATATTTAAGCAAGAATCGGGCAATTCAATTGAAGAATTCAAGAAGACACCTTACCGGAGGTGGAGGGTTTGATTTCTTAAAAGGCCTTGGGCACCCTTCGTTGTTGATCCGGACGCCTGAAGCAAAGAGATCGGCTACGCGATCAAGTAAGACGTTTCTCTGAATTGGCTCGGGCACCTCTTGGGTGGGGTCGTTTGGTCCTTCATGTTCATATCCAAGATGAACCCGTTCCTTGATGGACTGAACTCGGCGTGAGCCAAAGTTTAGCACAATGGCCACCCCAGTAAGACCGCTCTCCCTCAGATTGGCGATCATCCCCATGAGGTCCACCACCTGGTCCATCCCGGCACCAGTGGGGAGTGATGTCCAGTTGATTGTCGGTTTGGGAGGCGCACCGGAAAAATCAGGCAAGGAGGGCTTGGAGTTGGAGCAGTAGAACCATTCCCGATGCCACCCTTTGTTGGAGGTCTTGAAAGGAATGGCCAAGTAAGCTTTCTTTAAGCCATCCCTTAGCTGGAATCCGGCGCCTCCAACTGTTTTGGGGGAGTTTTTGCTGGGAAAAGGTTTGAGAAGAAAGAGATGACGAAAAAGATTGAAATGAGGGCGGATACCAAGGAAAGCCTCGCAAAGATGAACGAAAATGGCGATTTGAAAGATGGAATTGGGGTTGAGATGAGTCAATTCTATTCCATAAAACTCAAGAAGGCCTCGGAAGAAGGGGCAAGCAGGAAGGCCAAATCCGCGGAAAAAGAAAGACTCGAAGACAACTATCTCTTCAGTACGAGGGGTAGGGCAAGACTCTCCGACGGCGGGGCGAGCAGAGAGCATTATCAATGGGGGAAAAACGCCGGCGCAGACCAACTCCTCCAATCGTCTCTCTGTAGTCACGGAGGTGGCCCAATCCTTGGCCGATACGGACGAGGAAACCTCTTGGGGAGGAGAAGAAGATATTTTTCGAAGAACCCGCCTACGATCGCGCTAGATTGAAAAGGCAAAGGATGTAAACCCTAGCGGCCGAATTGGCGAGAGGGACGCTGAGTGAGGAAAGATGAAGTGGGCACGGTGCGCGAAAAACCGTTTCGGTTGCACTAAAGGCTCAAGTTTATAAGGGAGAGATGTCAGCTTTCGCCTTGAGCAGGAAAATGCTGCACCCTCCGTGCATCTTGGGATTGCCCTAGGGCACGCCTTAAGATGGGCCTGTGGACAGGTACAGAAAAATACTGTACAAAAACACAAGTGGGCCAAAATCGGCTTGGGAAGTGGTGCACCCATGATGGGCTAAAAAGCCAATGATTGCGCTAGACGTGATTCGGGCACCATCCGAGCGTAAACATCCTCTTATGATATGCCTCACGATAGGTCGTATGCTGAATGCCGTTCGAAACGGGATCAGATATCATAAAGATAGTTTAAAACATGAAATCCGGTGGTACGCTTCTGGGTAAGCCAATAGCTGTGTGCTCTGGCATATAGGTACCCCTAGGCTAAAAAAGCCATATATTCTTTGATTGAGTCGTGCATCAATCCATTAAGTTGGGTTGGAAACCACTCAGGAAGGCGACACATGGAGTTCTAACGAGTCCTTCACGGCCTACTTGCTTGTTACAAAGCACTCGGCAACATAAAAAAACCAGTCGGGGGACTTGGAAGTAAAAAGGCAATCCAACCGTGAAGCACTCGGGGGCTACTGTGGGATATGTAAGCCCAGGGGTCTGCAAAACAGGCCCATAAAGCCCAACCAGATATAGGCGGGTCGGGCCGACTACGAAAAGGTATAAGCCGTCCAAGGTGCGCATGACAAGCAAGTCTCGGAGATAGAGACGGACTCGGGAAAAAGAAAGGAAAGGATAGCAATCCAAGCCGTTATGATACGGATAGGAATAAGGGCTATCCCTGCATTGTATCCGAGTAGGTTTCTCTCTCTTGTAACCGCTCTCCTCGGCTATATAAGGGGAGGGACGGGGAAACAATAATCATCCTCAGCAATTAAGCTAGACACATATAATTCCAGAGCACAGAACTAGGGTATTATCTCCGTTGCGGGAGCCTGAACCTGTATACATCCGGTGTTCTTGTGCTACCATCAAGCTTAGATCCGGCGTCTAGCCCCCTTTTCATTATTGTCGATAACAAACGTCGACACATGGTGTGACGATGGAAAAAGTCGTAGCAAAGCTTCTAATTGTCTTAAAAATACTCTAGTGGCCATTAGTTGAGTCTGGCTCTAGAGGGTCCAACGAGCCTGGCTGTTTTTTTTTTCATGCAGGCAATCAATTAGACATTGCAAAAAAGATTAATTTGCATCCATGAGCCTGGGTTGAGGCTACACAGGCAACTAAATACACCTGTACTAAGTCTTAATTTGGTTCATAAGGGCAGTTCCAACCCATAGTTTCTATGAGCAGTGTCTAGAGGAGAGATAGAGCAATAAATCAATGCATAGTTTTTCAACCCATGGTTTCCATGAGCAGTGTCTAGAGGAGAGAGAGAGCAATAAACCAATGCATGCACTACAAACACAACTTGGTCAGCGTGCAGAAATGTCCAACCCCGATTTTGCTCATTTCTTGCGTCTTGGTGCTCGCGCCGACCTAGTTTCTTGCATGAGACACGGTTTCTTTGTTTTTCCTTCTCTCCCTTCCTTAATTTCTATGCCACATCAGATTTTTACTTAGTTGGCAGTATAATTAATTCTATGGACACCAGCTGAGATGGAGGGTTGGGACTGCCCAAGTGAATATTTTCTGGTCCGTAGTCCCCAGTTCTCGCTGTAGACAGCCAGTCTCACGGGATTCACATCCACACTGGCTATCTGTGCAGTAAAGGCACGGTGCTACAATGCCGTACCTTCGATTCTCAAGCATTGGATCAAGGAATAAATAGCAAGGGAAGAGATCGTTCGGTTGCTCCATGTACTGTCTGGCTACTACAGTAAATTTACAAAGCTTGAGCTGGTCTTAGCTCAAAAATGCCCAGTGGTCGCGCGCTTGGCAGCGTTAGTACAAACAAATGTGTTGAAAAGGATTAATCAATCATTGAAGATCTGCTGTCATGTATTGATGACATTATGCTCTTTGGGACTGTACCGGATTCTATAAGCATTTTGTTTGTGCACTGTTTTCACCGGCATTAGGATTTTTTTTTCTTTGAAGGATATAAGGCGAATGTACACAACTTATGCACACCATACACTCATACACCACACGAATATATATGTACACGTCCCCTGTATACAATAAGAAATTAATTGGATGATTCACGACCTTCGAAGCATGGGAACGTGCTGTCCAACTTATCGTGCACCCATTATTTTAGTGAGGCACGAGAAGTTCAAACTAGAGGATCGAACTCCAGAGTGCGACGACTCCTATTGCCAACGGAGCTACGCTCAGCGCTCCACAGTCCACACCATATGATTTCTGACAATGAATTATAGTGTCATCCATGGGCCATCTATATGATATTGGGTCACCAAGAGACCAAAATACTCAAGCTAGGGCGGCTAAACCAATTCATCGCACACACGCACATATATACGCACGTAATTAAACTCCCAATATTGTTAGTCGACAAATCAATCAGCAGTTCAGCACTGCATGCATCTGCGCGATCTATGTAGGTGACCAATCGCAGGCGTCCCAGCCTCAGATCGTCGTCGCTTTGCTGCATCTCCTGTGGAACGGTATGGGGTAGTACGTCGCCTCCAAACCCCACCAACAACCAGAGAAAGCAACGCCCACGCTTCCAGAAAAAAGAGACCAAGCAAAGCAACGATTTCGACGTGCCTTGGAGCCATATGCACATTAGTACGTAGGTGCTTGCCGCCAAACATGAAGGTGGTTAACGGTTTCGCATCAGTGTCATAACTTATTGCGCAGTTAGGAACAGGTTATCGATCGAGATGACACCGGCAAGGATGTGTGTGTATCCAGTATCCAGTATATACTTCCAGTGCCGGCCAGCATGCATGGCCCGGAGTTTATTTTCTGTTTGAATTGATGCACGAAAGAAATATCGGCGGATTTAGTATGAATCAGTGATCGGCACCGGTGTGCGGATGCGATTTTCGCTGTGGGCGCCGGCCAGCCGGGCGGATGGAAAAAGTAGGTGCTCCTGGATGAGGGCAACCGGCAACTGAGATCCAGAATGGCGAGGTCGAGCTTTAGCATATAGATGCTAGTACAGACTGTAGTGCCCAACTGTTCGGTCAACTCAACGTTGAATGCTACTGCTTGATGTGTAGATTGGGGATAGGATCATGGGCTATAAACTTAAGCAGGTCTCAGTTCTCTCCATCGTACAATCAAGCTAACGAATGTTTCGGATCGTCCAACAGTAGCTTGCTACCAACAGCCTATATACAATTGCTTAAGTTGCAATAACAACCGAGACCGCATGGAATCTCTTTTCGTAGATTGGAGGGATTTGGTGTTTGACGTTGTCCGTATGGCTTCAACTTCTGCATGTGCTGGAGACAGAGCAGGGGAGGCAAATAGTGCTACTCTCTCTGTTCTAAATAGATATTATTTTATGTTCTCACATTTACAAAAAAATATTACCTCTCTTTATTATATTTTTTGATGATGTGATTTACTCTAGTATGTAGTAGTAAATGGCATTAACTAAAAGGAAAAAGTATAAAAGGAAAAAAATTAAAAAATCATAAAAAATTATAGAATGATATATATATCGAACAGAGGAGTAAGTTTTTTCAGACCAAAATAAGCTATCCAAGCCGTGATCCGAAGACCGCTCGTTTGTTTCTCCCTGAAAACCAGGGTCGCCGCCCAGAAAATGGCAAGAACGAGCTCGTTTTTAGGGGCTAGCACAACCATGCAAGCCGCGAAGCAAGAAAAGCTTGCAGCCCACCTCTGCTTAAATCGCTCTGTTTCACCTTGCCCAACAACACCGCCTTGATTAACTTCCCTCCCTGTCAAACGCCTCGCACAGATTCTTCGTTGTACATCGAGACTAACCAATCAACGCAAACAATGGCGGCGTCCGTGCGCATATGGCTGCTGCTGGTGGTGCTGGCGTTCGCGCTGCTGCTGCCGCGGTCGGCGGACGCCCAGGCCCAGGTGCCGTCGGTTTCGCCCGTTATGCCCAAGTGCGAGCCCGGCGCCAACAAGCCGTGCCGCGTCGGCGTCGTGCACGACCCGGAGAACCAGGAGGAGGAGGGGATATTCAGCGTGAAAGTGAAGGCGCCGGACGGCGCCACCGACGACGCCGACAGCAACGACTACAGCGACCCCGACCTCCCCCACGACGACACATCTCTCGTCGTCCTTGGGCACTAGTTGATCAACCGACCAATCGTGCATAAACGGTGGAGGAGTTTACTGTTCGATCGAGCGCGCTGCTGGCCGGTGTAGGCGATCTGATCGATCGATCAATGCTAATTTGATTTTACTTGCGTGTTGCTTAATTCTTGCATCAACCGTTTGTTGTTAACTAGTGTACGTGGCTGGTAAACTGTGAACTTAATTCAGAACATTTGGCCAGAGAAGCATGGTGCCTAAGGGAGATGTGCTTCCATACCACTGAGCAGAGTCACCGTTTGCCAAACACCACTGAGCATGTCGACGATACGTGGGAGCAATCCTCACTTGTCATTGTCACAACCGATGGTTATTTTGGCAATCAATGTAGGCAATTTTCCCCTCTAGAAAAAGTGAAGAAACTTCAATTAGGGGGAGTGGTGTGTCCTCCAGGTTCACTTTGGTTGTGTTTGGTTGTCTGTATCACCCTAACCTACCCATATGAGTCATCCAGGCTAGTCTCGACCTGCATGAGTGGATACAAGTTAAGTTGTTTGGTTGCTTATTTATGCATCTCATGTGCTTGCATTAGAGAGAAGTCTAATTTCTGTGTTTCCTCTATCATGTATAAGTGGGTGCAATTGCATCCACATAGTCTGGATGAACAAAAAACTAAACACGTATCTAACAGATACAGTTACATCCACTCGTATGATTCAGACATCATGCAAATAATCAAACACACCCTTTATCACACGGACCGGTGTAGGCCAGCAATGTAGATTTCACCAGCCACACTGAACTTCGCGAGTACTTGTCTACTTGGTTGGGCAGCAGATGGGCCACAGGCCGTGCCGTTCCGAAAAAGAAAAATAGACAAGAGACCAGGCTGTTTTCTCTTTCAACCCGACGTTTGGGCAGGCCCAGTGCCGCGCCGGCCGTGCCGGTGGCCTGTGGCCTACGCACGGTCGTGAGCCGCGCGATGCGTCGTGCGTGCGGCCGCACCGCAGGGCAGCGCGTGAGACCGGCGGGGAGCGTTCGGCGGAAGGCATGGCTCTTAGCTCGCGCGTATCAGTGGGCCACGAAAGCATTTGGGAAGTCTCCGCACGTGCGTGCGTGCGCATGCATGAATGCATGGGGTGGGCTCAGGGTTCACAAAACCGTTTTGCATACGAATTTCGCTAGCCCGGCGGTACCGGTTTTCGCGAAAAATCGCGCGAAAACCGCGAAAAACCGAACGGTTTGCATTTTCAAACAAATTTGAATTCGGATCAAATACACACGAGAAAACCGCGGTTTTTGGCGAAAAACCGCTCGATTTTTGCGGTAAACCGCTCGGTTTTTGACCGAAACCGCGCAAACCGAAACCACTCGGTTTGGGTGAAAAACCGAGCGGTTTCGGCAAAAAACCGCGAAAAATGAGAGTGAAAACCGCAAAAACCGAGAAAATGAGGAAAAATCACTAAAAATAGGGGAAAATGCAAAAAAAATCTGGTAAAATTTGTAAAAATACTGGGAATGCTAAATTTTATTTAAAATATAATAATTATATAAATAAGGTATGTGAAGACATGAAAAATTCCAGAATGATGTCTCCTAAATTTGGAAAAAATTCGACATGATCTTTGCTTGACAAGTAGACAAGCCACTTTCTTGAAACATATGAAATGGGATTTCAGGAAACTAAAGCAGAATGTGATCTCATGATTAATAATTATTCGTGCAAGTTTATCTTTTCTATTGTTCTTCTCCTATTGAACAATAATTAAAAGTTTCCTGACAGTGCAATAGATGGCGCGATGGCATGAATATCAGTAGTCATGAAGTGCCTAATGCAAAGAGACAAAAGGGGGTCGTTAGCTTAAGGATTGGTAACCGATTATTCTCTCATTCAGAAGGCATGAACAAGTAGTTCTAGTGGTCTTTCTTTCGTTGCCCAAATCACATTTTCAGATCAAACAAGATTTAATCGGGTCAAATTTGACATAAGCATGTGTATAGTTCCCGGTGCAAGCGCCAAACCTACTAATTAATATATCTAGTGTCTTTTATTTAGCAAGGATGCACTACTGCCAAACCTTGCATCTTCCATTTCTGAGCAAAGCAATAACATAATCTGTGTGAAATCAAAGCAATAACAGCCTATATTACGTATATATATAGTACATACAACTACTTTAGCGAAATCCGAGTTAAACTGATCGAAATCCGAGCTAAACCGAGAGAAAACCGAGCTAACCGAGCTTTTTCTATATTGAAGACTTTGAATGTATTAAAAAAGTTGTATACATTCGTTTTTTCAAAAAAAAATTACACCAGACCTCATCAAACAATTAATACTAATTTTAGGAATTTTTTGGACAAATTTTTCTAAATTTTTTGAATTTTTTGAACTTGCATTTGAATTCAGGCGAGAAACCGATCGGTTTCTACTACCGAGCCGCGGCGAGAGGGGCGGTTTTCGCGGTTTTCGCGCGGTAAACCGTGAGAAGCTGAACCCTGGGTGGGCTACAAGACAACCGGTTGCAACTCCGAGCTCGTAAAAAACAGGAGGGGACGAGGAAAAGCGGTTTTGACGTGCGTGCATTCGGTTACAGGATGTTGCATGTTGGCCAGCAAAACATGCATGGACGTCGACACGTCGTCCCCTAATTTGTTGTCCTCCACGTTGTTACTTCTTCGCGGTGATTCTCTCTCTCACACACACATTCTATTGTCTTCTCATTTTGCCTTTTTGTTCTTTTGGTAAGCATCATGCTGTGCATGCATGGCTTGGCTTTCACTGTTGTGTGGCCTGTAAAAGCATGCTATAAATTTGAGTTTGAACACGGCTCCCTGCTGGATTGGGTTAAAAAGGTAGAGGCCTAGAGGGAGATGATGGGTGTAGGGTTAGAGCGTGGGAATCTGATAAGGGGCTGGCACGCCACCTGAGCCACTCCTATCATCACGTCAACCGGTCCACCACCACTTCGATCCTTTCTCTTCTCCTTTTGTAGCTTGTCAGGCCGGGGCCCACTACGTATGCGCTACTTCTCAAGTGGACATACGTACCTCTAGCTACCCGAGAGTACATTGTATTTTTTTTTACAAAAAAATTAGTCAGAGTTCTAGTATTTACTTAAAAAGAAGAAGAACAATAATCGAACAACAAACATACACACACATACATATCCACGTAAACACCCACACGTTTGCACGCAGCTCTTCTGAGCGTGGGCTGAGCCGAGCTCGAACGTGGGTGGGCGAGGCACGCACCTTGCGCCACAGCCATGAGCTGAGCTCAATCTGAGGGAATGCATGTTAACCGGTCATTTGATTTGTTCGAATATCGGTTTTGCTTGCTTTTTTTTTTAACTCAAATCATCTTTCCTGCCATTCGAATTAGCTAAGATATGTGTGTGTCTAATTCTAATTTTGATGCTGTGATTCAGAAAACGTGGTTAACTACCGTCATATGTACCCTTCAATTGTCTAGTTGCGCTGCAATTTTCTTCAACAAAGCAGGGAGGAGCATGATCCAGCACAAAAGGACCTTTCAGATAGCGAAGGCAAACGAAGAGAAACAATAATGGCGAATTGGCGATTAGGAAAAGGAAGTGATGATCAACTAGAGCAACCCGATGCGAGTCCTGTTCCCTGCCGCGGTGTCACGGCAGAGCCACTTTGACGCCGCTGTCCCCGCTTTGTAGCAGGTGACTGTTTGCAACTAAGAAACTGGGATTTAATTAGATTGCAGCAGACGGATTTACGTGCAAGGTGCTCTCGATCGATTAAGAAACTGGCCACCTTTCATACGAAACTCCGAGGCTGCTTTCCAGGCACACACATTCTGCGCTCCTGCTCCCGATGCTAGCTAGCACTAGCTAATTAACCTAGCTAGTGGTCGTCTTCTTCCTCCCTTCTCCCCTCCTCTAGAAAATACATCATGTTCTCTTTCTCTAATTCCTAACTGAACCGCATCAATTAATGGACACTCGCCAACCTACCCCACTATTGTACTTATGCCGACCATGCATTGTTACACTCCGAAACTTCTCCTTATGTACAACTGTTTTAGATCGGATCAAAGATTTATAAGATACGACACGAGTGTGTACAATCTCAAGAACAAAAAAAAATTATATTTAGAGGTAACCGAAGTAACAACGATGAAGCAACCACAACTAAAGAGAGAAGATTTGACCAAGCAGACAATAAATTCTTTAAGCACAACCTCAAAATAGTACAAAGAATTGTCGCTCTCTCACAACCCTCACAAACTTTTAGTACCCTCGGATCTAGTAATAAAAGATAACCTAACATCTAATCCTCTTGTGTACCTCTTGTTTTGGATGAGTTGATTTGTAACTTGGGCTTTCAACAACGACCACCTCCATGAGTTTATATAGCCTTTTTGGTTTTCCTCTAAAGAGAAGTAGAAATCATACTTCAAAAGAAAGTGAAAATTCTAATCCTATTAAAGTTTATCTAGAATTTTTTATAACACACATTTTTTAATTCCAAAAGAATAGATATAAATCACTATACTTAACATGAATGCCTCAACGAGAGAGATCTAGATCTGTATATATCTTTTGGTCTGCTCTTCTTCATCATTCTGCTCACTAGCCTATGTCATGGAGATGGAGCTTAAAACTCCAACTTGTGCGGCATGCCTCTCTTATTTTATGCCCCTTCCCCCAACCTCTTCTTGCCCTACAATTCACTGCTGTGTTATTGGCCTTCTCTGTCTCGATCTTGCATGCATTGGCTAAATGCAGATTAAGATCTGACTGGCTAGGCGTAGCTTATGTCAGATAGATGTAGTGCATGCACCAATTAATATCTTGTGAGATCTATACGTTATTTGGAAGGGGTACTAGTCCGCTACATGACGCTTCCAGTTAACCCTAGCAACACACCACAGACCGCCAAAAGTTGCTTTGGTTCGCCACTAGCAATCGTTTCTACATATTATCCTGATATCGATCGATCATTCACGGCTGAGATGGAGATCTAAGCGATTGATCTGGTATGTATATCCTTGCATTGATCACGATATAAATGTCTTTATTTTCATTTATCCCTTGACTTGAATATATACTTCTGGTGTTTGATGGGGCTTTCGTCTTACGGTGCAGGCTGATGAGGGAGCGGAGGCAGTCCGTTTGCATGAGATCGCCTTAAGAGCTTCGTATACATATATATGCATGCATGCATCATGCCTGGAGCATGGTCTACATGAGTTGCATGATTGATCAATGGGAAGAGCGATATTGGTGAGGTTCAATCCGATCATAGGTTTTACGTACAGTGGTGATAAGATCGGTATCTGATTGAGCCGCGCCAATATCTCTTCCTACTATATATCTTGCTTCCTTCCAATCTAAAGTGACATCCACGGCTGGTGAGCATCGATCCTCTATTCGATCGATATTGGCATTCACTTTTTCATAAGTTACACGCACCATTAACTGAAAAGGATTAACCCCCAAGTTTGATTTATATACATATATATGTATTTGATCAGTATATTTCAGGCAAACAATTAGTAAGTTGTTATTTATGTTAGATATCCATTATGTCCTAAGTTTTATGTCGTATACATGGTTGGATATATTATAATGGCAGTGATTCAGTGAACTATTTTTTTGAACCAAGAAGTAACTGGCTGACTTTATGACTAAATCGACACTGAAGAGACCATGCGTGCACCTGTAAGACATATCATCTCCTCTATATATAATTTGAGCCATGATTCATTATTACCATATGCATCAAGAATGAAGAGCACAAACTTTTAAGCTCATCTTGTATAAGTGGATTTTACTTGTTTCATTGTCTGGTTATTCTTTAGTCTTCAGATAGATTTGCAGCAAAGGATATATGAGCCAAAGGTTCAAGATGGAATTAACTTCGTAGGTTTTCAGTTCATTATACGTTTCTTTTGCTTACTTGGAAAATTTTCTGTACGTAGGATTTCAGCATGGCTATTTGAATCGAAGTGATCCTTAATATATACTCATCCATGTTTCTAGGAATATTTCAATTCCTTCTTCAATTCACAAATGATTCTTTATTTTGTATCGTCTAAAATTCGTGCGTGTTCTTGCAGGGTTAGAGTAAGATCAGTATTCACTGGCGAAACTTCAAATCTGTGCATAGAACAAGCTGAACTTGTTTCTCCTCTGTGAGGAAGAACATGTTGTAGAACTAGAAAATCAGAAAACGATCAGCGTTAAGGGTAGTTTTAGGATTAATTTAGATGGCCTCTCAGCCATGAGGGCTGACATGGACTGAGCTTAGTTTTATTCCAGTTAAGTTTAGTTGGGCCACATGGGGCGGTTTTATGAAACCATGGATTGTGTTAGGGCTTACTGGGCTGTGGATAATCATTGGCCCCAATTAGGCCGTAGAACGCTCACAGCCGAAGTGATTTTTCTCGTAGCAATGTTTCAATATTTTTTCTCTTAATATAAATTGTATAAATTTTGAAGCAAATAAAGAGGTAAGTAATCACCATTTGCCGTTCATTCATACTTTAATATTTGTGCAAAGCATTTTTCTCTTTCTTAACATCTCGGGGGGTGAAAAAACACTTCACACGGCTATGGCTTCTTCTCCATGCTGGGCCAAATGGCTAAGATTTCATCAGGAATCAGTGGTCAGATGAATCATCTAACACCATCCTCTCGGCTCTTCAGGCACACCACACGCAGCTTTGACAGCGACGATGATGGCACGGTGCGCAAGTAAGTCCACAACTCCATCGGCCGGCGACCTAACACGTAGCGTGTCAAGCGATGTCACCGCCCCCCACTACCAAAATCTACCGCTGGAGTGCACGTGCATCGGCTGCAGCCCAGTCGGTAAGATGCGTCTTAGTGAAAAAGATGTTAAAAATATCGTAAGCTCAAATCTCAACCCCTTTTGAATCTTGGCTATGAATACCATGGTGCATACGTTTCGATTATTCGACGACCGGCGAGGTTTGATCCGTGACTTCTCAGCCCGTTATTTATGCATTGCGACGCTATCAGCTGGAAACCAATGTGTACATTTTTCTACGTATTTTAGCCAGCTCTTCTTTTATAGAAGGCTGATCTTACGGCAGCAATAAACCAGCTATATATACGGTAAAAGAGGACACAATTTACACCTCCTCAACTGGCAAATGTAATCATATTGAACAAGAAACAGGATGCGGTCAGGGCCCATAAGCCTAATTCACTTTATGGGAAAAGCTTTTTTCCAAACTACTGGCAAATAGTCTTACACCTTAACGTGAGGAGATAGTGTCCATTAATCAGAGCACTTTCATCAAGCGGAGATCAATACATGACAACTTCCTCTACACCAAAAACCTCACCAAGGAGCTGCACAGGAAGAAGGCTCCGCCTCTCTTCATCAAATTAGACATTGCCAAATCTTTTGATTCAGCCAGCTGGGAGTATCTGCTAGAGCTCTTGGAGCAAGTAGAGTTTGGCCATTATGGATAGATTGGATTTCAATGATACTTGCTTCATCATCTTCGAGAATCCTACTCAATGGAACCCCTGGGCAGCCTATTAATCACCGGAGAGGACTCCGGCAGAGGGATCCGCTGTCACCTATGCTATTCAACTTGGCCATCGATCCGCTACAAAAGATAATTGCTAAAGCAGCAAGAGAGATCCTAATTACACCAATTCCAGGGTGGTCACACAGGCTCTGTATCTCCCTATATACTGACAATGCAACCATATTCGCCAACTCCAATATGAATGGCATTGTCTATCTTCGGTGAAGCAAAAGAGTTGCAGACAAATATCTAGAATAGCAAGGTCTATCCCATAAGATGTGTGGGTATGGATCTAGCAGCCATTCTATAGGAATTTCTAGCCCTTAGGAAATCCTTTCCTTGTAGGTACTTAGGCCTTCCATTACACCCAACCAAAATTAAAAAACTAGAGGTGCAATCGATCATCAACAAAATGAGAACCAGGTTGGAAGGGAAAACTTCTATCAAGGGCGGCTCGCCTCACATTAGTCAACTCGGTTCTAACGTCCCTCGTAATTTACCATCTCACAGTGTTCTCACTAGGCACCTGGGCAAGAAAAAAGGACATATCAAAGCAAATTTTCCTATGGAAGGGAGAATAGGAATGTAACGGGGGTCACTGCCTAGTGAATTGGAACAGAGTGTGCAAACCTAAAAAACTAGGAGGTTTGGAGATAAAAGACCTCCATAGATTTGGACGAGCGTTGCGTATGAAGTGGCTTTGGTATGAATGAAAAGATACACAGTAACCCTAGGTCGGCATGGACATATCTTGCTATGTAAGATAGGAGCCTCTTCAATGCAAGCACCACCATAGTATTAGGAGATGGTGCAACAACGAGGTTCTAAATCACCAGATGGCTAAAGGGAAACTCACCAAGTGAGCTAGCGCCATAGTACTTTGTGTTGGTAAGGAGGGCAAGGAGAAAGAATAGATTTGTCCAACAAGAGCTTTCAAATAGAAATTAGCTCAAGCCACTCCGACGTATAACCACTGCTACGTAGCTTGATGAATATATATACCATCCTATGGCACGCGATAAAACAGGTAACTTATAGCCACAGGTACATAATGAGATAGCATCGAAATGGACGGCAAACGATGGCTACTCAGTGAAAACACCTTAAAATGTACAATTCCATGATTCCAGGCTGGAGCATAACTACAATGACATATGGCGAGCTAACACAGAGTAAGTGCAAATTCTTCGCATGACTACTCATCCAAGATAGGATTCTTATAGCGGACAGGTTGTTGCTTAGAGGATGGCCACATAGTGCTCACTGCCCCCTATGTGGACATGAACCTGAATCAGCCGTACATTTCAAGCTCTATTGCCCTTTTGTGAAACAGATATGTATTAAAGTTTTTCGCTGGCTACACATGCAGTCGTCCTCAATAAAATTACACAACAGCTCCTTCACCGTTTCTCAATGGTGGTAAGCCATTCATGACATCACATCTTCTAAACAGAGAAAGGAGGTCGACAGAGTCTTCATATACGCCTTCTGAAAACATATCGAAGGAGAGGAACATGAGAATTTTTGAAAATTCTTACTAGACAGTGCAACGCATTTTTAACTTAATCTCACAAGATGTAGGTAACCGAAGAAAAGCGTTCACATCCTATCAAATAGCCGCTGTTGCTGCTCCGTAATCTGACAAGACAAGCAGCTATCCAGGGGGTTGGCTTTTGGAATAGGTTTCTAACAAGCTGATAACGCCAAGTCTAGGGCAGTAAACGTCGCATATAACTCCTTTCCTAAACTTGGAAGAAGCGCCAGCGCAGGAACGTTTGAGCCGAGCCGGCTCGAGCCGGCCGGCCGGCTCGGCTCAAAAAATAATTTGCGTTTGGATCCTTTTACAAATTACGGATAGGTCCTTCGCGATTTTCTGTGAGAGGAAGATATTTTTCATAAAAATCGCGTTTAGGTCCCTCGTGCGCCGTTTTGCGGAAATAGTATAGATTTTTGCTCGCACCAATTGCACAAAAGCATAACAGCTCGGCTTTTTTACAAGCAAGCTTTTAAAGTTTTAGTATTTTTTCTAATCTTTCATGTGCTAAATTGTTTATGTTGACGTATCATGTCTTCAGTTTTTCTACCTTGTTGGTTCCGGTGGACATCTTGAAACATTCATTTTTTTGTATTCTAATACTCCTGTTGTACTAGTACTAGTAATTTTCTACTTCTCTTGAATGAAAGGCAGTTCCTACTGATTTTTTTTTTAAAAAAAGAAAGACAGAATGTTTATGTAATCAACGATATAATAACTCTCTGTATCTTTCCTACTGATTACTTTATGCACTTGTTTATGCACTTCCTATGGGATAGACCTTCCTATGTAATCAACGATAATATAAAGGCACTTCCTATGTAATCAACGATAATATAAAGGCAGTTCCTACTGATTACTTTATGCACTTGTTTATGTAATCAACGATATAATAACTCTCTGTATCTTTCTTTTGTGCTTCTATCATAATCACATCTTACTACACTTGATTACCAAAACATATAACACCTTTTGCTTATTTGAATTGTATTACTAAATATATTGCCGTAGCGTTAGCACGGGCATTATACTAGTTACTAGTAATTTTCTACTTCTCTTGAATGAAAGGCAGCTCCTACTGATTTTTTTTTAAAAAAAAGAAAGACAGACAGAATGCGTGCATATGATTTATAAATCCGTAATTTACGCGAAGCAATGCTCTCCGCTGAAAACCACTTTGTATACTTTTCCACGTATTTTAGCCGAATCTTCTTTTATAGAAAGTGGTGTGCGTATGACTTATGAATCCGTAATTTACGCATAGCAATGCTCTTCGCTGAAAACCACTTTACATATTTTCCCACATGTTTTAGCCATCTCTCCCTGTAAAAAGGTGTACGGCGTACTACGTGTGCTCTGCTTGGCTTGCCGACGAGTTTGCCTGTGGGAGCATCGGCCATATATTTTCTTCAGAGACTGGGAATCTCGCTCGCCACCCAAGTTTCTCGGAGTGCATTTTTTTGAACACAAGTTTCTCCAAGTGCAACTGTGCAAGTGGCAAGTTTTGTTCACAGCCTCTGATGTTCCATCATAGTAGGGTGCGCTGATCGATCGTGCAGTTAACCAGAAAGCCGGTTAGCTTGACCCAAAATTTAATGGACATTGTGCTGGTTCATGCATCTGTAACGAGCCATTCGACAGACCCACCCAGCACTGTCCAAGGACGAGTAGCCCTTGAAGATCACTTGCCAAGCAGTATAACCATCCAAAGAACAGTGCTACATACTATACTTATATATGCCATTCACAGAAGTACTGGAAATTCAGGAAAGTTATTGCAAAGCATGCGTCTTTTTTTTTCTAGGAATGGCCGGCACATGTACTAGATTGTATGCCTCTGAACAATGGATCACGTTTGCTCCTAGCCTGAATGTACCAGAGCTTGCATTACGCATGTGTGCTCCTATTCTCCGTTCGCTCTGTTTGTCTGAACTTCTCTGAATTAATTAAGCTCTGACGCAGTCATGCAGAAGTCTTGGGAGGTAGTTGTACTACATTACGGCAGCCTATACATTATCGCACATCACATGTACAACTATTTTTAAGTAAATAAAGGCAGGAGCTCTGCTAATGCATTACGAATAAAAGTAAGAGTTAAAATTACAAATGATGTTTTACAAATAGAGAGGGTAGAATTCATAGATTTTAAGGATTGAAACAACTGGTCAGAACTAAACACAGGAACACAACAGCTCAAATCCCTAGCCTCAGAAGCATCGCAACACGTGGAAAATCATGAAATCGCGAAAGAACGTTTCCGATTCTGCACATCTTAAATGATGGTATTGGCAACCAACTGGACCGTATGATACGCGTCCGTGAAGATCCTGCTATTTCATTCTTTCCATATGTTCCATATGGTGAACATAACGATGTCGTCTACGTTTTTCTTGCGGTCCTTTGCCACAAAGGAGCGAACCTTGCTTCACCAAATGGTGACACCTTATTGTACGGATGTAGAGTTCGGAGCCATGTGGATTACCGCCATATGACGGAAGACATTCATCCAAACCTGCGTCGCAAAAGGACATAATAGAATGAGGTGTCATGCCATTTCCATGTCAGATCTACATAAAACATAGGTCGCGCTATGTGACCACCTCTTAACTATTAGCTTGTCGGCCGTAAAGATCCTTTCCTAGATAAAGTGTCATGCAAAAAAAACTTTCATCTTCCGTCTGCGCTAGCCTTTCAGATCATGCTGTAATTGTGGTGTGGGATTGAACCCATGAATTAGATCATGCGTGCCGTTGTTGCTGAGTACGCATCACCTGACGTCCATTTCTAAATGATGTTGTCCTGTCATGTACACCTCCCCATCGTCGTTTTATTTGACTCGTGGCTAATGACCGACCGGGTCGATGACTTGGAACGAAATGCTGCCTCATGGCTCGGTCGGTCGCACCACACGCGTCAGCATCGGAACCGATGGGCGGGAATGTAGCTTCTCCCTGGGTTCCCATTTTGCCGCTGACTTCGCCTGAACTTTTTGGTCCCTTTCGCCACCTACAGATTCTCCGCACCAATCCAACATTCCAACCTTTAGACGTACGTGACATTCTTTCTTGTAGCCCTCTTCAGACGAATTTGGATTATGGAACCTCAAAATCCAAGGAATGTTTGGACAGCCATCCCTGTTTACATAACAATATTTCTTTTATTCGTATATATATATATACCTTCGCTCCTTTTTACTTATTTGTTTTCGACATTGATTGGGCCTAAAAAAGGCCTCTAATACATTTTGGCCATTGCATTTTCTCATTATATATTAGAAAAAGTTATTAAAAATATAATAATATTACAGTACTTTTGATGATAAATCTGCTAACTAGTATAAATTAAGCATTCTAAATCAACAAGACCAAAATGAGTACAAGTAACGATGATTGCCACGCGATGGAAAACGAGAACTTCGCAAAAGAAATTACCGGTAATTAATAATTTAATATGCTTAGACACAAAATATTGCAATTGAAAATGATCCGGCCACGGGCAGGCTACCATCTGTTTGTTTGTCACGTCGGCCTCAGCACTTTCAAAGTCCACTTTCGGAGCGCAAAAATTCTCGCGGTTCTAACTTCCACGCTGAAATTCCATGCGCAGGCGCGGCATCCTCGTACGCCTGGCTGGCCGCCCGCGTCGTTTCCACGACGCTTCCGGATCGACGCCTCGTGCTCTATCATCTATTCATCTGCTGCTGATCGGGCGACCGGCCATTCCGTCCAAGCTAAGATCCTGGGCCTAGCTCCTCCCTAGCTATATAAACCCCAGAACCCAACACCTGACCTGCAAGCTAAGCATCAGACCCCCACACCACACAGGCACATACTGACAGCAGCACACACGTGTGCGAGTACGCAGCATATAAATCCTTAATCGCCTCGCAAGAATGGCCGCCAAGTTCAGGGCGCAAGCGCCGGCAGCTACTCTGGTGACCATGGTGATGTGCCTGCTGGTTCTTGCGGCTGCGGTCGCGAGTGCCAGACCGCTTGCGCTGTTGGAGAAAGACGGTGCGCGTGCGGTGGAATCTCCGGTTGGCGACGATGATATCCAGACGGTGGTCGGGGCCACGGAGCACGATGGCGGCGCCGGCAGCTCGGGGCACAAGTTCATCAACATCAACATCGACATGATAGGCGGGGTCAAGAACTCCGGGCCCAGCCCCGGCGCCGGGCATTAGACGCCGGCCGGGCATGCCATGACTTCCATAAAAGCAGGGGATATCGTACATCGGCTAAATCGTGGCATACATACTGATATACATGCCATGCACGCTATCTACAAACGGCCATACTTAATAGTACCGTTCTGTATGCTAGTTCCTTTTGTTCTTTTGTTCTGTTACTGTATGACAAAGCATGCAATAGTAGCTAGCTAGTGAAGTTTGATAATATGTGTGACTAGTTTCTATCTGCAGGTGCAAATTTGTAATAATATATATACAAGATGATATACATATTTTGGCGCACAATAAGAATGGAGTAGTCTGGAAAAGAAACTATGGCCCTGTTTGGGAGAGCTCTAGATCCCAGCTCTGAGCCTCAGAGCTGAAACTTATAGGCTAAAATAAAGTGAATTAAGTTTATATTTTTAGTCTAAAATGTAAACAAGATGATCTACCTAAACACTCTTAATGTACCCACAGCTCCAGCTCCACAAATTTCTGGAGCTAGAAATACCCTGCTCCACCAACTCTACAGATTTTGATGGAGCTGGAGCTGTCCCAAACACCCCCTATATATAATACGTCAGGTGTGCTGAAAACTATTTCGTTGATCAATTGGAATCAACGGGCCAGTAGGTAGGTTGATGATCCGGCTCAGCACGCCACAAAATTGCACGTTCAAATCCTCACGCGCTTTTGACGCCGGCGGAGTCACGGCGCAACAAGTTCTGATCCGGCGGGTGCCGCGCCTCGCGCACTTTGTTCAATTCCAACGAGTGAGAGATATCGCCAACGAGTCGCCGTGTCTGGTGCTTCTGGCGCAGGTTGCCTAGTTGCGACTGGTCTCTCACCCCGATCGACAGCTACCCCACCTTCCGCTCGCCGCCCAGGGCTTACGAAACGAAACTAGCTTCCCCAGTCTCCTCTCCCGGTCCCTCGATTCTCATCACAAATCCATCTTCTTTACCTAACAAAAATCTGAAAAACTCTGCTCAGAAATTTCTCTCTCCCTCCCTCCCTAACAGCAGAACTCTCTAGCACTCATCTTTCTCTCCTCTATCTATATAAAATCATAAAGAAAAGGGGATTAGCAAGTGGCCACAGAAACTAGTACACGAACAACAGAAATCCACGCCAAATCACCCTTGGTGCCGAGTTCGATTGGACGCTGACGGCTACACTAATGTAGCTTCATGCTTCTCTCACCAGCTTTCTTATCAGGGTTCAGGATGTTAAGGCCCATATTGGCCCATACTATGACTATATATATCCCTGATATCCCTAATGGAGACTTCATCTGCTCAATCCTCTAGGTTAGTAACATGGTATCAGAGCAGGTCTAATTTACCTGCGTCTTTCTTTTCTTCCGAGCAGAAATTAGGTTTAAGATTAGATTAATCTAATCAATCTTCTATCCAATCAAGAGCCGCCTCTATGGGCGTGTTTTTCGCTGCTGCCATCACGTGCGTGAATGTCTGCGCCATCTGCGCCGCCGGTCTTCATCCTCGCCGACCGCACGCGTGAAGGTCTTCGTCGCTCGTGTGCGTCGCCGCCATCACGCGTGCGTCGCTGGTCTCCGCGCGCGCCCGTCTTCCTCTGCGCCGCCTTCTCGACCGTCCGCCCGCGTCGCTCTTCCTCTGCGCCTCTGCGTCACTCTTCGCTTTCGCACTGCTGCTGCGTGCCTCCCCGTTGTCTTGCGACTCTGGACTCCATCGGGCGTTCGCTCGCGTCGCCGTCTGCGTGCAGCCACCCGCATTGCCGTTTGCTCACTGTGCAGAAGAGTCTGCAGAAGAGTCTTGGAAGTGCTCTGTTTTGGAAGTGACCGAAGGACAGTAAGTGTTTTCGCTTTCAATATGTCACATCTCAATGCAATTGCTATCAATATCACTCTTGATGGTCAAAATTATCGAGAATGGGCATTTTCTGTGGAGACTGCACTGCGGGGTTATGGTCTAGCTTTTCACTTGACTGATGATCCACCTGCACTTAAGGCTGATGACAGTAATGCTACTGGACTCAAAACTTGGGAAATCAATGATGGAAAAGTGATGGCTGCCATTGTCAATAGTGTTAAGCAATCTATGATTATGAGTCTTTCTCCCTTTAAGACAGCCAAGGCCATGTGGTCTTACTTACAGCAGCGTTATATTCAGGACAGTGGTGCTCTTCTTCATACTCTAATGCAAAAGATTCATTCAATTGAGCAGAATGACATGTCCATTGATGAGTACAATTCAGCCTTTGAAAGTATAATGCTCTCTATGGTACCTCAATGCACAGCAGATGGGTGTCCAGCACACAAATTCATTGAGAAGTTTCTTACATATCGTTTTGTCATAGGAGTAAGGGCTGATTTTGAGTACATTCGTACACGGTTGCTTCATAATTCTTCTACTGTCACCATGGCTCAGGCTTTGTCTGATCTAATTGCTGAAGAGACTCGTCTCAAGACTATGTCAGTTAGTAATATGACAGTACCTCACAGTGTGCTAGTGGCTTCTCAGAAGTTCAGTACACCAAGAGGAAAATCTTCAGAGCCTTGTGAGTATTGTCAGAAGACTGGTCATCGTTCAGAACATTGTTTTGCTAAATATCCAGAGAAGTTGGCTGAATATCGTGCCCGTCGTGCTACTCGTGGACGTGGCACAACTTCTACCCTTAGCGGCTCTGTGTCTGTTGCTGCTGTCTCATCTGTTGGTGCTTCTAAGTCGTCTTGGGTTCTGGATTCAGGGGCTTCATTCCATGTGACATCTGACCAGTCCCAGTTGGTTTCTTGCAAGCCGGTCTCTGATGACACTTCTGTTCAAACAGCTGATGGTACATCCTGTCATATCACTTATCAGGGTTCACTTTGCAACTCTCATTTTTCTGTACCAACTGTTTCTTTTGCACCTCAGTTATCCATGAATCTTCTGTCAGTTGGTCAAATTGCTGACCAAAACTGTTTTGTTGGATTTGATGACTCATCTTGTTTTGTTCAGATCGTCAAGCGGACTGTGATTGGGATCGCCATCGCCAGAGAGGTTCTCCTGGCCTCTACGTTTTGGATACCTTTGCGCCTTCCTTCTTCTCGCTAGTTCTATTGTTCGTGTGTCAACAATGCATCATCCGCCTCTTCCTTTGCCAAGTGGCATCATCGTCTAGGTCATTTATGTGGCTCTCGTTTGTCCACACTCATAAATAAAGGTTGTTTAGGTCCTACTTCTATTGAGTCTAGTTTTCATTGTAAGGGTTGCAAACTTGGCAAACAGATACAACTTCCATATTCCTCTAGTGTGTCTCATTCTGTTAGGCCTTTTGATCTTATTCATTCTGATGTATGGGGTCCTGCACCTTTTGCTACAAAGGGTGGTCATAAGTATTATGTCATTTTTATTGATGATCATTCTCGATATACTTGGATTTATTTCATGAAACATCGTTCCCAGTTGTGCTCTATTTACCAGTCTTTTACTCGCATGGTTCATACTCAGTTTTCTACTCCTATTAGAGTTTTTCGTTCTGACTCTGGTGGTGAGTATTTATCTGACATTTTTCGCCAGTTTTTGACCTCTGAGGGTACTCTTGCTCAGCTCTCATGTCCTGGTGCCCATGCTCAAAACGGTGTTGCTGAACGTAAACATCGCCATCTCATAGAGACTGCTCGAACACTTCTGATTGCTTCTTTTGTTCCTATTCATTTTTGGGGTGAAGCCATTTCCACTGCTGTTTATCTTATCAACCGACAACCATCGTCCAAATTGTTGGACAAGTGTCCTGGTGAAGTCCTTTTTGGTACTTCTCCTAGCTATGGTCATCTTCGGGTTTTTGGATGTACATGCTATGTTTTACTTGCACCTCGTGAGCGGACTAAATTGACTGCTCAGTCAGTCGAGTGTGTTTTTCTAGGGTATAGTTCTGAGCATAAGGGTTATCGTTGTTATGATCCTTCCTCTCGTCACATACGGATCTCTCGTGATGTGACCTTTGTTGAGGACCGTCCCTTCTTTTATAACCCTTCTACTCGGTCTTCATATTCTCCCATAGAATCCACCTCGTTCTTGTGTCTTCCTCCTCTTTCATCCCATGAAGATATCTCTACATCATTCCCATCTGTTACCCTCATTCCTGATCCTCCAACTGCCATACACATTCCTGCTAAGTCTTCTTCCCCTCCACCTTACAAACCACCCATCAAACATGTTTACACTCGCCATTCCACTGAGCATCCGCCTAATCCCACCTCCTCGGCCAGTCCTGATGCTCCTGTTTTTGATGAAACTAACAATTTTGATGAGTCTCATGTTTTGTCTGATGAGTCACAGGTTGGTTCAAGATATAATCTTCGGGATCGTACCACTATCGAGCCTCCTGACAAGTTGGGTTTTGGACGTGTGGGTGCTATTGTTGATGAGCCCTCCACTTATCAGGAAGCTTCTCATATTCCGGAATGGCAGCTTGCTATGTCTGAGGAGCTTGCTGCCCTTGATCGTACAGGCACTTGGGATCTAGTTCCTTTACCGTCTCATGCAGTACCTATTACATGCAAGTGGGTGTTCAAAGTTAAGACCAAGTCCGATGGATCTATCGAGAGGTATAAAGCTCGTCTTGTTGCTAGAGGTTTTCAGCAGACTCATGGACGAGATTATGATAAGACATTTGCCCTTGTTGCTCACATGACTACTGTTCGTACCCTGATTGCCATAGCTGCTACTCGTTCTTGGACTATCTCTCAGATGGATGTTAAAAATGCTTTTCTCCATGGTGATTTACATGAGGAAGTATATATGCATCCCTCCAGTGTTGATGCTCCTTCAGACATGTTTGTCGTCTTCGTCGTGTTTTTATATGGTCTCAAACAGCTCCTCGTGCTTGGTTTGAGCGGTTTGGCTCTGTGATAAAAGCTGCTGGTTTTTCACCTAGTAATCATGATCCTGCTTTATTCATTCATCTCTCCCCACGTGGACGTACTTTCCTTCTTCTATATGTTGATGATATGTTGATTACGGGAGATGATGTGGAACATATTTCCCATGTGAAGCAACAACTTAGTGAGCAATTTCAGATGTCTGACTTGGGTCCTCTCAGTTATTTCTTAGGGATTGAAGTTTTGCATTCTGCGAAGGGCTATTATCTTTCTCAGTCCAAATACATACAAGACCTTGTTGCTTGTTCTGGTATTACTGATGATCGGACGGTTGCAACACCTATGAATCTTCATTTACTGACTTCGTCCCCATCGATGGTACACCTTTGCGGATCCATCTCAGATCGGCATATTGTGGGCAGTCTTGTTTATCTCACTGTTACCAGACCGACATTTCTCATGCAGTCCATATTTTGAGTCAGTTTGTGAGTGCTCCGACCTCGGTTCATTTTGGACATTTGCTTCGTGTGCTAAGATACTTACGGGGGACCTCATCTCAAAGTTTGTTCTATGCTCGTAATAATCCTCTTCAGCTTCATGCTTACTCGGATTCTACTTGGGCAAGTGATCCGACGGATCGTCGTTCTGTCACTGGCTATTGTATTCTTCTTGGTTCGTCTCCTCTTGCATGGAAGTCCAAGATGCAGGCAGCTGTATCTCGGTCTAGTACAGAGGCAGAACTTTGAGCACTCGCCACTACCACTGCAGAGATTGTATGGCTTCGATGGTTGCTAGCTGACTTTGGTATTTCCTGTGATGCTCCCACACCTCTTCTTTGTGATAATACTGGAGCCATACAAATTGCCAATGATCCTGTGAAGCATGAACTTACAAAGCATATTGGTGTTGATGCCTCTTTTACCCGGCCTCACTTGTCATCGAAAACAATTGTTCTTCAAGATGTGCCATCGACCGCAAGTTGCGATTTCTTCACCAAAGCACAAACTCAAGAACAAAGATCGGCTTCATTTGCTCAAACTCAACGCTGTGGATCCGCCTTGAGTTTGAGGGGGGGTGTTAAGGCCCATATTGGCCCATACTATGACTATATATATCCCTGATATCCCTATTGGAGACTTCATCTGCTCAATCCTCTAGGTTAGTAACACAGGAGACGTAAAAACGGGACAAAGATTTTTACACGCAAAACCTCACGAAAGAGGGGGAAAAACTACGAGAGACAAATCTATATTCTCATTCAATTTACATATACATGGGGCGGCTTTATATAGCTGGATAAGTTCGAATTGGTTAAAATTTGGACTTCTAATTTTGGATTTTTGATGAAATCTTATCTTAACAAATCTCCCCTTAATTGAAAATATATAATGAAATTGCCTCCGAAAAACCCTGAAAGGTAATTAAACACCATGAATACCAACCAAATCCAAGCAATGTTCAACTTGGTATTTGAAAGTGCCGAAAGTCCAAATGACTAATTTCAACGAGAAAAACTGGAACAGTCTAATCCAAATGTTTTTTATGAAGCCCAAAACATCATTGAAGAGCTCATATCATGCATATTTCGCATGCTTCACCTGGAACACAAAATTCAGCACATAATGCTCATTGAAAGAGCAACTTGCACATGTAACTATCATGTACTTCAAACTGCCGACTTCGAAGATAATTAAAATCCATAACATGGTTGAAACTGCTCCTATAAAACTGTCAATATGAAAGAACTCTCGTGTCATCAATGGAATATAAATTGCAGTAAACCCCTCAAATCAAGCTATGATAACTGAACAATGTTGTAGTATCCACACACAAGCAAACTTCTTCTTGCACTTCAATCCTTCATCTCAAACTAATATTGAAGCAAAACCTTCATTTTTAAACGGTAAAACTCCAGAAGTATAATGCTAGCTACCTTCAAGGTGTCATCAAATTATTGAGAATTATTATTGCCAAAGACTTCATAATGGTTGCGCAAACGATTCAAAATTTATAACATATCTGAAGAGTATTTAAACATCAAAATCAGTTGTCTTCTCAATTTACATGAATCTTTTTCTCTCTTTTTTATAGCCTTGCCCATCCGACTAGTCTGGATCTTTCATCATGCCCTTGTCTCAAAACAAGATCACTGGCGTGGCCATGGTGATCATGCCCGAGGACCAGCTGGTAGCCATGATGGTGTCCAAGGCCCAGCCCATGGTCCTGCACAAAAGTCAAGGTGGTTCAACCCCAACGCTAGCTCGACGTGCCTCCTGTGCCCAAGAACCAATTCGTGGCCGGCCATTAGGGCATCCGCAATGGTGCCTAGTCAGCTATCTATAAGAAGTCCATATCAGCATCTATCCTATGTGGCAAGCAATTAAATGAAAAGAGAGAGCGCTGCTATCTACAAACCTGTAGATTGTCTATTAATGAAATGAAGAAAGAGAGAGAAAGCACTCTATTAATTAAAAATAGTTATAGACATCTATATAGATTCACCATTACAAGGGTTTACTATAGCATGGTATATAAATGACATGGATCTTACTATAGAGAACAATTATCTTTAACCATTGCGGATGGCGGATGCCCTTAGCAATCACCAATAAACTCATAGCTCCAAGTATCTCCGAATATTACAAGAATGACAACCGCCCCAGAAGCTGCAATAAAGGCCTAATCCGGCCACCAAGATCCGATCTTCCTCGCCGCAGACCCACCGAAATCAAACCTTTACTGCACCAGACTAGCCATCACCACTGGATCGAATCGTAGAGCCCAGCAAGGAATCGCCAAGAAAACACCGAACGAATGAACCAACCAACACCGAGATCTAAGAAGCCCCGCCGAAGGGTGTCGCTTTCTGCCGCACCCGCTCCCGTAGAGGAGCTAGGTGCTAGGGAGCGCCCGTAAAGCTGAGGCTGGATTTGAACGGGGCGAGCAAGGGCAGAGTATGGAGGCAGCGCAGATCCGAGGAAGATGGTGGCATTCTCGTGGCGGGAGAGGCCGGCGCGAAGGGAGCCCAGAGCGGAGGTGGCCGCGGACGGCACGCGGAGGACAGCGCATGCACCCTGGTGAAAAAATGTGCTTGTTTGGGTTTAGCGGGTGCAAAAACAAGATAAAGATTTCAATTTACATGTACATGTGGTGATTTTATATAGCCGAATGAGTCTGAATCGGTTAAGATTTAGACTCCTAATTTTGAAGTTTGGAGGAAACCTTATCTCTAACATTTCTCACACACACAACACAAGAAAACTAACAAGCTTAACGATTTCTTCACCTCTATTGCCTTCACCGCTCCTCTGGCTAACCAACAACGAGTGGAGATGAGTCGAATATTCCGAGTTCTCCAACCCTGCTTTCCTCTTCAGGGTTTCAAAAACCGAATATAAAAAACCGGCTTAAAATTCGCGGTATGAAAACCGCAAAAACCGTTTGAAAATCGTCAAAAACTAAAGGGTTAAGAAATCAAAAAAATTTGATTTTTTTTTAAAAAAAAATCGAAAACCGCTCGGTTTTCACCGAAAACCAACCCGACCAATTGAATGTTCTTTAAAAACGATTTTTGGGCGGATTTTCAACGGTTTTCGAACACATAATTTTTCAAAATTTTTAATTTTTTTTAATTAAACCGATTTACTGAGCAGTTTTAGATCTTGAATCATAACATCAAGATCGAAAACAACAGTTGAGCGGTTTTCGCCGGTTTTTGAAACCCTGCTCTCCTCCCCCCGAGTTCTCCACCCATGCTCTCTCTCTCTCTCTCAAATCAAATCCAGAATCCAAAAAATCAACAAATGGGATAGAATGAAGCGGCGATCTCTTACCTTTGTCTTCCTTGGTGCTAATATGGTTAAACACCGGTGAGTGGATGGCGACGGAGCTCTTGATTCCTCCCAGAATCTCTCTCTCTCTCTCTCTCTCTCTCTCTCCTCGTCTATCTCATCCTCCCTCCTCTAGAATAAAAGAATGAAACATGGCCTAGAGATCGAGGAGCAAAAAAATCGAAACAATAAACACCTAAAGCGTGTGTGGATCTAGAGCGCATGCATTACTCCAAACAGAACACGCCTAAACTCACCAATCACAAAGTAGATCTAACACTCAAATAATTTGGATGATTTTTGTGGACAAAACATCGATAGGTGTTTATCAAATCCGTTTCTACAGTATGGATTGATTCTTTCATGCCATAATTCAAGTACATCTCCATGTTCATTTTTATGGTTTGGATGTTTATTTATAAGATGATATGATTTTCTTAAGTATACATCACATTACTGAACCATTAGATCAGAATTAGAATCAGATACATCTACACCTCAAAAGCTCATACAATGGCCCAAAAGATCAACTTACGGTTAACAACATAATCACGGTTGATTAGAGGACGGAAGAAGACCGGTAAGTTGATGCTCCAGACTTCTCACGGCAATTTGAGATATCTGTCGAGACTTCAGAGTATGTTGATCGAAGCAGGTTTACCTGAGGAGGTGGATAATATATATTCAGATGATGATTTGTCATCTCCTCGTACCCCTTGTCACCCAGCACATCATGAAACAAGTCTCGACCCATATGATAATATATATTCAGATGATGATTAGTCATCTCCTCGTACCCCTTTCACCCAGCACATCATGAAACAAGTCTCGACCCATATGATGCTTGGTTGCATTCAGGCAGGCGTTTCATTGCATATCTGAATTGTGGGTTAAGAATAGAAGGCGGTAACCAGGTGACTTATAACCTACGCTTATTATTGTTTTCTTATCTGACCATGGTGTGCACAATCCACAAATGCCATCTCAGTACTTTGGTTCAGTTAATGTGTCCTAGGTGTTTAGTTCAACACAGGAATCACAGGATGCATAACAGGAGGACCGACAACCTGCAGCCCCAGTATGAAGGTCGGAACAGAGTTGTAAATCTCGTCAGATTTACACCAAGCACATGTTTATAAATGTGCTTGCAAGGATAAGTGTGAGCTACAAATGGATGTAGCACTCAGTTATGTGAGTTGCATGTTTAGGTGTGTGGAGATCTTATATGCTGAGTGCAACAACATAGTTGTTTCACTTATGTCTTTGCCGACGTATGAATATTGAGACCTATGTGAACTGACCAATTTTGAGTTGCTCATGTTGTCGTTAGCGCTTTATTGTCTCTGTGACTTTTTTTGTATTCAATTGCTGTCAGTACAAATATCTCCACGATCAAAAGTTTTGAGGTAAAAAACTAGTATCAGAAGTTGTAAACTGAAATCATCTTCATAAATTTAAGAGTAAATTTTAAAAAACTACATATTTTTTATATAAACTGTTAAAAAAACTACATGTTTTAGCATCTATTGAAGAGAACTTCAGATATTAGGAATATATGTTTCATAAAACTACATGTTGTAACGTATTCTATAATTTGCTACCGCTCTGACATATGGGGCTCACATGACAGCCACACAATCCGACTTGGCCAAAACTGAATAAGACACTTTGCTTGGCAACAATATCTGCAAATAGCTCAATCATACGCCAATTGCATCCTGACAATGTCATCTGAAAGATGTTATGCAGCCCTCTATCATCATAAATGGGGATGAGCTGAAAGAATTGAGATGTTTTTGCTCCCACAATATATCGAGCTTGCAGATTTGAAGAGTACTCACTTTTTCTTAGGGTCTGTTTGGGAAGAGCTGTAGTTTTTCTGAAAAAATTTAGCTTTGTGGGCTGAAAAACGGCTGTAGTTTTTTATAAGAAACCGTTTAACAAATAGTTAATTTCCCTCAACAATAAGCTGCAAAAGCAGGTCCAACACAGCTTTTAGCTTTTGGCTTTCGTTAGTTATATATGACTTCTAGCTTATGGCAAAAACCACTTAAAAGCTGAGCTATTTGAGCGCTTTCTGGCTTTTCAAAAATTGAAGTTGGCTTAAAACCCCTAAAGAGGGCCTTAATTCCGCTACCCTGTAGGTCTCCTTTTTTACATCATCTGAAGTAGTTTCTCCATTAGCAGTCAAAAATACCCTAGATGGGATGCTATAGTAGGCGCTTATCTCCCCCAGATCGGACTTTATCAACCACGTACACAAGAACCGGAATCATCTCCTCATTCACTCTGTACCAATTGCCATTGCTCTGCAATAGGACCATTTATTATGTTTTCCGTAAGTTCTAAGCAATTCACAATGTAAGACAATATCATGTAACCAACATGTATATGCATTAAAGTCTTATTTGAAACTTACTCCCTCCGTTTTTTTTATAAAACGTATTTTAACTTTGCACAAAAATAAAGGTTGCATTGAAATTGAGAAAGATATGAAAAAAATGACTTAGATGCCCCACTTAATTGTCTTAGAAGATGAAAGATATACTTTGTGTAGGTGGTAATGAATAAATGCATATGGATGAGAGAAAATAAATAGAGATATAAAAGAAAAGATCTCATTAAATCTATATACAAACCTTACATTTGTAAATAAGTTCATTTAAAATATAGGTCTTATCTCTACTATTATAAAGCAGCAGTTGGTGGACGGTCCGTTCTTTCACCGGCCCACTCCTCAGCCCCTAACCCCCTCTCACTCCACACGGCGCTCTCATTTACACAGCGCCTCCTCGCCTCCTCGCGCCACCCCCCCACTCGCCAGCCCCAATCTCCGTCCTCACCTAGGGTTGGCCCCGAGAAGCAAAGCGATAAGGCCAAGGAGGACGAGTTCTCATGCCGAGCTGGGCAGCTCTGGCGAAGATCTCCGCCAGTGCGTGCTCATGGCTCCGCTCCTCGGTTCGGTGTGGGTGTGTGCCTGTGGTTGGTTTGTGATGCTGCTTCGTTTGGATTGGCTGGGTTCGATGAGGTTTTAGTGAACTTGCTAGGGTTTTGGAGGTGATTCGTGTGAGGAATTTGGGAACCGGCGCCATCTTTGGCCTTGCCTACCTCGGGCCATGGTCCTTTACCCCTCCGTCGTCTCTATCGCCGCCACCACCTCGCTTGTCTCCTCTCCCACCTCTGCCGCCGTGGCTGCTCGTCGCCTCCACCGTCCAGCCCACCTCCCTCGCGAGTTACCTCTTTTTCTTTCTTCTTTTGGCCCCCCGACCTCCTCGCCTCGGTTTGGAATCTTGAAAACTCGCATGGGGGTGGCAGATTGGAGTCTGCTGGGCGGAACGGTGATTCCGGTAGTTCTGTGCTCGTTTTGGCGGTCCAAGGATGGAGAAACCTTGCCATGGTGGCGATTTGGTGTGCCGATTTGGTAGATTGGGTGATCGGTTGGATGGTTCTTGGGTGTTCTTTTTATGTGCTTGCCATGTTGAATTTGTTCTTTGCTTTGCTGATTGGGGCGTTCTCGTTGCAATGATGCGCACAGCGCACTCGGTACTCAGGGCTGTTGATTTTGATGTAATCGTTGCAATCATGCATTAGGTTGGATGGAAATGATTTGGGCCCAAATGCCTTGGAATGGCCTTTGGTAGTTTGTTTCAGTGGTTATTCCCATCTTACATGCCCAACTAAAATTTGTTTAAAATCTATATAGAACCTGTGCCAATAATTTTATAACTTGTCTTCAGTTTGTGTGATTGAAGTTGTACCCTGCCTCAATTGTGCACAGAACTGAATACTGTCTAAAATTCTCCAGCTATTTCAGTGTATTGCATTACTTGTGTTAAACCTGATTTTGTAATGCTTACTACAGTCTGTGGGATTGGCAAGTGGGAGAGCATTCCGAACCTAATGATGCAAGTCATGGTACATTGCTCAAATAGATATCTAATATCCATGTTACAGACTCTAGAGTGTGTGTTGGACTTACCATTTCATTATATTTTACACAGCAGATGTTACTAAATTCGTGTTAACTGTTGCTTTTGGGTTACAAAGAATTTCTGAGATGGTAATTCTTGGAAGGTGTAATTGATGCTGTCAATGGTAGAGTTGGGGTTCTGTGTTTCACTTAGATAATTACCATAATGATATCTAGAAAGAGATACTTAAGTTTCAGTCCGCCACAAGTAACAAGTGCTGCAAGTAGCTAAAAATTAGAGGAAAAGAAAATGCAATGATGTTCATTTTATTGTTCTGTAAGCATTAGTCAATGATCTCTAGATATATTGGCCATTTTTCTTAACATGCATCTTATATATCACAGGAATACAACAGCACACAAATACTAGCTATTTATGAATATTTGGTTTGGTCAAGTGCCAAGAATGTTATAGATGACATTGAAAATCCATTCAGTTCTTTCAATTGAATTTTTACTTGTAGAATTTATTTCTGCCTAGCCAGGCAATATCCGACTGTTGCCAGACACCATGCTTTCGAAGTTCTGACTGGATGTTTGGCCGGTAATGAATTTATCGTTGGTGTTAACCAGCCCAAAACAAACTTCAGTTACCCAGTGGCGTGTAGAATGGAATAGTTTAGTCGGTTTCCTAAATTGTTCTTGTAGTTGCAGCTTTCCAATTTGCATTGTAACATGCAGTGATAACTTGTGCTGCCTTTTTTCCACCCCACATAGTATCAATATGCATCTCTGACTTGGTTGGGTTGCCTCACTACAAGAATAAAATGTGTACTCAAGGTTTTCAATTGATTAGATAGAGTTTAGCTTCTATTTTCTAATTTAAGCTAAATTTGTCAGCATGGCATTTACTCTCTGTGTGTATACATGAAAGTGCTATTCTGCACCCAACTGCACTTCAATTTACTGGGTTTGTTGTAAGATGGAACAACGAACTTTGCACATGGTTACCCCAGCTTTTCTATATCCATTGGAGTTTTGTTCCGTGGAAAGCCTGCTGCTGCCACTGTGGTATGTGTATGCATATCTTATTGTCAAACTGACTGATATATTGAATACTGGGACCACATATTATCGGGTCTTCATAGAATATAAATAGTTTCTCTCTGCTTATTCACATTTTTTGCCATCTCATTTAGGTAGAATTTTGTGGTGGACCTATGTGCTGGAGCACTCGTACAATTTCTGCATCTTCTGGTAGGATCATTGATCAACAATTGACATGCTTATTTCTATTAGAACACTATGAAGTTAGTTTTTAAGGTTTTCCTTGCTCCTTGAACAGGTGGAGGCGCTTATTGTAATGGGCAAAAGGTTCATGTCAGTCAGACAGACAAGGTAGCGTATTTACTCTTATACAAGTAACAGTATGTGCAGTCGTGTGTGTGCCTGCCATGACAATCTCTCTGTGCTCAATTCCTCATATGCTCCATATATCTGTTCATGCAATGTGAATTGATGTAATATAAATAGTTCATGCCACCAGATTTCACTTTATAAGCTTTCATCTCTAATTGATTCTCTAGGTGGAACAATCTCTTCTGGTAACTGGATTTGGATATGAACATGATGATGCATGGCTGACCAATATAAATTTGTTCAAGGAATTTACTGACATTAGCAGGGAAAGTGAATGTCTCCCTGACTATTGTGCACCTAATTTTCTCCCTTTGTTGTTTCTTTGTCCTTTTTTTTAAAAAAAATATACTTTTTTTAGGGAGTGCGAAGGCTAGGCTCTACTGCTGCTGACATGTCCCACGTTGGCCTAGGCATTGCAGAAGGCTATTGGGAATATCGGCTTAAGCCATGGGACATGGCTGCTGGCATTCTGGTAATCTTTTTTACCCCATGGGAATGTCCACAATTAGGGTGTGTTTGGTAGGGCTCTAGCTTGGTGGAGCTGGGTATTCTTAGCTTCGCAGATCCGTGGAGCTGGAGCTGTGAGTACATTAAGAGTGTTTAGATGGATCATCTTGTTTACATTTTAGACCAAAAATATAAACTTAATTCACTTTATTTTAGCCTACAAGTTTCAGATCTCAAGTGAAGCTAGGATCTGAAGCTCTACCAAACAGGCTATAACTATATTCAGATTTGATAATAATAATCAAGTTTAGCATGAATAGGGGTTGACTTATTTGTTCATGTTCAACTCTTACGTCCTTTTTATTCAGATAATCCCTTTTCTTGTTTATGAGAATTCTTATGTTTCCATGTTCTGACATTTGGGGCTGGCACTAAGCAGTTTCAAACTGGTTTTTGAATGTTGTTCATGGCATTTTCTGCAACCAATTATGGTGTTTGCACACAAAAACAAGAGCTTTCAAATGGATATGTATATTCTGAATTTTATTTGTTTACTGCATTCTTGATTTCAATGATGAGATCAATTGTTGCTCGTTAAGCCTGAGTAGGACGGTGTATTTTTTCTGCGATCAATTATAATTACTTGATATATTTGTTCATTTTTTCAACAGATAGTTGAAGAAGCTGGTGGAGTTTACAGTCTTTGATCGTTTTGTTCTTGTCTCTAATGGCATTGTCCACGAACAGGTTTGTTCTTAAAAAAGTAGTTTATTCTCTCATGTTTTAAAAATCTATAAACCGGAACCCCTTAATGTTGTTTCAATACTAATCTCTCAAGCATTCAAAGGATATCACCAAAGAGTCAATTATGTGAACTTAGAATCCAAATCAAAAGATTTGTAACACTAGGGGATCTCCAGGCTTAAGGTGTGAGTGCTGTTTGGCGTATGCTGTATGCATTACCTAGAGGAATGATATTTCTATGGGATTGTTTTTTAGAGAAATGTTATGGGGTTGTTGTTGATTCCTGTTACTGAATTGCAGCTTTTGGATCGGATTGCCCCTGCTACTGAAGGTCTTAAGAAGAAAGGAATTGAATTTGCATGTTGCTGGGCCTGGTGGTGAAATAACTGCAGGTATAATACATGCATACATGTGTGAAAAAAGTAACTGTTGGCATCCCATGAAGTGATGGTTGATGCTTCCTTCCATTTGCTTCTCCGTGCTGCTGTTGGTCGTAAATCATTGTTGTTAGTACTACTTTTTTTTCTGGAAGAAGAAAAGAAGGAACAGACCAATGTGCTGTACATGATGTATGGTCTAAAAGTAGTAGGCATCAGTAGATGCAATGAGGAAATTAGGCAGAAAGGAAGGGATAGAAAGGATAGGGGGAAAGGGGGAGAAAAAATGTTTGAGCATAGTGCATCTTTACACCTCAGCTTGTTGGTCAATTGTCCTCTGAAATCCCTGAGAACACACAGATGACACATCCTTTTCTACATCGCCTTCCAATAACTCAAAAAATGAATTTATAGTAGGGGCACAACATGACAGCTTGTTGAGATTTCTTAGTCCTTGTGTTTATCAATACTTCATTGATTATAAGTTAGGCTAATTGTTTGATTCGCTTCTGGTAATTGGTTAATGCATTCTATTTCCAGTGTGCGAGTAGCGTCATGTAATTCAACATTATGTGTCTTATGAAATAAATTTATTTTGTTGTGGTATCTGGTGTCATTCTTAATCATATTTACAGATGTGTTGGTGCCATGTAGACTCCACTGGAAGTTGGAACAACGGTAGGATTTGTTGTATGAGTATCATAGTTCAGGAGAACAAATTGCTTGGATTTGTTGTGGGGATATAATAATTCTTTAACTGGGAGAAAAAATTGGTTGGATTTTGTTTGTGTGGTTATCATAATTCTTGAATTAGGAGAACAAATTGGTTGGATTTGTTGTGTGGATATCACAATTCTTGTATTAGGAACACCAATGGGTTGATGCCATGTTACCATGTTGGTTGAATCATTGCATTCTTATCTCTCTTTGTTTTCTCAAATAGCAATCATGATGGCAAGTGTCTGTTATTATGCACTTCTCACCCTGCATGTTCAAAACACCAGGATTTTATTCTTGTTGTCATGCAACTTTTTCCTGACTTTTAACCTTTGCAGTAAACTGCTATCTTTTCTCCTGTCAACATTATCTTGTTTCATCCAATTTGTAATTCAAGCTCTTCAGCTGTGAGTTGTCACAAAGACTTAACCAGTTGCTAATGTTCTTGTTCTGATAAACAGATCATGCCTTGCGCTGCCGTGCTTGCCAATGGCGAGGGAGGCGCTATCAAAGTGGGCACAACTGGCACCATCGGTTCACTCATGACAAGAGAATTGGACACCATCAAAGCCACGCCGCAAGTAGCTGCCACACCTCGCCTGAGGCGCCAAAGTAGCCCTGAGGCGCCAAAGATAGAATGGCAAGTGGTATGTTCCAGCTTCCTATTTCTTGCTGCTTTGTGTTTGCAGGTTTCATCTATTCGACCATCTGAATGGTGGTAGCTAGGGAGGGGTGAGCTACAAAAGTGAATTGAGTGGACTGTTTTCATTTGAAATGTGATCATTTTTGTCTATTGTTCCACTCAATAACATGAAGAAGGTTTTGAATGTTGTTAAGTAATTAAGTGCCAATTTTGTTTATTCTATTTGAAGACTTGGTGGAAAAATAGTGGCAATATACGTGGCATTAAAAATCTGATTATGGAAATTGTGCTAGGTAGGCCTTTTTTTCATGGGAGGGTGGGGCTATCCAGTAATCTCATGGTTTCGTCATTGGTTACGAATTTGATGTTATGACCTCGTGTCCGGATGTTCAGAAACATGACCATAACCAAATATTTGTGCACGGGAAGCGGCCAAATATTTCGTCAATTCATTCGGATCTGGATTTCAGGTGATTTTATAAATTCAACATAATTTGTTTGTTTTTTTTAGCTCAACTGTATTAGCATATCCATAAGCCTGTATTATATCACATATTATTTTTACTTTCTTTTTATTTGCAGGCTCTTTTTGTCTTTCTTCTTCTCCCTGTTCTTTCTAATTTGAAGGGAATTAAGTTTGCTGAGCTTCCTGCTTATCCAAACGGTGGTACTGAGTGCTTCTTAAATGTTGGGGAAAGTCCGATTGGTAATTCTTCTTGCCCAGAATTGATTTTTTTAATCTAATTTATGAAGTTACACATCAGGAAGCACCTCAATGCGCTGAAGTGCATGTAGTACAATATGTGCACTTATGATTGAGGGCTTCTATGACACCCTTTGGGCCTCTTGTGCGGAACTCTTTGGGCTTATCGTGCGGAACTCTTTGAACTGTGAACTAATCAACTTGAAAGCATTGACCCAATGCCTTTCAAATTTATGTTGTGCTTGTGTTTTGCGATTGTTTATATAGGGGGTTTCGTAGTGTTTACGCATCTGTAATTTATTTTACCTACCTGCATGCCTGTATTGCTCATGTGCTACCATATTCGTAGATTGCGGAGGAGCTCCGTTCCTACCATTGCTGTTTATGTTGGTGAATATCGGTTTCAATATCTCATTGCTTAATTTGGTGAAGATGTCATCTGCGCTGGTTGCTTCGCTTACATCAACTTCAGCAGGTCTTTTTCTCCCTCTTTCCTTCCCCTCCTGCATTTGCATCTTGATTTTTTGGTCTGATGCCGATGTATAGACCAATTTGAAGAAGTATCTGTTTGATCGTGCTGATATTGTTCGTATTTAATTGCAGTGCCAATATCAATCTATATCCTTTCTCTTCCTTTGCCCTACATCCCTCAAGGCGCAAATTTAAGTGGCTCCTTCATCGTAGGCACCATGGTATTGCTGATGGGCCTGATTATGTATAACCTTCTGTCGGTGTATTCCACCTGACAGGCCCGAGCCTACGGACCGGGTTTTGTTCGATAGGGGGGTGGCTTCGGTAGTTGGCTAACCTTAGCAGAGGGAAACCCCAGCACCTCTCACACTAACGAGCTCGATGTCTAAATTCAGATGAACACAACGATTTTTACCTGTGTTCAGCCCCATGGAGAAGGGTAATGACCTTTACTTCTCGCTTGAAGTTGGATTGCCTCTCGAAAAGGTCGTAACCAAGTTTGTGGGTGACCAGCTCTTCATTGCTCCTCTCTCTTTCTTTCCCCAAGTGCCCTTATATGCATGGGCTTACATGAGCCGATTCGGAGAGCGGTCATCATGCCTATCTTACACGCATTTATTACACTCTTGCACGCCGTTGTCCGTTCCTCGGCGCTAATTAATGCCGGCGCATGCCGCCGCTTCGGTTCTTCCGAATGTGACCTCTCGGTGATGTAGGTGAGAGGTGTCGAGGAACGGGCTCAGAGTAATTCCTTGGGACCGACATGCTCGGTACAATAGGCTCGCCGACACAAGACGGCGGCGAAGAAACTTGACGGCCACCGCATTCCACCCTTTTGCATGGCGGCGGAATAAACGAGGCGTGTTTCGCCCGCATGCCACGTTGGCGGGGCGGCGGCGGCAGGCGTGATCGCCACCGCTGCCCGCGACGCCACGTGGACCGGCACCGGAGGGGCGGCGCGTCGCCGCCGCCGCCGCCAAAGCCGCCACGTTAGCGGGCGCCGGCGAAAGCAGGCGTGATCGCCCACTGCCGCTTCGACGCCACGTGGACCGGCACCGGAGGGGTGGCGTGCCGCCGCTTACCCGCCAAAGCCGCCACGTTGGTGGCGCCGCGAGCAGCGGCGTGATCGCCACTGCTGCCGCGACGCCACGTGGACTAGTATCCAACAGACGGGTGTAAGCACCCACCGCTGCTAGATCGCCACGTGGGCCACGCACGCTTTTGTGCGGCGAAGAGGGTACCCTGGTGTATAGTACGCCGACACCTTCCCCGATCATCTAGAGAGTTAAAGACTGACTGAAACTCCACAGAGATAGAGTGTACAGCGTTACTGCTACAGAAACTTAGTTCTAATCGAGAGAAACCATAGAAACTTTTGTAATCAGGAGAAATAGATGTTTGATCTTTTAGCACAATTTTTTTTATTACTTGACCTTTATATTTCGTTAGCAATTTTGTTTTTCGTAGTAACGCACGGGCATTGAACTAGTAAAAAAAAAGAGGGAGTACCGGTTATACAAGTAGACAACGTACGATGCACTGGGTGTTTGATGCAGTGCGAAACCACCGTATATGATGTATACTTTGGTGCTAGGGCTTCGTGGACAGAGCGGCATGGGTTTCATGGACAGAGCGAAGACGTCAGTTGTGATTCTCGGATGGAAAAACGATTCGAGCAGACGTGTAGAACGAAGATACCTGGGAAGCTAGCAACGATACGATTAGCTTCCCAGTGTGATGCTAGCGGCGTTAATGGTCTTCCTACCTTCCGAATGTCAGGTAACATTTTTCTAAATATTTAATTTAATACATTATTTTCTATGAATAAAAATTTCGGACTGAGTTCGGTTCCACAAAGACCCACCAATCGTACGTCTTAGAGAAACATCTAGTCAAAAGGTCAAGTTCTGAAGCGCATTAATACAGTAAATTGGATGAGCTCGTCTAGCATTTTTTGAGAATGGCTCTATCCATCATATTAAGAAAATATTATAAAAAAATTGGATATCCACGTCCCATCTATCCAACTAGACAAAAAGATAACTTAAAATCTAAGAATGTCGTATTCCACCCACCCTTATTGACTCAACCAAATGCTATCTCAGGCCAGCCTAGTGCCCTAGTCTACAGCCTTCTTCGATGCTTGTGACGTGTCTCGCTAAAAGAGGAACAAACGGTGGGAAGCCGCGAGCCCGCGACCCTTCTCGTGTGCCGACAAAGCAACAAAAATCCTTTCGCGGCTTCACTCGACGCGTAGATTTATACGACGGAGTCTGCACGTCCATTCGGTAAAAAGCCGAAAGACAGCCAACCGTGCTCCTCCTTGATTGGGCTTTGGGCCCGAGTGAGTGAGTGGCCGTTTCCTTTTACTACCAAACGTGTGATCCGTTAGAAACGCGCTAGAGTTTCTAGATCGTAGATGGGAAAGGAGAGAGAGCAAACAACGAGATGGGCCAATCGATCTAGATCGGAAAGTTCGGTCGATTGTTGTGTGGATAGCACCACTGCTTCGTCTGCCCAATTTGTTCAGAATTTGCTTGCTTTCCTCTGTTTTGAGGTAGATTTACATTGCGAGCAATGCTTAATGCTTTTCTTTTCAATAAGTTGTATAAATTTTAAAGTAAACGAAAGAGTAAATAATCACTATATACAATTTATTTATCTTTAATATTTATATAACTGCAAAAAGGAAAAGCGGCATGCACCTCTCATGCATTCGATGCTCAACTGCAGAAACGGCAGTTTTCCGTTCAGAACCATCGGATAGATTTGGTAACAAAAATGGTGAATTCTGAATTGCACAATTCACCACCCTCTTTCCTTCCATTTCTTTCCTGTACAGGAGGGCATTAGATTAGATTAGCTTTGCCCTGCTTTTTCCTCTCTTCCCTTCTCATCTCTCTTCTTTTTCTTCCGCTTCTAACTGCTGTTTCAGTTTTACAGAAATAGGAAATAGAAATTGAAAAAACTTGGAACGGCAGACAGATCCTAGCAAATGAAGCAGATTTGCTAAGAATAGGTTCGATTGTCCTAGATTGATCAATCTAAGCATCCAGCTTTGTTGCCCCTTCAATGATTTTGCTTCTAAATTACTACATCCTCCCCAGTCCGCCGACGCGCTCCGCTGCCGCCCGCATCACGCCCTCCATCAGCTGCGGCATGAACAGGTCGGCCCCTCCGGCGGCGGCGCACCCGGCGCGCACCCCGACGCTCGCCATGTACTTCTGCACTTCCGCGCGGATCATCTCCTGCATCGCCGCCATGAACTCGGGGCAAAATGGGTCTGACGGTATGGCGGCCACCGGTGGAGGCGGTGGGGAGGGCGGGGGCGGCAGTTGCTGGAAGTAGCTGTGGCCGCTGTCGTGGTTGAACCCTTGGTCCATGCCAGGGAGGGAGAGGGAGAGGGCGGTGAGGGGGTTCTCCTCGTGCCGCCGGCTGATAGCGCAATCCGCCGGCTCGAACCCGCCGGTCCGCGCCACCGGGCGGTAAATCTGCCCGAAGGCGCCGCCGCCATGGCTGAGATCACTGCGGTCCGACCCGGACGCCGATACCGACTGGCTGTCCGGCGCGGGGCTCGCGCGCTTGCAGGACCTCTCGAACTCGGCGCTATCGGTGACTCCCGCCGCGGCAGCGGTGGCGATGGCGAGCTTTCGCTTGAGGGAGCAGTTCCAGTGGTTCTTGACGGCGTTGTCGGTGCGGCCGTGGAGGAGCCGCGCGATGGCGGCCCACCTGTTCCCTAGCCGCGCGTGGGCGCGGAGGATGGTGGCGTCCTCCTCCGACGTGAACGGCCGCCGCTCCACCTCCGGCGAGAGCTGGTTGCACCACCGCAGCCGACACGACTTCCCGGAACGCCCGGGGATCTCGCGCCCGATCGCCGTCCAGTTGCGCGCGCCGTGCAGCTCCACGAGCCGCCGCAGCGCGTCGTCCTCCTCGGGACTCCACGGGCCCCTGATCCTGTCGGACTCCGCCTCCACCCCTCCTCCCATGGCTAGGATGTCGACGACGACTAGCTGGCGTTGTTGCTAGTGGCGGAGCGAAAAGGTAGTTGGTTTCTTGCGGTTTTTGTCTGGCTGGGAGGGGTCGATGCTGAGGAGGGTATTTATAGCCGCGGGGCGATCGGGCGCGGGCCGGTGACCTGACCGGCAATACAGCTGGCACCCGCTGCACTCGTCGCGAGATCCGGCGCCACCTCCTACCCGGGGCGCTTGTCGTTTTCCCCAACCGTATGCCATGCGGGACCATCTTCCTGTTGGCCCGTTAATCAGCTATGCATGGTTCCCACTTCCTTGATTGACCGGGTGGTGTGGTTTGGAAAGGGGCGGTTTTCCTCGGTGGATTCGAAATTTGAACTGTCTTCTGTTCGTACGTGAGACGGGAACCGGCAGGTCACGTCGTGAGTGAGTTGGCCAGGGTGGGTGAAACGGCTATGAGCGGAACAACTACGCATGGGTGAAGGTGGAACCTGCAAATCCGGTAATTCTGGAAGTCTAGCGGCCTCTGTTACACGTTTGGCTTTGCAGCTAAAAATCCTCCTCGCGTGCATGAACGGCCGATTCGATTCGAATATTTTTTAAAAAATGGTAATCCGGAACAGCAGCACTAGGTGGAAGCGAATCATCCCTGGAATCACGACTTTGTTGTTTCGTCGTTTTGTGACAGGAGGGGGAGGGAGAAAGTTGAGTGGGGCTCGAAACCACCACTGGAAAGCAACGTAGTACAACTACAACGTAGGCGCCCAACAAACCTGTCGTGCTTATCCATCCACAATCCGCCCGCGCCGGACAGACGGACGGACGAAGCGAACGATCCATTCCTTCTCGGCTCCCGCACGAATCACACGCAGCAACCTTGCGCGAACTATCCCCATCCGCAGTTAATCGCAACCGTCCAAAGCCCAAAGCATCCCCAATCGCCCACCCGCTCGGGACGGGCCCTACCCACCACCGTACAGGTGTACCCCCTGTGCGTACGTCCCCCCTCCCTCGCATCGCATCCCGGCTCGACCTGTCGCTCTCCCAGCAACACCTTGCGCGCGACCCGTACCCATGCCATGCCCATGACGGGTGGTTCCGGAATGGGATGAGGCCCGCTAGGCAGTTAGCGTACTGTGCGTGGGGGCCGGAGGGGATAAGGACGGTCCACGGCCAGGCTGGAGCGCACCGTCTTTTGAAACCGGCGTGTTTCTTGGGAAATGTGCCCCGGACGGAATCGACGCACAGCTGTGTGAGTGAGCCGCGGCCTCGCCACGTACACTCCCCCACTATGCTCTCCGCTGCGCCTGTGCCGTTGAATCGTGAGTGAGAGATGTGACACCGGCGGCACTTCATCCGTGAAAACTATCGATTCTCACAGCAATAACTGAAAGCAACGGCACAATGCAATGCGGTACGACTCCTACCTTGGCGGCTCCAACTATCGCACTCAGCTGCAGGTTCACCAGCGTTTACACCGGGCAAACACTGGGTCTGTGCTCGACTGGCGTGCGACGCGGTGGAAAGGGGGCCAAAACAGGAAGTGTGTGGAGACGTCAACCGGTCAGACGAGGACGCGCGGTTCCCGAGGGGACGCCAGCCTGGCGAGGCTTGGACGGCCCCCGGCCTACCAACGCGACCTGTGCTGCGAACTGCCGTTGCCAAGTGCCAACAACCACCGCCTACTCGTGTCCACGACCTGCATCTCCGAAGCAATTTTTCTCTGTCGATTGACTAAACTTTTTTCTAGTTTAATTCCGTGCAAACAAAGTTGTAAATACGATCTTTTCTGTACCCTGACATGCAACTGCCGTACTCCTTTACCACCGTAGATGTCAAGATTCTAAATTGTAATTAGGTAGAATCGCGCGCAAATGCCACGCCAGGGGGAAAATCCGGTATGAGTTTTTTTGCAAATCGAATTTGCAAAACTGCAGGTCCGGTATGAGTTTTTTGCAAATCGAACTTGCGAAACTGCAGATCTTTTTTTCAAAAATAACCGGCGAAGAAGGGACCGGATGCATTTTTTTATGTTCGCAAAACCACCCACTGGGCAAAAATAGTCTAGAGGAAAAAGGACGAAAAATTATTAGAGACGACAATCTTCTTTTATCGAGCCTAACACTATACGCTGCGTTCACAGTAATAACACACGCTTAAAAAATATCGAGATCGAGATAGAAAATCGAGTTGGGGAAAAGTCTGACACGAGCCGCACATATTTCTCTGGTGTCGAAAAAAAATTCCGGGAAAAACGTTTTTTTTGCGGCGAAAATATTTTTTCCGGGTTTTTTGGGCGGCGAAAACATTTTTCCGGGTCTTTTGGGCGGCGAAAACATTTTTCCCGGGTTTTTTCGGAGGTGAAAACATTTTTTTCCGGGAAAAACGAAGAAAGGACCTGAACGTAAGAAGCAAGGACCTGTTTGTTATTTTTTTGGACCTGTTCGCTATCCTGAAAAATTAGAAAAGGGCTTGTTCGCGATTTGAAACTAACGGGAGACTTCTACGTAAAATGCCGTGGGCAGTGGACCTAAACGCGAAGGAGAAAAATTTCTTTGTCTCTCAAAAATTACACAGGACCTATCCGCAATTTCAAGAAGCGGAGGGCTTTTTGCAAAACTACCAATGACAGTGGGCTGCGGCGGTTGCTCGGCATTCTCAGCGCATGTTATATGGAGTTAATTTTCGCGGCTTCACAATAAAGTCTTCTACCGCAGAAGCTATTTTTTTGCTGTGTTTTCAATATTAAAAGATTTATAAAGATTAATATGTATATAATATTGTTGGAAATCTAGGTATTATTTTAATTGCAGATTTGAATATTAAACATAATCTTAAAATAATCAAACACAACAGACTAGACAGAAGATACCACATATTTCTAAAAAGTAGATTTAGAAATGTTGTGTACGAGATGAACAGAGGGAAAATATGAGAATTCTTACGATAGGCTTGATGACGCAAAGGAAGCAGTGCAGTAGCGACCGGCCGTAGAGGAAGTAGTCAACGTCGTGGATCGTCCAATAGCTAGAGCTCGAGCGGTCGCAGATTCTGCCGCCAAGAAACCTTATTGCCGCTCGTGCAGTGTTCTCGCGGCAACGGTTCGGAGATCCCGCTTCTCCTTGCCTCGCGGCACGCCGAGAGGAAGGTCGATGAAGAACAAGCGCAAAGACGAAGACGCAACACAGTCACAGTGGATGAACGCGAGCGCAAAAGCCAAAAGCTCAATCTGCCTCGGACGCTCTGAATTTATAGTTTGCACCAAGAACGGTCAATAAATTGACCGTTCAAAGACCATTATACGCTAGTAACTGTAGGGCATTCAAACGACCGTTTCTATTAGAAACTGACGCCATTACGCTGTTTGAATGCTTAGTTAATGACCAAACGACCGTTTCTATTAGGAACTGACGCCATTACGCTGTTTGAATGCTTAGTTAATGACCCAGTAATGTAGAGAAACCGAAGATTAAAAAGGGTTTAAATGTGCCAGGAATTTAATCCACGGCACAAGTCACGCGGGGAAAACACGCGGAAATACGCGGTAATTCGCGAAATACGCGCGCGCGTGCGTGTGACTTTAGCCGTGCTCCTCACCCTCCATACGCCTCGTTACAAGGCATGGTAGGAGCTCTCCCTTTTAAACTGATGTTCTCCTCTCTAAACTAGCAATATGGTACTAATCTTTGTAGCTTTGGCATTAGAGATAAATGGGCCACTTGGGCCTCATTTCTAACAATCCCCACCAATATCAAGGCATAAAGACTCAAAAGTTTGATCACTGTGTTGAATCTTTGTTTAATATATCAGTGTTTCGGTGTAAGTCTCATACGGGTTGAACTTTTACCTAGAATAACAAGATCCATCCTCCCATAGCTAATGAATGGACTAAGCTTTGAATTCACAGCTTTGTGTGGTTAGATTTCACCCGAAATCTTAACTGATACTAGGCTGCCAAAGAACTTCACCTCAACGGAGCGTTAAATGGTCATGCTCCCTAATCTTCTTATGAGCTTTCTAGAGAATGCCCCTTTCTCGTGAACTGCGACCTCACAGTTAGGCTCAAGTAGGTGTATTCATTTTAGGTATCCTGTAGGCTCATACCTTTTCCTCTCATTAGGACACTAGAATACATTAAGGTTTTAAACCAGCCTTTCATACAGTTGATAGTACTTAGAACATGGATAGATTTAGTGTACTCTCTTGTTACAATCACAACTTGTTTTTCCCATTACCTAATTCACGGGATCTCCGATTAAAAGGATGTGTTACAATTGTGAAGTAACTCAAATGGGCCTCATTCTTATGTCCTTCGACGCAATAGAAATCGCATTTCTTGTTAGCCCCTTTGTAAAAGGGTCTGCCAGATTTTTCTCGGTCATGTATATAATTGATGACTATCACTCGCAACATCTCAATTTTCGATGATTTAAGCTTCACGTTTCACATGTCCGAGGACTTCATATTATCCTTAGCACTCATAACCTTGATCAACACTTTGTTTGGTTATCGCAGACATTAGGATCGCCGAGATTGGTTTCTCAACCAATGGCAAGTCCAATGAAGCTCTCTTAGCCATTCAAACCTCAACAAAGGGTCGTGTCTAGTGCTACAAGCTCGGCTTCCATGGTTGACCGCGTCAATATAGTCTGCTTACATGACCTCCATGAAATCAGAAAGACCCGCTAATGTAAACACATAGCCACTAGTAGTTTTGATCTCATCTGCATCAGAGATCCAATTTGAATCACTATACCCTTCTAATACCGGAGGGTATCCAGTATAGTGAATTCCATAAGAGGTTGTAACTCTCAGATAGCGCAACACTCTCTCAAGAGCCTCCCAATGATCATCTCCCGGATTCGATGTAAATCGGCTTAATTTGCTCACAGCAAATGAGATGTCAGGTCTTGTTGCACCAGCTAAATACATAAGGATCCCGCTCTCCTTGCCTCGCGGTGCACGCCGAATACATAAGACGCAACACAGGTCACAGTGGATGAACGCGAGCGCAAAAGCCAAAAAGCTCAATCATGCGGACGCTCTGAATTTATAGTTTTGACCAAGAATCGGTCAATAAATTGACCGTTACAGCACCATTATACGCTAGTAACTGTAGGGCATTCAAACGACCATTTCTATTAGAAACTGACGCCATTACGCTGTTTGAATGCTTAGTTAATGACCCAGTAATGTAGAGAAACCGAAGATTAAAAAGGGTTTAAACGTGCCAAGAATTTAATCCACAGCACAAGTCACGTGGGAAAAACACGCGGAAATACGCGGTAATTCGCGAAATCTACAGCAGCAAGGTGTGACTTTAGTCAGTGCTTCTCACCCTCCATACGCCTCATTACAAGGCATGGTGGGAGCTCTCCCTTTTAAACTGGTGTTCTTCTCTCTAAACTAGCAATATGGTACTAATCTTTGTAGCTTTGGCATTAGAGATAAATAGACCACTTGGGCCTCATTTCTAACAAATATAAGTCATCTCTAAACAAATCATTAAAATATGATACTTTAGAAGGTATTAATATTTTTATAGTAAAAATATGAGTCAAGCTTGGAATAAACATACATATTAATATATGTTAAAAACCATAAATGATAACTATATCATAATATTTTTAAAATACAGATGTTGAATTATTGAAAATGAGCGAGATCAGGTCTTTCTGTAGGTTTTCTCATACTCAGGCTTATAAGAGATCTACATAGGCCTTTTAGTAACGTTGGTTTTCAAAATAAACCCCAGTATTTTGACAAATGAGCACCTACAAGCTACGTCAAATAGCAGAGTTATTGCTAACTATAGCACTTGTACCTAATGTAGTAGAACATTGGCCCGTACCTTCACGTTTAGATTCCAAAAAAGCTATCACACAGCTATAGTTAGCTATTTAGAATACTGGTAGGTATCTACTGTGCTCTAATCTATGGCAGGTTTAAACCAGAGCAGGTCATCTGTTACGGTGATACATATCGTTTTTTGATCTTTTCATAGTAAAAAAAAATGCTAGATTTATAATCCTACTTAAATAGATATCGAAGTTACACGGGAAAAAAAAATGCACCACGAAGAAAAACCAATTACTCTCCGTCTCTCCCGGCGCGGTCCCTGGACCTGGACGCGGTTGCAAATGCCGGGTTGTTGGCGCACGCGGCAGCAGCTTTCCTCGCAGCTTCCTGGGAGGCGCCGAGGCGGGGAGATCTTTCCTTATGCGTAATGCATGTGATTGTTTTAGCTTTAAGCCGATGATTCTCTGCCTGCTGATCCAGCCCTAATCGCGCTGTCATGTCATGCCGTGCGGGCGATGGTACTGCCCTGCATCGATCGCACTCGTGCATTAGGATATTTGCCAATGCTCCATAGGCCTGACCGCACGGGGCACGAGGCTTGCGGGGTGACTGACGTCAGCGGGCGGACGGACGGACGGCTTCGGTTGGCCTGTCATGGTGTGCCGACATTAGAATGCTGATTTTTCATGGATGCTACTGTAGTAGTATATTGTTGTGCTTGTGCATGCATGAATCGGTAAGATCTGGCAGTTTAAGAGACCGAGGTTGGGCGGTACAGGGGCCATCGTGATTAGCGAGATGGCCGTTCTGTTCGTGAATAAAGGGCTTACTTTCGGAAAGTGAAGGCAGAATAAGGATCAAAATCTCGTTGAAATTTTACGAAATCTTGCTTATCGGAGGAGGACGAGTTTAGAAATACAGATCGGAGTAAAAAAATTCAAAATACTACAGTAATCTCAAAAATCTCGACAAGATCTCAGGGATTTTGACTTTTTTTTCCGGATTTGACCGGAAATTGATCAATAACCCTTAAGAAAGTCATCTCCTATTAAAATTTGTTGAAAACCTAAGTTTTTGAGATATTTTTTAAAAAACTACAGATATATTGTCAGATTTTTATAAAAGTATATATATTTTATCATGATATCAAAAATTTACGATACCATCCTAAGAAGTGTAGAATCATACATAAAAATTTTCAAAATAATTGAACTTCATTTGTTATCTTTAAAAAATCAAAAACTAAATGAGCATAATTGGGACAGTAAACTTGTTAGAATTTTATAAATTTTGTCGAATTTGATCATGATTCAAAAATTCTATAAAAGCTTAAGAATTGTCTCAGTACCATTATCTAAATTTTTTTAAAAAAATCAACTTTTTTGTTTGCTTAATCAAATCTATGTATACATTGAACTTCATTTGTTATATTTCAAAAATCAAAAAAAGAAAAAACATAAATGGTACAGTGCACTTATAAGAATTTTATAAATTCTCTGGAGTACAATAATTATCAAAAAAATTATGAGATCTTAAGCATTTCTTATAACCCTTCTTCAAAATTTTCAAAAATTTTGAACCTTTTTCGGTTATTAAAGCAAATCTATGTATTGATCATAAAACTTTTATCAGGACGTAGCACTACCAGGATTTTTTGAACTTCTTGAAGCTTAATCATCGTATGAAAATTTTATATAAACATTAATGGTATATCAGGAACATCCACAAAAAAGTTTAAAATTTTCTAACGTGGTTTGTACAATTTTTCATTTGGTTAAAGTTCGCCGGTATGGCTTTTATCATGAAAATAGCGCTATCTGAATTTTTAAAAATTAACGAAGCTTGGTCATCATCTAAAAATTTTATGAGAACATTAGTGATGCATCATAGATTAGATAATTATCTAAATTTTTTACGAGAACATCACTGATATGTCAAGAACTTCCAAAAAAAAATTCAAAATTTGGCAAAACCGGTCGAGATGTCGATCCTACCAGTGGGAAAATCCAGAATTCAAATTCTTTTTTTACATTTCATATAGAATTTGTTTGAAATGGCGAGATCTCGTCGAGATTTCGTTCTCCGACCACGGTCGATATTTAGAGCAAAATGAGATTTCAATCCTTGGGTAAGACTGGCAGCCGGTCAAGATCTTGCTGATAGGCAACTGGCCACATAATCATGTGCGCTTCAGGTTCTCTTTTTCGATGGCCACAAACTCACCATAAGAACAAGTACAATAATAAAATTTGCTACTTACACATCTTTTATTTATATCATCTAACGTAAACAATAAAGCTAATTTGTACAATAACTATATCTAAAGGTTATTCTAGAGAAACACTAAATCATTTAATTTAAACATTTGCACTAACTTTATCTTTTCGATTGTTGGCAAAACACTAATTTCAACACTAACAATCGCTCGTGCCGACTCTAATAACAGCTTTTAGCCAACGATAGCACATATTTTTCCACATATATTGGCTACTAAATAAAAATCAATTCTCTTCTCTCAATTTTTTCTTAATCTTCTACGTAGGACAAAACTGATATGTATTTGTTAATAATAAACTAAGATAATCTTATTGTATATGTCCTAAAAACATTAAAGTGGTGTATTTATGGGTCTGTAGATCTAAGTCACGTAAGATTCTAGTTGATACGAGTAGAGGGATGACAGTCGGTAAGGGCAGTCCCAAAGTATATAGTTTCTATAACTTCCATATCATCTAGACACTACATGTAGAAACTATGCTCCCAATGGATAGTTTCTTCAAAATAAACTCTCATCCAATCTCCTCTTTTCTCTTATTTTCTCACCCAATCCCCTTTTTCCCTTTCTTGGTATTTGTGTAGAAATGGTTTCCTGCATAAGAAATGGTTTCCTTCTCTTTTATTATTAACTCTACCTCCACATCACTATTTTGCTTATATGATAATTTAATTAATGCTATGAAAACTATCCTAACCATCTCATTATGATTGCCCTAACACTATACGTTCCTAGGGTAGTTGTCGAGAGGCAGCTAGACACAATGAACGAGGGAAATGAGTCCGTCTACTGGTATGGCACGCATGAGGCGAAAGTCGATGCTTCGCGCGAGCAAGCACGGATTTTATGTGGCCCATCCTAACGGCCCTGCCCTGGTGGTTGGGCTCTCTCTTTCTCTACACCTTTATGGTCTTGCATCGAATAGTCCGAACTCTTGACAGCGTGAGTGCGTGACCAATAGTCGGAAACCTAGCTAGAAATTAAAAGGCCCAACCCATGTTTCCCAGTGAATGTCATTTCTAGAAAACGGGCCTGTATTTACCGGGTTGCACCTGTAGAGGATCAGAGGATGTTTCAAAGCTTTGCCTTGTTTGGTAAAACTTTATATCTTACCTTCATCTTATATCTAAATCTTATAGGCTAAAATAAAATAAAATAAATTTATATTTTTAGTTTAAAATATAAATAAGATGACCCATCTAAGCTGGAGTTGTACCAAATATAGCCTTAATTTGGGAATTTGGTATGAATTTATATTGTTGAAGTATAAGTGAATTGTCCACCTTTCCTCATCAGCTTAAGCTTTTGAGTGAACTGGTTGGTGCATGCAACTCAATATGGTATCAGAGCCAAGAGGTCTCGAGTTCAAGACCCGGTTGACGCAATTAAAAAAAAATTGTAGTCCACTTCTATTCCACGTCCTAGGCCTGAGGGAGCCTGCACGTGAGGGGGAGTGTTGAAGTATAAGTGAATTGTCCACCTTTCCTCATCAGTTTAAGCTTTTGGGTGAACTGGTTGGTGCATGCAACTCAATATATATTGAGAGTAATTCATATTTTCCTGCATCCAACTGTCTGATCCGCGAAGGAAGATAAATTCCGCTCCATCTCTCACAAAGATATATCTCTTTCCTTAACCATAACCACGACACAGTTCTTGAAGCTGGTCCTGGTCTGCTCGAGCTCGGCCGCGTGGACTACCTCCTGCGCCCTCATCGTTCGGCGAAGATCGACAAGCTCCCCGGCCTTCTGCTCGAGCTCCGCTTGATCGACCTCGATGGTCCTGATGAGCCTCGAGCGCTCGGCTTCAGCGCCTCCACCGCTGTTCAGAGGCCCTCAAAGACATCGGCGTGCTCTTGAAGGCCTTTGCCCCAGGAGACATGGTCGATCGCCTTCACAATGTAAAGGGTGGTCCGAATTAAGAAAGGAAACAGGAACTCAGCTAACAAGCTACGGTGCGCGGAGGGCCCTTACCCGCGAAGTCGATTCTCCAGGCGTGAGCGGGTATATTCTTCGTGATCGTCGATGCGGTCGCGGGAGATTTCCTCCTCCGCAGCAAGGCCTCCCGCATGGCGTGGACGACCTCCGCGACTGGGATGCCACGACCTCGATGCACTGCGCATGCATGCATGCCGCGCAGTCCGCGACGCTCTGCGGCGGTGCCATCTTGATGGCCGGTGGCGTCGCGACTGGCGCCCGGCGGCCGTGGTCGGGTGAGCTGGGCGACTCGCGGTGGTGACCGTGGCACCTGGGAGCCTTTCCCGCCGACCTCAGAGGGTCAAGTGACCGCTGGCTCCGCCCGCTAGGTTTGTAATCCTCACCGTCGCGGCCGGTTTTCCTCCTCGTCTGGGTCGTCGACCCCTTGGTAGAACTCGCCAACGGGGGCCGGGCTTGGTGGTCCCGAGGGGGTCCGCGATGGGCATGAAGGTCGGCGTGGGGCCAACATGAAGACATTCTCCTCCTCCTCAGACTCGAACTCGCCCTGGACAACAGCCATAGTCAAAACGGGCAAGTCTCGAGCGCGAGCGCTCAAGGTCTGCGATCAAGAACAGGCGCTAAGCAGGAAAGATACGGAGAGGGCAGAGCGAACTGAAAGGCCAAAAAACTCACCTGAGTCACCAGCCTCCGCCTTGACGAGGGCGTGGCAGAGGTCTTGTGCCGCCCGATGCCGCAGGGCACCGCTTTCTCACCCTGGCCGCCACGGGACCTCGGAGCTCGCACCGGGTCTGCGTCATCCACGACGGTAGACCTGGGAGCTCGACCTTGGACGCTAAATTTGGCTGGGGCTTGAAGTCTGGCGGCGGCGCGCGACTCTGTCGCGAAGGGAAGGAGATGTCAGTTGATGAGCGGGCACGAGCTCGGGGGCTCGATCGTGGAGGGCCCTACCGTGGCACGGTCCTCCCCACTCGACGTGGGGTTTCTTCACCTCCGAGCAGCTTGCCCCAGTCGGGGGGGTCTCTTCCTCCCTTTAGGGCCCTACCGTGGCACGGTCCTCCCCACTCGACGTGGGGTTTCTTCACCTCCGAGCAGCTTGCCCCAGCCGGGGGGGTCTCTTCCTCCCTTTCTTGCTCTTGCCCCCGTCGGGCAGCGGGAGCATCCTCCTGGCCGTCTCGAACAACTCCTGGTGGTCCTGCGAGCTTGCGATGTTCAAGGAGGGGCTCGTGGGCATACGAATTGAGCGCACGGTCGGGCGGCTTACCTCGGCCTTCCAGCGGAGCACGTTCTTTGGGACGGGGTCGCCAATGACGTATTCGTGCGCCAGCTTCCCGAACATCTCTGTCATCCTGGCAGCGACCCAGGACTCCTTCGGCGCTGCAAAAGAAATGACCATCAGGGAAGATCGAAGGGTGGGCTCGAGCAAAACCTTGGGGCGAGATGGCTTACCAGACGTGCCCTCGCACGTCGGGTCGTCGCGCCCTTGGATCTCGTAAAACGGATGCATCCTCCTCCGCAGAGGGGACACGCGACTCCGCAGAAAGTCGTTGGCAATCGCCTGCCCGGTGAGGCCGCGTACGGCGCAGATGTGGATGACGGCGACGGCTCCTCGTCGGCCTCGAGGTCGTCCACCTCCGGGGTCTCCTTCCCGGTGATGGGGGCTCCCTCGTACGTCAGCGCGCCGCCTTCCCCTTTCTTCAAGTAGAACCACCGCTCGGACCATGGCCCGAGGGAGTTCCGACCTTGGATCTTTGGGATGGACCATTTGAGCCCTGTCCGCTGCCGGAAGTAGAGGCACCCGACCACGGGGTCCTTCCCGGAGTGGAAAAGGTCAAACCTGGGAAGAAGAGCGAGAGGGGGGAGGATTCCAAGGAACCCTCGCACAAAGGGAGAAGATGGAAAGCAAAAGAATGGAGTTCGGCACCAGGTTGATGAGCTCGATCTCGCAGCTGGAGAGGACCGCTGCGACGAAATCACTCTCCGAGGTCCGCAGGCCGAAGAGAGAATAATGCTCGGTGCAGACGATCTCGTCATCCCTGGGATGCGGCTCGGTCTCGCCGCCTGGCAATCGCCATGTGAATGGGTCAAGCAACCCCAGGGTCTCGAGTTCCTTCATTCTAGCCGACGACAATGTGCTCCCCCCTAGCTTGGCCATGGCGATCGCGACGATTCTGGTCGAAAGGGGAGGAGGTGTCTTGCTCGGGCAAGGAGGCTTGAGAGAAAAGCACAAGAACGAGAGACGGAGATGCCAAGGAGAGGCGCGGAGTCGCGAGGGGCACTGTCAGCGTGATGCGATAGGGATAAAATTTCACGAGGGGCTTGGAGTTTTTTTTTCCAATGCTGGGAATTCGGTTGCATCGGGCTAGGAAAAACTAGTCGCGTCGACTTTCAAATGGCCCATCTAGCTAGCCTATCGAAAATTTTCCCATAATACTTTAGCCCAGAGATTTTGAGGGGATCCTGGCCGGGATTGCTGCTCCGAAACAAGCATAAAATACCCGAGTTTGCTCGTGCCGGCCGGCGGCGCCTCGCTGGACCCAAACGTCAAAACAGATGGTGCGTGCGTGCGTGCGTGCGTTCCCCGTCAGGCCGCACCGAAAAAGGAACGGTCCTAGTGCTCGCGCAAAAGTTCCAGCCAAAGCGGTGGAATTGGAAATCCAATCCACCACACGAGGCGAGCGATCCACAGATCCAATCCAATCCCCCCAGATTCCATTCCAGCGCCGCAGCCGGCCGATGGTTGCCGGCTGCCCACCCCCAACATTCCCACGCCTCTGCAGCCCTAGAGCACTGCACCGGCCGGCAATCTCGCATATCGCTATTTCCCAAGCGCGAATCCCCAACCAACCCTTACCGTCTCCTCGGCAATTCGTCGAGTGCCTCGCGTCGCGTCCGGTTCACCGGCGCCATGGATCCGCCTCCCCCCTTCGACCACCCCCACCACCGCCGCAGCCACCACTACCCCGACCAACACCATTACTACGCTGGGGGAAGCGGCAGCCGCGGGGAACCTGCCCCCGTGCGCTCCAGGTACGAGTACGACTCATACGAGCCCCTCCCCGCCCCTTTCCACCACCTCCCCTCCGACCACCACCACCACCACCACACACGCGTCCACCACCACCAGCCGCCCCCGCCCCCTCCTCCTCCCCTGCCGCCGCAGCAACGCCACGACGCCCCCCACTACGCCGTACCTCTCCGCGCGCTTCCCGATGCCTACTCCTCGCCGCCATACCAAAACCCGGCACCCCACCACCACCACCACCACCACCACAATCACCAGCGCCACGTCGACGACAACTTCCGCCCTGTCGATGAGATCCGCCGCGTCGCCAGTCGCCACCATCCACAGCAGCAGCAGCTCCCGTGGGAGGAGGCCGAGGACGACAGGCACTGCTACGCGGCCGCCCACCATCTTCGGTTGTCACCGTCCGGCTCGTGGAAGAGGCAACACTGCGCTATGCACGACTGCGGCGACCTCGAGAGCACCTCCAGCTCCGGCCCGCCTCCCCGCCGCCCAAGGCAGCAGCCTCATCCCAACTACGCTCCGGATAACAGTTTTGTAGATAGGACCACCACCCATCCGAGTTACATCAGCTATGAAAGCTTCTCGATGCACAGCGACAGCAAGGGTTACAGGAAGATGCAGATGCCTTCGCAGATGTCACTGCCTGGATCGCCACACGCCACGGGTGCTGGGTATCCAAGGCGCATTACACAGAAGAGTGCCCCTACCAGAGTGTCTGTGTGGCAGCGGATAGAGGAGAACCCTGCAGTGTATGTGCCGTCTTCTCCACGGCAGCTGCCAAAGGAGGTGCACATTTCACCATGCAAGTCGAACAATGCTGGGTCTGCTTCAAAGGAATTGGCCAGTGCGATTTCTGTAGATTGTAAGGGGAAGAGTGCTGGTGGTAATGATGTTGATTGTAATACAGGAATGAAAAAGAATGCTGGCAAGAATAATGAGAAGTTTTTGGCTTCTGTTCTTGTGAAGCCTCCACCAGAGTCCAAGGAAAAAGAAGGGTCTGTTAAGAAGGTTACCAGGAAGCCTGATAAGGTTCAGAAGAATGCGGTGGGTTCCACTAGTAAAAGTGTGGGCTCGACTGCTTGTCCTGTTGCTCGTACGAAGAAAGTGAAGAAGATAGTTATCAAGAAGATTGTTAGGAAGATTGGCAACAAAGATAAACAAATTAGTAGTTCAATTGTCTCAGAAAAGAGGGATAAAATTGATGGTGATTCAAATTCTTGTGAGAAAGAAGAGGGTGAGATCACAACATCATCTTTTGAAAAGGATGTTGTCTCTGCACACAATTTGGTTAGCACTAGTGATACAACTGGAGCTGGTAATAGTATGGACGTCCAGAAGGAACAAAATAATTACTTGACAAATCCAAGTAAAAAGAATGCTGATTCAGTCATCGAATCTACGAAAATTCTATATCCAACAAGAATTAGTGGGAGTGAACATACTGGAAAGGAAGAGGATAGAAGCTCCATAGTTCCAGGTGATAATAATGCTCCTTCAGCTATTGAATCTACCAAAGTGCTTGATACAAGTGGCAGTGAGCATCCTGGGAAAGAAGAGGATAGGATATATGTGAATTCAGGTGTTAGGAATGTCACTTGTTTGTCTGAGAATGACAATTGTCAGAAGCAGGAGGGTAAAATCCTGGCTCTTTCAGGTGAAATGAATGTTGCAATTGCAAGTAATTCTGTGAGAATTTCCGATGCATGTGAAGATTCCAGCATGGAAGAGAGCAAAGTTGCTAAGGATGTGAGTGAAAATAATACTATTTACGTCAATAGAGTTAAGGTAAATCATGATACAACAGAAGTTAGTGGAAGTGATGATGCCAGGAGGGTAGACGGTAAAATCCTAGTGGGCACAAATGAAGAGGGTGTTTTTGTGAACAATTTCGTTGGGGGTCCTAGTACAACAGAAGTTAGCGTGAGTGTGAGAGAGGGTGCTCAGAAAAAAGATGGTATAATTCCGATTGGTTCAGGTGACAAGAGCATTGCTTCTTTAGGTGATTCTGTGGGAACTCCTAGGACAACAGAAGTCGGTGTGAGTCAGGATGCCTGGGAGGAAGAAGGTAACATGCTAACCCATCCAAGTGAAAAGGATTTTGTGTCTGTAAGCTCTTGGGGAACTCTTAATACTGTGGAAGTCAGTGTCAATGAGGGTATCCAGGAGAAAGAGGGCAGAATACCAGAATCAAGTGAAACTAATACTTCTGTGACACACCATGAGAAGGCTTCTAATACAATGGAACTTACTGTGCATGAGGATACCCAGAAGAAAAAGAACCAAATGCCCATAGAATCATGTGAAACTAACAGCTTTGTTATGATGAGTGAGTTTGTTGGGAGGCAAGTGGTCAAGAGCCTGGTGGGATCAAATGAAAGACATGCCATTACTAAATATAATTCTGCAAATACTCTGGAACTTGATGAAGCTGGTGGAACTGAGGATAACCACATGGAAGATCTTCTCAATGACAGATGTGTTTTAAATGAAAAAGTTGCGCCCCTAAAAGTTGAGGACACATATATCTCTAATCTGCCATCTTCCAGAAATGTAGATAGCACAAATGCACCGCCAGTAGATGATGGTCCTATGGATGATTCAACCAGTGATATTATTTTGAATAATGGTGTAGGAAGGAACCCTACATCTCAGGTGGCAGAACTGATGCATCTTCATATAGCCTATCTGTCTCTTGAGAATGATTTTACCTTCTTACCTTCCCCGGAATCTTCGTATGTATCTGGTAATAGTGAGCAGTCTGTTCCTACAGCTTTGACACTTGGCAGTAATATCTATTTCAGTAGTGCAGAGAGCGAGGGACAGCCTGAGGAAAATCATGAGCTGGTGGAAGGACAGCAAGGATCACATGTTGCCAAAGTGACAGAATTTGATAGTCTTGGCAAGAGAAAATGTGTAGCTGGTGATGACTTAATCAGTGCAGGTGTTCAGAATTGGCTAACTTTACCGCCAGCAGTCAACAATATTGCAATGTCTGGACCACTTTTGAATGATGATGCTACTGTTAGGAAGGATAGGCTAGGTTTGGACCAGATTGTGGATGATGGTACTTTTATTAGTCAGGATCATGATGTTACACAAGATATGGACCAGCATGGAAGTGTTCATGCTTTCTTTAGTCAGGATCACAGTGTTAGGCTATGTGGTAGTGATATGCCTCAATCAGATTTGTTGGCACCCAAAGAGAGCAGCGGGGCTGTTGAGAATCATAGTGGGACTGTTCTCTCAGGTTTGCACTCTATTAGTTCAATAAATGTTTTAGATCGATATAATTATCAAATGGTGGATATTGCTGTGGATAACCCAAACGAACCCGTTCTCTCAGCTTTAGAATCTAATGATGTTATGGATGCTGAGCTAGTTTCTTCTGAGGTATCTGTTGATCCAGATCACACCTCTTACAGTAATACTGAGGATTCTGGGGTTGAGTCAAGCACAAAGCAGGATTTTTTATCATCTTGGATCAAAGCCATTGTGTCAGAAGCTAAAAAGGAGCATCAACCATGCAAATCTACTCTACCTTCTATTAGCTCGCCAGACAAGTTATTAGCACATAAGGAGAATAGCAGTAGAGCAGTATTGGACTCAGTAGTAAAATCTCCTCAGATGAATTTTACAAGCTCCATGCTCCCCAAGGTAGCTCCTAAACAGGCGAATTTACCCAGCTCATCCCGAGAGCCCCCTCGCCTAAGTCAGAATGCAAGGCACAGGACATGGCATCGTGGCAACTTGGCATCTTCTACTTCATCTTTCCATGCTTCACATCCTTCCGGATTACCCCCTAAACTACCACTGAAGAAGAATGGTAAAATTCAAAACTCTTATATACGCAAGGGTAATGCACTCATTAGAAATCCAGCCACTGGAAATCATCCTCATTCTTCTTCTAGTCTGGATATTAAAAATAAGTTGAAGAAGCCTGTGATGAGGAGAAGCATGAACTTTGTCAGGAAAGTTGATTCAAGTGATTTTGTAGCACACTCCAACATTTCTGTTCAAAGACCCAAAACTCCTCCTTTACCACTTCACACCAAATCCATTGGTTGCACCACGGACCTTCCGGAGCGGTTGTCTCAAACTTTGCAGAAGCAGCATATTCCTGAAACTGAAAATGAAGATTCTATTGGGCAGCTAAACATAGTTGCTGATAACCCAAGCATCAAAAGTGCACAAAAATCTGAACCCTCGGATGCTAGTAAAGTGGTTTACGTTAGGCCCAAGTCAAATACACTGGTTGCTGCACAGAGGCATCACCCTGGTGACTCGATTAACAGTTCCATGGATAAGGTTCTATCACTGCAGCCACCCACAACATCTGATTTATATTTCAAGAAAAGGAAAAACCAGATTATTTTGAGTTCCCCACCTTCTGATGGTCAGGATACAAAAGATATGACACCTACCGAGAGTTTAAATTCAGGTGAGAATAAAGGTCTAATGATTGCATCCTCAAAGAATAGTATCACTGGGGTAAAGGACAGACCACATAAAGGTAAGCTATTGTACAAATTATTTGTACCTTCTGCTGTTTTCCCTCTAAATATTGTCATTTAATTATCAGCCGAATATTTCCTAGTGCATTGGAATTTTGTTTAGAAACACTAACTACTAATGGATTATGCCCCTCTAAGCTTTTGTGCTTGTGTGTGCGTGCGCGTGTTTTTGAAGTTCAACGAACCTGAGCATTATCAGCATAGGGAACTTTAACTAAATCGAAGATTAAGAACCATGACTAAATCCGAGTGAGTTTATTCACCAAGCTAGGAAATTCTGGTTATAAGAGGCCTTTCCTTTGATACCCTTCACCCCCTGAAGCTCTAGACACTATTCTCCATAAGCTTCTTAAATTATTACCTCGAATTCTGGTTTTGGATTTCATCATTCCTTTTGTTTATTTTTATTTAGCTATCATTTCTTTGATTCTTTCTAAACTATTTTGTTGTATTCTTTGCTTTTGCATTTTCACCTGTGCCTTTTGAAGGCATACAACACTAGTAGTACACTACAACGTGATACTGGAATAATAAAGCAATGCTAATTCCTTAAACTATCATTGGCATAAACTTTTTCTAAATGCAGCTCTTCAGACAACTAATAATGTGGGAAGTTTCTCTCCCGTGTGGACACTCAGTGGGAAACAACCACAGAGGAAAGGGTTTGTGGGAACTAGTCATATGAAGGCCTTCCCATGTATACTTCCATGGAAAAGAAAAATATACTACAAGGATTTTAGAAGCAGCCATACTTCATTGTTGAATACAAGCTCCTTACGAATAGTCAGGTAACTGTTAGCAGATTGGTCCGAACTTTTTCCCTTTGATTTGTTTATAGCAAATCATGATCCTCTATCATTTGGCAGAAAATTATTGCAAACAAGGAAGAGAGAGATGATTTATACCGCCTCAACTGATGGATTCTCTCTTCGGAAATCTGGCGTGTTAAGTGTTGGTGGATCAAGTTTGAAATGGTCAAGATCCCTTGAGAAACATTCTCAAAAGGTCAACAAGGTAACCGACTTCAATGATATTCTTGTTCCTAATTTTCATATTCAGTAATCCATGTGAATCACATCTGGAGCTCTAATCATCAGATTGTTATATTCGGATGGGCGAGAAATCTTTTAGAAATGATCTCTTACATAGTACTGGTGGAACTCTTGTTGTCTCCAGATGTTTCTAACTAAGTTTGGCTAATCTCGAATGGAAATGCTTATTCTTGATGGTTGTCTGTATTGTGCTGAGTATACTTGACTAGATTGTCAGCACAATCACTAGAGCAGTTATGCAAGCAATTTGAATACGCAGTTTCACTTGTTAAATCTTAAGCTTATTTAGACAGATTTTAAGAATCAATGTCCTCGTGTTACCCCTACATGTTTAAATTATGATCACATTATTCTGTGTAGTGCTTCTATGGTGCATTAATTTTGCATGATCAAACAAAAACAAATTGAAATCTGGATTGCAGGAAGCTTCACTGGCAGTTGCTGAAGTTGAAAGAAAGAAAAGAGAAAAACGAAAGCGGCTCTCTCTCCGTGATAAGGGAAGAAATGGTAATGCGTTTACTTGTGAATTTGATCTGGTTCAATCTTTTGTCACCTCTACCGAAGAATGGTGGAACTGCTAAAATAATATATGTTTTGAGATACATAAGTTTGATTACTTCTCGATTGATTTTCTTTTCTGTAAAACTTCCATGCTCCGCCATGTTATAAGTGTGGCGCTGAGTTACTTGCTGGATGAACATTTTACTGTGCTGGTGCTTGGTTAGCCAAAACAGTATGGCTTAGTAGTGATTCCATTTCAATGTGTAGTGCATTGTTGCCTTAGTTTAAGGACCTTGGTTTATTAATTAGTAATTGCTTGTAGGTAGTGCATCAAATGGGTGTACCTTTTCGTGCGGAAGCATGTAACCTTGAATTGCCTTTCTTAGAAAATACATATAGTACTGATCTTTCATTTGCCCATTAAATATGTTCCATTTTCACTTAATGTGGTCAAATTTTGCAGATCAATACTCTGTATGTATTGCTGGCAATCAATTAAGAAACAATATCCAGGCATCTTCAGATTTGAGGAGGTCATCAACTTGCAATGAGTATGTTTTGACCATGCTATTTCTTGCATGATGCCATCTTATAAGTAAAAATTAATTTTCTTCGTATAAAATTAAACTTGTTCTCTAACTGTCTTATTTTGAAGCAGATATGTGCGTGTTAACAAAGGTAATCAACTGGTTAGAAATCCAAAGAAAGTAATCCGCATGCTAGCAAGTGAGAAAGTTCGATGGAGTTTGCACACTGTTAGATCACGCCTGGCAAAGAAACAACAGTACTGTCAATTCTTCACTCGGTTTGGCGAGTGCAAAAAACCTGGTGGCAAGTGTCCTTATATTCACGACCGAGCTAAAGTGACTATTTGCACTAAATTTCTTAAAGGCTTGTGTTCTAATACTAGTTGTAAACTGACTCACAAGGTAAAAGACATTTTCTCTTGATTCTACTGCTGATCTTGCATTTGAATTTTTTTGTCATTGTAATAGTCTGTTCTGCAGGTCCTTCCGGAAAGAATGCCAGATTGTTCTTATTTTCTGAGAGGTGATTCATTTCAGTCTCACTGCATCATTTTTACTTTCTTTTTTGGAATCATTGTCTTGATTACATATATGTTTGTATATGTTTGGCATCTCACTGGCAGGGCTCTGTACCAACTCAGCCTGTCCCTATAGGCATGTGAAAGTGAACTCGAATGCTCCTGTCTGTGAAGACTTTTTAAAGGGATACTGTGCAGATGGTGATGAGGTACTTAATGATATATTACTAGAAATCTATTGATCTTATAAAGTTTCTGCTTGCACATCTTAACCTTGAATTGGAAAATAACATAGATGCATACTTGTTCATCTTTCTACACACTACAGCTAAAGGTGGAATTCAGTGTTGGCTTGGTCAGCTGATAAACTTAACAAAAAGATGAAAAGTGACATTATGCAAAATGTATCAGAAGCATATAAAACTAAAAGTCCAGTAGGATAAGATGTTTGCAATTTTTTTCATCAATCAAATAACAATTCTTCAATCCAAAATTCTTGGTAGATGTAATTCACTGCATGAGAACATAGGAGCTTTTTGTTGGAATCTAGGTGGAGATGCATATTTTTAATTCCGTCAACATGGCTTGTCTAGTGTGGTCTAATGTCAACTGTTGATAGAGAATTAGATGATGAGATTTGTTAGTAGAGGTAAGTTATTTTCCCTGTTGGAACTTGTTTATGCCAGATAAGCTTGCAGTGCACTTAGTTTGCTTTTAAACAGAGCTTGTTCACATTTTGAACTTTGGGGCTTCAACAAACCTCTTTTATGTTCTGAACCTAGACCACTAATCTTTTCATGGTCTTGAAATAATCTCTGTTACGAGCAGTGTCATAAAAAGCACAGCTATGTATGCCCCGTCTTTGAGGCGACAGGAGAGTGCCCACAACAATCTAGATGCAAACTTCACCACCCCAAGAAGAAAATCAAATCCAAGAGAAGCAGACCAGACATCCTCCAAAACAGCAGTTGGGGCCGGTATTTTGACACCCGCATTGGCCATGATAGTGAGACAGGGATAGTTTCTTCAGACGAAGAACAGCGCCAGAACCCACATCATGTTTTCTCTGGTGGGGACTTCATTGACTTCATCAACCTTGATGCTGATGCCGATGAAGATGTTGCAGATGTAGATGCTACAGATGACATACAGCTGATGGAATTGGACTCAGAGGATTTCAGTGTGCAGACCGATAATCTTGATTCACTATTCAAACCACTTCGGATCATGAGAACAGCAAGAGTTTGACAGCTAACGGAATTGGACTCGGGAGATCTCTAGTTTTCAGCGTGCAGACTGACCTCAATGCACTAATCAAGCTACTTTGGATCATGAGAACAGCAAGAGTTTGACAAGTTCTTTGATTGGCCTAAATACCAGTGTTCACCAAGGTGCTAGACACTAATTGAGCCGCAGACCGGCGTCTAGCGCCTAATCGCTGATTAGGCAGGTTAGGCGGCTGCCTAGGTGGGATAAATCGGCCTAGGCGGCTAGGTGGGAGGGTGGAGCCTAGCGCCTAGGTGAGCTAGGCAGCAGCCGCCTAGGGAAACAGTGCAAGATACCCCCGTTGATACAGCTTGGTGCACCTTCTGTTTCAGGGTTATACATTCTTATCTCAGAGACTAAGGCGCTTACTGAATTTTCTCTTCAATACCTATATAGATAGGGAAAACATTCCTTGTTTTGTTCGTCTTTTCTCCTCATTGTTGACGACTCGGTCTTCGTTCATCTTGTACATATACGGGTTGCATATGTTTCAGGCTGAGCCTGAGTGTCTCGCTGTATTACGTATGTAATGTCAACATTACGCACAGTTGAATGTAAAAAACGATAATATACAGATGCAAAGAAGAAATGTAAGTTCATTTTTAGCTTGCCCTGTACATATTTTTTTGGGTCAAATTATACCCGTTCTGTACTTGATCCATATTTAGACAACTTAGATGCTCAGCTTGACCAGAAAGTACTTTGGTTCACGGTCGGGCGCTCTTCGTATACTTTCAACTACAAACAGAGGTTTAAGGGTATGTTTTATAAGCAATCTGAATTTGTTTGTCAGATTAATAAGAGGTACCTAGGCAAAACTGAGGCAAATAGATCGATCAAAGCTTATCACCAAAAGATACTATCCATACATACACTGAAGGTTGTGCCAGAATATAATAAAAAAACAAAAAAAAGAAAATTCTGGAGCCGAGGAACACAGATCTGGACATGCTATCAATAAATAAAAAGCCTTATAGCGCCTAGAATTGGAGGAAGGAGAGGGCATCCACGTGTCGGCGTGACGTTTTGCGAAAAAACCCCTTCGTTTCTTCGGAATTACGGATAGATCCTTCACGATTTTTTGTGAGACAAAGATTATTTTTTTTCTTCGCGTTTGGGTCCCTGGCATGGTAATTTACGGGAAAAACCTCCCGTTAAGTTCAAATCACGAACAAGCCCTTTTCTAATTTTTCAGGATAGCGAACAGGTCCAAAAAAATAACAAATAGGTCCCTGCTTCTTACGTTCAGGTCCTTTCTCCGTTTTTCCCGAAAAAAATTGTTTTCGTCACCGAAAAAACCCGGAAAAAAGGTTTTCGCCACCCAAAAAACCCGAAAAAAATGTTTTCGTCGCCGAAAAAACCCGGAAAAAAAGTTTTCGCCACCCAAAAAAAACGGAAAAAAGGTTTTCGCCACAAAAAAAACACAGATTCGCCGAAGGTTTATAGCAACTTGCGGATTTGCCGACGGTCGTAGAATCATGGTTTTTGTCGAAGGTTTATAGCGGTTCATGGATTCGCCCGCGGGTCCGAGCAGCCTTTTAAAGAAGAAAATACATAAAAAAATCTGTTTTTTCGGGATCGCACTTTTCTTTTAAAAAAAAAAAACGCAGATTCAACCACAATTTTCTAAATAAGACACGCATCGACAAAAAAAAACACGGATTCGCCGAAGGTTTATAACAACTTGTGTATTTGCCAACGGGTCATAGCCGTGGGTTTTTTTTTAAAAAAAAGTTGATTCGTCCAAGGATTTGTATCGACCCGTAGATTCGACGGCGGATCCTGACGACCCATTTCTTTTAGCAAACACAAAAAACAAAAAAAAACACGGATTTTCGCCGGGCGCGCCATTCCACCTAGTTGCCTATATAGATCATGCTGTTCGAGGTACTGGGGCAGCTTTAGTTCGAGGCAGGGTTCCGCAGTGGTTCCGCGGTCCAAGGAAGTGTGGGGCTGAAGCCTGCACATAATTATAAGACTATCTTCAGCAATTTCTCTTTATTCCCCTTTCTTCCCTCATTCCCTTCATCTCCAGCAGCATCCCTGGAAGGGTTTTGTATAAGGATTGAAGAGAGAATCTCTTTCTGAAGAGATTCTCAGAGAGAATCCCTTTCGAAAGGAACCGTGAAGGGAATTCGTTGGAGTGCTTCAGATCTATCTACGAAGGGATTTGGAGGCTAAAGGGATGCCGCTGGAGATAGTCTAAACAATAAACATTAAATAACTAATGCTCCTGCCACAGTGTCTAGGATGCAAGAAAAATCAGAAATGGAATTTCACAAGTGGAGTAGCAAATAACCAAGGGACTGGAATTCCTTCATTTTAAAATTAATCTGATCAACATGAGTTTAGAATACTGAGTGGTCCTATTGATCAGGTGAAGTTCGGAAGACTCTTCTTTTTTTTTTAGGATTTGAAGCAACTTTCTTTACACAAATGCTGATCAAACTATTTGAACGTGCAAACCTATCTCAGTTCTTTAGCGTTATGAAACAAACAGGATACCGCATTCATTGTAGGAAGAGGAAGACCACGGCTGAAACTGCCCGGCACATTTGGTTCTGGAAATGCCCAACTGTCTCGCTAATGAAGTACTATTTAGGGTGTGTTTGGCAAGGATTCAGTGAATCTGGAGAAGCTGAAAATTCTAGCTTCTCCAGATTTATGGAGCTAAAGCTGTGAGTACATTAATAGTGTTTAGATAGATCATCTTGTTTACATTTTAGACCAAAAATATAAACTTAATTCACTTTATTTTAGCCTACAAGTTTCAGATTTCAAGAGAAACTAGAATCTAGAGCTCTACCAAATAGACTCTTAATTCACATTTTAGACCAAAAATATAAAACTAATTCACTTTATTTTAACCTACAAGTTTCAGATTTCAAGAGAAACTGGAATCTGGAGCTCTACCAAATAGGCCCTTAGCTAGCTCTCCAGGGAGGAGCTTCTCTACGGCCAAAGGGAACCATGGCCCTCCTCCCTTTAGAAAAAGAAATAATTAATAAAATGTCCTCTCTTACTTGTGTCATTGATCAAATGCTCCATAATATCTCGCTGATATAAGGGTTCTGAGCCACATGTTAATGAGATAAACATGATATTTTATCAATTATACAAAATAAAATAAGATATATGATCAATTCCTCCGCCCGTACTGGCGGTATTATTCTTCAAACTCATTCCTCGTGCGTGTGTAGAAACGAGAAGGTAGCGTCCGATGAGGACACAACCACATTTGGTTTTTACAACTAGAAATCCTGCCATGCATGTGCTATTAGTAGTGTAGTTGAAGCATGCTCCTGTACTGGTACTATACGCATCTTCTGATCTTCTTGGACCAGTAATCCACGCTCACCTTTAAGATCTTCTCTTTCCCAACTCTTGACTGGCTATTCCTTCCCTTCACATCTAGTGTATTTTGCGGAGGCGTCGTCGTGCTCAAGGCTTTTTTTAGGCTCCGTTTGGTACCGCGGTCCATTGCAGAAACTCAGGTTTAGCTTTATAAATCTCTCCGACTTGTATATCCCGCTGTACTCCCAGATGGCGCCTTAATTAAACAGGCTCCATTTGGCTGTCTGATGTGAATGTTACTTTCCGTTTGGTTCAAGGGCAATCCTCATAGAGATAAAGCCATCTAAGTTTATATCTGATTGAAAGGATGAGAGATAGGTGAGATGAACCAAATTTTTGCTTGGTTTGAGAGATGACTCATTGATCCAATTTAGAGAGATGGCCTTATCCAACATCTTCAGACATTAAGGAGAGTCGAATGTCCTTGTCACTCATCCATCTAACTAAAGATGGAGGAACCGATTTAACGGATGGAAAAAAGACTTACTCCAAGCTGAAACTCTCTCTCACATCATCACATGCAACCAGGTGAGGCGGCAGAGGAGGCTAGCACAAAAACCCCTGCAACCCGGCAGACACGGACACACGGTTGCCTGTTATTTGCTCGAAACACTAAACTCTGCATCACCAGATATATATAATTTCCTCTCTCTTTCTGTGGTCCATTTGAGAGCCATAGCCATGGCATGATGGAAATATGGGCAAGACCAGGAACACTGGAACAGTCATCTCGCATCCCATGGCCACGGGTGGTCTGGTCTGTTCTGTTCTGGACCCCTGGTCACTGCGAAAGAGAAGGGAAGCACAGCAAACAATGCATGGGGTGGGGTTGCGGGGCATCACATTTTGTCGCGTCAGTGCACTGGACCGGCAGCTCCAGGGACACATGCTGGTACTTACTGTTACTACGAGCAGCAGTTCTTTGCAACCATGGCAAGTGCATTGAACCGGCCTGAGAGTAGCCTGACGGAAGTGTACACACGAGATCTGTAAAAATAAGGAACAATCTGAACATTGGCCCAAAAGAGCCAGAGAAAATGAATGGAAGAGCTTGTAAAAATGAAATTACAATCGGAGCAAGAACACAGATCAGCATCAGCCAAGTTGGCCAGCAGGTTAATCACAGGATCAAAATTAGTGACACGAATGTACACACACTGAAACACATGATTTGCCATTAGTAAAGTCGAATTGTACCATCCAGAATTCCTTCTTGATTGTTGTCATTAGTAACTCTCAAGGGATGGCGGCAGTAGTACTGGAAGCGCCTGGAGTGGAAGAAGGTATTCTCTCGAGGGCCATCATGGCGTCCCTCATGGCGGGCCTCTTGCTGGGCGCCATGGCGCAGCAGGCGAAGGCGAGCTTGAAGCAGCCGAGCAACGCGTCCTCCTTGCCGTCGGCCTCGCCGCGGAGCGTGGGGTCGGCCATCCGCAGCACGCGGCTCCGCTCCTCGACCACGAACCCGGCGTGCCACTGGCACAGCTCCACCTCCGAGTAGACCCGCCCGGAGAGCAGCTCGAGGAGCACCATGCCGAAGGAGTAGATGTCCCACTTGGCGTTGGGCCGCAGGTTCTTGAGGCACTCGGGGGCCTGGTACGGCGACGGGGCCGTGGCCGCCGACGCCAACCAGCACGGGCTCGCCCCGGCCCCGGGCATCAGGGACAGGTCCGGCAGGCTGCTCGTCGAGTGCATGGACCGCTTGCTCCCGAACAGCCGCGCCGACGCGCCCGTGCTCCGATAGATGGCCTCGCCGGACAGCAGGCGGTCGAGGCCGAAGTCGCCGATCCACGGCTCCAGGTCGACGCTGAGCAGGATGTTGCTCGGCTTCAGGTTGCCGTGCACGCCCTTCTTCTCGTGGATGTACGCCAGCCCGCGCGCCACGCCGCGCGCGATCCGCAACCGCGCCTCCAGGTTCAGGTGCAGCGGCGACGACGCGCCGAACCGCCCTGCACTCACATGCAATCAATCACCACATGAACAATCAAGAACTACTGCTAACATCTTTGCACAGTACAGTTCCTTCAGGCTTGCTTGATTTGAAAGTGAAGAGTGCTAGTACCAAAGAGTCAAGAAGATTTACTGCTAAAAGTTGCAAATGATTTCCGCAATCAATGCCAAATTATGAGCTGTTATTACACATGACCAGTACAATTAAGATAGAGGCAGCAAATGAATCACTAGTTCACTACTACTAATATGCATTCAAGCTGCAGTACAGTACTATGACTAAAGGCGCCACATTTGCGAAGGACTCATGCCGTTGCAGCCAAATTAAACCACTACTTTGCAAATGAATCATGATTATCACTCGTACAAGTAAACTACCGGTTCAATTAAGCTACACATATGACATTATTTCAGTCGGTTACATGACTACTAGTATAAGTAATTGAGCAAAGGCGCCATCTTTTTCAAACAATCCAATGCAATTGTAGCAAAATAATGCCACTACCGCTTAATTGTAACTTCATACCAATCGTAATTTGTAAGTTTGTAACAATGCAGTTGATAGTAAGACTTACTGCTGAAAGCGATGTTGGCGAGGCTGCCATTGGTGGCGTAGTCATGGATGAGAAGCTTCTCGTCGGCGCCCCAGTAGAAGCCCCGGAGCCGGAGAATGTTGGGGTGCCGGAACCGCGCAACGGCGCGCACCTGCGCCTCGAAGTCCTTGAGCTTGTCGACGCCGCCGCTCTCGCCGATGCGCCTGACGGCGAGCGTGGTGCCGTCGGCGAGCACGGCCTTGTACACGATGCTCGACCCAGTGGCGCCGAGGATGTAGGCCGACGCCTTGAGAAGCGTCTCCATCTCCAGATCGCCGTCGCTGTCCACCGTGACCAGCGTCGCCGGCGCGGGGGCCGCCTGCGGATGCAGCTGCTCGTGCTTCTTGCTGTGGTGCTGTGGGGTGCTCCGGCCGATGAAGCTGCCTCTCTTCTTGAGGTCTTCTCCGTCCTCCGACTCCACGTCCGACGACACCGAGCAGTATGAGCTGTCCGAGCTGTCGTTCTTGCCGCCAATGCAGCACCCTGCGGATGTGGACGCCTTGTCTTCTTTGCCTCCGGCGATGTCTAGTGTCTTGACGCCGCCAATTCCTCGCGTGTTCTTCCGATGCTCCGGCGTTGGGTCATGCTCCCGCCGCTCCCGCCTCTTCTTCCTGATGTGGAAAACGTACAAGAACAGCATGAAGAGGAGGCCGACGCCGGCAAGGTCGCCGGCGACGATGGCGAGAATCGTGGCGGGGTGGAGCTTCCCCTGCCCGTGCGGCGCCTGCACCTCGGCACCCGGCGGGGCGCGGGTGGGGTTCTTGGGGATGGCCGCGAACGCCGGCGGCGAGTCGGTGGCGTTCGGCGGGTTCGACAGCGACGACGGGATCGAGCACATCTGCTTCAGCGGTGGTCCGCACAGCTCCGTGTTGCCCTCGTACGCCACCACCGGCTGCACGGCGAACGGCCCGGCCTGCGGGATCGTGCCGGTGAAGTTATTATTCGACAAATCGACCGTCGCGTTCGCCGGGATGACGGCGGTTAGCTCAGTTGGTAGAGCGCCGGTGAGCTTGTTCGACGAAACGTTCAATAACCGCAGCTGTCTCCCGCCGAAGTCCGACGGGAGCGAGCCGTTAAAATAGTTGGCGCTCAAGTCCACGACCTCCAAAGCGCCGAGCCCTCCGATGGGGAGCTCGCCGGCGAGGTCATTGTTCGAGAGCCCCAGCACGGCGAGACTCGGCAGCCTGAGCAGCGCCTCGGGGAGGAGCCCGGCGAGTTCATTGTCCGAGAGGTTGAACTCCTGGAGACTGCGCGTGTACGCGGGCCTGTCCGGAAGCTCGCCAGAGATGCCGTTGCCGGCGAGCGAGAGCACGCGGAGTTCAGTCGCGTTGAGTAGTGTCGCCGGGAGACTGCCTTTGAGGCTGTTCCCGGAGAGGTCGAGGTGGCGCAGGTGCTCGACGCGGCCGAGGTCGGCGGGCAGCGACCCGGAAAGCTGCGCGTTGGGCAGCACGAGGCTAATCACCCGCGACACCGTGGCCGCCGCCAGCGACGCGTTCACGCCGAACCCCCCGCTGGTGCCGTTCGACCTCACCACGCGGACCGACATGGAGTTTCCGTCGGCGGACGCCGACGTCACATTGACCGCCGCCACGTCGGCCTGCGGGAAGCCGTTGCACACGACCCCGTTCCAGCCGCACGGCGACTCGTCGGCGTAGCTCCACCCGGCGAGCGCGCCCAGTGGGTCCGCTGTGACCGCGTACTTGAACGACAGCAGCAGCACGCCGTCTACATTGAGCCCCCACGCACCACGGCATAGCAAGAGGAGCAAGAACACCACCACTCCAACACCCGCGCCTCCTCTCCTCCCCTCCATGGCCGCCGCCGCCGCCGTCCAAGCTAAACAGCCAGCACCGACGGCGACATGAGTGAGCTCTTCTTGGCCGGCGTCGGGACTCGCGCGGCACACACAAGAAGCGGGAGAGGAAGTGGTTGACCTGACCTGATCACCCGTAGCTTTCTTGGCCGCTTACTCTATCGATTCCTCTGGTCAGGAGCAGGTGAGGGGGAGGAGTGGAAAGGAAGTGTAGAGCAAGTAGGAGGAGGAGCAGCGGGAGGTTGGCAATGGCATGTGAGGTCAGGGTGGGGAGTGACCGAGTGAGGTAGGGGAATAAAGAAGGTCCGGGTATGTGTGGGAAGCGGCGTCGCGAGGCTTAAAACGGCCGGAAAATCGCCAGAAAACGCTGGTTTTTGCTGCTGCCGGCCGCTTCAAATTTTCAAGTTTGGCCAGAGGCACACAGGTCCAGGGCTCCAGGCTACGTGTATTTGATCCTCCGCACTCTTTTTTTTTTCTTCCTTCACCGTAACATAAATAAAATTGCAATTTTAGCTATCTTTTTAACCGTAGAAACAACAGACGATATATGTTACCTATTACGTTTTTTTTATCATAACAGATACCTACCGAGCTTGGTTACCGCGGCATATAGCTATCGAGCTCGAACACCACAATACACCAACATGCTGAGCTCAGGTACCATATCGCCCTGTTGTACGTACCACGGTAACTCATCTGTCACGGTAGGTATATCGTCGACTACTTAACGTGATAGAAAGTAGTAAGATTTATATTTTTTGTTGTAACATTAAAAAAAATGTGAAAGGGTTAAATTGGGCAAAGCTTCCACCGGTCGTTATCTGATTCTGACACCCCTCTGCGTGTGCATGTATAATTCATATTTCATAAGCGGTAGTTGGTTCGTTTCTCCGATGCCTGTGAGCGACAGGAGACGGATGGCAACGTACGACGGTACGAGATGATTTGTGCTACGCAAAGAGGCTTGTTGTGTATGTATGGATGGTTCTTGGCTGGATGGCCTCGTAAAGACAGCGAGTGACGTTGAGTTGCGACCTGCCCTCTGGATCGATTATGGACGAACAAAAAACGTATTTATGGTTTGTTGATTTTGGATTAATTGTCGCTGAGGCTGTTGGGGGTTGGAATTGAGTCTTCCTTCCCTGGTCTTCTATGTCTTCAGTAATGTGTCCAAAAAACGTATTTATGGTTTGTTGATTTTGGATTAATTGTCGCTGAGGCTGTTGGGGTTTGGAATTGAGTCTTGCTTCCCTGGTCTTCTATGTCTTCAGTAATGTGTCCAAAAAACGTATTTATGGTTTGTTGATTTTGGATTAATTGTCGCTGAGGCTGTTGGGGTTTGGAATTGAGTCTTGCTTCCCTGGTCTTCTATGTCTTCAGTAATGTGTCCAAAAAACGTTCGGTTCAGAGCGGAGGTCACCAGTATTCGTTAAAAGTTTGGTACAATACTGTCGTCCCAATTAAGGTGGAATTCTGCAGAAAACGGAACAATTCCCTTATGATCCATACTTCAACATAATTAAGCTAGCTATGTGTCGGTGTTTCGTAAAATCGGCAAGTAAATTTGTAAGTTAAGGGGCCGTGCGTTCCCTCTCCTTGAATGGTTGACTCAGAGAGCCCAAAATGTATACTGGTTCGGGCCGAATGTCCCTACTTCCAGTTCGTGTGGGGGTTATGTATTGCTCGGGGTGCAGTGGACCACACAGTGTTACAAGCGAGGGCAAAAGGGCAGGCCTGATGTGCCTCGTCCGAATGGAAGAGCTCGGGAGCTCGGGTGGAACTAAGGGCTCAAAGCTGTAGGAGCGTCCGAGCCGTAAGTGCTAAAGTTCGTAAGCTTATGCTTAAATTGTGCTCGATTGATCGATCCCCCTCCCTGAGGGTCCTGCCGCCCTTTATATAGGCGAAGGGGGCAGGTTACACGGGAGTTTGGAAAAGAAAAGTAGGGGTATGCTACGCCCGGAAGTTCCGGTCTTCGGTCCTGGTAACTGGTGACTGACAGGTTTCTGCTTATCCCACGCCTGGGTTGGTAGACACAGCAAGCGGCGTTCCGTCGGGAAGGCGCGACTTGCCCTCAGACGCTTTTCGAGATCTTGACGCCACGCAGCTGCGCTCTGGCGTTGCCTCGGGAGGGAGCGCATCCCTCCACTGCGCATGACGAGGTGAAGGGACTGGCACTTGACTTTGGCGGCCCCCCGGCCACCTTGGAAAGGAGCCACTTGCCCCAGCATGGCCGTCGTGTCCATAGGGCAGGTGACCAGCTTGAGGTCGACCGGCGACGTGACGGAGGTCGCTGAGTTGAAGCTCGTTGGGGCCTCGACTTGAGGCTAGGTCGAGCTCTTGGTGCGTCCGACCTGTGGCTGTGTCTGAGCTCTGAGCGCGCTGACCTGTGGCTGGTCTGAGCTGTGGGAGTGTCCGACCCGAGGCCACGCCGAGCACTGTGGGAGCGCCTGACTGCACAGGGGCAGTTGAGCGCCCTAGTGGGCTTGATCGAGGTCGAAGGTCCTTCGTGACCCAATGAAGCCTCTGATCAGAGCTGGACCTGAGACGACCCATTTAGTATTCCGGCCTGCTGAAGGTATCCCTGGTATAAAGTATTCGTCACTATGACTACATGCCTACGATCATAATCAACCTCGAATGAACCTCCTTATAGATGCACCAGGTTGATCTCAGTTCACGATTTCTAGAATTTTCACACCACGCAAAACATGCAAAACATCATTCATCTGCTACTGCTACTTAAAAAACCTTGGGCAAGCTATGATAGAAAGACGGACAATATACTAATACCTTAACAGCAATGGCGGAGCCAGAAAATTTTAAAGAGATGGCTTAAAAAAGAGACATCTAAAATCAACTACTATGACTATCGACATATTGTAAAATAATTAAAATTTAAATTATATGCAATATAAGTATGCAACTATGAAAGGAGAAAACGTACCATTCATTGCTTCATAAGAGTTGGCAGTTGATATTTACGAGTTTTTATGTTATGAAAACGTTGTAAGATATCTTTCATATCTATCTCTACAGGCGCTGATAGACCGAACCGAGCAGTGGCAACTCACAAGTACCTGTATTGCCAGCCTCATTGTTCAGCTCAAAGACACAACCTACGACGCTAACGTTCTCATCAGCGGGCTAGTCATGCATGAGCGACTAGAAGGTAAGAAGTCTTTCTCTTCCGTGTGCACTTTTCTGCACGATCTAATGACCAGCGCTGCCTCTGTTCTACGCGTACGGGCCATTAGCGGGGTGAGCTTCAGCCCCACCAATGACTCCGCCTCTGTTAACAGTTCCCTTGCAGCTCAGCATGAGAAACCTTGCTATTACCACGATTGGTTAGGGCTTTGGGGGTCCTCAGGAATAAATGGATGATCCACGCAATTAATGGGGATTTTTTTTCCCATATGGATGATAAGAGTTGTAAGTGCAGAGGTCCATCAGAAGAGGAGAAACCAGTTGTCCCATCACTGTGCAAACAGGGCAATGGGGTACTCCTCCGGATCAATGTGAAAGAGGATAAGAGAGAGTGGCTAGAGAAAGAGAAAGAAACCGAATCTTGATGCATGCATGCATCGCATAAAACTTTGCTGGGGCTGAAGCTGTTCTTGTGTCCCTATAGATGGCCAATAAAGTGGACACCACCTGTCGTACAGATGCGTGCGCGCGCGCCCTAATGGCAAGAAGTCGTATCTTTTCTATCCATCATCTCGTTTTTTTTTTCTTTCTAATCAAGTCTCGTATGAACGCAGTTGTAGATTTATCCTCCCTCCACCTCTGAAGGTGCAAGATGTGGGATATGTCTCTTGTCGCATCCGAACAGCGTGCGAGCAAGTGTTACCGCACCTGAGAGTGCGCAAGGAGTGCGGGGACACGAGCTGGGCAGGGTGACAACATGCGCGTCGTGGTCCTGAGAGCGCCAGTGGTCTTCCGTGGTAAGGAAGCGCGAAAGGTGACGTGTCACCTTCCGATGCTTCCACGGTCGAGGATAAAACTAAATCTGTAAATGCGTTTACACAGACACAAAGCAAAAGGTGCCAGAAAAAGTGATTGTTTATAATGGCCATGTGTGCCGTCTTTTATCAGATGGTGTATACGCTCGTCGGGTGGGCACATGCAGATGCAATATGCTCCACCGTTTGATTTGCCATCGACGACGTGGCCACATTTACACCCTCTAATAGCAGCATTAAGTTTGTGTTTAGTAGCCAGTGTTGGTTATTTCAGAAGGAAATGGTTAAGTTTGTTCCAGCTGAATGAAGTTTGTTGCTTATTCAACGCCATGGAACCAGTAGTGTTAGATTGATAGCCATGTACGCATGATTGTCGACGTGATCCATGCAAGAATTAAGGTGCTATATACATATATGGTAGTGTTGGGTCATATTCATGCTGTAATGGGGCTGTCTGTACCTCGACATCATAGGCAATTAGGCAGTACTATCGGATGTGTAACAATCGGTTTTTCAGAAGAATCAAACAAGCATGTACTTGGGGGACTAGATGTCTACGTGCAAGAAAACAAAGCGCAAACTGTGACAGCGCATATACGTGACAAATGTATATCTACTATATAATGTCGCCTGGCCTCCGAGCCCCCAGAGCGCTTCCGTACGAACCTGAGCAGTGACCCGGCTCCCGTTCCGTTCCTTCCACTGCCGAGGGCCCGTTCCGTTGCGCGCCGCTTTTCCCTGGTAGCGTTCCCTGGAATGCGTTTCGCGCTTTTGGTAGCGTCTTCTAGACGCCTCGGCCTGTCTTGGTTCTTGCGCCCCCCCTCGCGGTCTCCGTCCTCGCTTCGGCGCCCAGACGCTTCGGCGTCGGTTCGGGTTATCGCCGTCTTCTTCCTTGCGCGTTTGTTCCTGCACCTCCTCGGCGTTGTCCTCTCGCGATTCCCCACGCCCTTTCCCGTTCTCTCCTCTTTATTCCTCTTTGCGCTTAGTTTTTCGTTGTTTCTACCGTTCTTTTGCGCCTTGTCGCTTTCTCCACGATCCTGCTTTCTCCACGATCTTTCTTCGATGCTTCGTATTTTTCCCTAACTCTCATTTGGTTTCCTCCTTCGGTTGCAGGTGTTGTCGATCGCCGCTTCGTCGCCTCACCGCTTCGGGTTCATCGCGGCGCCGTCGATTCGGGTTGATCGCAGACGTTGTCTCCGCTCGCGTGCCGTATACGCACACATATACATACGCTTATGTATAGAGAGAGATATGTGTGCACATCTTTTGCGCTTAGTTTTTCGTTGTTTCTACCGTTCTTTTTGCGTCTTGTCGCTTTCTCCACGATCCTGCTTTCTCCACGATCTTTCTTCGATGCTTCGGTATTTTTCCCTAACTCTACTGGTTTCCTCCTTCGTTGCGTGTTGTCGTATCGCCTTCGTCGCCTCACCGCTTCGGGTTCATCGCGTGCGTCGTCGATTCGGGTTGATCGCGTACGTTGTCTCCGTTCTGTGCCGTGTATACGTACACATATACATACGCTTATGTATAGAGAGAGAGATATGTGTGCACAGATGATTAAGAAAAGATAATAGAGATACATACGCTCATGTATAGAGAGAGAGATATGTGTGCACAGATGATTAAGAAAAGATAATACAGGTAGTAAAAAAAGATGAGATAGGTAGATAGAATAGAGTGGATAGAATAGATAGAGTAAAAAAAGATCAGATAGGTAGATAGAATAGAGTGGATAGAATAGATAGATAGGTAGAATAGACAGAATAGATAGTATCGCAGCGTGATTTGCCTTGTTCTGTGTCATGTATACGTACACATGTACATACGCTTATGTATAGAGAGAAAGATATGTGTGCGCAGATGATTAAGAAAAGGTAATACAGATACATATGCTCATGTATAAAGAAAGAGGTATGTGTGCACAGATGGTTAAGAAAAGATAATACAGATGGTAAAAAAAGATCAGATAGATAGATAGAATAGAATGGATAGAATAGATAGATAGGTAGAATAGACTGAATAGATAGTATCGCAAAATGATTTGCCTTGTTCTCAGGTGTATACATACACATGTGCACACGCTTATGTATAGAGAGAGAGAGAGATGTGCATGTGTCGTTAAGAAAAGATAATACGATACATACGCCATGTATAGAGAGAGAGATATGTGCACAGATGATTAAGAAAAGATAATACTGAGATAGTAAAAAGGATCGATAGATAGAATAGAATGGATAGAATAGATAGATAGGTAGAATAGACAGAATAGATAGTATCGCAAAGATGATTTGGCTTGCTCGTGCACAGATGATTAAGAAAAGATAATACGATAGTAAAAAGGATCGGATAGATAGAATAGAATGGATAGAATAGATAGATAGGTAGAATAGATGTAATAGATAGTATCGCGCGTGATTTGCCTTGCTCTCAGATTTTTTTTGTTTACCGCTTGCTTGTGTTTCGGTGTAGATCCTTCTGGTTCACCTGCGACCCGTTTGCCGTCTGGACGGCCCGGCGCTTCTCGCGTTGTGAGAACCAAGGCAAGTGAATACTTGAGTTTTTGCCGTCCTGCTGCTTACGGCCTTTTCGTTTTGCCTAGCTTATGTCCTGCTTATTTCATTTGTTTGGTGCCAAATACTTCGTTGCCAGTTCGGCCTCTGATTATATGCGAATTTGTTTCGATTGGTCGGTGCCAGATCGTTCTCCTCGTTGTGTGCGAATTTGTTTCGATTGGTCGGTGGCAGATCGTTAGTTACCGCCTCGCCATCCTGGTTGTGCCGGATCGTTGCTTTGCCCGGAGTCGTCTGGTTCAGCTGTTGTTTACGTGGTCTTATGCAGGCTCGGTGGTTGCGGCTCCACTTCTGATGTTCTTTTTTTGTGTGCTGTATCGTTTATATCTCCATGGACGCCGATATGCTTGTGTTGCATCATTACCTGTAGAAAAACGGAGGGGCTCATTATTATATATATGGATACATCTGTTCCATCGTCGAGCTCCCTCCTTGGTCCGAGCACCATATCGCCCTTGGTGATTTCGGGCCCATCTGTAGGTGCGTAGTCTTCTGCTTCGCTGCCGGTGTTTTCTTTTCCGCATCGTTGAACCTATTATTATTGTTGATTTGTTGGTCGACCTATACCGTTGTTCCATGCCACCGCCTTGCTCATGATTTTCGTTTGCTCATGCCGCTTGGTGCTCTCGATTCTCGATGCCTTCTTTGGTTGCCCATACAAACCGATCTTGCCCGCTTCGTCGCCTTCTGCTTTTGTATATTCAACGTGTTGGTTTGTTTGCTTAGCGCTTGTTATACTTGTCCTTAGGAACGCGTTTGTATCCCTCTCGTGTCGCCTTCGCCGTTAGTCGTCGGAACAGGCGAAAGCAAAGCGTGCCGCTAATGTACGCAGAGCCCTTGCAAGGACAGTTCCACCGCTTTAGCTCTCTTGCCCATCGATTAATTCCGCTCGCATAATCCTTGATCTGTTTGCCTTATCACTTTTTGTATGCGTTTGTTCGGTACCTTTCCTCTCGTCAACACGCTTATAGCTTACGTCCACCGTGGCCCTGCTGTATCATCTGATTCTCCCTTAACGGCGGATTATATTGACTTACTAAAAGGTATTTTCGCCTTTCTTTGCCTTTTGCAATTGTTCTTTTTCTTATCAGCTGTCTATGTCCGCGCCTAATGGTGCCATTGTTCTTCTTGCTACGCCTAATGCTGCCATTGTTCTTCTTCCTGCCTTACTGTAGCATCCTACCCACACCGTTCGTTTTATGGAGGCCCTGATTATACATGCGGCAAATGCGGTGCGTTATTCTGGTATCAAGAGCGTGTTGCCTATCAGAGCTCATGTGCCCAAGGGCGTATAGTCTACAGGCTCTGCTGCCGGGGAGGCAGGCTCAGTCTCCCTCCTCACAAGCCATTCCCACCTATTCTAAAGGATCTTATTCGTTTTGATGGTGGCCCACGATCTGCCAACTTTATGCGCCTTTATACGCCATTACATTCGCTTTTCTCTTTTGCTTCCTTGGTGTCAATGTGACAGAACTATTAATACCGGCGTTGGCCCTTATGTATTTCGGATTAACGGAGTTGTTCATCACCGTATTGGATCTTTGTTGCCTGATGCCGGTAAACGCCCGGAATTTGCTCAGCTATATATTTATGACACAACAAATGAGTTAAGAAATCGATTCGATACATTTCAACCCGATACTCCTTCCGTTGATCAACCTGATCCGAGTATTGTCGAAGCACTAATATCTATGTTGGATATTTGCAACCCTATTGTGCAGCAGTTTAGACTTGCCCGTGATAGACTGCTATCACCTGAGTCACCAGAGGTTGCCATCAGGCTGGTTGGACCGCGAAGATAGATGGCAAGAAGATAGCCTACCAAAGGGCGCCCGAGTTAGCCGGATTGGTAGTTGGTGGTATTTCGCTGAAGCATGCAGATTCGATGTATTGGTTGAGTCGCGATTCACGGGTTTAAAACGCATTTCACCGGTTCATCCACTTCTTATGGCCCCTGCAATACCGCTTTCTTCCCATATGGAGACAAGGGGTTCCATTTGGGAATCAAATTGAAAGACGCCGATGACCGACCTCCTATTAGCCGTCAGAACGCGTCTATGTTGGAGTTCTACTGCTATGAATGCCATTACCGGAAAGGTGAGCCTAATCCTTTCACTTGTTGTGGAAGACTCTCGGATCAGATCGCGGTTAACGCATATTCATGCATCGAGGCAAGCCGGTTGTCTTTCCATTTCTATAATCAAGATAGGCTGAGGTCCGAGACTTATCGGGGCATATCGGATTTGTTGGTAGAGGAAACAATGTGGGAAAAGATGTCAGATCAAAACATTATTGCCACCAAACTTTATTGGTAGTAAGAGATATATGATACAAAATTATCATGACTCTATCGCCATTTGCCGAGCTTATGGTCCACCTCGCTTGTTTACCACATTCACGTGTAATCCCAAGTGGCCGAGATATCGCGCGCTTTCGCTCGAACCAGGTCAGAGAGCCTGCGATCGTTCGGACATGATAACGCGTGTTTACCATATGAAACTCCAGGAATTCATTGGTGATATTAAAGACGGCACATCATTCGGCCCTACCCGCGCAGGTGGCCCTCGTTTCTCTATTAGCTTACAAATAACTAGACATCTTCGCTTCGTTTTGCACATACTAATTCCTTCATTGTTTCCCATACAGTTGTCTATACAATTGAATTCCAAAAGAGAGGCCTCCCGCATGTTCATATACTTATATGGTTAGCTATGTCCGATCGAGATCCTTCGCCTTCTTTCATTGATGGCTTCATTTACATGAGTTGCGGACATAGTCACGATCCATTAGGTTACGCTCTCGTTGAAGAATTCATGATTCATGGCCCATGCGGTGACCTTAACCCTAGATGCCCATGTATGAAAGATGGTCGGTGTTCAAAGCGATACCCTAAGACATTTCGTTCGGAAACAATGCTTGATCAGGATGGATATCCTCTTTATCGGCGCCGTGACGATGGAAGATTTGTTCTTAAACATGGGATAAGACTCGATAATAGATGGGTTGTTCCTCATAACCTTCCTCTACTAAAAAAATTCCAAGCCCATATAAATGTTGAATGGTGTAATAAGACATATCTTGTCAAATATCTCTTCAAATACATAACAAAAGGCCATGATTACGTGATAATGTCTTTGCACACGGTTGGTAATGGCCATAGAGATGCACCGCCGCAGTATGACACACGTCGCGTAGATGCTGGCATTTTGTCAATTCCTAGCTCAACAACTAGGCCATCAGAGGTTGTGCACAACCAGGAAATACCGTCTACCTCGGGTCGCTTGCAACACGTACACACGACAGTCCAATCGATCCAAGTGATGGTAGCGATGAAATAGCCGAGTATATTAGATCACGGTACCTATCAAAGATGTGAAGCAAATTGGAGAATTTTTGTGTTTGATATCCATGGTAGAATGCCACCGAGAACGACTATTTGTTCATATGCTGCATGCATATCCTTACGATCATGAGGAAGTTGATCTAGCCGATATTGTTGAAGATAGTGACTCTAGCAGACTATGCTCATCAATGGTTCGTTGTCAACCAAAGATGTCCATCACCGAGAGTTGACGATTGTGAGTTCCCCACGAAATGGACATGGAACAACTCAAACAAAACCTGGACAAAGAGAAAAAGAGGGACTAAGCTTGGTAGGCTACGTCATATCCATCCCACGGCAGGCGACGCTTTCTACTTGCGTATGCTGCTAATGACTGTTCGTGGGGCTATGTCGTATGAAGATGTTCGAACATACCAAGGCATTATATATCCCAGCTATCATGAAGCATGTCGAGCACGTGGACTGGTAGGTGATGATACTGAATGGGTTTCTTTATTTGAAGAAGCCATTATATGGGCCACCTCATATCAGCTGCGTAGCTTGCTTATGGCGATATTGGCGTATTCTCAAGTCGTTGATTCTCACAGTTTGTTCCAGAAATACTGGAGGTACATGAGCGACGACATTGCGTGTAGGCTTCACCAGTCCATCGAAGCCCGCTGCACCTATGTGCCTGACCATATATTACAAAACAAATTATTGAAAGAGCTAGATATGATGTTCTCTGCCAATGGATTATCGATGTCATCATATGGATTGCCGTTACCATTAGAATCATCGAACCATGAAATTGGCAACAGATTAATTCTCGAAGAATTATCCTATGACAAAGAAGAATTAGCTGCAGAGGCCAAATTTATGTGTGCCAGGCTCAATGATGAACAGCGCTCTATATATGATACAGTGATCTCTGCCCTAATAGAAAATACAAAGTGTTTATTTTTTATTTCCGGTCACGGAGGCACCGGTAAAACATTTTTGTGGAACGCCGTTATTCTTAGATTAAGATCGAGGGGCGATTGTCCTCGCTGTAGCATCGTCTGGGGTCGCATCTTTGCTATTACCCGGTGGTCGAACCGCTCATTCCAGATTTCGCATTCCACTTGATATACATGACAGGAGCATGTGCAATATCAAAAGAGGTACTCTTCTTGGAGAATTAATAGCTAAAACCACTTTAATTCTATGGGATGAAGCTCCCATGACACACATATTATGTTTCGAAGCTGTTGATCGTACATTGCGCGACATCTTATCTGTTGACAACCCAGCAAACGCCGACAAGCCATTCAGTGGGAAACCGCTATTGTTAGGCGGTGATTTCAGACAGGTATTGCCTGTTATTGAAGGCGGCACACGCGCAGATATAATTGCGGCTTCCATTATTAGATCACCGCTTTGGAAATTTGTTGACATATTACGTCTGACCATCAATATGCGGTTGCTCAACCCCTCTTTGCCTATGGAGGAAAAAACAGATATGCAACGTTTCAGCCGTTGGCTCCTTGACGTAGGAGAAGGCCATGTCCCCACTCATTGCCAACCGGGTAGTTCGGACCAATCATGGATTGATATTCCTCACGAACTTCTATTGAAACCAACTTGTTCCAGTGTCATGGCTATAACTGATTTCGTATACGATAATTTCCATGTAAATTACGATGATCCAGTTTACCTAGCTCAGCGGGCAGTTGTCTGTCCTACCAATTCTATTGTTGATGAACTCAATGACTTTATGCTTGTGCAAGCACCAGGGGATGTTAGGGACTACCTTAGTTATGATACGATTGCTAATACAAATGAACAACCTGTTGACATTGATGTTTTATATCCTCCCGAATTCCTTCATTCCATTACCATAAATAATTTCCCGCAACATAAGCTGTGTCTAAAGATTGGTAGTCCTATTGTGCTTCTTAGAAATATCAACCAAAGTTTGGGGCTATGTAATGGTACTCGCTTACTGTTAACAAGGCTTGGTGATCGTGTTCTAGAAGGTAAAATCATGACGGGATCACATATTGGACAGGCCGTATGTATACCACGCATTATCCTTATTGGAACAAGCACAAAATGGCCATTCACTTTGATGCGCCGCCAATTCCCAATTCGTCTCTCCTATGCTATGACCATAAATAAATGCCAGGGACAAACTTTGAACAAGGTAGGCGTTTACCTCAGAAACCATCCTTTCACTCATGGCCAGCTATATGTTGCTCTCTCAAGGGTCACTTCGAGAAAAGGGTTAGCAGTGCTCATTGAAAATGAAGATGGAACGGCTGGTTCGACTACAAAAAATGTTGTGTATCACGAAATTCACCCGTACCTTTAGCTATACCTATGCATACCACCACGCTGCAGCATAGCTTTGGAATCAGTGGATTATGTATATTTATTTATCGACGCCGCATATGATCTTCTTACTGACCATGGATGTCCACAGCGGCTCTTCGCTCTACCTTCTACTGGTTTAAATATCTATATCAGAGTATTATGTTGCATGTCATTCCTTTCAAACTAAGTAATTCCCTTTGTAACCCTGCATTTTTCCGTTGTGGCTACACTTTTCTACATATTTGTTAACCAGATGATTTTCCCTATGCAGATGGACTACACTTTGCTCAAGAACATCACCTGTGGCTCGTGACCGATGGCGATTCGTGTCGAGTGACACGGTTCTCGAATACATTGACGAAAACAAGCCTCAAAAAATACTACGAGTTGACCTTGTTTTTCTTGATGAGCAGGTTAATCAACTGACATTGATTACTTCTTTTCGCTGATTCGGTTATATCGCTAGCCCTAAATGCAACAGATTCTTATTTACAGGGTACCGTCATGGATGCACAGATACCAGAACGACATGTCCCACACTTTGCGCCACTCTTAAAAGAGGATTCCAGATACTTTGTGCGCTTCTTGAGATTCTTTGTTGCGCCCTAACTATCGACCGGTTGACAATGCCCTTATGGCTAGATTCACTGCATACACCAAGGTTTTCGAGGTCTCCCCTATTCCTGACGGGTTCCCAATGTATGCATGTGCCCTAGCATCGTTCGCCATCCTCAAGACAAGGGTGAATAACAGATTACTGCTATCAGGTACTTACCGCTGCCTCGTGACACACAATTAGCCAACACCTTTAAATGTTCGCTGCCTTTTTTCCCCCATGATTAGCGCTGCTTGCTACCTCCTCTCAGATACTATAGGCATCATCACATCTATCTCCCACACAAAAGATGTAAATGTCAAAGGTCTGCCCAAACCAATCCGAAACATCCAGATCACTGACGGAAGGTACAGTTCTTACACACCACATTGTACTTCGTAATTACGCAATGGAATAGCCTGCATAGTTATCATACCAGAATATTATAGCTGCTTATTTCCCACTATATATATTTTCATCTCTACTATCCTATCATGGCTATTCCCATATATACTAATACATCCTTTCCCTTTATAAATAGTGAAAATGCAGATGTCACATTATGGGGATCGCATGCGCTTCAGTTTGATGCCGAAGCAATACAAGCCGAATCCCATCGTGCTCCGGTTGTTTTGCTGTTGGTTGGCCTATTAGTTAAGTTACGTGAAGGTATATACATAACTTCCTTTCTATTCTATTGGTTCGCGATTGATGTATATTAGATTTTTAAAGCTGCTTTTCCTTCCTGCTCTACCATATTGCCTATGCTCGTCAACTCAACGCTTTCTCCATTTTAGGCCAACTCTCTACAGGAAGCACTATCGTAGATGGTACAAAGATCCAATTCTCCCAGAGGTAGCTACTCAAGAACAGTGATCCTTTTCACGATATCTCATCTGATATCCGCTTGTATCATACATATAGCAATACGGTGACTATGCTCCCTATCTCAGATCGACACTTTTTTTCCTATAGCATGAACAACTACTTCATATCTTACATCTGGGAATTCACAGACACCACATAATCCCTTTCAACTTTTTTTGTCAGCGTAATTACCTACATTGCAATACATTTATATATGTGTATCATTCGGCTCACATGTTTTACTCCGCTTGGCATTAGCTTTAGGATACATACTCTGGCTTTCGTATAGCACACAAACGTACAGCGTCTATACTCCTCTTTCACTGTCAATTACTTAGGTATACATCGGCTCCCTGCATCGTTAAATGGACTGGACAACTGCCTATGCAGAAGCCATTGATCGACGCTACAGTTCCAGAGATTCATGATTTAAACCCGCATGATGTCTTTGTGAGTTTTACACTTATTTCTAATCTGTGGTAAATGGTGATCGATTTGTCTCCCACCTTTTACCTATTTCATCACACTTTTCTACGTTTATCGCCTCAGGGAAACATCTATAATCTAACCGTTGTTATCAAAGGCCTAGCTCCAGGTCAACCATGGTGGTACCTAGCGTGTGACCTGTGCAAAAAAAAGAATGTATGAGGGTGAATCTTGCAGTGCTCTAGATGTGGCCTCACCACGGCTAACGCAAGGTTTGCTTCTATACCCTCCAACATCCTGTTCACCTGCGTATGTGTTCCGTTGATCTTCACGTCTTCCCATCTCGTTATTCCCTTACAGATATCGCATCACCATTGAGGGTATTGATCCAGCAGACGTCCACAACCCAGACGCCGTCACAGCTGAATTCATATTCTTTGCTGACATTGGACAACAACTCCTAGGCTGCCCAGTCGGTCCACTTGTCACAGCTGGGCAAGGTATAGAAGACTTCATTCCACCACAGATCATCAGCCTCTACGGAAGACAATACACTCTAAAAGTTTCTGTCACACGCCGTGCCCTCCAACGCACCAAAATCTCATACCAGGTTGACTCCATTTCACCTGCATTGCTTCCCTCACCATCCACTTCCGCACCCCCACAATTAGAATATACACTTAAACCTCTTCCCGCTGATTGTCTTAACAACCCAGAAACACCTCAGCTTCCTCAACCAATCATATCCAAACAGCCATCACCGCTTATCACCAACGTCAGTGCTTCTCAAATCGATAAATCCAGTGTGAATCCCACTGCATCCTATGAAACCTCTCCTACCTGCGGCGACAATATACAAGCACCTTCGTCTCACGGAGAACCGCACTCCACAGGAGCGTACGGCACATCGCCACCGCTAACACCCAGCACTCATGATCCACCGCCTATGACCCTCTCTACAGAGGTATGCACTCCAATCCTAACCTTTGGCTTACATTGTATTACTCATCCTAACAATTTCCTTTCGCTTCACCCTCACAGCGCGTCACTTCCATTGAACCATCCTAAATTTTCCCCCGCTTTTTATATGTGCATCTTGACTGCAGACCAAAAAAAAAATTCTCTATGACAAACATAATACAAACATTATCTTAGCAACACTTCAATAATATTATTCTTGATTCCCTACAGTATATACTTAGCCCAATCTAACTTTATCTAATTTGTTCTACATTGAATTTTGCCATTTTTATATATACTTACGTTATGTCTAATTTGTTCTCCGTTAAATTTAACAGCGATCACATTTGACATGCCCTAATTAACCTAGATTAAATTTTGTCTATACCAAACATAATCCAGACGGCATAACCTTAACAACACTCCACTGCTATTACCCTTGATTCCTCGCAAAATGTTAAAATTTAATTCGTAATGATTTAGCCTAAAAAACAAACAACAACAGATCATACTAAGTATTAAAATTTACAACCCTCATACCCGCTTCCTAACTTTACCTCTGGTTGTTGCGTAATTGTTACACTACCATACCCAGTTCATCTTCCTTTCATACCAAGTTTACCCTAATCTAGATTAGATTTTGTCTATGACAATTGTAATCCAACCATCGTGATCCTAACAACACTTCACCACTATTATTGTAGATTCACTACAAAATATTAGAATTTAATACACAACAAGTTTAATACAGGAAAAAATTAGAACACGACAAACTAAACAAGGTATTAAAATTTAAAACGTTCATGCCCAGGTCCTAATTTTTCCCTAATTTCACATTCTTCTTATACTACTCTACCCAGTTCGTACTTCCTTTGTACCCAGTCTAGATCTATTTTTCCAAAACCCACATTTAAAGCACTCGTTTTTCACAATTGTTTTAATGCTGCCACACGACACATAACAGCGACCTTCTGATACCACACTAAAGACCACAACCCAACTAAAACAGGTTGTTGTTCTATTTCACTTTACAGATATATGCCGTAATTTTTTCCTACCACAGGCCATGACATTTCCTAACACACTCCTGTGTCCTACAGCTCTCACCATGCTTGGACTTCGAACGGGCGCTCAAAAGATCCATACATAGTATCGACATGACCGACCTTCTACCCAAGACATCCATAGGTTTGCTTTTACTTCCCTTTACAAATCTGATTACTCTACCGATATTTTGTTCTATACTACTATATACCGCTTACATCTGAATAACCTCCTCGCAGTATTGTTCAAGAAAAGCACCCTACCAAAAGAAGGTGTTCTCCCGACAAAACAAATTGATTAACCACATCCTGTGTTCCTTATGCAAAACCACACACTAACACGAATAGCACCACACATACCATGCTACCTTTAATAATACATCCATCTGTATTTCTTTCAGGCAACCGCCAGTGCTATCAAAACAGGCCTGCTGTTCCCCTACTTATTCAAAGACATGTATATACTGTCTTTTGCCCACGACTTCACAGTATGCAGCACAACCACACAACCCTCGGACGGCCTCCGGTTGATCTACGATACGTTACAACGCTGGCTTTCTAGCACTCGACCTTATATACCGTTTGTACTGTAACCTCGACCCTAGAACCCATGCCCACATCTACGTTCTTCGATGTTCACAGCTATCAATTTTAGAACTTTCCTGCCTGTACAGAACTACTGCATCCCTGTGTAAAATCCAATAACTTTTCGTATTAACGTTACCTCTGCTGTAACCACTCACAAATACACCTTTACGCTTTACAATTTTCCTACCCACTTGACTGGTTCCCTGATCGTTGGTGACCTGTCGTACCGCAATTCTGACTTTACTCATTGAGCACAGCCGCCGTCCAACACTACGAACCAACCAAATCCTCGCCTACTAGCACCCCAAACAATACGCACTAGCCACGCATCGGCACAGAGCTTTCCAGAGTACAGAGAACGTACCAATCGAGCTTACACTCGCTGCCCCGGCGTTTCGCCCGGCCACATTCCAGCGCCATCGCCCCCAGCTCGCCTAGCCTCTTCCGCCATACCAAAGTAATGCCTCCCCTCCGTTCCCCACTGCCCACATCCACTTTACCAGCCTGTATTTAACACTGACCAACCCTTCTATACACGCCACCTCTTCCAGCACATTAGACATACCGACACAATTTATATATACTAAACCGATAGAAACACCTGTCTAAGAATACGGTTTTCCCAAACGACTTTCTTCCAGATAATATAACGTGCCACACCTGCTCAATCAACCATCTTAGACGCCATTACTAATATATGTTGAGTTGCGCACGATCCCACACCGTAGAAAAAAAACTAACACAAGTTTTTTACGAATCGAATCTACGAAACCGCAAGTCTCTTTTTCAAAATAACCGGCGGAAAGGTCTATTTACGATTTCGCTCTTTTTAAATAAAAAAAATGACAAAAAGACCTAAACGCAATTTCCGATTCATCTATAAATTCTCGACAGATATAAGTTTTTTAAAAAAAACCCATTTCTTTGGAAAATCGCATTGAGAGGCCTAAACATCATTCCAAATTTTCCCTGGATCCAGTCTACAAAAAAACGGCGAATATTAGCCATATAATACCGCCTGGGATAACTGAAAGAGGCTGAAGCCAACTGTCCCCCTAGGCCATTTTTCGAAAAAAAACGTAACAAACAGACCCTCGCCCTCTACGTCTAGACCCTTTCTCCATTTTTCACGAAAAAAAGGTTTTCGCCACCAGAAATATATGTACAACTCTAGGAAGGCTGCCATCACATCTAAGTCCTTTCTCCGTTTTTCTCGAAAAAAAGTTTTTCGTCAGGAAATATGTGTGCGCCTCTAAAAAGGTTGTCATCACTAATAATTTTACGTCCTTTTCCCTCTATACTATTCTCCAACCTCAGTTTTCCACCTCGGTTCCGATATTTCCTAAATAATTCATCGAATAACATATTTCTACAACTCTAACTCTCTATTTTCCCCCGTAACTCGGTTTCTGCTGTTTTCCAAAGTGAAAAATATGTTCAAAATCGCGTTTACGTTCTTTCGTCGATTTTTCCCCACACCCACACAACACGGCGTGCAATAGCACGCAACCCTACCTAGTTGCTATCAAGTCAAAGGGGGTGTATTAGGCAAGGACTCATTTTCAGCGAGAACTTTACAATCTAAACCATGTTCTAGCTAGCATGGCGAGGGTGTTTGTTCATTGGATTTGTATCACACAGGACACTAGTACAGCTGGAGAAGGTCTTCTATTCTTTTTCCACAGTGATCCGATGGTTCAGGTCAGTGTTCAAGTTCTCGCACCCTAACATAGCGAGTGTTCTCAATGCATTTTACATCGGAGATCTTTCTACTGGCCTGAGTTCGTACACTTGTAAAGTGGGAACTAATATGAATGGTTATAGTACCAGCAGTTAGCAGAGTGCAATTTGGAGTTGGCAATTGTCACGTCCCAGGGCCGTCAACAAGTGAATCGCCGTGGCGTGATATCTCAACTCTTGAAGTATGTAAATATCCCATAGCCGCCGGCGAGGATTGTTGTGATGTGAGACAAAGGCTTGAGGAAGAAGAAGCAGGAAGAGGAAATTCTGGTTTCAATTCATTTGATCAATCCCCTTGCTTACTATAGGATGTTGGCTTTTAAGCCCCTTCTTACTCACATTGACATCTGGGTCCCACCCAGTTATTACATTACTGCCCCTTGGAAAAATTACTTGTCCCTAAGCAATAGCATAGCTTCTGACGACGTTGTATTCATAAGAACAATTCTCATAATTCTAGAATCCTATTGCACATAAAGCTAAATTTCAAGTATTGTTGCCTTGCCATCCTCCCATACCACTGAACCATGTCGTATGCTCATTAGATAAAATGGGATGTTTCTTGCAAACAATGGCTTGCAATCCAGTACTCAACCTGCAAACCTATGTATAACGATACGCTTGCCTCCCGGTCTTGTATCCGATGCTTTTTCATTGCTCCTATAAACCTCGCAAGGATGACACACTCAATGAGTAACTCTACAAGTGTGAGCAGATGGTTTAAACATCTATTCCATGCACCAAAACTTCCAAGTGTCTTGATATGCTTCTGGAGTCGGGCAGCAATACTATGCAGTAACCGGGATGTTCGGTATCTAAATGCATCTAGCTGAAATTTAGGTGCGCGAGTCTAAGGTGCGCGATGCAGTGGCACTTCGACGACACGTCTGCCACCACGAAGTCGAGGAGCTCCTCGAAGCAACTCAGCGCGAACTAGGATCGAGGACTGACGGGTCGTCGGAGGAGGACAACATGGCTTCTGGTTGGCCTGTGAGGCGGTGGTTGAAGTGGAGGATCTTCGGCAAATCCTCTCCGTCCACTTCGTTCAGCAGCGTGATCTTAGGAACCCGCTCGGCATGCGCCGCGCACGGTGTCACGGCCACCATGATGTACGACCCCAGCATCAGGCCGCACAGCAGCTCCACCGCCCGCCTCCTCTCCAAGAACTTGTCACCGCTGGAGACGATCGAGTGCGGGCACTTGCTCCTCTCCTCCTGCATAATCAGCCATTTCTCTCAACATGAAGTGAGGCTAAGGATCAAGAGCTCTGATACCAACTGTCACGTCACTTGGCCGTCGACGAGGGAATCCGTGGCGTGAGACCTCAACTCTTGAAGTAGGTAAATATCTCGTGGGCGGCGGGTGATTTCAGACGAAGGCTTTGAGGACGAAGAAGCAGGAAGGGAAAATTCTAGTCTCAATTCATTTGATCAATCCCCTTGCTCCGTATAGGATATGATGTTGGCTTTTAAGCCATTTCTTACTCACACTGGCATTTAGGTCCCACCCAGTCATTACAACAATGTGGCAAAGGAGGTGTTGCTACGACTGTAGTATGAAAAGTACGGTGGAGCGGATTGATCCATGCTTTTATGTTGTCCTCATGCAGAATGGTATTGAGGGTCTTCAGTGTGCCTACTTTGGCCGTTGCATGTGATGAGTGCGTGATGGACTACATGGGATGATGATGTGAGAGTAGAGGTGCAATCGGCTCGGATTCGGTCGGATATTGCTCTTTTCGTATCTGAAACCGTACTTTTTGTCGGATTCGAAATCAGATATGAATAGTGCTGGATACGAATACGGCGTGGATAATATCGGTCACGGATTCGAAGTGAATACGGAGCGGAATCAATATGGTACCGAATATTTTTTGTCGGATATCGCGCGAAAATAGATACCACATATAGCACATAGATCGCAATGATTAATCAACTGTATAAGTTCGAATGCAACAAAACCATCGCATACTGTTTCCTTCTTAGGCAATTTGACTATTTTAATAACTTTTCAAGTTATGATGAAGGAGGTGAAAATTCTCGGGCGCAACAGAAAACTCCGAAATCAGTGAGTCCACAAAAATCAGTGAGGCACAGGCGCAAGACCTACTTCACGGGCACAAGAAGACGGATTGAAAAACAGTTTTAGGATCTATTTCAAATCCGCTCTTCAGCTGAGCTCTCTTGGTGGCACAACCGCACAAGAGAAATAAAAATGGTGAGGCTCCAGAGGTTGGCTAGCCAAGGAAAGGCAACCGGTGAAGTCTGCCGCAACGGAGGCTAGGCGAGCCACCGCCAGAGGCAGCAAAGGTGGAGGCCAGGCCGCCGAATGTGGCATCGGCCAGAGGAGCGATGCGGTGGCTGCGGGAACCAATGCAGTGGGCGGCTCCTGCGGCGCGGGCCGTGCGATGTCGCTTTGTTGAAGTTCTTGTACACCACTCCGAAGGATAGTAGCAAGCTTCTCTTGCTCTTCACGGGCAAGCAACAACCGAAGCTCGTGGCTCTGGCTCTTCACAGGCGTGCGGCAACCGAAGGTGGAAGGCAGCGCCGCAACGTGTCGGGGAGCACTTACGATTATGTATGTGGTTGCCGAATCGGTCGGATATCCGAATATATGCCGGATATATCTGAGAAAAAATTCGAAATATCCCGATTCGACGGATAGTAATATCCCAAATTCGAAGCCGAATTCGAAATAAAGTATCCAAAACAGATACCGAATCCGAGAACTATCTGAAAAAAATATCCGAATCCGATCCGAAGACATCCGGTCGGTCGATCGGTCAAAAATTATCCGATCCGATTACAACCCTGTGTGAGAGTGAGAAATAGTGGATGGGAGATATTGGCATTTTCGATCATCCGACAAAAGGTTTGTTAAAAAAAAAAAGCCGTGTGAGATTCATATGAACTAGAACGTTTCGGCTAGATATAATTGTCCAGTTATCTTTGATATATAAATCTACTTCTTATAATTGAAATACAATTATATTTATTATACAACTATAATAGCTATATATGATTAATCTACACTGCTATAGTATATCCCCACCAAAATAAGTGATCGAGATTATTCCATTTTTCTTTCAATTAATATGAGTGTTTTTAAGTTTGTTCTTTTTAAGATTATTGTGAGATTTTCTGGCCTTTAAAACGAATGAGGTGACTTAAATATTACCGATTATTTTTATTTATACGTAAATTAGTACCGTACTTTGTGAGTGCACTCACCAAATTATATAGGCTGGGAACATCTAAGGGTTCATCGTTGTCTTAGGGAATGTTTGCTACTACTGATTATTTTTTGAGCGGTAGTCTGATCTTAACGAATTAAATTAATGGATGAGCTGACGGTGGTTCTCAATGTTACCCATGGCTAAAAACAAAAGCTACTGTAAACATTAGGGGGGAACGATTCCTTGTTTCCACGCGAAGCGGACATGTGTCATCTATCGTATCTTTTGCGATAGGGAGATAATTATATTTGTAAATGTACATGTGGAGTCTAGATTTTAAAAAAAAAAGGTACAGGTTGTCTAGATTTTTTTAAAAATACATGTTGTTTGTCATATCTTTCGTGGTAGAGAAGATGGTCCAATTTGTATGTGTGTGTGTATATATATATGGGTCTAGATTAAAAAAAGGTACAAGAAGCTAGGTAATGATGATTTCAGTGAAAAGTAGTGGACGGGAGATATTGGCATGTCCAAGCATCTGACAAAGGTTTGTAAAAAAAAAGCGTTCAGGGATTCCTATGAATTAGTATTGTCCTCGGTCCTCACTCACACTCCCAAATTATATAGGTTTGGAACATCTAGGGTTTCATCATTGTCTTGGGGATGATTGAACTACTGGTTTTTTTGAACGGTAATCTGCTCCTAATAAATTAAAATTAATGGATGAGCTGATGACGGTTCTCAATGCTGCCCATGGCTAAAAAAAGCTACTGTAAACATTAGGGGGGAAACTATTCCTTGTTCCAATTACTTTATCCAAAAGTCCATCTTCTTCGTACAACAACAAGAGTAAAAAAATAAAATAAAAACTACTTTCACAAAACATTCTATCCTTCAGATGAAAAGCATGGTGGCTAGCTCTACATGTTGAGTAATTACCGACAACTTCGCATCATTCTTTTTTTCTAAGGCAGATATTTTTTTAAAAAGCAAGGGTGTCTTTCACTCGGAAATTTTGGAATACAGTACAAATTACGGGCTGTAATTACAAATCGATACAACATGTTTGCGTATTTACAAAAAACCCAATCATACCCGGAATCTGAAAATCCGTTTACGCATACCCGGAAAATCAAATTCCGGCAAACCAATAACCGGAAAATCAAATTCCGGGTATGGGGGTCCCACCCCATACCCGGAATTTCAATTTCCGGCTACACCATTACCGGAAACTCAAATTCCGGGTATGGGGTGGGCCCCCCATACCCGGAAAATGAAATCCCGGGTAAGGCCTGCCTCCTGCTGCTGTCGGCTCACGCGTGCGATTGATTGACAATTTCCGGGTCCCGTGCGCACACAAATATTCTTTTCATGCAAAGCTCTTCGTCCCAATCGCTAAAAGTGATGCATGCATTTGTTCCCTCACGCGCCGATGCATGCATTTGTTCGATAAAAGTGACCGCTCTGCACACGTGTTAGCAACGCAACGGCGCAATTCCGACCCGTGCTGGAGCAGCTCATTTTTTTGGATTGATGTGATGCGCCGAAAGCTGTGAAGGACGTTTGATTTGCTCGTTTGCTCCCTCACGCGCCGAAAGCAGCTCGTTTGCTCTATAAGTGACGGCTCGCACGCAGAGCATTTGAACCATACGCAGAGCGAGAGCATTCGTCAACTTGTGAGAGCGTTGAGAAAAGAGAGAGCTCGTAGAGAAGAGAGCGTTCTGAGCCGTTTCGTTTGAAAGCAAAGACGTGATGGCGGCCATTGCAGTCCCGGAGCTACTCAGTGACGAAGTCGATGCCCTACATCGTGCGAGGCCAATTTCTGCAGGAACTATGGTCCGACGTATTACTAATTACGTGCCATCACTTTTTTTGAAGATGCATAACCACTTTGTCGTTAATGTTTCAGTTGGACCCTCTTGCAAGCCGATCACTGCACAAGATAAAAAAGCTGGACTATCGATTCCACATTCGACTAGCTCGTGCAGGTCTACTACCATTTGCGCTCCTCATGGATGGGGCTCAGCTCGCAGGAGGCTTGACCACGCCCATGCCTGCCATTGATTGTGCACTTCTCACCGGTCTCGTCGACCGATGGCGGCCAGAGACACACACCTTTCACTTACCGTTCGGTGAGATGTCTATCACTTTGAAGGATGTGGCCATGCTAACCGGCACGCCCATCGTGGGCGGTACTGTTGGTTCTTCCTCGACCCAGCAAACAGCAATTTCTGCAGTACATCGGGCAGAGGTATTACATGACATAACGTTATTTCATGTCTGTAATGTACACGATATTATGGACTCTCTTAATCCGGAGTTCATGCAGGTTCGGTGTCGCATACGAACAGAAGGAAAATGGTGTCTCCATGACTTGGCTACAGGGATTACAGGAATACAATCTATGCCCTCCGATGCGCACGAAGATACTGGTGGGCGCCACTACGAAGTGTACGCATTACTTGTGGGTGGTGTCATGTTCACGACGCATCACGGAGACATCATCTTCCCAAGACATCGTGTGGATTGCTCGTCAGTTAGGCGGCAACCTTAATGACATCCCAGCCTACAGCTGGGGATCTGCGGTCCTAGCGGACACCTACCGTGGTTTGTGCGATGCATGCAAACGGCATACTTACAGGGGCACTATTACTGGATGCCTGCAACTCCTTCAGATGTGGAGTTGGGAGTACCTTCCGATCTCTCGGCCAGAGGTACGTAGGAGGTACTACCCTGTTGTCGTACAAGATGACATGCCGGAGGCCACTCGCCCTACAATGGGGCACCGTTGGATGCACGCCAAGCTACGATGGTTGTCGGCTGGTGACCACGCGAGCTACATGCGTGTTATCGCCGACTTGGACTTGCTGACCGCAGAACATGTCACCTGGGATCCATGGACCATGGAACGAGCCGAAGAGCTTGCGACTGACGGCCGTATCTCTTCTTGTTGCACGGTCGACCACGGCCTGTGGATGACTACGTGCTTCCTTCTGTACATGAACGTGGTCGAGGTATACTCGCCCGAACGGATCCAGAGGCAGTTCGGGTGGCGGCAACTAGTCCCTGTTCCAGCACCGCGGGACGCCGGGGACTCTCATAGGTATGCATTTAATTATTTTAAATATTTGCCCCCTATATGCAAATTTCAAAATCTTACGTCCTTGCGATTATAGGAGAAGCACGAAGGGAAGTGGGGCCGCAGTGAACTGGACCGTCGTCCACGCTCCGCATATTATACGATGGATGGACAGAGCGTTTCAGGAGGTTGTCCATCCCTCTGGGCCATATGACCCTCTGGAATATGACAACTACCTTAGATGGTACCGTGCCCGCACGCGTCCCACTTTACTGAGCGGGGAGGTCGAGGTCGAGGAAAGAGCCATGGACTATCCAGAGGACCGAACTCGACAAGTCCATATTTTGGTACTCCCAATATCGTACTAATGCCTTTCGTAAATTTCTCTACCTAAGTTCTAATACCCCCATACTACCATGCAGACCCAGGAGGCATCGGAGCTATATTCCCAAGCGGATCAACTTGCGGCCCAAACTGCAGGCACCTCTAGCTCCTCGTCACCAGGAAATCAGATGAGACGGTACCTCGCGTCTAGGGGGTCCCGAGTCCTCTCGGCGATCCGTCGTCTTGGAGGATCTTCGCGTCCTCCCGCGCGCAGCTATGAAGATGCTCCCATGGACCCCGCCAGAACTCACAAAGCCAGCGGTCTGCGACGAAGTCGTCCCTCCGGTCTTGGCGTGCCGACGCCGGGCGTCGTGCATCCACATCCCATGCACCGAGCCATTCATCGCGACGTCGTTCGTCCCCCGCTGAAGTACCGGTGCGCCTTCGCACACCATGACGAAGGACCCGGTCCTTCCTCACGACCGGAGGTGCCCCATTTATCACACTCGTTCGGGACAGACATGAGTCACACACAACACTGGAGCGAAGCTGGAGATTTTGAGTTTGACTTCATGTCCGCCCCTACCTTCACTGCTGGGCTACTTGCTGGTGTGCAGCAGCATGGACCTCCTCCCTACGAGGCGGGGACCTCACATGGAGCGGCGGACGACTCTATCTGGCAGCCCCTAGGGACAGAGGATGCAAGTGCATGGTACAACCAGGTCCATGCGAGCGGAGGACAGTACACATTCCAACCGGGCCTCCTTCCACAAGATGAGCATTTCGACCAACCGGCAGGCACGGGGAGGTACGGGCCATCACAGGCCGCGGGACGGAGGGAGACACATGCCCCAGACTCATACACCCCAGAGGACTTCACTAGAAGGCGGGGTGGACGACGCCAAGGGAGACAATGACATTTTTTTACAAGATCAGAACATCCCAAAATCCAAGAAATATGAATAAAGTGATTTGATTTTTAAAGCGGGTTTGATTTTTGAATTAAGGACTTTTAAATACCCAAAGTAATACATTAAAGAAACACATGCAAATATGAAACAACATACTAAAGAAAATAATATTATAAAATAATAGGACACATAGGATGCATAAATATAATTTTTACAAAATTTTTGCAATTTATTACATAGCTCAAAAATTAAAAAACTGTAATAAAATCTGTGAACAAAAAAATTTCTACAAAATTTCGAAATCGTTAAGACCACTTTTGAATCAATTGAACTCACGACTTCACCTGCGACCAACAACTAGCCAAAATGGTCATATAAGCTTTTTGGCAACCAGTAAAATATCTTATATAAAGGAAAATAGTGAAGATAGTTCACTAGCATTATATGATATATGTACTACCATAATCTGGAGAAACATTTCGTTTATAACCTTCTTCACATATAAAACTTGTTGCCGCAAATACCTTAGGTGAGCACAAACTGCACGAAAACCATATTACTTAAACCTTTTCGACAATATGTAATGTATGTCGTCTAAATGTAAATTTGAAGGTAAATGTTAAAAAATAGCTGTTTAGTACGCATAATACCATATTCCAGAATAATATGTCAATTATAAATTGCCTTTTTTATGAATCCTACTAAAGCAAGAACCGTAAACGTTCACAAACTGTGCAGTTTCAGAAATACTTAAGCCTTTTCGGTGGCTTGTAAAACTACTGGACTAAACATAAATTTTGGGGAAAATAGTCCAGAAACATACCCTGGTATATGGGCAACAAAAGCATAGAAAAACATCTCAATTACGATTTGCTTGTCATATAAAATTCGTTAGAGCAAAATCCCTTAAATGTAAATCATTCGGTTCTCCATTCTCGCCGATCTCGTGTAACGTGAACTTAATAATACCACGTAAGCCTTTTTAGAAATAAATATAATGAATCATCTAAGCCCTAAAATTTATAAAATCAATTTAGAAACGTCCACCAAAGTATAGACTACCATAATATGTACAAATCATCTTATTCCGTTATGCTTTAAATATTAATCCTGTTAGCAGAATAACCTAAAGTATTATGATTGCCAAACTTGGTAATGTGAGTTAATGACTCCATAACAATGAAGAAATCTATAATTAAGATGTTTGTATTACGTAACCTTATTAAAAAGCACGAAGATATAAGCAGGAACCTATCATAATAGGTCTAGTGTATTCAAACTAAATCTTATGCAATGTTAATTAAGAAATGAATACTATTCACATGATCATAAAGCAAATCTGTTAAATTGAGTTCAACATTAAATGATTTTACATATTTGGGTTTATTATGATCCCGGAGACACATAAAGATTTACTTAATGATGTTAAGAATTATATTGTCTATATGAGCAATAGTGTCCATAATGGTGTATTTGTTTCTTTCTCGAGGAACGGGTATTATTGAACACGCCTTAGACAGATCCCAAGACGAGTCTTGGGGTGGAAACATTTGTTGGAGGTGTACGAATGATGTGCTGGTTGGGGTTGTCAATCTACATATGGTTATGCAACCCAAATGGCACACAATGGCCAGGGCTACCAACCTGCACCATAACATCATTTGCTCGGACGGGACTATTGATCCAAGCAGTATCCGGTTCGGAAACCGCAGAGCCATTGCGGACAGAGTATCAACTTCAACGCGATCTGGTTCGCAACTCGGAAGAGATCCGATCGATGGGTTCTCAAGCGCCATCCTAGCTGTGTTCGGAACCACAGAGCAATCTCTAACATAACCCTCATTGTCTTGCAAACCCAAATGAGTCATGGACTCCGGCCTCCACCCTAGCATGGTTTGAGTCCAAAGCGGGATGCGCGTGTTGTCGTTTGATCAAAAGCGGGATGCGGCGTGTTGTCGTTCGATTTGAAAAGCGAGGTGCGGCGTGTTGTCGTCTCGGCCGAGCGGCGTGGTGTCGTCTCGATCGATAAAGGTAATAGGTGTGTGACAAAGCTAGTAGGCGATGTAGTATATAGGTGCAGATGAAACACATCACGCAGCGGATGATGTACCAAAGTTAGGTATTCTCGACTTTTGGACTCGGATAACCACTACCGGTGGTCCAAATCAAATCGGTGGTCATTTGTCAAGATTTATAAATGCAATCAATCCTTCGCCTTTTCACTGGCGGGAAGCGGCGTGTTGTCGTCTCAGCCCGAGCAGCGTGGTGCCTTGCCACGTCCCCAGGCCCCCCGCCCGATCCACCTCTGACGGGCACGTGTCCCCCTTTACACGGGGACGTGGCCAAGCCCCCCATTCTATGTCACAAAATCACTTAGATGCAGACCAGTCACCTATCATCAAAGCTGCACGACCTGCCACTACACATCATGAAAGCTGGATGACTTGTCACCCATCGTCAAACCTGCACGACCAGTCACCCGTCATCAAAGCTGCACGACCTGCCACTACACATCATCAAAGCTGCATGACCTGTTATGTCCCCATACCAGAAATTTCACGTTTCGCAAAGGTCATGACAGTCGCATGCAAGTAATTTGGATGGTGGTGGCAGGGAATCTCACGGGCGATCATCGCGCGCCGAAAGCACCGATCGACAGCGCGTTCCTATGAGTTGTGTCCTTCCTTTCCCTTGCTATAAATCCTTTGCGGTGGCATTGTAACGTTCACAACAGCAGAGAGCGTGTTGGCAAGGCAAGGCAAACAGAGAGACCGGAGACGAGATATTAGTGTGTTGGTACTCATAGCTTGTTGAAATTTTCACAAAGTTCAAAATTTATTTTTATTTCATTCGGGATTCTCATATTGCAGGTAATCTTCAGGAAGATTTATTGGCACATTGCTCCAGCTTTATTGAACTTTGCATGCCTTTGAGAAGGTTAGTTAGAAATCGTCATGAGTGTGTATTATTTTTGTGTTATTAGGGTATGTAGTACATTAATAGTGCGATATTTGGTACAGATGGACATGCCTGTTAAAATTTATTTCGGAGAACGGCCCGTAGTTTTGCACGGGAGAGTCGTGGCGTTGATAACTGCTCACACGTAGATAGCACAATAGCCACCCGAATGAACTCTGGCGGCTCAAATCACATGTCATCGCTCTCTGCGTGTGAACCTTGAGGCGCACGTGAGTTCGTTTCGATGGGGTTAAATCCACGGTTTGTCCCCAACACTCGATGGTTGTGTACACGCTCTTCCCGTTACGGAATGAAAGCGCGTGGGCTTTGTATGTCCGCAAAGCGGGTGAAGAGAATTTTGAGGTAGGAGTATACGTGGAGATATTGCCACGGCACGAGCCCGGAGAGGTGGCCTCTACCTCCCGAGCAGTAGAACATGACATATCACATGCACCACCCGAACCATCAATTGTAGAGGAGGGGGCATCGGGGGGAGGCGAAGAAGAAGCTGAGGCGGCGGAGGTGGATGGGGAATGCATGGATGATGAAGACGGCGGAAGCGGGGATGAAGAAGCGGCGGACAATGATGACCCAACACCGGCTATACAATACTTCAGGGCCATCGGTCAGTTGGATTGTACCCTCACGGATTACAGTAACATATCCGCATTGGGGTACTCCCAGAACGATGTCCAAACTGGCCAACGTTTCCGTAACAAGGCGGAGGCCATTCACTTTCTTAGCAATTATGCCGTCACGACAAGACGGGAGCACACTCGTCTCCGGTCGGAGCCCTCCTCGTATGAGGTGAGGTGCACGAAGTTCCCGGATTGTCCCTTCTATGTACGGGTTCACAGACCCAAGCACGAGGACTACTTTGTCATAAGTAGAAATAGGCCTCATACGTGCACGGAGGAGTCCATAAGGAACATGAACCGACTTGTGGACGCGAGGTTCATAGCTCAGCTCCTCGTGACCATTGTTGGAACGGACATAGGGATGACTCCCCGTAAAATTATCGAGGAGGTCCAGACTAGAACTGGGATGGTCATCACGTACCATACGGCATGGAGAGCGAAGCAGAAGGCATTGAAGATGTTGTTCGGGGGATTCGAGGAGTCTTTCAACTATGCCCCTAGGTTGCTGCGGAAGATCGCCATGACGAACCCGGGCACTCAGTTCGCAGTGGCCGATGAGCCCATCATACTAGAAGATGGGTCCATCAGCTCGGCGGACCGGTACCTCATAAGGATATTCTGGTCATTCGGTCAATGCATCGAAGCTTTCAGGTATTGTAGACCACCATATGCGTGGGCCAGGACATTCCTTAGTGGAAAGTTCCACGGACGGCTGGCTGACTTTCGGACTGGCGATGCAAATAACCAAATCCTCCCGGTGGCGTTCGCTCTCGTCGAGAGCGAGAACAATGACAGTTGGTTGTGGTTCCTGACTCTACTCAAGAGCCGGTCGTCGGTGACCGACGGTAGCGTATCGTTGTCTCGGACAGAACAAAGGCATCCTCCACGCGTTGGATGTCATGCACGACAGAGACATCCTCCGAGACTAGCTGGCCCGATGTCGAGAGAAGATGGTGCATGCGCCACCTTGGTGCGAACCTGTACACAAGGTACAAGAACAAGGCCCTGGTCAAGAGATTCAAAGCTATGTGCCTGCAGAACCAAACACACAAGTTCAACGCGATATGGACGCAGCTACACGAGACCACACAGAAGATGATGGAGGACGACCAATCCCAGGAGCAGCAACTCCGTTCGCAAATGGTGGGAGGCCAGACCGTGGTTTCTCGGACTCGGCCCACCTTCAGCAAATGGATCGGGGAAACCAAATGAGGCGGTGGCGCTACTCCACGATTACCGACGGAGCGAGGTATGGGCGAACCATAACTTAACACAAATCATCTCACCTTCTTGTATTCATTTCCATACTGGTAGCGAGACACCATCATAGGTACAACGTGATGACAACGAACATAGCGGAGGCGTTCAACAACGTACTGAAGGGTGTGCGCGCTCTTCCGTTGTGTTCAATCATTGAGCTCACATTCTACCGGGTGGCTGATTACTTCCGAGATCGCGGTAACGTGGCCGAGGCATGCGTCACCGCGTACGCACCGAGAGTGGAGAAGATGCTCGCGGAGAGAAGGAAGAAGGCGCACTTCCACCGCACAAGGATTTATGACCTGGGGACGAATAAATTTGAGGTCATGTGCAAGCGCAGACATGCATCCGGGTATCTCGCGGGGGACACCGTACAACAATGTCAGCTAGGGGGCGAGCAAGTGACGTGCACGTGCAACAAGCCGAAGTTTCAACACATTCCGTGCTCCCATGTGCTCGCCGCATGTCGCGACATGGGTGGGAACGATGCATCACAGTTCATCTCGCCTTACTACACCGCGCATGCTTTGAAGAACACATGGCGTCCTAAGATGAGTTCGTTCACAATCGGAGCGAACTACAAGATTATGGAAGGCCCAACCTGGAAACCATATCCCGCGACTAGACGCACACAACATGGGAGGCCAAGGGCACCAGTTGCAAGGTGACATGGGCGCGGTGATCGCGGTGGACGGTTTGCGAAAATGCAAATTATGTAAACAACCTGGGCACGATCGTAGGAGGTGCCCCAATCCACCCAGTATGTAGTCATTTGGCTTTGATTATGTGTGAAATGTTCTCTGCCCCATCATGTCAAATCACTCTTGTGTTGCTAAATTTGAAATAAATCGATGCCAGCTTTCTCTGAAGTTGTCTTTCTTAATTTATTGCATCTACTAGTCTTGTCAAATCACTCATGTGTTGTCATCTTCGTAATACAGTGATGCCAGCTTCTCTTAAGCTGTCGACATTTTTAATTGTAGCTCGCAGTAATGTCAAATCACCCATGTCTTGTTCGTCTGCACACTTTCTCATAGTGGACGAATAGACGACGCACACCACAACCTTCGCAATGCGATGTGACAGCAGGCTACTTTCAGCTTTCTCAAAATGATTCGACAAAACTCTGCAGACCACCAAGCGACACAGCACTACCCATCTCAGGCCGACAGTGGGTGACAGGTCGTGCAGCTTTGATGATGGGTGACAAGTCATGCAGCTTTTCTTAGAAAGTGACAAGTCCCCGTGTAAAGGGCGACACGTGCCCGTCAGAGGTGGATCGGGCGGGGGCCCTGGGGACGTCCTCATTCATGCTGCGGGGGGCCTGGCCACGTCCTCGTGTAAAGGGCGACACGTGCCCGTTAGAGGTGGATCGGGCGGGGGGCCTGGGGACATCCTCGTTCATGCTGCGGGGGGCCTGGCCACGTCCCCGTGTAAAGGGGGACACGTGCCCGTCAGAGGTGGATCGGGCGGGGCCCGGGGCGTCCTCGTTCGTCTTTGCGGGGGCTGCCACGTCCGTGTAAAGGGGACACGTGCCGCCGAGGTGGATCGGGCGGGGGCACGGGGCGTCCTCGTTCGTCTTGCGGGGGCGCCACGTCCGTGTAAAGGGACACGTGCCGCCGTCGAGGTGGATCGGGCGGGGGGCCTAGGGACGTCCTCGTTCGTGCTGCGGGGGGCCTGGCCACATCCCCGTGTAAAAGGGGACACGTGCCCGTCAGAGGTGGATCGGGCGGGGGGCCTGGGGACGTCCTCGTCTAGAGGGGGGACGTGCCACTACACATCATCAAAGCTGCATGACCTGTCACACATCATCAAAGCTGCATGCAAGTAATTTGGATGGTGGTGGCGGGGAATCTCACGGCGGCAGTCGTGCGGCTTTGATGATGGGTGACACGTCGTGCGGCTTTTCACGAGAGGATGCCGGCCGCCAAAATGGACAAGTCTTTGTAGTGTGTGGAGTAACCCTCACCACCACTATAAAAGCAGTCCGAGGGGTAGACATCCAACACACCAAACCAAAGAATAAACGTCACCGAATCTACACAAATTAGGGCACAATGTCGTTTCATCGCCTCTTGACAGCGAAGTCATCCCGCCGAATATCCGGATGGGAGTTGCGTCGGCGCCCGATTCTCACGGAGTTGCCCGACCCAAATGCGATGCAACCTACGGCGAAGATGATGCAATCTACCCATGGAACACGGCCGCGCGCGCTCACTCTTCTTGTGCGCACCTACAAGGTAAACCTATTGGTGTCCACACAATCTGAGGTAACACTACTATCTCATGCTTCGTTCTTTCTTTTCTCGGGACAAGGACCGGTGTTGCTTCTTCCAATGGATCGACGGGCCGAACGACGCGACTATTTAATTTCTACAAGCGCCACGACGCCAAACCCGCCGCTGAGAACTTCACCCGGTGGGAGGCGCCGGGATATGTACCTTTTCTAGATCGACCGAGCTTAGGGCGTGTGCAAGGGGCCAACCGATCGGTGAGTTTCATGCGACATACTCATGTTAAACTCACAAAGTAGTAGTGCTAAACCAGTTCATCGCATTACAGAGTTCAAAAGGACATTCAAGTCAGCGGAGGAACCTCCTCCGGGGCACCAAAGCCCCGACGTTATGCGTACATGGCCTTGAGGCGATGGTTGATACCGCCACGGTGATCTAGCGAGCCGCGATTCTACTGGGGTGCCCTTGGCCGAGGATGAGCGGTCTTTGGTACTCAACCGGGTGGACCCGAGACGTACCACCCACATCTCGGGCAACCTGCATGGGATAAGCGGGGAGCAACCCTCTCCGTGGTGCCACTACCGCCGGAAAAGCCAAACCCGAGTCGCCTACGGTGTTATGCAAGCACCAAGGCGGGCATATCAGATGATCGAGGCACGCTTAGGTTGTTCAAGGATAAGCCCAACACAAAGCTCCGCACCATATAGTGGAGTGCGAGAGAAAGCAGGCGAGCGTCTCGCATGTTTCGCCAACGCCAACACAAAGTGCAGGAGGGTTCCTCTTCTCGAAGAAGGGACAAGGGAAGCAATGATCGAGGTCCGCAACACGCATCAAATCCTTGACTCGTTCGCAGACCATCCGGAACCCGTGGTATTAACATAGGGACGCTGCGAATCGGGATGAAATGCCCATATGGGAGGTAAATCCACATAAACAACAACCAAAATTTAAGTCTTATACACCGAGACGTCGGCATAGGCCACCCAATCGGCGGCAACCGGGAGAACAAGCGGAACCCCATGGAGTTCTTTCATAGTAGGGATTGAGCGGTGTCCGATGACCGGTCGCAATACTAGAACCGTCCGTAATATGCGAAAATGTATGACATCATTCAGTTGTACCCGGATAGGCGGAACGATCATTTGTTCCACCATGACGACAATGCTTTTCGTTAGGTAGTTAAATCCATTGTTGTAATGCCCTTGTAATATCATCTAATCTATTGCTTATTTTATCACCTGAACTTTCGGTGTATGTGCCCTTATATATGTATTGTTTGAATTTTAAAAAATTCCTCATATCTTAAAATAATTTGAAATTTTTATGGTAATATCACTGATATATCAGGAACCTCCATAAAGAGTGTCAAAATTTTTCGACGTCGTAAAAGTTTCCATGGTTTCGTGGCCGCAAGTGCTTTTTCCGATTTTCGCAACAAAATGCCGAGGCAACGTCCGGCTATCTCGCCCATACGTAAGTGGTAGCCCGCATTGCGTAGGCCGCCCTTCATTTTTTCTGTATTTTTTGGACCATGTCCGGCCTGTCCCGCGGGGCTACGAAAACCCCTAAGTGGCCACGATTACCGTCGTTTCGTGCCTGCGAGTGCCTTTTCCGATTTTGGTAACAAAATGCCGGGCCAACGTCCGACCATCTCGCCGGCACTGAAGTGCTATGCCACGTTGCGTAGGCCGCCCGTGCTTTTTCCCGTCATTTTTCGGCCATATTCGACAAGATTTACAAATTTTTAAAAATTCAGACAGTTTCAAAAATTCATAGAACTTGATCATTATATGAAAGTTTTATAGGAACATTAGTGATGCATCATCATAACCATGGACAAAATTTTAAAATTTTCTAACGTGGTTTGTTTCATCTTTCATTCGGTTCAAACTTGTCGGTCAGCGTTTTATCAGGACAGTTATATTGTTTGAATTTTAAAAAATTCGTCAGATCTTAAAATCATTTGAAATTTTTATGGTAATATTACTGATTTATCAGGAATCTCCATAAAAAATTTCAAAATTTTTTGACGTCGTTACGGTCCTTTTTTATTTTTATCGTGAGCGTCTTGTCTTGGTCTCGAACGAAAATCAAATTCCGGGTATGGGGCCCACCCATACCCGAATTTGAAATTCGGTAATGGCATAGCGAATTTGAAATTCGGGTATGGGGTGGGGCCCCATACCCGAATTTGATTTTCCGATTATTGGTTTCCGGAATTTGATTTTCCGGTATGCGAAACGGATTTTCAGATTCTGGGTATGATTGGGTTTTTTGTAAATACGCAAACATGTTGTATCGATTTGTAATTACGGCCCGTAATTTGTACTGTATTCCAAAATTTCCCTTTCACTCCAACCTGTAGGGGGCATCGGATAGTTCACTTGGAATCAATCCTCCAATTAAAGTCTGCAAGTTTCCTGCGATTCTACGCTTCCACGTCACCCTTTATGCCATTTTGCGAAGACCCCCCTCCGTTTCTTCAAATTACGAATAGGTCCCTGCAAATTACAAATAGATCCTTCGTAATTTTTTGTTAGGGAAAAATTTCCTTTTATTAATCGCGTTTGGGTCCTCGTATGCCGCTTTTACAAAAAAACTCCTGTTAAATTCAAATCGCGAGCAAGCCCTTTTCTAATTTTTCGGGATAGCGAACAGGTCCAAAAACGTAACATTTAGGCCCTTTCTTTTTACGTTTAGGTCCTTTCTCCGTTTTTCTCAGGAAAAAATGTTTTTGTCACTAGAAAAATATGTTCAGCTCTATCTCTAGACTTTTTCCCTCCGTTCTTTCCGGAAAAAATATTTTTATGCTCCGTTTTTCCTCGTTTTCCCAGAAAAAATGTTTTCGTGGTCCGTTTTCCCAAAAAAAACGTGGCCCGTTTTTTCTCCGAGAAAAACACAAATTTGTTTTTCGCTCACGCGCACGACGTGCGCCGCGTTTAGTCCTTTCTCCATTTTTGCAAAAAAAATATTTTCGTGCTCCGTTTTTCCCGGAAAAAATGTTTTCGTGGTCCGTTTTTCCTCGCTTTCCCAAAAAAAAACCGTGGTCCGTTTTTTCTCTGAGAAAAACACAAATTTGTTTTTCGTTCACGCACGCGGTAAAATTTGTTTTCGTGATCCGTTTTTCTCCGAAAAAACATAAATTTGTTTTCCGTTCACGGGCGCGGCGTGCCGCCGCGCTTCCTTATCTAGTAACTTCGATGTCGTCAAGTTGAACTACATTGCTCTTTATACTACGTTAACAGGTACACCGTACACGACGATAAATAAAATACAACGATATGTTTAGATCTAATAGCACCAACAAGAAAACCCAGATACATATATACCTGAAGACAAGTACAGATCTTCTAAGTGTAGTGTATGACGCAAGATCCATCCATGACCATCTCTCAGAGCCTTTAAAGTTCACATGAGCTGCTGTCCGTACGCAGAAAACCTAAGCTGGCCATCTTAATTTTATCTTAATTTTATCTTTGGCTGCACGCATCCGTGGTCGGTCTCACCCAGTCACATACCGTTCATTTCTCCTCTCCCCTAAGGGTCATGTATAGTTATTTTTTAGTATATAATACAGTTAAAATTTTGAAACTTTAACTTTTAATATCTTTTTTATTATTTAAATTAGATACATGAAAATAATATATGTAGATTTGTCTCAAAAAGTATTTTTATAATATTATAATTTATTGGCTTTTATAAATATATTATAATAAAAATTAGAGAGGTGTTTCCATGCTTTTCTTTTTAACAGTTGTACAAATATTAAAGCATGAATGAAAGGAAGATAATTATTATTTACCCCTTCACTTACTTTAAGATTTGTACAACTTATATTAGAAGAAAATCTAAAGTACACTTCTAAAAATTAGTGATCAAAACTATATTTTAGAGTCCGTATCGTGACGACTACCAGTGATCTACAAACTACCAAGCACCCGGCAAGGGAATCGACAAAGGCACCATTAGTCCGTTGCATCTGGTCGCCTTCCTGCCCAGAGATGCCGCCTCTCTGAAACCTCTGTAGCAAAAAGCGTGGTCACAAGCCACTCTCGATTATCCTAGTCCAATTAGTAAGACATCCGATTAGTGATAGTAATTAAGATCAGGTTATACTTCTAATTGCTCGTGGATTTCGACTTCAAAGTTATACGCTGGAGATGTACCTCTTATCGATGTACCCATGTCATAAATATGGATAGATGAGCACTTGCCAAGGAACGAACTCTTCATGCTGCTGATGAAACGAAGTGAAGTCACGGCCAGTCAGTGCTGTAGAAACCGGACACCCTCTGACTTGCAGAGGGGCGTAGCAGTAGGCGTCACAGCTTCTGGATTTTCGCCATTTCCATGCAAAAATTTTCAGTGGTCCTTAGCTGGTAACTTCGATCCTGCACGCCTCGCCTGCCTGTGACGAGCGATTTCATGGACATGTTATTTCTTCTCGAGTCTGGATGCATACATGCATGGTCCTGGGCCAGTGGGCCATGTACACCCTCCTGACGCACTTTTTTAAAAAATCTGAAATCCGATCTATGTGTAAATGAATTTATAAAACTGGTTCTGTTCCTGACAATAAAAGCAGCGGCAGATGACACGTGTCACCTATCGTGCTCCCATATCTTGGCAATACGTTAACAGCGCGACAATGGCCTCCACCTCGGCAGGTCAGACAACCAGCGTGGTATGATGGAGCCCATTGACCTGCCGAGTTCCTCTTTCTCAGTAGGAATTTGTCGTTCACATCTAATTAATTAATCAATAAATCACTTAGTCCCTTAAGCAACAAATCACTTAGTCGCTTAATTAATCAATCTCTTAATTAGTCATTGACTTAGTCACTGAATTAACTAATCATCCTGGCTTGCCTGCCGAGGAAAGGGTGATCGATAGGTCGGTATGATCCTACCGAGCTACCGGTTCACAACATATACTGCAGAGCTCAAGGTACGACACAACTCTTCTGCCGCGGTCGGGCCTTCCGCAACGTCGATGAGATATCGTGATACAAGAGCGTAGAAGACATATATCGTTTTTGCAGTCGGAGATGGAATTATTTTATAAATTCGTTCTTACAGACATTATATATTAAAAAAGAAGTGAGTCAGGATTTTTTTTAAAAGTAACGAACTCATTGCTTGGCAGGAGAGAGATTGTCGGTGTCTGCAGGTTTACCTGCCGCCGTAGTAGTAGCAGTGTCCTCCAGCTTGCATGCACGACTGCGCAAGCAATCGAGTTATGGCGTTGCCTCACCGAGTCCTTGGCGTGTCAGTCCTTTTGGGCACCACCTAGTCTAGAAATTGTCATGTGATTCAAATACAATCGATGTGCAGACAGACAGTACAGATCCGTGAGCGCGACCACATGCCCGTAAAAAATGGTGTCACAGGAAATTAATGGCAGGTTAATAATACCTCTGGTAAGTAGAACTTCTATCCTATCCATTGGCCATCATACATTAACCAAACCAAACGCATCCCGCTAGTAGCTGGCACTAATCGTGATGCACTTCAAGAGGTAAGCAGCTAGAATCATCTTTTAGATATAAATCAATATTAGTGTAAGCCAGACTACATACCAACCGATGAAAAGCAAAAATTCATTAGGAACAAACAGCCCAATGTTAACCCAGAACTAACGAGTAATTACACTGCGGATAACGCTGAATAATACGGGCTACTTTCGCCTCGGCATGTGAGTCATGCATACGGTAGCTCGCGAGGATCCAAATGCAATGGGCAATTAGGCAAACCCTGCTTTTCTGCTTTTGCCCAAGCGCGGTCCGGCTTTACGCACTTGTGCTCCGGTGTGGTGTGTGCTGCAAAGCTGCATGTTTAAGGTCAACTGACATTATCAAATACCCAATTGATGTCTGCTTGCCAAGTGGATGGAGATAGATGCCCCCAACTTGGTGAAAAAATTTGGACTGCTCAAGCAGGTTTGGTTTGCACGTAAGCTGAATTCCTAGGACTCGACTTTTGATCTACATTCCAACACATGTTTTTAGTTTTGTCTCCAGTTATTCTTTTCAAACAATAGTTTCAGTACACAGATCTGAAGTTCAAGAAAAGAATATGACCGTGCATGGCATTGTAGAACAGTTAAAAAAAAAGAACCAACTAATGGAGGAAACATCCCTCCCAAGAAATTTCAAGGATGCAGGTTGCGAAACAAGGCAGATATACTCATTATCAATTTGAAGAGGGGCAGTACTGCTCCAATTTGGCATGGTCGGTCTAGTTTGAAAAGATGAAAGCAAGACAAACGGTAAACAGTTCAACTCCAAAAAGCTAGTGAGCATTTCATTACCTAGAACGAGAGGAACCAGGTACATGACCGGGTCAGATTCAGACAATCAGACTGGACAGATTTTATCATATATAATCACTCAGCCTCTCGTGCTTTCCCTTTTGATATTTGCACACATATTAAAGCATAAATAAATGATAGATATGATTACTTATCTCTTTACTTGTTTTAAGATTTATACAACTTATATCGGAGGGAATGCATTGAAGCACCGCTCACAAAGAAGATTTGTTAGCCCATGCTAGTCAGCAACTTTGCTATAAGAACGGAAGCAAAAGTATATAAACAACTTAGGCATAGCATCAACTCATCATTAATCAATCGATCGACACTTCAACAATTAAACAGACGGCCCCAATGATGGCACTAAAACTTCTCACCTGTCCGGAGGTTAGGTCTACCATCTTCAGTACCAGTTCATCAGACAGGACAGGGCTGTAAGAATCAATGCCGAAGCTAGCTTGGCATTTTAACCACCATGGCGTCGCTCACTTGTTCTATCTATGCAACTCTGCAGAGTCTTCATATCACCAGTGTGACTGTGTGAGCACGCGTGCAACTGCGCTCACAGATCAGAAAGCAACTTTCCGGAAGACCTGCAGGAAAAGGAACATCCTTTGGGAAAGGCTGACCTGGGATGGTTGGAGTTCTTAGTTTTTCTAGCCCTCGCCCATTTTGTTTTGCAAATCTAGCTAAGGCAGCGCGCGGCATGTTCCTGCCGCGCTCGGGCACCACAGTAGATCCTACTGCTCGGACACCACAGCAGGTTCCAAGCCTCCTTGCTGTGGCACCGACCATACCGAACCCCCTGCCGTGACACCTGTGCTGCACCTGCTGCCACACTCATGGTGCTCAGCACTTGGCTGGCCGCGGTTCTGAGCTCCTACCACAGTTCCAAGCCTCCTTGCTGTGGCACCCGACCATACCGAACCCCCTGCCGTGACACCTGTGCTGCACCTGCTGCCACACTCGTGGTGCTCAGCACTTGGTTGGCCGCGGTTCTGAGCTCCTGCCACAGTACAAAGGCATGGCAAGTGACTCGTTTCACCGGTATGGTTAAGAAAAGGGTTATTTCTGCCATTGTGTTCACACGAGAGGATTAGATTTAAAAAAAAGTGCAAGAGGGCTAGAAAAGCTTAGGCTTCTATTTGTAAGATCTGAACTGTTGGAGTCTCCTTTTATTCCCTGTAGATGTGTGTACAACTGGCCTTCAAGATCCTGTGACTACTATTTTGTAGCACACCAGAGTGGAACCAAGGGAAGTCACAGCACTAGCAGAAATCTCATGTAAAAGATGAAATATCACTAGAGTTGAGTTGAGAGAAAAATAGAATAGCAAAGCATGCAAAAACACCATTGATTTGAGGCATAATATTATTGAAACTTACCTTACACCGGTAGCTTCTCCATAACATCACTAGATTCTCTACACCAGACAAACACGTGCGTGGGATAGGACATCTTCAAGAAAAAGTTTGAACATTACCAATATATCGAAACAATATGCCATCAGCTGGTGCAATAATAGTGCCGTCACATAGAGCAATGACGTGATCATGTGTTAAGGATGCACCTGGCTTGTGGATCCTCACCTCCAGCCAACCTTGAAGGTAAGCAATGCAATATGTAACATGCCAGGCTCAACATCATCTAGTTTCATAGCTTCGACAAGGATAATTTTCTGACAAAACAAAATAGACAAATAATCAGTAGCATATGAAGTAATATCTTACTGACTTGCAAATTAGAATGCACTATGCTCTGTATCACCGACACATGTAGTGTCATGTTATCCAGTGCAATCAGGCTTTTGGTGCAATCACCGTGCAATCCAACTAAGAAAAGTTTCAAAAAATTCTGAAAAAAATCATGGATGTACATCTCATCTTACCCCATCTACCTATAAAATTTCATGATCAAATTCGTCCTATGTTAAGAGTAATAAAAAAGACAAATTTCTGACAAACTTGAATAGTTCAAATGCACCCCAAATTTGTTTTTTTTTGTAACTTCTAGCATAGGACGAATTTGATCATGAAATTTTATATGTAGATGGGGTAAGATGAGATGTACATCCATGATTTTTTTAAGAATTTTTGAAACTTTTCTTAGTTGGATTGCACGGTGATTGCACCAAAAACCTGATTGCACTAGATATGCCCCCTAGATAAAAACACAAGTTAGCGTTATAAAAAGTTAATCAGTGTAAAGTATATAGAATCATTATTAGCAAATTTGCCAGTGTAACTCTATCATTACCGTAGCTTCTCTAGTATAAAGCCCTAAGTCCTCGCCAGCACTAACAAAAGGATGTTTTTTTTAATCTTTTTAAAACATGAAGAAATTTTTGTTTGCCAACCGATGAACATACCAATGACGAATTGTTGATTTGCTTTGTGCATTCAAGATCTCCTGAATCTGAGTGTATTTTCAATGGTATTAAGAACAATATACAAGAGTGACTTTGGACCCTCAAACAATGGAAATCACTTCTTTAGTAATACATTATGTGTTAGATGGCCACTAAGCAAGCTAAAATTAGCAACAAAGAGTGACATATACCGATATAATTGAATCTGAGTGTCTTTTCATTGATATTTAACTAATGAGAACGATCTACAAAAGTGGACCCTCAAACAATGGAAATCACTTCTTTAGAAATACATTTTTGTGTTAGATGGCCATTTAGCAAGCTATAATTAGCAACAGAGAATATTTATGCATTATCGAACCCACCAAAACATTAAGCTGTGAAGGAAAGACGAGCAATTTTCCTACATTTCAACACTTCTTGTTACATCTAGGCTCCAGCCATACATCCAAGGTGGACTAAGGATAGGTTGAGTCCGGGTCCACCCCTAGGAGCGATATATACATACAATACAAGGTGAACTAGTGGCTGGTTAAGCATTAGTTTCCATCGACTCTTCGGCTCCTACCGTTTTACCGGTTGCGTGGGCGTGTTACAGCAGGCCTTACCTGCTGGCGATACGCCGCTATCTCAAAACATACCACAGGAGGGGGAGAGAGAGAGACCCCATGATCAGGCGAGCCCACCACCCATCGCACTTTGAGACAATCCGCGAGAAATTTCCCTTCCACGTCGACCAAGCAAGAGGCAGCGGTACGGATGCCCCAACGTACGGCTTGCGCTCTTCCGAGGCCCGGCAGCCGCTTGGCGATATGCTCCCAAATCACACACTACATTAGCCTAGGCCGATCCATCAGGCCCCAAGCTTCCACTTAAGCATGGGCCACCTTCTCAGCCACGGGGGAGTAACATCGGACTTGCAAAATGACACACTACATTACACAACAAACTTGATGACCAGTTCACTAGAAAATTTGCAGAACATCACAACATTCCAGCTACCCAACAATCCTCCAACTCATTAGCCATCACATCAGAATCACATCAAATTGTGTGGGCTTCGGAGTGTTCTGTAGATATTTACAGTCGGCAACGACTACCACAGGAAAGGGAGTTTAACGTTGTCAGCTTCTTGGAGCGAAGATCCTTGTAGGTTTTAGCTTCGCCCAGGCTTTCTTGTACAACATGTCCTTACCTTGCCTAACACTAGAGAACCACTTTACAATGCGGGGTTACGAACCACAAGCAGACGCTGCAGTGCAAAAAAATTATACCATGATTTTGCACCTCTTTATCAAAAACAACTCACGCAACCGGCCTCTGTTGTTGGTTTGCACGCAGGATATTGCGCCTGAACCTCAGCCCCAGGTCTTCTTCCAGATCGTGTGGAATTAGTGCCTCATCCTCATCACCTGGCCCTGGTGTTGCCCCAGATTCACTCGACTGTGGTGAGTCCTCACCAAAGTTGTGCAGCCTCCGGCCAATCAGGTAGCGATCATCCCTAATGGAATTGTGGAGATTGGTGAACCAAACATGGAATCTTTTGCCAGAGAAGAACAGCGCACTGAATATCAGGCAGCCGAGCCAGGCAAAACGGTAGACTGCTGAGTTCACAATGAGTGGGTATCCCAACACGGGGAAAACACCCCTTGCAAGGACATATGGAACACAAAGAGCAGTAAGGAGCTTCGTGACAATCGGCATTATAATTTCATGCAGGACCCACAAGCCTCTTAAACGGGAGAAGCCATCCTCTCTCACTCTCTCAAACTTCATCCTCCAACTTTCGTCAACCAAAGGTGCCATTTGATCCAACATAATCTGGAAATAGTATAAAAGAAAAAAAAACAAATAAACAATCAACCCAAACCTATTCCAATGCAAACAAAATTCAAATAGCTGACTACCCCAGGGTATCAAGATTAAAGGCCTGTTTGGAAGTTGGAACGCAAGAATTTCATAGGAAAAGGTTCAATTCCCGCAGGAATCAGAAAAATTCCTACATTCCAAACAGGGCCAAAGTAATAAACAAATTAAGGGTGTGTTTGGTAGGGCTCTAGCTTCATCTGATCCGTGGATCTGGTGGAGCTGGGTATTCCTAGCTCCACCAGATCCGTGGAGTTGGAGCTGTGAGTGCATTAACAATGTTTAGATGGATTATCTTGTTTACATTTTAGACCAAAAATTTAAACTTAATTCACTTTATTTTAGTCTACAAGTTTCAAATCTCAGGTGAAGCTGAGATCTGGAGCTTTACCAAACAGGCCCTAACTAACCGCAAAAACACTAACGGTTTAAATATGGGGGACTAGAATCAGATATTTGTAATCTTACCAGTCTAGTCCATATTTTCAAGAATATTAGTCCAAGTGCCCAATCCTGATACAGTAGAAAAACGGGGCTCTCATCAATAGGCACCCTCATGGGTACAATGACCAGCAGCTCAAAAAGGAGTCCAATCAACACAGGAATAACAAAGATCTGAAAAGAAAAAGATCACTGGTTAGACTTTAGAGTACACTAGAGCATAAGCTTATCTATAGCCCCAAAGGCACAAAGCAAACTCTATATTCATATAAGCGCTAGTTAAGGTTCTTCAATCACAGAGCAGCGAGCTTAAACCCACAAGTGCAAAAAAAGGATGGTTGAAACAAAGTAGTTGGAGTCCAGATGAATTACCCATATTGACAGGAGAGCAGAGCTCTTCAAAACAATAGAGCACCACTTGCAGATTTGTTGTACAAGGAAGCCCAGCTGTCGTGATCTAATGTAATCAATTGCATATCTGGTTCCAGCTGCTGCACTCCAGATAATATAACATCCGAGGCTAAAAGAGAACAAATCTGATCAAAAAATAGACAAATTTACCACAGGGTGTTAGTAAATATGTTACTAAACGGATCTCATAAACACGAAAAGTTATAAAGCAAAAAAGCAAGGTATATCATACAAATATAAGCAAATTACCATTGCACTTGATGCCATGTGTGATTGGCAGGCGGGGAACTGCCTCAAAAATCAGACGTCCAAGTGAGATGGGGATAACAATAATTCCAGCATTGAATATTAGCAGTGTCATCCATGCCAGTACAAGCAAGAACACAATCCGGAGCACAAAGCCGTACCTTCAAAAGGACAGTCTCGGATAATTTAGTCACAGTTTACGTTGATATATGACCAGTTTATGTTGATATATGACTCAGGAAAATCTATACATGATGTGTTATACATTCCTAATTTCTTGGGTATGAATTCCATCTCTAAATAAATAAGGGGAAACATCAAGGAACAATTATTGTGAAATCCAGTTTGCTCTTCAGAATTTGTTATGAATCATTAGTTCATTAATTATGTTCAAACCTGCTTAGTTCTTTGATATATGAAATAGCAGTATATTCTGTGCAGGTTTTTAACATTATATTAGGGGGACAAAGATATTTACTCATTCAAATAAATCTAGAGATTATACTCACTCGGAATCTCCCTGATCATCCGCATCAGATTCTTCAGCAACATCATTAGCTTCATTTACATTACCCCTGACATTATCATTACCTGCAGCAACATGTTGTATCATACGCTGCTCAAGCTGTGGGACTACTGCTTCCTGCCCACCATGTACCCTATCTCTTCTTTCTGCCCTGTCATTCCAGTTCTCTTGCCCAGCATTTTCTTCAGGTTTCGGCAGTAAAAAATCAGTTAAGCCTAGTGCCCAGCCAACTGCGGCAAACCAATGATGCAAAAGAGCTTTAACTGTCGAACGAGGCTTGAAATGCTCAATCGCAAATGGGATGCATATTTGGAACAGAAGCACGTCAACTGGAATCTCGGTAAATGGATCGAAAATGCTGCAATTCCACAGAGGCCAACAAGATGTAGATGTAAAATCCAAAATGGACAAAAAAAAACTTAGGCCCTGTTTGGATGAGTGATAATTTCTTGGGAGGTTTTGGGATTTAGTTCAAATTTGAACTAGATCCTAAAACATTCCAATGAAATAACCCTAATCCAAACACCCCCTTAAGGGAACAGATGTAGGGATAATCTAACTCACGTGATGTCCAGAGGAAACATTGATGGAGCTACTCGCATGGCCAGTTTGACAGGTAAGAAGACCAGCATCACAATCAAGCTTCCATACACTGCGACAGATAAAAGAACTCGTCGAGCATGTTTATGCACAGGATCATCAATCAAGTCCCTAAATGGATTATAATTTGGATCAGCAGGATCGCGCAGAAAATAAAGAACTCCACTGCGCAGTACCTACCATAAAGGCAAAACGAAAGTGAGAGACACGTGATATTTATGACAATTAACAGGTTTGTATGTGCAGTTAGTGGAGTTATCAAAAGGATTGAGCAATACCCCTCGAAGAAGACTAACAAATATGCTTATTTGGAGCATATATACAATGCCAACAAGCCAATGGATAGAGGAGCTTGCCAAGGGAGACACTGTAAAGAATTCAACTCTTTGAGCAATTGTTACGCCCAGCATCTTTAAAGTGCAGACATCAAGCCACCAACCACACATTAGAGGAAATACACCGAGCTCAATCACCAGAAGGAATGCAACTTTGACCATAGTCATGATATGCTTCATTCCAGCAAAGAACTGCCTGCATAAAGATGGGATGGCCTCTAATATTGTAGCAATACCATAGAGTCTTCCAATGGTAAAACGTTCTCCCCTGGCATATCGAAGTAAAGCCAGTGATCCGATGTATAAAGATACGATGCAAAAGATGAACACGTATCCAACAGCAAGAGTTGTCAGATCAGAAAGATAAGACGAGCCAATAGCAGTTCCTTTTATCAGACTATTCTTCCCAATGCCCTGCATTACATTAAGGGCAGTGGCATTTATCTTCAAGGATTGAGTAACCACCTCAATCACATGCCCAATAACACCTTCACTATGACTGTCAGAAGACAAGTTCTTCACAGCATTAAATGCACTCTTCAATGTATCATTAGCCAAAGAAATAGCAGTTTCTGTCAAGGGCATTACTTTTGCCAGCATAGGGCTAGAGGCTGAAGAAAAAAACCATGACAGGTAGTGCAGGACAATCCTTCCCAATGAGAATGGTACGAAGATCACAACGATGAGGAATATAGCATTGCTGGCCAAAACCTGAAGATAAAACAATATTCCTGTCAGAAAGTAAAGGAGAAACATACACAACACTTAGCGCAACTGTAATAAAGCTCGAAAAAGACAAGGTGATCCATGGTTTTGAAAGCACAGATTGCACTATTGGAATCCTACATGCTTTTGAGTTTTGAAATTTAGACATTCCAAGCTTTTCTCATGCCACTTCCATGACATTTTTTGCAAACAGAGATAAAAGACACCAATAAGACAAACAGACAAATATAAATCACCTGCCAAACCAGTGCACTAGCTGATCATGGATAATAGTGTTGACAATCATGTCAAACAAACAAACCAAAATAGCTTAGACAACCCCAGTTTGAAAAGCTGGAGGGGCACAATCTTAAGATAATCAAACAAATGGGGTAAAACATTCAAGCTTATTGAGAAGACACTTCAATTACAATCTTAACACAAAGCAAGAAGGGTTTCTAGTATTTTGCAATAGCATGGTGATATTAGTCAGAATATTTAAGCAGAAAGTGTAAATATATATAAAAACCAATTTTTTTGTGGGATAAAAATAAGTAACCCTTACTGTTATTGCGTTCTCAACCAAGTGGAAGACAGGGCCTTGCATGCCTACGAGTTCATCAAATGGAACATCCTCTGCACCATCTGCATCATCCAAACCATCAAGCATTTGCTCAACTTGAGCTTCAAGTCGTTCTAATCGAGCAGCAACATTTTCAGCATTTCTCCTTAGAAGTTCACCAGCACCAATTCCTTGGGCGTCTGCTAATTCATCAACATTTCTATCTGCAGCAGGAACCCTATTATTAGGAACAGCTAGCCTTCTGACAGCTCGAGCACCATGCCTTTCATGGCCTGCATCATCCCTCTCAGCATCATGTCCTCCAAGTTCCCGCAAGTGCCTTATGTAGTCCCTTAAAGAGGTAGCTCCAAGAAATATAAGGACAATGATAGCTGAGAGAAGAAACCCATGTAGGCAATCACTAAGGATTAACTGAACGCTGATGTGACTCAAGAAAAGCCTTTGTGCTTCACCAAGACTTCTCACAAGTGTTAACCGCCATATCCAATAGGTAATGAAGGGGATAATCATGAGCCAAACTGAAAGAACAAAGGCAAGCCGGAGGACAAACTGAAGAACATAGCATGCTTTCATTCCAACCCCAACCACAAGTTCTTGGAAAGGAAGTCTCGACGGAGCATTATCAGCATACACAGGCGAGAAAGAGAACGCATGTTTACAAACCTGCAAAGCACATACGCATAGTTCAACGTTAGCAAAACAAATAGGAGTAAATGATAACACTGTTGTCCTTTTCATGCAAATCGCGCCATTATCACCCGGCCCTAGAGTAGTGGGTGAAATCCCAACATCTGCCACCCTAAGCCTAACTTGTCCCCCAAAATTATGATGCAAAAGGGAGATGTTCCATAGATCAACGCAGTAACTCTAGAGAAATTGTTTCCTTGTCAAGAAAATAACGTGGCAATAAAAATTTTTCCATCTTTGGTCACTAAGCACCTCAAGCTCATGTGCTTGCAGATTCTCTGCCTATCCCATCCACATGGTTCCCAAACCCTAATCCGCCAATTCTAGCAACCTACAGCGGTAAAAACCTCTCTCGCCGGTAAAAATCAGCACTATTACCACTAGTCCTATCCAGTAACGACGGTTATTGACCAATTTACCCCCAATCTACATCTCAGAGCAAAATTTTCCCACAAATCAGAACCCAAATCACCCATCTAACATCCAATCGACCGATTCCACAACCTAATCGAACCAATCGAAGCCCCAAGGTAAGGACTCAGCTGCACCGACAGGGGAGGGGGGCGGGGCGGTTGGTTACCTCGCACTGGCGCGAGTTGCTGTGGTCGAGCCACTGGAGGAGGCAATCCTGGTGCACGAACTTGATGCTGCCGCTGCAAGCGCAGGGGTAGCGGAGCGGGTGGTCGTCGTCGCCACGGTTGCGGCAGATCCGGCACACGTCCCCGTCCTCCTCCTCCTCGTCCTCAGCCACCGCAGCCGCGAGGGACGGGCGCGCCTCCTCCGGCTCGGCGGCGGCCCGGTCGGCGACCTCCGCCATTGCTAGGGGAGCCAACGGGCAGCCGCGTGCGATCGCGCGGGGTAGGCGGGTGGGGAGGCGGTGGACGGCGCAGGGGAAAGGTGAGAAGCCGAGGATTTTTCGCTGCCTCGCTAATAACGCGTTGGTGACGAGACGACCTCCTCCCTGTCGGGCCCGCGACCAGGCGAAGCCGGTCGGCTTAACGGGTCTCGGTTGGGTGGGAGTGGGTCGGGCCGGTGGGGAATGCCCGGATTTTTTTGTTAGGGTAGGGTGATCGTGTAGGACCCGGAGCCCTCGGTCTGCTTGACCTCGCTGGCCTATAGGCCCGTATGTGCTGGCCCAGCTTGGAGTTGTGAGTGGGCTGGGCTGCCGCACTCCGACCCGTGTCAATTTGTTTAATACACCATTGAGCCCAACAGTACAGTGAGCTCGTATGAGCACCGCCAGCTCAACAGACGCGATCTAGACAAGTACTGGTAATTTGATTGGTCTCAATTCAACCAAAATGAAACAAGACTTCCATATCCAAGTTTAGCCAGACGTAGCTGCCTTTTTTGTGATGTGAAGCAGTGTTAAACCAAAATACCCAATGAAAATAAGCATTAGCTCTTGGCTGCATCAATCGGGACAGGCTCTATTGAGATCTTGTTCGGTTAGTGGTATTAGGATTGGTATGGTGACCTTGCATAAGACACGGTAACATTTGACACCAGCCCACCGCTTCCAGTCGTCTATTGAGAATTCTCTGACGAGAGAACATTTAGACAAAATCACAAAAACCACTGAAGAATTTCACCAATTTTTTTTAAACAGCAGCAGCTGTGATTAGATTAGAAAACAGCAGCAGCAGCTCTGAATTTCACCAAAATTCAATAGCAGCATTATGTAATAACGAGCTAAAAAGGGAAGAATTAAGCAAAGCTAGCAGGAATCCATAGTAGTATTTCAGCTGGAAAACCCACGCTGGTTTACACTTCCACCAGAGCCATCGAAATTTCAAGCTTTCATCAACGCTTTAAAACGCTCTCAAAACTTTCCAGGCACCCTGATGGGAGTGATAATCCGTTCACCTCAGTACAAACTTTCTTGGAGCTACAGCGTTCTCACTTCTTCCTATGGATAACTCAGCATGGGGATTGTCCATGCCGGGTTGGGGGGCGTCTACGACGACGCAGCGATGCACCGAGGCTGCTCGCGGCCTCACTGCATGCGACTGCTTACCAAAAAAGGGAACCCGGCGCGGCACGGCGCCCTAGGCGAACGGTGCTTCACTGCTTCTTAGTTCTTACTAGAATCTTAGGCCATGGCAGATTACCAGTGGAACTGTGCCAGTATGCCACTGCTGCTGGGTGTTGGGTGGTGGTGGTTCAGCTGCTGGCCCTTGATGCCGTGGCCGCCTGCTTCTGCTGCACCCAGCAGCTGCCCAGCCCCAGTGGGAATCCTGATGATGCTGCAGCGGCGTCGGCGTCGTCGTCGGGCACGGGCAGACGGGACCGGGCGGCGTACGGCCGCCAATTATTGCTGCCGTTGGGCCAGCCGGGGCGCGGGCGCGTCTGTAGCTCTGCAACGCTCGCCCCTGCTCCTGCTGCTGCTGCTCCCTCCCTGCCTCCACTGCTGCTGATCTGATCCTGTTCATCAGTCAGATGCTGCTGGGTTGGTCAGTGCGTCATAGAAGGAAAAAGATCGCGACAAAGTGCTTAATTAGCATGCATGATGCGTCTTTTTTCAGTGTTGTTTGGAGGTTTCAGCGAGGCGATCATTGGTTAATATAATACCATCTGGAGCATGTGAAGCGTGTTCCTGCTGCCGGGGTAATGATCACCATGTAAGCGCATGAACGACTCGTTCGCGCTTATCGGAGTCGACGAAGGCATAATCCATATGCTCCTCTGCAGGTAGCAGGCACTTTTGTCTTCCTCCTCCTCGGGCATCTTGAACTAGTTTTCAGACATGGAACAGTTTCAGTGTCAGTGACTGACTCAATGGTAATTCAGTGATCAGGTATAGTAGCAATGGACGTGAACAAGCTCAGCGTGCTCGGTGTACCGTCAAGCTCGTTCTCGGGTTGCTCGGTGTGCCATGGAGGATGTCATCGCTGACGGTGGTAGGATCGCCGTCCCTTTCGCCGCCTGAGCAGCCCAGGTTGAGCTCAAGATCAAGCTCACTGTCCCAAGCTACAAGGCCAACAAAACTTCCATTTCTGAACATCTGGTGTGTGTGTGTGTGATAAAGGAGCAGTGACTAGTCAGGGAGCTCACATTGCAGGTTCAGCTCGCTCTCGTACGTCTGCGGGTCGAAGTTGGTCACTGCCTCCTTGCCATAGCACTTGATTGCAGCCTTGTCATAAGCCCTAAGCATGGTGCAAAGCAGAAATCGTCAATGAACTACCTGTTCTGCAACGGCCAGTAATACATCACAGAAATGCAGGATGAGTAGTGCAGAGGAGTGTAATACTTGGCAGCCTCCATCTCTGTGTCATACAGGCCAAGGTACACATATCTGCAGTGATCAAGAGATCAAGCCATATTAGTACAAAATTAAAACTTTTGTGTTTGAGAACTAAAAAGTTCCTTTTTTTTCTTGGTTTTGTTCTGATGAATGAGTGGATTACTTCTTGCCCATGAGCTGGCTGATTCTAGCCTCCCATTTGCCGCACTTGTGCAAGGTGACACCCCGGAATCTCGAGCTCCCCCTGACGAAGCCGGCGCCCTGTCGCCGAAGAACCTGGACGAACTCCTCCTTGCTGAAGTTGTTCATCTGCCAATGCCATGACAATAGTATGCTGTTAGAAATCAAACAGTACAACAAAGATACAAATGAACAGGACCACTCTTGTTCACTACTGATCTTGATAGCCTCTGAGCCCATCACCTTCTTTATGTCCTCCTTGTAGTCATCCAGGGTGAAGTTTATGTCTGCATCCACACCACGAAACTTGATAGCAGCTTGGTCATAGGCCCTGAAATGGATCAGAGAAGAAGGGAACTATGCGCATCGCTCTCACTTTTGAAGACAAAAGAATGTGCATGATTATATCAGGTATTAACCTTGCAGCCGCCTGTGCTGTATCGAATCCACCTACAGAAAAAAAAACTCTCATGAACAAATTTTGATACATAATTAAGGAATCAGTAGATCAAAGAAGAAATTTCACACGAACAATTAAGAACTCACCTAAGTACACTTGCTTTCCACAATCCCTGCATATTGAAGCACAAACAAGAGATACAAATAAAATACAAAATGAAAGAAGATTGCACAATTACAAAGTTACTTTATCAGAGCTTATATGAGCAAAACAAACGTATAAATACACGTATACGGGGAGACTGACCAAATGTGGGACTCCCACCGGCCGGTGCGCCGGTAGAAGGTGACGCCGCGGTACTGCGAGCTCCTCGACCGCGGACCCCGCCGGCTCTTCCTCGACGGCGGCCGGGCCCACTGGTCAGCCCCCGCGGCAGCTAGGTGGCACTTCTCCGTTACCTGCTGCTGCATTGCCGCCGCCGCCGCCGTGGTCGTCGGAAAGAACTGTTGGGTGACAACCGGCCGGGTGGCAGGTCCCCCAGCGAGCACAGGGAACCCAAAGATCCTTCTTGAACCTTCCTCCACATGGTCCCGAAGCTCCGCCTCCTCCACTACGGTGTCGTCTCTGTGCATGGCGAGTGCAATGCCGCCGGCGCCATAGAAGGCTCTCTTGGTGGCCGCCATGGCCGCCGGGTGCATGTGTATGTGTACAGTGTATGACAATGTTCTTCGCTCGGGTCTTCTTCTAGTCCTATGTGATGGAATGCATCATTGTAACTTTCCTTTTTACGCTGCTACGTGAAACAAGAATACAACAAGCTGATCTCTCTCTCTTCCCTTGTCCCCTGGCCCTGTGTGTGTGTGTGTCTTGTTGCGGCTCCTTGCGCTCTCCTCTGTTAAAGAATCTGCAGTGCAGGGTTTGGTGCCTGGTGGTGGGTTGCTGAGGTTGGGATCAGCCTGCGTAAGGCAAGGAAAAGATTTCTGAGCAGGCTATCACCTCATGTCACGCATCTTCTTTTTATGGGGGTCGGAACTCGGAAGGAGAGAAGAGAACACAGGCCACAAGGGAGAGGGACCCCTCCCTCTGTCTATCTATTGCTTTGGGCTTCTCACCTAACCATCATCCCTGCTTTTTATGTCTCTTCATGGGTGCACATTTACTTAGATATGCCCACAAGATCACAATCACGCGAAGCATCGTTGTGTATGACTTCGCATTTAGCATTGTTGTGTATGATTTTATATACCCACCTGCACCTGCCATTAGTTCCATATATGCACGTTTGAAGCAAAGGAATTTTAGGCTCGTCGGATTTCTACTAAGGGTGTGTTTGGCAGAGCTCCCAGCTTCAGCTTTCCCACGAGAAGCTGAGGAGCTCTACCAAACAAGAAAAAATCAACCAGCTTCACATAGGAATCCGAAAAAGTAATTTATGTTTTTTGACTTGCAGCCTGGGAGCCAAAAAAACTTGCTCCCCACCTGATTCACAACCTCCCAATTATGAGCCTCCCCACAAGTTCATAACTATTTCTCAGATAAGAATCACTTCCACCAGAGAATCGATTCTATAGAGAATCAAGAGCTAGAACTGGAGAATCAGGATCTAGAGCTCTGCCAAACATGTCCTAAACTCTTATGTTCCAAACAGAACCAAAGTAAATGTGTATCTACTTCGTAGCACGGCAGTTTTACATCTATCTTTAGTAGTTTACATATTAGCATCGAGTTGTTCTTTAAACTAGACATTAGGACTGAGTTTCTTCCCTAGATGTTCAAACTACTGCAGTAACCAAGACTGCGTATTAACTCGTAGGTTTCTTGCATTCAGCCAAACACTACTGGCGAGCCATTGTCTGCATTCACTTCGCTGCATAAAGGCCCCACCGTCCACCTCCACTTGCTTGCGCCGGTGAAAGAGGGTTTAATATGGAAGCAAAGTCATGTGTCTGCCTCTGCGTGTGCAAGAAAGGAGATCGATGGGGCATGCATCATGTACTCCCGGCTCCCCATCCCACGTTAAACAGATCGAAAACATCATGATGCATCATACATTTGGTGCGTATGATAGTACTCCCTCCAGTCACACGAATAGTTGTTGTTTTGGGTATAGGTGCACGTAGTCAAACTTTAAAACTTTGACTATTGGTTTATTTTTTAATATTTAAATTAGGTACATTGAAATCATATGTATAGATTTATTTTGAAAAATGCTTTTCGTAATATTATAATTTTATTGGATTTTATAAATATATTATAATATAAATTAATGGTCAAATATGTGCTTTGAATACTGTATCGATGTCTAAAACGATAACTATTTATGACTGGAAAGAGTATCTCTTTTTGTGCCTATTTTCTGGTCCATCAGCTGGTTACATCTGTATGCTATTGGCATGCCGTTCAAGTGTGAGCGTATTTCCCGTCTTACAATAAGCTTTTATCAACACATTGATGGCATTTCACTAACAACTGAGGGAAGCATGTCGTATACACATGGTGTAAAGTATTGACCTGTGCAAGCTTGCTTCCCATGATGAAAAATAATCAGAGCATGTACAATAGTACAAACAACTATTGTCCATATATTAATCCATGTCATCTAATGATAAAACTGAAAACAACTTTTACAATATATGTTATCTTAAAGTTGTCTATATGATATTCTATAATATTTTAATTATGGTATAAAAAAGTGTTTATTATAGACAATAACTAACATAATAGTGTTTTATGTTGTCTATATGGCTCTTCACGAAGAGACATATATACTCTCTATCCTCATTTTCTCTATTCTATATCAGTAAAAAATCTTATGTGGCAAAATGTATAAACAGTTGACATCGCACCATTGTACATACCCTTAAGAGAGAGATATAAGAACAAAGATTGTTTAAAGGAGAAAAGGGAAGTGGTTGATATATTTCTTTTTTGCTTTAATGTTTGTGAGTACTGATTGGGATGCGGCTGCAGCTAAGATATGCTGAGTGGAGAAAGTTTCATGAGACGATCTCATGTCCTTGATTAGTTTAATACCTTGTTGCAACACTAAGGAATCATCCTTTCGTTTTCTGTCCATTGGGCAGTGTTAGTACTATTGGTATGATAGGAATGGATGATTGCTGTAATTTATCAGAGGACTCCATCTATTGTGCAGATGAAGTTTATACATTATGCATAAGCCGGTCAGATATTTGATACTTCACATCGCAAAAATTCTCTTGCTGTGTTATTGCTTTCAAAGAACCATCAAATTATAAAGGCAACTACATTCAGATGGAAATGAACCAGCATAGAAAGCTACATTATGTTCTTCATTAAGGTGTCCAAACATGCTTGCCCAAAAGAGCATTCTTTTTTTGGCAGAAATTGAAGTAAAAAAGATTGCTTGGGGATGAATTGTCCAACTAATATAGATACTAAAATCACGCAAAGTTATTCAACTTGCCATAAAGGATTGTGATTGAAGATTGACAACAGTTGGTGTCGTGTTACCTAAAAGGCACAGTTCAATATTATTAATTAGCATATGAAAAACAAGCAGTTGGTGCAATGCCCTATCAAATTACAGATAAAACACCATTTGAGATATCAACTTGTCCAATCCATCACCAATTTCTTTGCACTAACCAATTTGATAGATTTTGTATTATTGTTGTTCTCAAACTAAAGGCAACCCCATGAAGACACAATCAGATGTTAGCTTGTGAGGTCAACATTGTGGCACGTCGAGCAGTACTTCAATACTTTTCTTCTCAATACAAGTTGCACAAATCAAGTAAGCGAAATGGTAAGTAATCACCATATACCCTTTATTCATACTTTAATATTTATAAAACTATAAAAAAAGTATAAAAGCATCTCTCATCTCGTTATGTTCTCTCTAAAAGCAAAAACGCTAAAAAGAAGAAGAGCAAGATCAGAAAAAATAGATTTAGAACACATTTGTAAGAGACAGTGTAATGAATCCTCCTCCACTTTTTTGCAGGATAAGTCTTCAGAAAAACCAAGCAGGCTCTATGTAAGAAAGATGCGGTACATAAATTGCAAGATGAAGAAAGTGAGTAAAGTAAACAGGAGTAAGAGAGTAGCGTGTATTTATGTGAGATGATGATGCCAAAGGGAAGGGAGGCTTTTAATTGTGCTGGATCTCCGAGCTGCGCTGTCCATCATAAACAGCTGCGAAGGGAAGGGAATCAAATGCAAGCAAGCAAAATATTTCCATATGAGGCCAAGCCAAGAGTACCTTGTAGGTCCTTGTTCCTCCTTTTCTTGCCTCCCCTCCTGTGCTCTCTCCTCTATCTGTCTTCCCTTGAGGCGACTTGCAGGGTTGCTGCAGTCCTTATTTACTACTCACCAATCACTCCCCTTTCTTGCCCCCAGAGCAGCAGAAACAATCACTTCAATCCCATTTCAGTTCAGTTCCCCTTGTCATGAAACATACATCTTAGAACCAGCAAAACCCTGAAAAGAAGTAATAAGGCCGTACCTGTAACATTATATACTTCAGCCGAAAGTGCTGCAAATCGATCCCTTCCTGTCTTTTTAACATCCAGTGAAAGAAATAGAACCACCATGCACAAATAATGCTACACTTTATGAAGATCTTCTCAGTTTATTTAGAACAATGTTCACAATATCAGAGTCACGGCATAGCGTGTTTAAATATGTATGTGAGGTTTCAAGGAGGAACTTTTGTTGACTGGCTTGCTTCTGCCAAGCCCAAGTAACCCTATTGGCCTATTCTGGTACTTATTTCAATAGGATTTTGTAAGAAATGCAACTTCTATACAGATCGCTCCGATTCTCTTCCACTTGAACATAGCGAGGACCCAGGGGAGGTAACAGCTGTGTGGCACTTAAAACGGAGAGCAGTATGCTTTTATGCTCTCTGCCATGAAATGTGCATAGTGTATGTGCAAGGAGGGAATCAAATGCTACAAAAGGAGGAGCTCACCAGAAGTAGCCAATGCAACGGTACGAAACTCCTTTTATTTGTCCACCAAACCCAATGTACCACAGGGTGCATTTGGCACATAGTTAATCCTCATCATGTTTGAATTTGCTGTGATTGTCCCTAAATCAAAAGGTCAAAACAACGTTCCAAAGTCTTGAGTTACAAACAATGTACAACTCCACAGCGCTTCTCAACCGCAAAGAGAAACAGGGGAACATAAAAAATGGTATTAAACGTTTCAGTTTGATTTTAGTGGATATTAAGCAAATCTTCAAGTCATTCTGCTCTGCTTTCTTACTTTCTTAAATGACAGGAACTATATAAGCTGCAAAGATTAACAGAAAGACCCTTTAATAGCTGGTACCAAAAGAAAGTAAAGAACTCATGATTTGCAGAGCAAATAAATTAAAATACACGCTGAAAGCAACTGCACCGCATGCATCAATGCAATGATAATTTCAGATGCACATCTTTCTGAAGGAATGGCAGGCAATGACATTACGGTGCATAATGAAGCAGCATTATCTACAAAAGGAAGCACGTTTGAGGTTTGACAACACTTTGAACTCATGATGTACAAAGCAAATAAATTAAAACATCATATGGCACACGCTGAAAGCAACTGCACCGCATGCATCCATACAATAAAAATTTCAGATGAGCATCTTTTTGAAGGGATGGCAGGCAACCACATTACAGTGCATAATGAAGAAGCATTATCTACAAGGGGAAGCACGTTTGAGGTTTGACGACACTTTGAATTGGCCCAGGACCGACTTGATCAATAACTAAGTTCAAGGTCTCAAATACTCAAATACAGATGTCATTCGAGGACTTCAGAATTACTTACAACTAACAAGGAGCATGTGTAATAGATATTTTGGTACTCAGAAATACGAGTCATTGCAAGAAAAAAAGGCCAAATAAATTCCTCTGCAAAGCACCTAAATATCATCTGACTGAACTATTTCGGCTGGAGCAGGAGGGCTGGGTTCCTTGTGGCAGCACTAGTCTCTTGTTCGGTGTTGTGTGTTTCTTTGTTGTTGTTTTCCTTTTATTCCTGCTCCCCCCTTCTCTCTCTCTCAATTTGGTATGTATTATCCTAAGACTTTGTTGGTGGTGCCTTCCACCTCTCTCCTTTTTAATACAATGAAACGCAGCTCTCCTGCGTTTTCGCGAAAAAAAAAGTGTCTCCTGTAATGGGGGTTAACAGTTAACACCAAATGACCAAATTCAGAAAATGGCACATTCTGACAATTGCAACCCAACTCTTAAAGGATCCCTTTTCATTAGAGAAATTTTGTGGTACATTATACTGGTAGTATAAAATAGATAGTAGAAATCAAATCTAGTCATTGATTTGTTAAGAGTATTTCTATTACTTTACTACAGAGGAAGTACAAATAAATACTAGCAAATCTGATTCTTTGGATTGAAAATAATGAACGATCCATATTAAATTTAGTGTATCGTAAAAGAACTCTTTCATGAAAGGAGACATAAAGCTTGATTAGCATTTCTCCAAGCCGCACTGGATCTAGGAACCTGCATTTCCCTCTTTCCAGGCACTCATTGGAGTTTTCACGTGGTGTGTTGGGCAAGCAACTTTCAGCAAAATGATAAGTTGTTTTAGAATCTATATTAGTCAAACGTTTTTAGGTTTGACTGTTAATAGATAAAGAATTACCAGGATTAACAACATGAAATTGTTATTACTAGACCCATCATGAAATATTGTTTCACAATGTATAATTATTTTTATTTGAAGCAAAAAATATCTTCATAGAAATCGATGGTCAAAGTGTCACCTTGAAAACCGTGTCTATGTCCAAAACAACTTATATTTGGAATCAGAGGGAGTATTAACAAAAATAAATTGGTCACAGGCACATAAGAAAGATCTAAATGCTTTTGATCATTTTTTCCCTTCTTTTACTCAATGTGTCAAAAACTCACTTCTTTCTCCAACTCCAATGAGAAGGTTTGACACCAGTAGATGGGAGGGGAATAAAAGTATAAAACTAGGTAACCATTAAAGCCGAATGATTGTTAAGAACAATTTCTTGATCGCTGCAAGCATTTCCAATACACTGGTGGGAAGGATGCGTGCTGTAACCTACACTCGCTTGTCCTCCTAATGTTGTTTGGTCATTTTTTCTTCCACAAGTTATTGCATATCTAGTTTTCAGAGCATCCTCTGCTGAGCCCAGCGTATTGGCAGCAACGCTACAGTGCTAACAAAAATACCAACGGTATTTAGTTAACTTGTGCTATGAATGTAAGAAAAGAAAGTCTACAGAAGGGTTAATGGTCAGGAAACTGCAAATAACAGTATATGGGACCTTACACAGTAAAAGGGGGAAAAACCAAGAAGTAGCATATGTACTAACAGTTTTAATTTTATGCAAAAACTTAAACCTTTGATGACAAGAATTATTTTTTAGATTAGCCAACCACCATGCATTACTTCTTCCATAATGTTGCTACAGACAGGGCAAAGGCTTGGGTATAACTGCAAAAAAGTGAGACTAATAGATGTAAAAAGGGTAATTTGCCATTAATCAGGTTCCAGACAAAAACTGACAAAACTGACCTGTATGACAATCAAGAATAAGGCCTGTGTAAAGAACAAACTAACACTGAAGCGGCACTAGCCCATCCAACCAGTTGTGAAGTACAATAAACATACCTAATGAAACTGTGCTTTGTCAACTTTTCGGACTTCCTCATATTGCTAAACATCATACAGGGCACCAACAGAGGGTAGCAGTCAGGATCAAACTGATAAAGAATTAAAAATCAAGATGAACAGTTAGGGAGGGCCAGTAAACAGGAGTAAATGGAAATTTGCATCTCATGGATAGCCAATACAAAAATGCTCGTAGTTTACCATATCAATAGATGCACAAAATGAAACATCATCTATTGGATGCATTCTTATGCAGTTATGTAAAGGGCAGAAGCTAAGGAAACTTGTTCTAGTATTCCTTCAAGGAAGCTGTGGGCTTTGTATGTGCGAAATTATTGGAGCCAGCATTAAGCTAATCCAACACAAATCTCAGAGCTCGATTAGCAATGCAGAACAGATAAGCATCAGATAAAAAAAATGCACGATAAGTGCCATAGCATTTCACTTGAAAGTAAAAGCACATACATGGGAAACAGACAAGCTCAACGCTCCAAGAGCATTACTACTATTTTTGTCAGCACTACCAATTCTTAAGCCATACAAGGGGATGTAGCTAGCACAAACCACCATCTCCAAGTACACACTCAAACCATCTCCAAGTACACACTCAAATCATCCTGACTCTTGAACCAAATTAACCTTGCGAAGTATTGATTTGTCATCTATCTATATATCTAAAAACAACTGGTGATATTGAAGACACCTCATTCGTTTTAAGGGAAAAAAACACCGAGAAGGCGCCGTCGGGACGGCTCCTGCCGTCGCTCGCACGCGGAGATGAACTTCGCGCCGCCGGGACCCGGGAACGGGCCTGTGAATCGCCCCCGTCGCCGAGATGAAGGGTTCTTCTGCTTTGGGGATGGTATTGAACTGTTCCCAAGAAAAGACCAAATGAGGCCCAAGAATAGCCCAGGACTTGACGTGCCATAACTTGTGGGTCTAATGGACCCAAAAGCTTCACCCTTTGCAGCTCTCCAGCGAGCACATTTGCAAGTTTCCAACCGTGGTATCTGCGACTGCAATGGAAGCCGGAGATGGACGAGGAGGGGGAAGGGGAGGAGAGGAGGAGGAGGAGGAGCTGGTGATGAGCGAGGTACACCTCGGCTGCCCGCCCCACTTCTCCGGCCTCTATGTCTCCCGCTTCAACTTCTCCTCCAGCCCGCTTGGTACGATACCAAACCCACGCACTTCTGGCGCGCATTTCGTCATACACCTTCCCTGCGCCGCTTCCTGGTTCTAAACCGAGACGAGATGGTTGGAACTAGCCATGGTTTAGCTTGTCCTGAAGTGTGATTCGGTTTTGTCAGAGCCATCTGGAGGCGGCGGAGACGACGAACATGGCGGTGGGTGCGAGCTGGTTGCGGCAACGAGCAGTTCTTGTGAGTGGCTGTGTGTTTTGCATTGGTCGTAGCGTAGAGGCTACTGTTTGGTTGGGTTGTTCGTTGTGGTGAGCTGATTCTTGGCTTTGTTGGGAAGGTGATTCGCCTGATGCGGTCGCCGTGGATGAGGATGGAGATCTTGTTCTCGACCGGCGAAGAAGAAAGAAAGATAGTAAGGCATTTGTTATAGCATGTTGTCTTGTCATAACCGGTGAATTGCCCATTTTATCTTCCTTGCCCTGCAGGGGGAAGAAGTGAGAATAATGTGCTCACCGTGCAGCATGGTATCACCTCGTCGCTTAGGAGTGTCGGGATTCAGGTTAGAGAACTTCTGTGCTCCAACTTTCTTTCGTTTGCGACTCATTGTTGTTGCTGGTCTACAGGTTTGGAAGGCGGAGTTGCTATTAACTGACTTTGTGCTGCACAACAGCTTTACGTCATTGGACTTTAATGGTGTTACTGCCATAGAGATCGGTGCTGGGACAGGTGATGATTCCATGTGAAATTTATACTAGTTGATAGGGAAATCCTAGTGCCTTGCTTTATCTGCCCCTTATAGATGCATTCTGTACAAGGTTACTGTACAGTTTGTTCTTAAATTCAATGATACTCATGTAGTCATACAATGTTTGACAGGTTTAGTAGGGTTGGCACAAGCTCGAGTTGCTAGAAGAATTTTCATTACAGGTACTTAAGCCTCCTTTACATTCCAATTTGGTAGTAGAATTGTTCGTTTTTTATGTTACTCATTGTTCATTTAATGAATTACATGTTCCACATCAATTCAACAGGTATAGTGTGATCCTTCTGTTTGACAAATAAGGTTAATTGAGATGGCCGAACTATATATCAAAAGTTGGTTGAAATCATATTTGTAATAACATGTGGCACGGTATGTATCAAAATTTCCTCAACTATATAAGGAACTAAGTTTCTTCGCGAAGATCAGAGGCATACATACTGTTTTACTGTCTGAACTTTTCATTTTCATGGACTAATGGCCATGTTTTTAAATATTTAACTAATATTTACTATTAAAATCAGTAAATCACCCATTAGTACTTATTGCTGTCCTAACTCCTAATAACTTAGCCATGACATGTAATGTCTGAATGTTGGATTGACATAACACTTACAACTTGATTAAATTCATATGTTGTGCTTTCTATGATGTAATTTGGCATCCTCCCTATACATACACCCAAAATAAAAATGAAAAGTCAAAATTTTATTTAGGCACTTTGCTATCTTCAGTCCTTACAAATTTACTTTCCAATGGGAATGAACAGATAGAGGCACTGATATCCTCGATAATTGCTTGGCTAATGTCCGTCTCAACTCTAGCATGCTAATGTTTGATGAAGCTAAAGTCTGTGTACGTGAACTGGACTGGAAATTGTCGTGGCCTCCCCCTGTTGGTACATGTGATTTATCTGATCCAAGGTATTTTTCTGCACCAATTGATCACCATTATTTTATGATGCATCACAATACAGTGATCTGTGTGCAGTATATTCAAGTAGGAAATGAATATGAAAATCATGTATTGCTTTACCGCTTCCTGTTATTAATAAACAAAAAATTGCACACATGTGTACACATGCATCGTATTCATGTATAGTTTGTGTTTACAGACATTAGATGTACCAACTGTTCTATATAACCTTGCTTTTGCATGCTTTCTTTTTTTGGTAAATGTCCCCTCCGCATTGAGCTCAAGTTACATGTTCTCGAATGTAGTTCAAGATACTTATGGTCTACAAGTGAAATTGAGGAGGCTGAGAAAGCAACAATGATATTTGCTGCGGATGTTATTTACAGTGATGATCTCACTGATTTGTTCTTTGACACAATGAAGAAATTGATGTCACGTGGTGCTAAGAAGGTATCCTCATATTCAACATCCACTATTCATTTCTAAGAGCTAAGATGCTTCCCCAAAGTTAGTATTCTTCTTTGTATTTCATAGGTGTTATACTTGACCCTAGAGAAGAGATACAACTTCAGTCTGGACGAACTAGACGTTGTGGCCAATGGCTACAAGCACTTTCGAAGTTTCTTCACAGTTCAGGATGGTAAATTCTTTGCAAAACATTCTGCTCAGCTAACAAAAACAATCGTTGTCAGGCTGCCTCAATCTTCTCCTTTCAATCCATTGTCTGCAGAATGCCGAGGCCAGGATGATACATTTAAGCCAGGTTTTGTTGGAGAGCAGATAGACCTTGCAGAGGTTCCTCAGTATATCAGAGAATATGACAGGGGCAAGGATTTAGAAATGTGGAAGATCATGTACAATCCAAACCAAAAATAGCAGTGCCCTCTGCAGAAGTTGTCGGTCGCGTGCGTGCGTGCCGTGGTGTTTTCTGCTATCTACTCCTGTTTGTTGCCCAGCGGTTTATGCGCTGTTTGGAACGCTAGAATTTTCCCTGATTCTTGCGGGAATTGAACTTTTCAAACGGGGTCTTATAAGTTGGAAGTAGTGGGGAGGCCGATCTCTAATCAAAGTTTTGACTTTTGAGGGCGCATGATGGTGTCCCGGAAAGCAATGGAGTATATGCGAGAGCTAGCTAATAACTTTGCATTCGTACAAGTAAGTTCGAGAGCTAGCTATTAACTTTGCTTCCTTCGGGAAGGATCCTAATATGCAGCACATGCTTGTGCTAAAATTGCTTGCGGTATGCAGGGGATTTCGGAGTGGCGACTTATGTGTCCTCGTTGATTCCCTCCGGGATGATGTAATTGCTGGTGATGAGTATGAAAGCTCTCTTCTTCCTCTAAAAAAATGTTCTTGAGTTCGAAAGGAAGTACATGTATTAGTACAAGCCTAATTATCTCATGCCACTGGAAATATTGGAATTACATTGAATTTCCATACGATATCAAATAGTCTCAGGGCTACCAAGCTTCTTAATTCGAACCAAACTATACACTCCCATCGCGCATATATATACATAATCAGGAGGATGCATGATCCCACGATCACGACCCAGCTGAGCTCGACGCATAACCACACTTCTGCACCCCGAAAAAAGACAAGCACGAGATCGATATATCACACCACGATAGTTAAGCTTCGCCACGAACTAAATCGAGCCATGCATGTGTCGAGCTAGATGCGTGCGTGCGTACGTACCGTGGCGTCGCAGTCGGCGGCGACGGCGCCGGTCTCGACCGCAACTGATTCGGTGCTGCTGCTCGGGCTCGAGTACAACGGCACTAGATTGTAGTGCGTCGGCGCGAGAACTCTCGCCAACTCGATCTGGATCAATCATGACGGAAGCCGGCCGGCGGCGGCGGCTGTGGCACGCCGGCCGGCAGCGGCAGTGATGCACGGCCGACGGTCGGTCGCCGCGCGCCTAGCTAGGACCAGGGAACACAAAAGTCGTATGTCGCTGGTTCGTAGAGAATCAAGTAGAGATGGGAGGTGCACGCGAGATCGATCGCGGCGCGCTTGGAGGCGGCCGGCTCCGTCTATGCGTGCGCTTCACCTATGCAGCTAGGTACTCTCTCCGTTCATATTTATATAGGATTTTATTTTTTTAAATGATTTTATTTATAGATATATATGTATTTTATGTTTCAATACAAAATTAGTATGATGTTTTTTTATACTCCTAATAAATATTTAGCACTACTTTATATTCTTTACTATGCATGCATTGAATATAATGCTTTCAGATAATAATTAGAGGTAGTATAGTCATTTTATTTATTTATTTGTCCATGTGACAAGATAAAATACGATTTGTAAATTTAGACGGAAGGAGTATGTGCTATACCTCACGAGCAGTGTCGTGGGGCGGATTGCACCTAACACAGCGTTGATAGCTCAGCTGGGACACGTGCGATGGATGGCTTCATTTTCTTATAGCACTTACAGCGGTATATGTTAGCCGTGTGTAAGTAGTTTTTTTTGGTGATATAGATGAGAGAGAATGAAAAGAGAGAAAGATGGTATTTACTATTTAACAGATGATCTTATAGACGATTTTATATCGTGTATACCATTCTATAGATAGATAATCTATTAATTGCATTAGAGACCATTATAGATGACTATACAGACAATTTATTGTATTAGCTGTTTTTAGTGCTAACATAGAGATGTATTATAGATGATCGCTGTCTGTACCGCTGTATATGCTTCTATGAGATGGATACTCGCTGTGACCTACACAAGTCGTGTGGCACGTGCGTGGCTTCGTGCCGTGGTGTTAGGGCAGTCCCAATCTATGGTTTTTATGAGCAGTGTCTAGAGGAGAGAGAGAGAGCAATAAACCAATGCATAGTTTTTCAACTCATAGTTTCCATGAGCAGTGTTTAGAGGAGAGAGAGGGCAATAAACTAATGCATGCACCACAAACACAGCTTGGTCAGCGCGCAGAAACGTCCAACCCCGATTTTGCTCGTTTCTTGCGTCTTGGTGCTTGCGCCGACCCAGTTTCTTGCATAAGACACGATTTCTTTGTTTTTCCTTTTCTCCCTTTCTTAATTCCTATGCCACATCAAATTTTTGCTTAGTTAGCAGCGTAATTAATTCTATAGACACCAGCTGAGATGGAAGGTTGAGACTGCCCTTAGCTGCTCCGAACTCTGGTTCGTTGCTCGGCAGTTTAGGAGTAGCCGAGGAGGTTGATCTTGACTGATCAGTTTTGTCAATTATTCAGAATATTTGAGAGCACGTACCCTGATCCTCTCGTCTCGTCCTCATTGGAAGTGCATGGATAACTTCAACTGATTTATTATTACCGCATGCCAGGCTTGCCAGCCATCGAAAGTATTGGAAATTACGATACATTAGATCAATCGTTGCTTGCAGAGCTATATAATCCAAGTTTATTCAAACGAAACTAAGCTGCGTACATCTGCTTGCTGCCATGTCCGTAAATCAAAAAATATGCAGCTCGACCCGCTCCCATGAAAATCTACTCGATCACGCAAATTAACAAGATCAGGAGGACGATCGCCATGACCACGACGATGACGAGCCCAGTGCAGCAATTCTGAACCAAAGAGAAAAGCGCGACTTCGATCACACATTCACACCGCGTTAGCTTAACCACGGAACCATCACGCGCAGATCATAGAGGCACGCATCTAGCTCGATCCTACCATGGGCGATCAAACTGGATCTCATCACGCTCTGGACAAATGGAATTAATCGATTGAGCTAGACGCGCACGTACCGTACCGTACGTGCAACATGTGTCGTCGAAGTCGGCGTTGGTCTCGGTCTCGGGTCTGGGTTCGAGGAGCCATACATAGCCTCGAATTGAAGAGGTAAACGGGACCCATACATAGCCTCGAATTGAAGCAGGCGAGGGAGGATGCAAACGGGACCCATACATAGCCTCGAATTGAAGAGGTAGAACTCGACTCCGGCTCCCCTCGGCCCATGCTTCTGCTGCATATTGAGGAGTTTCTGCGGCTGGAAATTCGCAAAAGCTTGATCCAAGAATCTTAGCTGCAGCGCAAAGAAATCCATGCGTTGTTTTTTTCTTTTATTTTCTTGCTCGAAATTTGCGGCACCTCCAGGTTCTGAGATACACGTTCTCTTGTTGGAAAAGGTTTCTGACGAGCAGTCCACGCAAATACCACGGATTCAGAGAAACTTATCTTGCGGTGCAGCAGATCAAGCAAATAGCACTGATTCACAGATCGAGATGCTTTGATGCAGACGTTTCGACCAAATCGATGCTTACCTGCCATGTAAGCATGCAAATTGCTGAGCAGTGTGCCAGTGTCATTTGTCAACAGTTCTGGTAGATGATGTCCTATGATCAGAAGCAATGTATCTAGTTTCTAAGAGACTTCTGAAATTTGGCAGGAACTGGACTGTATATGGACAAAAGCCTCACCATCCCATTGAGTTGTCAATTTGGAAGGTACAACTTGAATTGCAAGTCAGCAACTGTCTCTATTTGGAGAACCAGATATTTTCTTCATGGGTTCCTACTAACAAAGATGATTAATTTCACCCCTTGCATTCTAGAAAATTCGCATACATTGATGAAACAATGTCATTTTCATTCGCCTCTCTCTCCTTTGGATGGAAGGTTCCACTAGTACCCTATTATACATGTTCCATTAGCATGGAACATTGCAAGAGGAGGATAAAAGGTGAAGAAACCCTGGTGCTTTATTCTTTTTCAGCATAAAAAATGCTTCCTCAGGCCCTCAGTTGTACTTTGCTTATATCCGTTGGTAGTTGGGACTGTGTAAAAGCTTTACTTTGAAGATCTGTGGCTTTTTCAGATGTTCTTGAGATCACAATCTTTTGTTTAGTCGCTCTTCACTTAATGTGCATATTGAGTTAAGTAATTTAGATGCAGATGTTATGCATGCCAATTATGCCATAAAGTCCTAGTCCAAGACTTGTTTTGTTTTCTGTTAGGATTCAGAGTTAGAAACTTGGAATACATTTTAAGCTTAGAAGTCCTCCATGGTGTTCTATGTAATCTGATCTGCACTATGGATTGATTATTAATTTCTCATGATTAATGGTATTAATGCTTTATTTGTCATAGCAGCAGATTACAGGAGGAGACGTACAAGCAGAGCCTAGTACATGTGGAGTGTCTTTGCAGAGAACCCGTCACTAAAGAGTGGCATCTGGTCTCGCTTGTAACCACACATGCAGGGCTCTTGCAGAAAATGGGGCCAGGCAAGTGGTTTTAGTGGTAGCATAACGGAATAATAGCTCACAACTCGGTCACCTTGTTCAGTTTGAGTTGTACTGCAGTGAGACATTAGCAGGTATAGTCGCGTAGGATCTCTTTCTTGTCACAGGCTTTAGGGCTTTAGTCCAAGGCTCTTTCAAAGACAATCGAGTGTGTTTCGCCTCGCTGTGTGTGTGTTTTGGTGTGTTGCGGGGGGAGCTAAGCTAACATAAGTAATAGCTGATTAGGTGGTGTAGATTCAGAATTTCTGACGTTCTTGTTTTGTGCTACCAAATTTACTGAATCCAACTGAATATTACTACCTCTCAATGTTACTGATAATAAGGTGCCACTTCTGTGTGGACAAAGTAAATCTTGCATCAACCGACGAGAGCATGAGCACCCAACTTGCTCACAAAAATAGCCCGGCATGGTCCAGAGGACCAGAGTATCATCAGTAATAATGTGGTGCCGGACTCCTGAGAGCATTGCTACTTGGTAGCGGCAACCTTGTTGCTGCCCAAAATGATGCTGGCAGCAGTGGTTGCATCAACCTAAAAGTGCTCGAAAATGGGCCAAGAGCAGTGCCATATGTAGAAGAAAAATGGAGATGCACAGTACTGCTACGTTTTCTTATCTCTACTATATGAAGTGAGAGTTTCTTCCTACGTCATTTCATCAAAATTATTCACATTTTTTTTAGATAAAGGACAACAATCCGGCCTCTTCACTCAAGGAGGAATACGGCCAACGATACAAACTCCAAGAAAGGTTATAGAAATAATATCCGGCTCTCAAGCCAACCAAACACAACACATACAAGTCATCCAAAGGCGATAAACAAGTACCAAAAGACTACAACCTCAGGCTCTAGGCCTCAATTCTAAGACTCAATCTCCAACCAAATTTGGCAAAAAGTTCGAATACGGTGGTCTCAAGCAACCTGCATCCCCTTAACAGCCTCCCCTTCTCTTCCTCTTTAGACAGCGGAGACCAGCTTCTGATCCAATACGTTCCCCTGAAGATTACCTGCACGAATGAGTTAAAGGAACTTCTGTTGAAAATCAAATCGTTCCTATACAACCAAATAGACCAACACATGGCTACTGCCCCTACTAAAATTTGGCCCTTAAGCTTAGAGTTAACACCCCTAAGCCAAGAACCAAGCATCATAGATACATTGCGAGGAGGAGGGATTCCGCAAGTGATGAATATGGTGTTCCAAATAAATCTCACCAAATGGCAATCAAAAAACAAATGCTGAATTGATTCATTAGAATTACAAAAGCAACATTTAATACTTCCTTGCCACTGTCTTTTAGCCAGATTGTCTTTTGTTAGAATTACCCCGGACTTTAAGTACCAAAGAAAGATTTTGATCTTCAAAGGAATATTTAACCTCCAAATGACACATCTCCTAGGAATGGCGTTTTCCTGAATCAAAGCATTATACATGGAATGAACCGAAAAGATACCCTTTTTGCTAAGATCCCATCTAAACTTGTCCTTCTCCCGAGTTAGAGGAACGTTAACAACTCTTGACACTAGTTCAAACCAAGTTGTCAAGTCGAAACCTACCAAAGATCTGCGGAAAGAAACGTTTAGCGGAATCGATTGTAAAACTTTTGCCACGGAGACATCTTTCTTCCTAACAATTTTATACTGAGTTAGGATATGTTTCCATAAGAGGCTTGGTACCGATCCAAAGATCCTCCCAAAATCTAGCACAGCTCCCATCCTCAATACGAAAGGAACCCATAGACAGGAATTGCTCTTTAACTTCCATCAGGCCTGACCAAAAGGAAGAATCCCCGGCCTTTCTAGAGATCTGAGTGATGGATTTACTATGCAAGTATTTCTTTCTAAGTAAGTCTTGCCATAGGCCTTCTTCACTTAACAATTTAAATAACCATTTACCTAACAAACACCTATTCTGCAGCTTCTAAATCTAAAATACCAAGACCCCTATACATTTCGGTTTATTGAGCACCGACCATCTTGCCAATCTATATTTCTTCTTGTGCTCATCACATTGCCAAAAGAATCTGGATCTGTAATAATCAAGCTTTTTAATCACCCCCTTAGGAGCCCTAAAAAAAGATAGCATAAACAAGGGTAAACTAGAAAGGACTGAATTAATCAATACCAATCTTCCTCCCACAGAAAGAAGCTTACCCTTCCAACTAGCGAGCTTCTTTTGAAATCTCTCCTCCACAGAAATCCAATCCCTATTGTTCAGCCTTTTGTGATGCATTGGAATACCTAAGTATCTAAAGGGAAAAACCCCTTCTTTGCAACCAAAAAGCTTAACATAATCCTTCTTCACATTTGCCACTGCTCTTTAATTACCGACCTTTGCCCGCGTCACTTCATCAAAATTACCCACCTTTGCCACTGCTCTTTAATTACCCACCTTTATCCGCGCCACTTCATCAAAATTACCCACATTTACCACTGCACTTTAATTACCCACCTTTGCCACTATTAGTACTCTTTGCAAATAAATTTTTTATCACAAATTAAGTTTCCGTTGCAACGCACGGGCATATAGCTAGTATTCATGACAGATGACTAGTACGACGCTTTAAAGACTAGTTAAAAAAGGGAAACTTTCGTATTTTATACAAAAAAAACGTCCCGTATTTACAAAAATATACAACATTCGCGCGTATTCACAGAAATCTCCACCAATTTCTTCACCTGAAAATGCGAAATCTCAATTTCTCCATTTCAAAACGCGAAATCAACGATTTAGCGTTTTGAAATCTGAAATGAGGTATTCTGATTTGAAATTGCGAAATTGAGGCCTTAAGTCACTTCAATATTTATGAAAAATTTTTTGTGCAATGAATTAGAAGTTATATAGATACTGTAGAAATTTTGGATTAAAATACTATTTACATATTTTATTAAAATTCTGACAATCTGCTCTGCACAGTTTTCTGATTTCGGATTTTGATTTATCAGACAATCCAAATATTTTTATAAATTTTTAAATTTTTTTTCAAATTTATTTGAGCTAAGTATTCTTATGTAAAATTTTAGCTCAAAATATTGCTCCATTATTTAATAAAAATTCCGAAATTCAGAGTACTAGTTTTCAATTCTCTCTATTTTTGAATTTTAAATATTACAAAATAATTTATTAATTTCTTAAAATTATACTGTAGGTGAATTAATGGCTCCAAAAGATAATATAAATTTTTCAGCTAGAGATAAGTCATCATTATTTTCATTTAATTCTGACAATGTTACTCTTTTCTAATGAAGCAAAAATCAAGAAAAATCTAGAAAATTCAAAAAATACAGGAAAGGCAACAATAATACGGCGCTGCACAAAGCATGTTACATTAACGCCGCTGCCTTCTCAGGTTGTCCTCCGGGGTGTACGTGTCGGGAGGATGTGTGTTCCTCCTCCCGGCAGCCTGGGATGGCCCATATCTGGTACCCGGAGGCGATGTCTCATCCTCCCGACACGTACACCCCGGAGGACAACCTGAGAAGGCAACGGCGTTAATGTAACATGCTTTGTGCAGCGCCGTATTATTGTTGTCTTTCCTGTATTTTCTAGATTTTTCTTGATTTTTGCTTTATTGGAAAAGAGTAATATTGTCAGAATTAAATGAAAATAATGATGACTTATCTCCAGCTAAAAATTTTATATTATCTTCTGGAGCCATTAATGCATCTACAGTATAATTTTAAGAAATTAATAAATTATTTTATAATATTTAAAAATTCAAAAAACAGAGAGAACTGAAAACTAGTACTCTGAATTTCGAAATTTTTATTAAATAATGGAGCAATATTTTGAGTTAAAAATTTTACATAAGAATCCTTAGCTCAAATAAATTTTAAAAACAAAATTTCAAAAATTTATAAAAATATTTGGATTGTCTGATAAATAAAAATCCGAAATTAGAAAACTGTGTAGAGCAGATTGTCAGAATTTTAATAAAATATATAAACAGTATTTTAATCCGAAATTTCTACAGTATCTAGATAACCTCCAATTCATTGCACAGAAAAATTTTCATAAATATTGAAGTGACGTAAAGCCTCAATTTCGCAATTTCAAACCGCAAATACCGCAATTTCGCAATTTCAAAACGCAAAATCAGTGATTTCGCGTTTTGAAATGGAGAAATTGAGATTTCGCATTTTCAGGTGGAGAAATTGGTGAAGATTTCTACGAATGCGCGCGAATATTATATATTTCTGTAAATACGGAACGTTTTTTTTTATAAAATACGAAAGTTTCCGTTAAAAAAGACCGCAAAACTGTGCTCTAGCTCCGTTGCCTCCCTTTCTGCCTCTGCCACGGGTCAAGGTTTACCCACTAACCTCCTTACAACTTTGAGCACTTGATAGGACACAAGGTCTATTTGTACATCATGCAATTTTTTTAATGTGTTTACAATCTAAACATGATTTTTTTTGCTAAAATTGTTTACGACGGAGCATAATAGAATATGGGTATATTTGGAAAGTAGGAATTGGCAGCACGAAATCTGAAAAAGTCCAGAGAACCAGAATGTGCGAAGGAATCCCGCTTCTCAATACACTAAGGGTTTGTTTGGTAGAACTCTAGATCTTATTTTTATCTGAGATCTGAAACTTATAGACTAAAATAAAGTGAATTAAGTTTATATTTTTGGTCTAAAATATAAACAAGATGATCCATCTAAACACTCTTAATGTACTCACAGCTCCAGCTCTACGGATCTATGAAGCTAGGAATACCTAGTTCTACCAGATCCACGGATCTGGTGGAGCTGGAGCTGTGTTTGATAGGGATTTAGTTTTATTAGATTTGTGGATCTATATATGTTAATCTAGTGGAGCTAGATATTTCTAACTTCACCAGATTCGTAGAGCTAGCGCTATGAGTATATTAAGAGTATTTAGATGGATCATCTTGTTTACATTTTAGATCAAAAATATAAACTTAATTTACTTTATTTTAGTCTATAAGTTTCAGATTTCAAGTGAAGTTGGGATATAGAACTCTATCAAACAAGCCTTGACTGCCTAACAGTATATGCTATCTTCTTTTTCGTATGTGTAACAATAAGATAGGATTATATTTAATACTCTTCGTCCTGTAATATAAGTCTAACATGCATACCAAGAGATATATTATTTAAATAACATTTAATAAAATTATATTATATTTATCTCTAATAGGAAGAGCAGTACTATATTTATCTAAGAGAAGCAATCATGGCTCAATTCTATTAAATATTACTTAAATAATATATTCCCTAGGTATACATGGCAGCCTTATATTACGGGACAGAGCCTTACATTACGGGACAGAGGGAGTAATAGTTTTGCCACGTATATAGAAGTTTTGTCAGACGATACTGTTAGTATAATGAATATGTTATATTAACCCATAAAAATGCAAATATAATTTATTATTTTAAACGTGAATTTGACTTTAATACACCGAAATCACATGAAATTCTATGCTAAATCATAACTCCTTTTTTTTTCACCATACCATGGGTAATGTTCTCCACCACCTAGAACTCATCCAGGCCCAAGCTAGTAACTTATTTGCTTACCCTAGTAATTTTTGGGATAATTTATACTATACCACTCTAAAGGTTGGCATTTTAAAAAACACCACTCGTTATCTTAATGACATGTGGCCCCTAGATCCATATGTTATTAAGATAACGAGTAGTATTGTCGGTGTTCGTATAACCAGCAAGTAAATTTGTAAATATAGGGGCCGCGCGTTCTCTCTCTTTGAATGGTTAGACTACGGGAGTTCAAGGTGTATACTGGTTCGGGCCGAATATCCCTACGTCCAGTTCGTGGTGGTGGCTTATAGGGATTACAAGCGAGGGCTAAGGACAGGCCCTTAGCGCTCATCTGAGTGGAGGGGCTCGGAAGCTCGGGAGTGTTCGTCTGTATCTTTGACTGTTAGGTTGGTTGAGAACCGATCCGACCTGATCCTATGGTCTTTGGTTCTACCTGATGGTTTGCTATCGTCCGCCCCTTCCCTGAGGGCCCTGCTTCCCTTTATATAGGCGGAGGGGGCAAGTTACACGGGAATTTAGAGAAAAAAGGTAGGGGTAGGCTACGCCCGGAAGTCCTGGTCTTTGGTCTTGATGACTGACAGATTCCTGTTTATCCCATGCTGGGTTAGTAGACACAACGAACAGCGTTCCGTTGGGAAGGTGCGCACCTGCCCTCCGTGCGCCGTCGGACAGTGACGGCGTGAAGGGACGGACGCTTGACTCTGGCGGCCCCCTGGTCACCTTGGGAAGGGGTCACCTGCCCCAGCATGGCCGTCGTGTCCGTGGGGCAGGTGACCACCTTGCGGTCGACTGTCGACGTGGCGGAGGTCGCTGAGTTGAAACTCGTTGGGGCCCCGGCCTAAGGCCGATTCGAACTGCTTGGCGTCGGATCCGGGTCTAGGTCGAGCTCTGGGGCGTCGGACCGGTGCAGGTCGGGGCCTCACGGGACATTGGACTGGGTCTGGTCTGACTCATGGGCGTTGGACCCGGGTCTAGGTCGGAACCTGCAGGGGCACCTGACCCGAGTCCAAGTCGGAGTTCTCTCGGGGGCTTGATCGAGGCCGGGGATCCTTCGTGACCCGATGAGGCCTTCGACCAGAACGTGGCCCAAGATGGCCCAATTGGTGTTCCATCCAGTATTCGGTGATCACCCCGTCCGTGAGGGACGGAGGCTTTGATAATACTCTTTCCAGCGCTCCGCATCGCTGCCAATCTCGCTGCCCTGTTCGTACGGCTGAGAGAGAAATGATCTTGAAATAGATGTATACCTTGCTGTAGAGTACCCCCTGGTATGAGTATTCGTCAAGTATTTTCTGAAGTGTCCATGAATAGAGTGATATAGTATGAATAATCTCATAATTTAACTGTGCTAAACAAATGCAACCCTCTACAACATAGAAAACAAGTCAAGTTCTTTGAAAGAGTTACTTCAAAAATAATTTTAATCAAAATACAACAAAAGAAAATGTCCCAATACTAGATTGGACCAAGGTTCAAAATTTCGATGAAATTTCAAAAATCTCGGTTTTCGATCAGGAACGAGATTTAAAATACTGATGGAATGAGAAAATTTGAAAATTAGGGTTTTGGTGAAATCTTGGTAATTTCAGCATTTTAGACCGGTTTGCACGGTTTTTAAAATGGATTTCACACTTTTTTTGTGGAGAATTGCAATGCCATTTATAAGGAATACATGTGAAAGTTTGCAAAAAAGAATCATATACAAATTATGTAACACTAACCCTACATCCAAACTTGGATTTCAGCCTTACATGATGTATTTCGACCTAAACCCTAAACTCCAACTTGGATTTTGACATTAAATGATGTATTTTGACATAAACCCTAAAACTTAGCTTGGATTTCGGTCTTATATGATGTATTTCAGCCTAAACTCTAAACACTAACTTGGAAATTTTATGTGCAAATACTATTCAAATAGATATAAAATATAGATAAATACTTACATGATTTTTTATATTTTTTCCTATTTTTTTAGCCTCGAGAGACCATTTCACAACCAATTGAAAAATCACTGAAATTTTGGTGATTTTAACCTAAATTTTGGTTTTTTTGTTTCCAAATTCACCTTTTTAAATTTTATCCAGGTTTCAAATTTAGATTGGATTTGAAAATGATATTTGAAACCTTGTACCGGGCACAAGGGAAAAAGAAGGAGCACTGCCAACATGCAACGAGCGCAGAAAATCCGTAACACATAAAGCCGCCCCCTCAGTGCCTCACCGCTCGACTCCCACCTTCTTCCTCCCCATGTTCGCACGCACTCCTTCTCCCCTCCTTACACTACCCAATCACATGTGCACGCATACACATGTAGTGCCGACTGCCGAGTCCTTGCAGTTGCTTTTAGTTTCAATCTTCCGCAAATTACTCCAGTAGCCGTAGTCGTAGTTGATTACTAGCTTTCTTTTTAGGGAGTACTTTTATCAAGCAACCAATTCGTCGACATCACTTAGAAAGGGGGAAGTAGAAAAAGAAGACAAGACAGGTGAGAATCTGTTTCTTTTGTGGATTCTTGATCTGCTACTGACCCAAGTTCTTACCTTTTTCTTGGCCTTTTAGTTTTTGCACCTTTATACCGGTCATTTGGGTGATTCTCGCCGGATTAATTGAGCGGTTCTTGCTTTCGTGGATTCCTGGTTTTTTATTCCCGATCCAAGTTCTACCTTTTCTTGCCCCCATCGACTTGTGTGCTGATATACTGATCAGTTGAGTGATTCTTACTGTTATTGAACTGTACTTGCTTGTTTCTGCACCTGGTATGTGTTGAATTTCTCTACATTCCCCTGCGGCTTATTCTTGTATCGCAACTGCTGGGAACCTTAGCTCTCAGTTTACTTATAGTGCTCGCTCAACTGGAACAATTTGGATACATGTTCCAATAGGAAATCTTTTGGTTATTATCTGTTGTCGTGTGCTCTGGAAACAAGAAAATCTCGGTGATAAGTTAGAACGCCACAAGCTTGGCTAGAATTCTATCAACTGTTTTTGAGATTAATTAATGGTGAAATTGTTTTGGCAGGAAATGGCAGGGCAAAGCTCCGACTCCCAGCCCACCGAATCATTCGAGTACATGTTGCTTGAGAAAGACCCTGATCGTTACCGGACGGTCTTCTCCGGTTCGAGCCAGATAAGCCCGTGGATCGACCCTAGTGTGCTGAGTCTGAAGCACCGGATAGGGAGAGGCCCATTTGGGGATGTTTGGATAGCAACTCACCATCAGAGGACAGAGGATTATGATCGGTACCACGAGGTCGCCGTGAAGATGCTACATCCGATTAAAGATGACCAGCTGCAGGCCTTCTCGGTGAGGTTCGATGAGATCTTCAGCAAATGCCAGGGTCTAGGCAATGTCTGCTTCCTACATGGCATCTCAATACAGAATGGAAGGGTATGTTGTTGGTGGTGTGTTGATCTTTTTTGTATGGCAAGCCTTGTTGTTGGATCACCTATGCGATAAAGATGACACCATAGCTGAATTTTGTTTCATGAATTTTCAGATTTGTATAGCGATGAAGTTTTATGAAGGATCAGTCGGAGACAAGATGGCTCGGCTTAAAGGTGGAAGGCTACCTTTATCAGATGTCTTGAGGTATGGTGGAAGTTCCCACAGGTTTATACATATTTGATGTTCTGAGTGTTTGTCTTATCTAAGCATCCAGTATACCACAAAGGCACACATACCATTAAGATCACTGCATAGCATCTTAAACTTTTGGACCTAAGCTTGTAGTTTCCAGCTTTCTGTCGGTGAGATGCTAATTGTATTGGTTGATCAACTGCCTGATATCCTTTCTCATCTTAGTACAGGTACAATGTCTTGTTGATTTCCGAGAATGCATTTGTTGTTCTATTTAGAGGAAGCATCTTATGTGCTGAGATCCTTGAGCATATTTTTATGAATATACATTTTTTTAATTTGCAGATATGGTGCTGATTTGGCGCGTGGAGTTATAGAGCTACACTCAAGAAGAATACTGATTCTAAATCTTAAGCCTTGCAATTTCCTCCTTGATGAACATGACCGTGCTGTGATGGGGGATTTTGGGATTCCATCCTTGCTGTTTGGACTTTCACTGCCTAATCCGGACCTTATCCAAAGACTTGGAACTCCAAATTACATGGCCCCAGAACAATGGCAACCAAACATCAGAGGTCCAATTAGTTATGAGACAGACTCATGGGGTTTTGCATGCAGCATCCTTGAGATGTTGAGTGGCATTCAGCCATGGCGTGGCAAGTCACCAAATGAGGTCTATCAGCTGGTTGTCCTGAAAAAAGAAAGACCAACATTCCCCTGCAATTTGCCTCCAGAGGTTGAGAACGTCCTTTCCGGGTGCTTTGAGTATGACTTCAGAGACCGCCCCTTGATGACAGATATCTTACATGCATTTGACAGGTAACATGCTAAATCTTCTGCTTTTGTGTCAGTGATTTGCAAGCTTTGGTTAAATTGCCATCAGATGAGTAATTTTTGCCATGACTCATTCTATATTTGCTTATATTACGATTTGTGACTGCTAAGTTGTATTAAAGTCTGTCATGTGAAAGCATGGAACTGCGTTTTTTTAATGCTCATACAGTCATACGCTTTCTTACTTTTGTTGTAAATGGTCTATCTTTGGTCAATATCCTTTTTTTTTCTTCCTCTGCAATTAATTTTACTGTGTCCTAGGATCCTATCAGTACTTTGGAAGGCCTGCTTCCCTATATTTATTTCCTTTTTTCTTTGTTTAGCGCTAAAGATGCAGATTACAACAACAGTGGCTGGGATAATGCTGAAAATCTAAGGGCAGATAGGCCAGCTCAGCCAAGTCGCACTAATTGGTTGCTCTTTAAGGATAAGCTGCAAGTGGGTGACAAGGTCCGCTCGAGAAAGCTTAAAAACTCTTGTAGTCCTGAAACAATGGAAATCCCTGATGGGACCATAGTTGGCATGGATTATGATGATGGAGAGCGTGATGGTTACATTCTTGTACGAGTCCATGGGATACATGATCCTTTGAAGGTTCACTCCTCGACAGTGGAGAGGGTAACCTATGGTTTTGCTGCTGGAGACTGGGTACGACTTCGGGAGGAGGACAAGAAGCGGTCTCAGGTTGGAATTGTTCATAGCATTGACCGTAATGGTACTGTGTATGTTGGTTTGATAGGAATGGACACCCTTTGGAAGGGGGAATATTCAGACCTCCAAATGGCTGAAGCCTACTGTGTTGGGCAGTTTGTGAGGCTGAAAGCCAACATTTCCAGCCCACGATTTGTATGGCAGCAGAAGAGAGGTGGAGGGTTAGCTACAGGTCGGATTTCACAGATACTTCCGAATGGGTGTCTTGTTGTGAAGTTTCCTGGCAAGTTTAGCCTTGGTGAAGTATGCAGTTGCTTGGCAGATCCTTCTGAGGTGGAGGTGGTGAGCTTTGACAAGTGCGAGGGGATTGTGAAGAAGTATGAGCACCTCAAGGATTTCCATTGGGCAGTGAGGCCGCTGTTCATTGCTATAGGTTTCTTTACTGCTCTGAAGCTAGGTATCTTTGTTGGGAAGACCATTGCTAGGCCAAGGAGTCGAAAGGTCGCCAGCGTTTCTGATCAGAGTGGCGATCATCAGCAATTACAGCAGCAAAAGGTGCAATACAATGTCAACGCAGCATGGCTCCCTCCACCAGTGGCAAACATGCTTTTCCGAGATGGTCCTACGTCTTCTGGATAAAAAAAAATGTAAGATGAAGAACTCCTGAAGTATCTGGATTATTCAACGCTTCAAACAAATCATAGCTGTGCATTTTTAGGCCTGAAACTTTTTACCTTGCCAAAACTTCTGTAAATTTATCTACCTCTGCAACTCAGCATGCCTGGTCCTGTACATCTGTACGCAAGAATTTTCTCCAGGTGTTCTTAGAGACATGTAAATTATATGAAGTTATTTCTTTATGGCTGATTGTTTGTGCCATCCCAGGCATGCCTTATTACTGTTTACTACTACTTCATGTTTCTGTGCTCCTTATTACTGCTTCACTACAATCCACTGACATGCTTTATTTACTCCCCCGTTCATGAATAGATAGCGTTTTAAGATTTTGCACTTCAATCAGGCACACGTAGAAATGGCCAAATCGTTCTCGTTCATTAACTCACTTATTGCTTTGCGTGTTACTCTATTTCATAGTAATAAATAATATTGTGAATAATGAACGGTAGGGGTATGTGAAGGAAAAAACAGTTAAAAATTGTCTTGAAATTGTAGAATAGCATATATTTGATAATAAAATTTGAAAGCTAGAATCGGAAACGGAGGGGATATTCTGTAGATTGCAGGCTTGTTGCCCAAAACCTGAAACTTTCTTCTTTTGTCCTTACAATTGCAGTCTCTTTCGGAATTTTTTTCTTCTGGATCTTGTCTGTTACAGATTACAAATTTTGCAATTGCATCAGCATGGTCGACTATGCAACGCAAGGAAGGGTTGAAGACTGCCATTTATCAATTTGCTCAAGACAATTCAATCAACACGAGAAATTATCTGTTGTTATTAGCATATAATGTACAATCTAAACCTTTTCAATTCAAATACAAGAATACTGAAAGTTGGTATATAACAAAACTGAACAATACATGAGGTTGGACTGGCTAATGCGAACCACCAAGCTGCCTCCAGTGTAAAGAACTAGACCTCTAAAAAGTTTTTGCAGAGAGTACAAATACACAACAACCAAGAGCCTTCTGAGCTAATTTTGTTTCCAGTATCCTCTAAGCTGAAATACGGGAGCTAGTGATCACTCATCGGGCGATGCCGTGATGCTCCAGTGGAGGCTTCCCTTGCTTGTCAAAGGCCAGCTTCAGCTTCACCATTTAAACTAGAAATCAAGCTGTGAACATTGCGTAGATGAGGAGCAACTGCTTCAAATTCAATCGGTCTAACACCAGCGACCACCTCTTATACAGCTTCATAGAAAATGTGGACGCCTCTAATATTACAGGGACCTGGTTGTCGATGTAAAAGGCATCAAGAGAAGAGATCATGAAGTTTATTTTACACCAGTTCTGAAGAATTCGGAACCTGGCTGTTAGTCTGTGCCACTTTATTTATGCACATGCAAAAAACCAACCATATCCTCGTATCCTGTGAGGAGTTCCGCCAAGTCCTTGTTCTCATCTGGTGACCAAGGAAATGGATACTAAGGCTGGACATGCTGGTGATCGAGGAATCGATAAACAAAATTTGAAGTCAGGATTGCTTGTAATTGCTTTGATCGACAGCAGTGTGTCTGCCAGATGCTGCCATCTCTTACATAAGGAATTTGATAGAACTATATATGGAAGTGTTATGACAGCAACTGCATTAGATGAGTGCGCACCTTGGCCTTCAATGATCTGATAAATGAGACCATATCCCAGTCCTGCGATGCATGAATACAAGGACTTGGAACAATATCGCAACTAGATTAGAAAGGAAATAATATAATTTGGTTTCAAAATTTCAATGCATTGCAATACCAGTCAATAGAAATTAAATTCAGTCAATAGACATTGGTTGAATTGAATCTTGCCTTCTCAAAGTATCCACACTTAGGGGTGGGCATTTTTAAACCAAAACCGAATTACCGAACCGAACCGAATTAACCGATTATTTCGGTTTATTCGGTTTTCAGTTCGGTAATTCAGTTTTGATATAATTCGGTTTTTGGTGTTCGGTTCGGTTTTTCGCTTTCAAAAATCGAAATAACCGAATAACCCATATACAATACCACTTTTATAATATTCTTCCTAAAGCCACTAAACAATTCTCATGTTATAATACATTTATGCATATGTTTAATATATTCATATATTCTATTATGCTTATATTGTAATGACATATAAATATTGTGTGGGTTCATCCATACTGTGTTGCAATATGAAAAGGGCTAAATCTAATCTACCTAGTGTTATTCATATTTCGGTTAACCGAAAAACCGAATTAACCGAACCAAATGTATGAGGTCTAAAACAAGGTAGACTAATGTGAGAACAGGTTAGTGCAACCATACCACAATTTTCCTTGAGAGCAACAATTTTGAACATAAGAGACAAGAACTAGCCTCACCTTGGAAGTTTGGTGTTCTTTAAGTAAAAATGCCTTTCCAAGGTCTTCCGTAAATCAAAATCATTGCTAAATTCCTGCTTATTGTCTGCAATATAATGCTAAGTGAGTCAGATTTTTCACAAACATCTTGAAAGACTATAGTGATAGCTTGGCGATCGATTTAATGGTCGCAGCTATGGTGGTCCAATTTGTCTTGCTCGTGGTGGTCTTCGTCCCCAAGATTTCAAGTTGGTGGTCATGGACGGTATGGAGTCCGTGATCGCGTTCAAGATTTTGGGCGCAATGATTCAAATAGCGGTGTTCTTGGTGGTGGCGCTTAGAATGTTGGAAATCGGGGTTGTTGGATTGTGGCACCAGAATGTTGGAAATCAGTGCGGATTGCTTACATTCTCTTTTTCCTTTTTGTTTTGTTTAAGGGCTGTGCTTCTTGTTAGCAGAGCGGGAGAAATTTTAAGGACTTGTATCATCTTGATGTAATGTTCTTGAGATTAATAAAATCTTCCTTCATCTAAAAAAAAATCAGTACAAGAAATTATGCTTATACAAGTACGCTAATTAATATTTGAAAATAACCGCCGTCTTGTAAGCATTGGGCTGCAGCTACACCATTGATGCTCAGGAATAAATGGATTACAAAAGCTAAGCACAAAAAAATTATCACTTCACCAATAATTGTAATATATATTGTTTTTGTTATATTTTCAACGACATCTTAAGAAAACATACAAAGATGTGCATGACTTTGTACATGACCCTCTCACTTGCCCAGAGTGGGCCAGAGAGAGAAATCGGTCCACGAGGCTTTTTTTTAATATTGAAATCAGTTTTTTATTTTTTAAAAAATGCAGGAAATCCAAATAAGCCAAGAAAAATAGAAAATAAACTCAGAATAATTTCAAACAATTTAGGCACATATATTTGAACATAAGGAACTTTTTAAAAAATACTTTTGGGTTTAATTGTTGTAGTCAAATTTGCATGTTGAACTCCTCATGAGTTGCATTTTAAACATGTAGTACGGTTGATTGATTCTTTTATGTGCAACACATATGAGTTCTGTTTTTGCGCAATATCCAACTAAATATCCGTGACCAAGATTATTCACATTTGGCTTCACATGTATTCGTTCCCTATTCGTGACCAAGACAATCCGCATTCGCATTCGTGTTCGGCATTATCCGTGTTTAATTTCGATTCCGAGAAAAAATATGGAATAGAATACGGGATGAGCATGAGTTCTGTTTTTGTGCGATATCCAACTAAATATCCGTGACCAAGATTATTCACATTTGGCTTGACATGTATTCATTCCCTATTCGTGACCAAGACAATCCGCATTCGCATTTGTGTCCAGCATTATCTGTGTTTAATTTCGATTCCGAGAAAAAAATATGGAATAGGATACGGGATGAGCAATATCCGCTTGTATCTGCTCCGATTGCACCCATACCACCCAAACCCCTTGCAGCAGAGCACTAATAACTCATTTTTTCCCTTTTTTGTGAGAAACACGAATAGATCATGACATGAGCACCAATGCACATCACCATCTTTCATAAGAGCATCCTTCTGCTTTTCAGTTTAAATGTTTCGTTCTTGTACCCTCCTCACGTCAAGAACCAACTCTCCTCGTGAACTATACGTGACTAAACACAAAATATAGCAGCAAATTTGTACTCTTAAGCTAACTACTTCACATTTGTGGTCAAGACATCTCATGGAATAATCTTCTTTAATCCCCAAGGAGGCTACTTGCAGCACATTTGGAAGGATAGCATCCAATGCACAAAGCATACAGTAAACAACTTCCAGACAGCTAAGTATTGCAGTTGGAGGTGACTTTTTATTTAACTTTTCTGAGTACTAACGGTTACATTCTATTGTGACTACAGCCTAGCTGGGCGCACACGACTGTGCGGGTAGACTACCCGCAGTTCGTCGTTGCATTCGACCACCTCACCGAGGACCACGTACGCTGGATACCGTACGCGGACGCTGAGGTGCAGCTTCGTGTGACGGGTGGCCTATCCACCCTTTGCACATGAGATGCGAAATACTGGTTCACCCGTCGGTTCCTCGTGTTTGACGTCCAGGTCGAGGGCTACGCTGTCCATCGTGTGATGAGGCAGTTTGGTCTACGACAGGTGTTCTCGGTGCACGACGACCGTGCAGTCCCACCCGCAGTCCACTCGTAAGTTCCCTGTATTGATGTTTTTATAATTATTACTGTGTAATGCCATCTCATAACGCTATATTTATTTTTTACCCACAGGCAGAGTAGAAAAGGCACACCTGGGACCGCCCCCTGGCACTTACGTATGGTGCCTTGGGTTGAGGAATAGGGAGGAGCCCTCGAGGACGTCTACGCCGAGGTGCGCCAGACAACCATGAACGTACACGCAGCATCATGAGTGGTACACTCCCCGGACTCGTTTGCGTTTGGTACATGTCGACCCCGATCCTCCTAGTCACGTTCCCAGGGTGACAGACACGTACCCCGCCCATATGGACTCGGCGGCGCACACTTTGGTACGTTGCGTCATACCTTCGATATAATCTTAGTGATTCGTAATTTGTTTTGCTAACTAATTCGTAATTTATTTTGCAGAGTGATGTCATGCTCCATCACCACAGGGAGTTTCATGGTTTATATTCTCGGCTGACCACCGGAGTTGAGGTGACGAGAGAGGAGGTCAGCTCTTACGTCGGGAGGTTTCTGGACAGCTTGAGACGCGCCCTCGAGTTGTCGGGATGCCGTGTCCCTACCGACTTGGCTCAGGGCGTGCCGCTTAGCGGGGGCAGGGGTGCAGCAGGTACATCTTCACACGCTACCGTCCCGCAGGCTGCGAGAGGGCACGCTTCTGTAGCCGCTCATGCTGGAGGTAAGTACTGAATGCACTTATCACGTGTTACAATCGTGTATTACAATGCTCTAAACAATTCTTCATTTGTTACAGGCCCGCAGGCACAGTTTTTCACGTGCGCAGCTACACCTGCTCCTGACGACTACGAGGACCAGGGTGATGATCCAGATCCGGTGGACTACGAGGACACTGTAGCGATGTTCCTCAACACGGATGAGGCTGGGTCATCACAGCTGTACGAAGCGCCACCACCGACGCAGCCTACTCAGCCCGAGTACGTGACGCCTCCAGCTAGGCCGCAGAGGGTCCATTGCGCGCCAACGCAGTTGACGTACTCATGCAGGCGTGTTTGAGAAGGAGGCCTCCCGAGCGTAGGCCGGCAGAGTTTCTTTTGATTTTTATTATTGGTAGTATATTATGTACTTAGTTAATCATTTGAAATATATTGTACGAACAATTGCATTTGCTTTTTTTGTAATTTAAATCTTATATACTTAGTTAATCCTTTCATCAGCTAGTAGCTTTGTCACACACCTAGTAGCTTTATCAGACTGAAACGACAACACTCTGCACCACGCTTTTGATCGAACGACAACACGCCGCACCCAACTTTTTTAGATCGAACGACAACACGCTGCACCCAGCTTTTCAGACTGAAACGACAACACGCTGCACCCCGCTTTTCAGACTGAAACGACAACACGCTGCACCCCGCTTTTCAGACTAAGTGGCCACGATTTTCGCGGTTTCGTGGTCGCGAGTGCCTTTTCCGATTTTTCGAACTTCATGCCGGGGCAATGCCCGATCAGGTCGCCCATAGATAAGTGGTAGCCCACATTGCGTAGAGCACTCGTGATTTTTTTCGTAATTTTTGGGCCGGGTCCGGTGGGCCCCGCGAGGCTACGAAAACCCCTAAGTGGCCACGATTTTCGCGGTTTCGTGGCCGCGAGTGTCTTTTTCGATTTTCGCAACTTCGTGCTGGGGCAATGCCCGGGCAGGTCGCCCATTGATAAGTGCTGCCCACGTTACGTAGATCGCTCATGATTTTTTCCGTAATTTTTGGGCCATATCCAGTGGGCCCCGCGAGGCAAGGAAAACCCCTGAGTAGCCATGATTTTCGCGGTTTCGTGGTCGCGAGTGCCTTTTCACATTTTCACAACTTTGTGCCGGGGCAATGCCCGGGCAGGTCGCCCGAAGATAAGTGGTAACCCACGTTGCGTAAATCACTCGTGATTTTTTTCGTAATTTTTGGCGAGTATCCGGTGGGCCCCGCGAGGCTATGAAAACCCCTAAGTGGCCACGATTTTTGCGATTTCGTGGCCGTGAGTGTCTTTTCTGATTTTCGCAACTTCATGCTGGGGCAATGCCCGGCCAGATCGCCCTTTGATAAGTGATGCTCACGTTACGTAGATCGTTCGTGATTTTTTTCGTAATTTTTGGGTTGTATCCGGTGGGCCCCGCGAGGCAAAGAAAACCCTTAAGTGGCCACGATTTCTCAGATCAAAAGTTACAGCGGAAAATAAAGTAGACAACACTCTTCATTAAGACATAAAACTAGGATGCGAAAATAATGGTTACAACTTAACGTCTACTGAGTGCATCGAGGCCACTTCCCCTTCTCCCATGCCTCCGTTGGGGCTTCTTTAGCACGACGTGTCCTCTCTCTCTCTCGGCCTCCTTCTCCTCCGCTTCCTTTCGACGTGCCTCCTCGCGTGCGGCGTCACGCTCCGCTTGAAGCTGCCGCCTGAACTCCTCTTGCCGGTTGGCTTCATCAAGTAGCCTTTGGTCCTCGGGGTTGATCTCCTTGTCACACCACTTCTCAAATTCACACAGTGGCGGAGGCGGCTGCATTAAACATAAATTAGGAATGTTTTATTTACAAATATTACGAATCAAATATGATTGTTACCAGTTGGCGATTCTTCAGACTCTTCTCTGGCAGGTCGAATTCGTAGTTACGGTATATCCAATACCTCCTCTTCCAAGTTGGAATTTTCCAAGAATAGACAAGCCTGCAAGGATCTCCGCATAGGCACATCGGTGGGATAACTCTGAAAGGTGCGAAGAGGTCCTGATACGCGATGTTGCGCGGCCACTCCGAAGCACCTCCCTCTTCTTTCGCCTTCCCCTTTCCCTTTCCAATCGCACGCCTCAGACATTTTTTCTCTCTTCTTTTCTTCCTTCCTTTCTCCCTTCGTTTCTTTGGCTGGATGATTGAAGAATTCGATGATTGAACACAGTGCCGGACGATTGCTTAATAGAGGGAAGAGCTACTATCGCCATATGGTTGGGCGACAGGGGTGCACGCCTGCCCTGTCGTTCAACCATTCATCGATTTATTCCTTGTCACCATTTCATCGGGCGACAAGCCTCCTGTCGCCATTTCACCGGGCGACAGGCTTCTGTCGCCATTCGATCGGGCGACAGGAGGCCACTTTACCGCCCGGCCTCCTGTCGCCCGTTTATTTTGCTATTTAGGCCTCTGTAATTGTTTTTTCCGGTGGCATATTTTTGAAATTTTGAATAAAAAATGTATTATTTAAAAAAAAAATTCCTGATGACATGGTGGTATTTCCCTGTTACACCTGCAGCATTGATGCTAAACAGCTGTAAAAATATTTTGATATGATTCCGTCACCTCTGTGCTGCGGACCAAGTATACCTGAAGTGACAGAAAAACCTGTCTGTCTTCTACACCACAACCGCCTAAAGTGACATAAAAACCTATCAGTCTTCTCCACAGCCGCATCTGTAGCTTCCGTCTTCTTTGATGCTTACTACAAAACGACGCCAATAATTTAGTCCCACATCGACGGATGCATCTTGGATAAGTAAAAAACGATGCCAATAATTTAGTCCCACGTCGACGGATGCATCGATCATGGATTAGTCTATATATAAACAACACACCGTGCTAATTAAGTTGCCTCCTCCACATGTTCACAGCCACACACTGCTACATACATTAGCATAAGCGACATCACATTTGGCAGACACCTGCTACATGCATTAGCATCCCATTGGGCTAAAATGGAAGACACCTCTCACAACTACTACGTCTTCGCCTACCTCGGCTTGGCCCTCGTGTCTCTGCTCACTGTGCTTGTTGCCGGGCGCAGGCGCTCGGCGGCGCATGGCGATGGCGGCCTGCGGTTGCCGCCGGGGCCGTGGCAGTTGCCGGTCATCGGCAGCCTGCACCACCTCGTCGGGCAGCTCCCGCACCGCGCGATGCGCGACCTGGCGCGGCGTCACGGACCGGTCATGCTGCTCCGGCTCGGCGAAGTGCCCACGCTGGTGGTGTCGTCCCGGGACGCTGCCCGCGAGGTGATGAAGACCCACGACACGGTGTTCGCGACGCGACCGTTGAGCGCCACCGTGCGCGTGCTCAGCAACGGCGGCCGGGACATCATCTTCGCGCCGTACGGGGCCTACTGGCGGCAGCTCCGGAAGATCGCCGTCACGGAGCTCCTCACCGCGCGCCGCGTCCTCTCCTTCCGCGCCATCCGCGAGGAGGAGGTCGCTGCCATGCTGCGCGCGGCCGCCGAGGCTGCTGAGGCCGCGCGCCCTGTGGAGATGCGCGCGCGGCTGTCCGCGCTCGTGGCCGACGCAACGGTGCGCGCCGTGATCGGCGACCGGTGCAAGGACCGAGACGTGTTCCTCCGGGAGCTCAACCGCTCCATCGAGCTCTCGGCCGGGTTCAACCCGGCCGACCTGTGGCCGTCGTCGCGGCTCGCCGGCCTGCTCAGCGGCGCCGTGCGCTGCGCCGAGGAGTGCCGAGACACGGTGTATGGGATCCTCGACGGCATCATCCAGGAGCACATGGAGAGGAGGATGGGCCCCGACGCCGAGGACCTGCTCGACGTGCTGCTGAGGATACAGAAGGATGGCGAGCTCCAGTTCCCGCTCGACATGGACGCCATCAAATCCGTCATTTTTGTAAGTACTCGTACTTGCTCGCTGCAATCAGTTGTTACTTACCTGGTCAAACAAAGAAAATGAGTCATTTATGATTTAGTTCGTTGAACCATTTTTCGATTCTTAGAGCTATAAGCAGCTTATACGTATAAATTCGTGTAGTACAGATATTTGTAAAGCAAGCAATCAAACAAAGAACTGATAAAAGTATTAATTATTAGTTATATTTATCCTTTTTCAAGGTTTTTATTTCGGTTTTGGTGTTCTAAACCAACGTTACCTTCCATAATTACAGTAGCATGTCCCATAAAAAAACAACTGGTTTCGTCGTTCTCGCTGTAACTCCTGTCAACTACAACTTTTGCGAGCTTGACACAGTAACACAAGAACATGTCATAATTTGATGTAGTGACATATTCGGGTGTGATTGTTTTGACAAGACAAGTACAGAGAGATGAAGATTAGGAAAGCATCGTTAATGCCACTACACCAACCACTACTATCAATCATTCATTTGCTTGCCTATGGAGTTTGCATACATTAGTCATCCACTCATCCTTAGGCTGTTGGACAGCAAATTTGTGGACTATCAATCTTAGCCATTGAATTGAATCTGCACGGTTCAGGCCAAGCACTTAAAAGCTTCCAATAACGTGTGTCCTGCAAACTACGATTAGCAATTCCCTATTCTTAATGAAAAAGCCACCAAAATTTTCCTATAATGAAAAGTATAATAATTGAGAGTCCAAAGTTCCAAACTGCAAACAAATCATGGGATGGGATGGCCCATATTTATCAGAATCCATCAAATGAAACACGACCAAGATATGCACAGTTCACGTGCGAAGACATAATGCAAGCTAAGATTCCCCCACTTTTCCCATGGTGATCATGATCACCTCACCATCTCGCAAAGCTTTCTGGACATTGTTTGTGGCATGCAGGACATCTTCGGCGCCGGCAGCGAGACGTCGGCGACGACGCTGGAGTGGGCCATGGCGGAGCTGATCAGGAACCCGAAGGTCATGCAGAAGGTGACGGCCGAGGTGCGGCGAGCCTTCGGAGCTCGCGGCACGGTGGCCGAGCACGAGCTCGGCGAGCTACGGTACCTGCACCTCGTCATCCGGGAGACGTTCCGGCTGCACACGCCCTTGCCTCTGCTGCTCCCGCGAGAGTGCCAGGAGCCGTGCCGCGTCCTCGGGTACGACGTGCCGCGGGGCACGCAGGTGCTGGTCAACGTCTGGGCTCTGGGCCGCGATGAGCGGTACTGGCCTGACGCGCCCGACGAGTTCCGGCCGGAGCGGTTCGAGGGAGAGGCCGGCGAGGTGGACTTCAGGGGTGCAGACTTCGAGCTCCTGCCGTTCGGCGCCGGCCGCAGGATGTGCCCCGGGATGGCGTTCGGCCTCGCCAACGTCGAGCTCGCGCTCGCCAGCCTGCTGCTCCACTTCGACTGGGAGGCGCCCGGCGCGTCCGACCCTGCCGAGTTCGACATGACCGAGTCGTTTGGCATCACCGCGCGCCGGAAGGCCGACCTACTGCTCCGCCCCGTCCTCCGCGTGCCCGTTCCCGGCGTGTAGTCGATGTCGTCGGCCGGCGCACGCGTTAGTATATTAAAAAAACAATAGTTTAATACGGACGCCATTGTCTCGGTGGTCCGCGTGTGCCGGCCGACGACAATAGTTTAATACGGATAATAGTTACGACAATAGCTCTGTCATTCATTTATAGCACGCGGTAGTATATGCTACGACAATAGTTTAATACGGACGCCATTGTCGATTGCTTGCCGGTACGGACACGATCTAGGTTGCACACACTTGCACTTCTTTTCTTTCATCGGCTTGTACGGGGTGATGTATGTCTGCTTAAGTAATTTAAAAAGCATTTCACGCAACGGTGGAACTAAACTTGGATGGACGCCGAAGGAGCGATGGATTATTCAATGAACAGGAAGTAAACCAAGGCAAACTCGCCGCCACTGCTACCCACCACCGGTCCATCTCCTCTTTCTATACCCGAGGCTCCGGAGAACCCACTCTAACCCTATTCTCGCTGGAGCGTCGCCGAAGTCTCATCGCCGGTCGTCAGGCAAAATCGAACGGATCAAAATTCGAGCTTCTCAATCTCCGCAATAAAATGAGAGGTTCTGTTCAATCATGGCGCCAGTTACAAACAAAAGAAGTAACAGCTTCGTCATTCATGATTTCATGGATCATCAGACTGAAAGATCAATAGGGATATGTCTGCTGATCCGTTTCGGTGAGCTCCCCGTCGTGGTGGCCTCGTCGGTCCACATCGCCCGCGAGATCATGAAGGCGCACGACCTCGCCTTCGCGACGCGCCCCATTATTAGCCGGTCCTCGAGGGCTCCTCCGAGGGCCTCATCTTCGCGCCCTGCGGCCACTGGTGGAGGCAACTCCGCAAGATTTGCACCCTCGAGCTTCTCACCGCCCGGCGCGTCCAGTCCTTCCGAGCCGTCCGCGAGCAGGAGGACCGACGGCTCCTCCGGGCGGTGGCGTCGACTCGGCGGTGCGCAAACATGGAGCTGCCGCATGGGATGGAGACCGCGGAATTAATTGGATATGACGGAGAGGCGATGGGGTCACCGCCCGGCGCCCGGCAAGCTGACCTTCTGATTGTCCCGGTGGTCCGCGTGCTGATTTTTTTTAAAAAAAACTAAGGACAAAAGCTCTATCATTCATTTATAAGAGAAGAAAAAAACACCAATCCTGAAAGATTAGATCAAAAACGCCAACACTAGAACCAAACAGATCGAGACTAACTCCGGCCGGGAAGGAGTTCTAGACTAGAACTCCTACCAAAACATCAACAACACCCACAAAACAAGTACCTTGTGAAAAAGCAACAAAAGAACGCCACCCCCTGCGAACGGGGAAACCTAAGCAAACTGTTCACGAGGCACGGCAGATCTGACCACAAGGGTTAGTCTTGCCTTTTATATTTCCCGGTTCAGTTCAGACTTCAGTGTATTGGGCCACTTGGCCATGTGCGATGAGTAGTAAACCAGTAATCAAGGTATTCTGTGATTTGTTTGACTGGATGCATGTCTAAGTAATAAGAAGATAATGGCTGCATGCGTACGTCCGTCATTTGTTTGAACTTGTTCGTGGAATGCTTGTGAGACTCTTGCCCGGGGCAAGCAGAGAGCAGTAAGCGTAAAATGACACAAATTCGACATGCAACTGGGAGTCTGGAATTATGACAGAGTTTTACAGATTTCCTGGCTTCCCGAACGCTCACTTGTGTCCTAGCTCCCCAATTAATTCCACTCGTGATTGTTTTTTTTCTCACCAAGTTGGGAGTTGGGACATGTAGTACCACATGGTGTGACTGCAGAGTCCAGACATGAAGAAATGGAGATCGATGGCGTTACAGTCGCGTACAGCACCGCTGAACATGCCCTGTCTCTCTGAAAGAACTTTACATTTCCCTTCCTAGCTAGTTCCGTAGCATGGATGTATACAAATAGTACGGACCATTATACGCCTTAATTGATCGATAATTGATCGGGCAGGCAAAGAGGATGACCACACAAGAACTTTGCAACCAAACTCCAATCTCCTGCACCAAATGAACCCCTCTCGTGTCCACATCTCTCCGACGGAAATGACAATACAATGTCATTGTCGGCGCAATCGATGGAATTTTGACAATCTGTGATTCTTGCGGTGGTATGGAGACAATTATCCTTGTGCCGAGGGATATTTTCTTTCGAAAGTTACTAGCTAGAGTAGTCTTTTTTGGTGCTTGGCTTGGTGCATGGTCTTGTTAGAAACAAGGAAACCTAAGAAACAATTCAAAGAGATGCATATAAGCCACACACTTCGAAGACAGAGAAACAATCCAACCGGAAGATGTGAACCTACACCACAATAAGCTTAAGTGGACTTGCCATTAAAATATTTTTGCACAAAATATGAAAAACTGAATAAATAATATTACTTGTATCACCACCACACAGACCATATCACCTAACGATTGCAACAGTGGAAACAGTAAGTATCTCTGTTCTTGTCTGTCACTCGGGCACTCACCATTCGAGGACCAAAGCCACGATGCGCTCCCACTCTACGTGCACCACTTCCTCTCCTGACCATCGTCACCGGCGGATCCACTCAAATCTAACAACCAAGCGCCCGAAAAAATTGAAAACACTACCAAACATTTCTAGGTTACACACGATGGCTGAACCATGGATTCAAACATCGTTTTAGAAAGAAATCTCACCCCCTTACCTAGTTTCCAATTTTTGTCTGAACTACCACTCGAATTTCAAATCAGTTTTCGGCACAATTTACCGAAATCTGGGCTAAAAGCCCAAAATCGAATGTTTTACTTAAATTCAGAACCGGTCCATATATACGTCTGAACACACCCAAGAAAAATCATTTCTGTCGGTTTTCACTAGTTTTCACTCAAGATTTCTTTATTGAAACTAAAGGCAGAAGTTCTGCCATTCATTTTTGGAGAAGAAAGTAGAACAATAGCCTCCAAAGAGGAAATTACAACGATACCGATGACCAACCCCAACAGGGGAGACACCAACACCAAAGAATAACTCCCAAACTTAGGAACTCCCCCAAGACATCAACACGACCAACACCTCTTGGATGCCCTCACTCACCGCTGCCGTGACCCGCGAGACACACGCAGTCAAGCTTTACAACAACAATGCCACGAGCCGGAGACACCCTTGACATCCACAGCATAACGCACCAACCCGTAGAGGAAGTTTAGCTCGCCGGCGTGAGACTTCCAACACTGGCCCTCCACCGCCAGAATAGCGGCTCTCCACCACACCCCTCCATCGGCCACCACCACGTCTCTCCACCGTGGCTCTCCACTGTGCCCCTCCACCGGCCACCATGGAAGAGATGACTCGGCTCTCAGCAGTTCCCCTCCATGGCGCCAAGTAAAGCACCATGGCCATTATGCAGGAGACGAGTCGGCCCTCTACCACGGCCCTCACCGCCAGATAGAGCACCGCTCACGCCCCCACCGCCACCTGCGACACCAATACCCTCTATCGGCCAGAGTACAACACGTGCCTTTGCTAAGATGTGTCACCAAGAGGTCGGGCACCATGCCGCTGCAACCGCTATTTTGCGCTAGTAGACATCGACAACCACGACCTCCCTGCACCTACTTAGACCACCAAGCCCGCACTACTCGCGGCATGTGCCTCATGCGTAGTCGTGAGAAGCACCATCGGGACAACCAGATCTGGCAAGGAGGAGAGCTGATCTGGTCAGATCCGATAGAAGAAGGCATAGCTCGGTTGGATTTGGCCTAGATTTGAGTAGGGAGATGCAACGCCGCCCTAATGCCAATCCTCATGGATCTTCACCACAGCCGTGCCACCCCCGTCACTCGTCACTATCTACCCAAGCTTGGCAACAAATACAACAACCACTTCCTTGGGCGCCAACACTTAGATCTAGGAGTTGGGAGTGAAGAGATTGAGAGGAGAGGAGAGGCAAAGGAGTAGACGCGGTGGGGGAGGTCTCGGCCGAAGGCTAGATGTCGCCTCTAAGGTGACTCCAAAGTCAGGGTTTCCAAGCCAAAGAGCTTATCTTGTGTACCTATCTAATAATGCTTAAGATTTGTTTCCCTGTGCCAAACTATCAAAACGATATTTTTTGCTAATTCCTATTGATAATTATGCATTGTACACAATGTGTGGTGTACGTGCATGTGTATTAAGGTCATTGTGTTAATGTCATATATGTGCATGAGTACTTGTGAGTGTGTGTCCAAGTGCTCGCATGTGTAAAACTCACATCTAAGTCTTCGTGCTATCGAATTGTGTCACGAGCGAGAAGAATTAGTGTGAGGAGATGTCGTACAATAAGTTGTCTCATCAGCGACACAATAGGTGATAATGATGGCATGGAGGCTATCGTTCCAAGAAGAGTTGAGGTCGTCAAGACCAGAGTTATTGACAAGTCATGTCACTAGCGATGAAAAGATGGTAAAGATGTGGTGGTGAAGGGTGAAGAATGTGTCTCTTCTCAATACCTGCTATTGACGAACATTATTGACAACTGGCGTGACAAGATGGAATTGGTGGTCATTTTCATGTCTCATCAAAAAGGCGACCAAAACTACGTATTCTCGTGTTAGTTGTATCCATGTGATACTATGTGTGATCACATGAGTTCTTGTACGAGTAGTGTCCACAAGATAAACGTGTGTGAGTTCCTTCAGAGATGTGTGTATCAGAAGAGATCATGCTGCATGAGAAAATCAAAAGGAAGACATTGCGTGTGCCAAGAGGAGTTCAGAACGTTAAAGAGATGCGTTTACTGTCCTAAGTCAAGTCCATCAAAGATAAGCCTGGGACATTGAGAAGATGCGTTTGCTGTCCTGAGTTAAGTCCATCGAAGAAGAGTCCAAGACGTCGAAGGATAGAGAGCTTACAATAATCACAGCCCAGATGGTTCCATGTCAAGAGATACCTAGAGCCCACTGTCCTTTTAGATCCTAAGTAGCACGTCCATGAGATCTTCTTCCTTCGATGGCACTAACCTCCCTTCTCACGCAGTGCACCTTGCTGATGCCATCCATGAGCTAGCTTATCGCGTAGTTGTGCACATCCACCTAGCACACCGTCCAGCTGAATGCTCGAGCGAGACGCGACAATAGGAACACGTCGACGAGACTGAAGCTTGCGGCCACCTTGACATCCTCGTCCAGCTTCTCCAAGAATGCGTTGTGGTCCTTGATCCGATCGCCCACCTAGAGGTGGGCATCAGGTTGGGCTTTGTGGGCCTACCCAAGGCACGAAGGGCACGGCTCAACCCAAGGCCCAGCCTGGCATGAAGCTAAACAAGCCATGCCAGCATGGCACAATTTTCGAGCCATGCTAGCATGATGGACGGCACAGTCCGATACGACCATTTGAGCCAGGCTCATGCCAGCACGCCACGCTCCTGGCATGGCGGCCTGAGCGACACAATGGTGACACGCCGAACCCATGCTTGGCTTGGCCCATAACAGCGATAAGCTAGCTCATGGACGGCGTCAACACCATGGCCGAGCACGCAGTGGAGGGGGAGGCATTACCTAGCCAGAGGGCGATGCTGTGACCACCCGTCACCATCGCACGCAAGCCCTTGTCGCGTCGTGCCCTCATCCTTGCCACGCCGCACCTGAGTCACACCGCGTCGAGCCCCACCTTGCCCACGCCACACCCTTGTAAGATTGAGGATACCGATTAGAGGGAGTGAATATGTTGTTTTAAAAATTATCTCTTAAAACACTTTGGTCAAAACCTAGTTTATATGCTTAAGGGTAAATCAAAACAGTTTTGTCTAATTAAAGCCTAAATTGTTTAGTCTCAACTAAGTGTACCAACAACCTAAGTTTATGAACAAGGTTTGCAATCCTAGATTAACAAGCAAGCAATTTAATTCTAGAAATATAAATTTCAAGAATGTAAATGAGTAATAGAAAACAAACTATAATTGACACACAATCTTTCTATCATGGTGTTCGGAGACTTGTCGGTCTCTCCTAATCTATGTTAAGGTAAACCCAAACGAATTGGAACGGCTTCATAAATTAAGCAAATCATCTTGATTCCACTAGTAGTAGTTCTTTCCCTCTCTGAGTAGACGAGCTCCAACCTTCACAACTCGTCAGACCTTCTCACAATCTCCTTTGATAAGGTCACCGGACCATGACGCCTCAACCCCATCTAGCTGTTGGCAAATACCAAGAGTAATAGATCAAGCTTCTTACTTCATCCTCGCCAAGTGAAACACATGCACAATGATGCTTAATTCTTCTCTAGATGCAATACATACAACTAGAGACATTCTCTCCTTACTCACAATTTGCAACGCATGACAATAGAGAGAAAAGACATACACTAGCTCAACAGAAAGTAAATGAAATGCCAAAAAATAAACACATGAAAACTTTAGCTTAAATGCTACTCAAATCACTCAAATATGAATATATGAGCTCTAGAGGTTTTGCTCTCAAGTGTATGCCTCAAATGGGTGCAAAAGCATCAGTCAAAACCTCCAAGCTAGGGCCCTTTTATAGCCTCAGAAAGAAACTGTCGTTTGGGGTAAAATCCATACAAACTCAGCAAAATTAGCACTGCCACCCATGTAGGATAAGTAGTACCAGGCTCAATGGTAACAGATAGTTTCTAGGCATTAAATTCACTAAAACTAGCTATTGCTACAGTACCCCCGGCACTACCACCCATGTAGGATTAGTAGTGCTAACATTTTTGACCCAAAACAACTCTAAAACACCTCTCTGGACAATAATTACTACAGTATTAAGCGGTAGTGCCGCTTGAGTGGAGTAGCACTACCACCATATAAAATCGGTAGTCCCATATTTTTAGCAATAAAAATATCACAACTTTTTACTTTGAAGTCCAATTTAGGTGTTCTTGGACTTTATGAAAAGCTTATCAAGAAAGCTACAACTTCTACCCAACTTCAAGATTTAAGAAGCCATAGAATATAGAATATCCATAGAATACTAAAACTCCAATGTAGCTACTCAAGTCTAAAATCTGATTTTTTTTCGAAATTCCTCACATAGATTTGATCAAGAGCATGATTACAAGCTAGCGAGAGACACTAAGATTAAATATTGAACCATATGATGATCAACTCATGATTAAAAAAATTTGTAAAACACATTTACCTATCCCAGTCACATGCTAAAAAAACCAAATTAATAAACATCAGCTTATTTGCAAAACACATTTGCAAATAACAAATCCATGCAAATAAAGAAACACAAAGAACATGCATGATTTCAAATATAGCTATGTGATGATCACCACATGATCTCTAGCAATTTGCAAAATATATTTGCTAACTCTAGTCACATGCTAAGAAGAGTAATTGCATGAACTTAAACATTTTGCACAACATATTTTGGTAAACAAAATCAAGCATGAGCTTCTTCTATTTACAAAACACATTTGCAAATTAAAACTCCATGCAAAGAACATATCAATAAAATTGCAAGTATGAGCTATAACTATTTAAAAAATATATTCACAAATATTTGCTCCATGCAAAAACCACATCAAGAGAATGAGCTAGTGTAAACGGATGGAACCATCAACACAAGATGAGACTCAAGCTATAAGATTCGACCTTTCTTAATAGTACGGCAACCTATACTAGTAACTCGATTTCCCAACCAAACACCGAGACCGCTAAAAGACTAGGAACACATCCTTAACCCTATACTAGTTATAACTTTGCCTTGCGCATATCCTCTTGGAGCTTTTGCTTGATGACACTCATCTTTTCTCCAAGTGTGAGTTTTCATCTTATTCATCAACACATGATGAACTTATTCTCTTCGCTTTGAGATCTTTTCTTGATACTCATCAACATATAATGACATCCTTCTCCTGAATCTTGATTTGATGACCATCAACACATGATGTCACCAAAAGTCTTAATCTTTGGACTTAACCTATTTCACAACCCAATGAAAAAGTTAGTCCAATATGCATGGTTGTCCCAATCATCAATGCACTCTATTAACACATAATAAATGTTCCAAAATCCTTTGATCTACTCCTTTGATGATTGACCATGTGAAAGCATCTAGGCCCCCTAATTTTTAATTAAATATTATTATGGGGTTTTGGTGTTGATGATCAAGTCAACGACCTCTTGGTAATGAGGAATCATGTTTGGGTATATCAGTCAGTATTGAGCAAAAAGGTTAAAGATTAATGACCCTTATTACTAGTTTTGGCTTGGGAGATGGTTCAAGTCAAGTAGTTAGGGTTGTTTTATATTTACCGTACTATAAAGGGGGATCATGTATAAGTTAGAACCTTGGTTCATGGACTAAGTTAGTTAGATTGCTTAGAGTCAAGGTCATATCAAAATTCCCCACCAAAATTAATCCTACACTGAAACAAACAGTTCCCCATTCTTGCCGGACCCAAATTCACCTTGTATTCCTTAGTTCGGCGCTCACTCAGCTCAACCCTTCTCGCTAGAGCGACTCTTGTTCAGTCTGGCGCTGCATATCCAAGTGAGCAAAACTTAACAGAGAGCCACCCATTCACGCCGGACCGACCTGGTCTACTCTAAAAACTAGTCTGGCGTAAACTAAATTTACGCCGGACCAACCTTTTTTAGTCTGGAACTAAAGCAAGTCGTGCAAAAATCAAACAGAGCGCAGGCCATTTACGTCGGACCTACTTTCGCTGCCACAAACTAAGTCTAGCGCTAACTCCAGTTTACGCCGGACCGACCCATTTCCAGTCTGGCACAAATGCACAACCCACGGGTCTATTCCACTCATATTCTAAGTGTTCGCCAGACCAAGCTTCTCCAGAAATCTCTTCTGCGGCGGACCAACCCATTTTGGTCCAGCGCAAACGTGTAAATCCAACTTTCACACCGAACTCAGTTTCTCCTCAAAGCCTATGTACGACGGACCAAGCCGGTTTAGTTCGGTGCAAATGTGCATATATGCAATTTCGGTCCGACGTACACAGAAAGTTTTGTGAAGCTTAATTCTCCTATCAAATTCAGTCTGGGGCAATTGAGCATTAGCCTGTTTTTGACATTCTAACACGTCCAACGGCTAGCTTTTGCCCCAATGGCTATAAAAGCTTATCCAGGGTATTCCTTGTGTAAGATTTTTATCTCCTTATCATTTTAGCACCTTAGAGCTCTCAACCACCAAGGAGACTATGCTTTACTTCTAATTTCAAAAATCCAAAATTTCCTAAGTGATCTTGCTCCAAGCTTAGTCTAGCTAGTGCTGTGTTAGTGAACCAAGGGACAGGGTTTATGGATGGTCTATTACCCTTGGAGCTAAACATTCCTAGACGGTTTGAAGGAGGTATTTTGGTGCGACCTATCTAAAGGTGCTTGTGGAAGGCTACCATTGTTGTGAAAGGTTGGGACTCATCTCACCGGAGTGGTGGAAGAGTCACCCTAGTGGAGACCTGGGCTACTACGACTAGCTTTGGGGAAGCCATACTTTAGAGGAAGTGCTCTAACATAGAAGTAAGAGCTTGGCTCTGAACCACGAAAAAAATTCTCTCTGTGTCTCCCTTTTACTTTCTGCATTTACATTTCAGCATTTACTTTTTGCTGTTGTACTCTAGTTGTGTTCGTTCTTTGTTCAAGCTGTCTTTGTGCTAGCTGTACTTGTTCTTAGACTATCTTGGCTCACCAATATTTGAGCACTTAGGATTCATTTTAACTAGTGCTAAAGGCTTATACTTGAACCTAAAATTTTAAAAGTTGCCTATTCACCCCCCTTCTAGGCCAACTAGATCCTTTCACCACGACCCAAATCAATTGAATGAAATTTTATATTTGCCTTGAGTATAATAGTGCTATTAAAGCTTCATATACTCAAGTACTTTCGGTTGTTCTTAATCAACAAAATATACCATCAACACATAATGGAGAGTCTAGATCTATTGATCTAGTTATTTGATTATTGAATAACAACCAAAGACAATTTAAATTGTTATGAGTATATTTTAACTACGCAAGCTTCATATACTTAATTTGATGGGTTTCAAAATAATGATCCAATTGGTATGAAATGATGGAAAGGGATCAATACTATTAAGACCATCAAATATAGAATAAACTCTATTAAATATATGCATATATATAATTGAACTTGAACCAAAATGCACATATTCAATTTGAGATTTCTTTGGAGTTTATTCTATGAGTATACTACAACTACACAAGTTTTATATACTTAATGATTTGTTTCAAAGTAAATATCCTTAATTTATGTGGCAAGATGAAAGGGATTAATACTATTGAAACTTCAAGGTAAAGCATGAACTTTCCCTAAATGTGTGTATTTATGTATATACAGAATTTAAAATAAAATACACATCTTAAGATTGAAACTACAGTGGAGTTCATCATTTCTCTTAAATCTAAGGAATATATCTAGAAATAATAGAGTTGTATTTCATGCATAACTTTGGGATTTTTATTTTTTAATGAGATGAGACTAATCAAATATATACTCAATAAAAGAGTTAGCCTCATATTTAGATTTATCAATATGATCATGAATATTATATCCAAGGAATGCAACAAGATATGATAATATGAACTCGAATGTATACCTTTGATATTTTCATCTTTTTTCATCCAAAAGAAACTTATAAGAGTTAAACTCAACAAAATAGTTAGTCTCATAAAAATATTTATTATTAATTAACAATTGAGACAAATCAATATTATTATAATCAAAAGGGTTAGTCTTAATATTAGATTTGCCATTAAAACCAAAACCAAATTAATAGAGTTTGAACTTCCAACCCTTGCCATACAGCGCCATGCCTCGCCTCTCGCCGTGTCCACGCCGAGCACGAGTTGCCTCACCTCCCACCATGGCCACCGCCCGCTGTGCCCCCCGTTCCCTCTCGCCATGGCTGCGCCTCGGCGTCTCCGCTCCACCCCACCATGCCTACGCCTTGGCACCTCCGCTCCACCTAGCCAGACCACCTCGCCTCTGTCGCCTCCCACTGTGCCCGCACCTCGGCCCCTCCACTCCACCCCGCTATGCCCGCGCCTCGACGACTCCACCGTCTTCCACCGTGCCGCACCTCAGCCCCTCCATCGCCTCCCGTCGTGCCCCCTCGCCTTGATCCCTACGTCACCTCCCACCGTACCCACGCCTCGACCCCTCTGCTCCACCTTGTCTCATCGGGTCGTTGTGCGGCCTCACCCATCACTGTGCCATGCCATCGTGCTATGTGGGAAGGGAGGTGAGGCATCGCCGTGCCGCCGTGGGAGCTTGTGGCCGTGATCGCACGCCATCCCGCCGTGGTCGTAGCTGACCCATGTCGTGGCCCGCTCACCATGGGGAGATGAGGGGGTAGAGGATGGAGAGAGGGCAGGAGGTGAGGGGTGGCCGCTGTGGGGAGGTGAGGTGGTGACGCAGAGGGCGGAGGTTAAGGGGAGGTGACAGGGTAGCACAGTGGGGAGGTGAGGGGGCGGAGGGAGGGCAACGAGGGGGTCAGAGGGCAGGTGGGAGGTGAGGGGGCGGCCGTCGTGGGGAGGGGGCTAGGGGAACTGGAGGAGGCGTCGAGGTCGACATGGGAGGAAAGGTGGCAGAGGGAGCGAGGCAGCGGAGGGTGAGGCAAGGCGGTGGGGGGTCGAGGTGGCGGGGGATGCAAGGAAAGGGGAGAGGGGCCGACACGGGGGAAGGAGAGGAGGCGTCGTGGTCGAGTGGGGAAGGCGACGGCACTGGCTCTAGGGAGAGAAAGGGCGCCGGTGGGGGAAAGAGGGAAAAAGTGAGTAAAAGTGAGGAAATGGAAAAAGGGAAGGGAAAGGGAGAAAAGGAGGGAAATGGGAAAACATGTGGAAAAAAGAGGAAAAGGGGGAAGGAGAAAAGAAAAAATAAAATGAAATTGTTAAATACAAGTTAAATATTTAGCATGCTTGGGAGAAGAATTAGTATGGGTGTTTGAGGGCGTACTTGCTTGTGCCATAGAGGTGCTTGTTTGCATTTTGTCCTTGCCTTCTTACTCCTGAAAAATTGCCCTGCTCGTATGGAAATCATGTCCGACTGTTGCTCATCCGCCTTTGACTCTCTTTGTCACCCTCTTGGCTTACTCTCACTCTCTCAGTCCCTCTCTCCCTTGGCACAACGCTTATCTCTCTCCGTTCCTCTCGCTGCTCGTCTCTCTCTCTCTCTCGTTTTCTCCTCGACCGACGATGCTCCTAACTCTCTCCACTCCTTTCATCGCCTTGCTTGCTTATCACTGAGAGAGATTAAGAAAGAGAGGACGAGCGAGAGAGAGAGAGAGAGTTAAGAAAGATTGAGATAGATGGATGAGAGAGAGGGGGCAACGGGTGAGAGAGAGTGAGAGAGATAAGTGAGAGAAACAGGCGAGAGAGAGATGAGAGAGGGAGTAACGGGTAAGAGAGAGAGATTGAGAGAGATGGGAGAGAGAGATTGAGAGAGACGGGTGAGAAAGGGGGGAGAGCTGAGAGACATTGAAAGAGACGGGCAACTGGACAAGAGAGAGCAGTTTCTTGCAATGTACAAGTATTTGTACTAAGGAATACAGTATACTTACACAAGCATTGCAATGTCACTCTGTGACTGTTCAAGAATGATTAAAATTTAGTTCCTTTTCTTCTAATATTTGTCTCACTGCCATAACTCCGTGCATCTCTAGCTCTTTTCTTATCGTCACAATAGTGCAAATAGGTCGGCCTAGGCCAACACACACGAAATAAGCACGAAGCACAAATAGGCCATGCCTGGGCTCACTGAAAACGAGCCGAACTAGCACAGCAGGGCACGACACGGTAGGCATGACGGGCCATTGCGGTCTGGCATGGTTCAGTCATGAGACACGATGGGCCCCTACTGGGCCGACAATGCCACCTCTACGCTCACCATTGCATGCACCACCACGTCGGTGACGTACGTGGTGAGGAGGGAACTGATGTTCATGGGCCTAAACGACGATGATGACAACAGCAACTGGACAGATGCAAGGCTGACTGCCTCGCCCTCCCACTCGCGGCAGAGGGACCGGACCCGCCGCTCGCTGAGCAGTTCAATGACGCAGAACTTGCGAAGTTGGCGATAGTGCTCACCATTTGGCGTGAACGCGATGCCGAGGATGTCCCTGGTGAGCACGCGGATGGTACTGGTCAGGGTTCACAAAACTGTTTTTCAAAAAGCCGTTCGAAAACCAAAATTTGAAAATCAGAAATATCGAGTCGAAAATTGCTCGAAAGTCATCAGAAAATGAAGTGTTAAGAAATAAAAAAATTGGAAAAGAATTTAAAAAATCGAAAACCAGTTGGTTTTCTCGAAAAACCGGTCGAAAACTGACGAACCAATTGAATGTTCTTTAGAGCCGATTTTTGAGTGATTTTCGCTCGATTTCATCGTAAATCTAGTGGTTTTCATCGATGTTCGATCAGTTTATGTCGTATAAATTTTTTCAATTTTTTGAATTTGTTTTTGAATTAGACCAGTTTATCGACCAATTTTCAATCTCAAACTGGCTTAGCAAGGTCGAAAACCATGTTTTTCGTTAGTTTTGCGAACCCTGGTACCGGTCCGCAGCCGCATGGCAAACGCGGCGTCGTGGGTCCCAGGGGCGGATCTGGCATTTAGGGGCCGGGGTCTGGTGACCCCGACGCCCCCATATAAGCCCCTTATACCCTCGCTAAATCTGATTGATAACTCGATGGCAGATTAGTTTGGACCCCACTCAAGATTTATCCAATCGATCATCATCCGAAAAGCAAGCAACCAGAGGCCGTGTCGGCGATGACCCCGGCGATAAATTTTCCTGGATCCGCCCCTGGTGGGTCCTCATGAGCTCCCTCTCAGCATCAACCGACGACGGGGAGCTCCCCGAGGCAGAGTATCATGAGCGGGCCGTGCCGGCGGGCGAGGTTCCACATGGCGGTGCGGGAGCGCGCTGACGAGGTGGTGCAGGCTGCCGGTGATTGGCAGCTGCCATGGCCCCGGGTGGCTGGTTCTTGCCGTGCATGCATGGCTGGAGCTTGGCGGCGAGGAGAGGAAGTAGCAGGAAGGTGGCCAGGAGGAGGCAATCCATGGTAGTAGTGGAGATCTTGTCCCATGCCTTGGGAATGCATGGTAGTAGCAGTAGCAGCGCAGTAGTATATCATGTAGGAGAAACAGAAGAGATTGTGCCATGTGGCCAGCTTGTTGGATAGATGGTCAATGCTTAATCAACAGGAGATGTGAATGACGAGTGAATTATATTACGGAGATTTGTATTCAGGTCTGGAAGCAATGTGGCAACGAAGCAATAGGTCCAAATAAAAGAGAGAACACTGATGAATATAAGGTGTGTTTCTGTAATCTGTACAGTCATGAGTCGTATGACACCTCAGGAAGCGTTTCTTTCACAGTTTCTTCAGTGAATTAACAGGAGTATGAGCGCAACTTGAAGCTGATATAAGAATTCAAAACAAGAAGGTTCATTCAATTTTGTCTCACCTATCGACAAGAATAACTATGGTATTCAAAAGATCAAGCCGAACACGAACTCGTTACAATAAATTCGAAAAATGTGCTTTCTTTGTTTATCTTTTCGTTGGCTGTTGCAGCTTCAGGATCTTGCGCATTTGGCTCCAAGCGTGGAACGAAGTAGCATAAATTTCAGGGAGGTAACTGCAGATGAGAAGCTAGCAATCTTAGCTGCGGTACTACCTAGAAGACGTCAGGGTTGCAACGCCCAGAGATGCCGTTCTGTTGCTTCGATTGCTCAAGATGAAATGACAGGATATAATTCCTATCCTGCAAGGCAACCGAGGAATGAACAAGATTTCTTGTTAAAACGAACATTGGAGAATACAAAATAAGCAAATTTTGATGGGTGCACAAACCTCTAGTGCCTTTATCTGCTCTTGGTACTTCTTGACGATCTCCTTGAACTGAGACCGCTCCTGCGCCATATCTTCGTAGTCCTTGAGCCGATTGTGCTGGATAAGGAATGCTCTCTTCAGGATACTGTTCTGATGAAGCAGGCCTCCTAGCATCTGCTTCAGTATCCTATATTCCTGGATGAACCACGCAAGTATAACAGCAACACAGGTGAGCACAGAAGATGGTCGACAATTAAGCAGTATTCAAGAAAGTGCGGCTATGTTGGTTACCTCGCGCATTTTCTGTGTTGCATCTGGACTACTGCAGTCCCCAGTGGATTTCTCGAACAATTCAAGTATCTTGAAGGCTCGATTCTTGGCATCAATCAAATCCGAAGCAGAGGAGATCTCCTTGACAACTAGCTCTGCCCATTCGTTGCCGTTGGTCGGAATGTCTATCGCCGGCACATCAGGTGCAACTGCTGCAACCATTGACATATCACAGTTAGAGTTAAGACACATGGTAAAATCAGTGCTGGTCTGAAAATATATGCAGATACTGAACAAAACATCACTGAAAACTGCGTCACAGCAAGAAAAGAAAAGAGACGGTCTCAGTTTTGAATCATACTGAATTTTTTTTAAATAATATTATTTTTTTAGAAATTGCGACATTAATACTCGATTTAAAAAATTACAAAAATAATATACCTTCATCAAACCGTTTGGCGAAAATAGGTTAATCCGGCGTTAATACTCGTTTTGAACCTTATAACCTAGATTAGCCTATTTACGCCAGATGGTGTGGCGAAAATAGCGAAAATAGCTAAAATAGCTATTTTCGCCAAATAGTGTGGCGAAAATAATAAAACGCTTGTAACTTTTTATTCTGAACTCCGATTTAGATGATCTTAGACTCTATACGAAGCTTATGAAGAGAGCTTCGCATAGAGTCCAAAATCACCTAAATCGGAGTTCGGAATAAAAAGTTACGGACATTTTACTATTTTCGCCAAATGGTGTGGCGCTATTTTAGTTATTTTCGTCACGCCATTTGGCGAAAATAACTATTTTAGCTATTTTCGCCAAATGGTTCGGCGAAAATACTATTTTCATCACACCATCTGGCGTAAATAGGCTAATCTAGGTTATAAGGGTTCAAAACGAGTATTAACGCCGGATTAACCTATTTTCGCCAAACGGTTTGGCGAAGGTATATTATTTTTGCAATTTTTTTAAATCGAGTATTAATGTCGTAATTTCTAAAAAAATTATTTTTTAAAAAAATTCGAATCATACTAGTACTGTCATGCGGTCATACCTTCAGAGGAGACCGTATCAGCATTGGTCGTAGCAGAACTTGGTTCTGTGCTTCCTGATGCCAAATAATCCTTGAAGCCTCTTATTGCGGCATCCAGGATATTTCCTGACGATTCGAAGTAGTCCCGCAGAACCTGAAAGTTCCCAAAACCAAAACATTAGATATTGACATCGTAATTCGCACCAATTTACATTGCAAGCCTTAAGCCTTCCATCGTGACAAAAACAAAACAAAAAAATAAAGAGAAACGATGGCTAGATGTAATTTTTACTACCCAGCATATATTGTTAAGTATAATACACTGTAAATTAATTTTCTCAAAATAAAATAAGGGATCAGGGTTCAGGGAGACCTTAATTAGCTTAAGCCTATCCACTGATCGAAAATTTGATTTGCCTATGTAAACAAGCAACTGGCCTGCCCATATGAGAAATCTGATGCTAATTTCTGCATTCCGCACTTCACTCATCTTAGGTTCTCGTCCGTCTGTACGACGTGATCGATTCAGAGCTTGGATAATAAAGCAGAATAATTAGAGATGGACCGGTGCGCACGAACCTGCGGATCCGCGTCGGGGAAGATGAGCTGGAGCGCGTCGATCGGATCGAATTCCAAGCTTAAACCGAGGTCCGCAACGGCGGCGGCGGACGGCAAACACCGGCCGCGCTTGGCCAGGTGCGGCTGGAAGGGGTCGTCGAGGAAGGCGGTCGGCCCGCGCTTACGGCTGCCAGCGACGGTCGCCGCCATTATGCTGGAGCTAGGGATTCGCTGCGAGCTTCGCGGTTTCCTTGGAGCAGACGAAAAGAGAAGAGGCGAACTGTGAATTAAAGGTGAGGCGTGTGGGTCGTCGATTTTATGCATAGCAGACGGCGGTTGGGAGGACGAACCCTTGGAGGGCACGGCTGGGTGCCGTGTGATGCGACACCGACTCGATCGCGACCGTCCGACTCAGGAGTGGCAAATTTGGACTCGAGCACAACAGAATATAGCAACGGCCCCGTTTTAGAGTTCCTTTTCCAAAAGTATACAGATGTTTTGTTTTGACGAAACTTGTACAGATAGGTTGTTTCCTATGTAATTCGCACAAAATTTATACATTCCAAACAGGGAATAGAACTTCCTATGTGTTCTCGTGAGGGAAAATTGATATAATGCCACTCCCAAGAGTGGTGCGAGCCAAAATGTCACTCTCGACGTTGTCTTTGTTAAAATGCCACTCTTCTCGTGTCCCTCCTCGCCAAAATGCCATTTTCGATTTTCTAAAATGAATTTCGCTTTTCTGTGCATCTCTAGCCACGGGAAATGACCGTTGTGCCCCCGAGCTAAATGCCTTTACATTAATTAAATGGGGTATGTTACAGTATATCCAACCAAATAATGACGTGATTTATAAAATCAAGTAGAGCATAAAGACAAAAGAAAAATTAACAATTTACTACTCCAGATCACATAAAAAATTATTGTCATTGTCTAAAGTCATCTACTACAGGAAACAAAAAATTTCTTTAAGGAATGGTTTTAAGGTTTGAATATGTAGTAATATTGCCATACATTGCAGAGAAGTAAAAAAAATAGTATACTAAAAGATGGCAGAGAATAGTTATTTTACAACAAGATTTAGAATAATGTTTGTTTATTTTTAATTAATTTTAAAAGACGGCAGAGAAGGAGTAAAGGCATTTAGCTCGGGGGCAAGATGGTCATTTCCAGTGGCTGGAACTGCACAGAAAAGCGAAATTCATTTCAGAAAATCGAAAACGGCATTTTGGCGAGGAGGGGCACGAGAAGAGTGGCATTTTAACAAAGGTAATGTCGAGAGTGGCATTTTGGCTCGCACCACTCTTAGGAGTGGCATTATATCAATTTTCCCGTTCTCGTGAGGGGTGGGTACAAATAAATCAAAACTGAAAAACCGAACCGAACCGAATTGGCCAATTTTTTCGGTTTTTGATTTGGTTTTTGTTTTAGTACTACTCGGTGTTCAGATTTCGGTTTGGTTTTTAACTCCCAAAAACCGAAAACTCGAACAAAACCGAATAAACCGAATGAGCCACCTCTTCTTTGCTGGTCTCCAGTCACCACACTTCCCTTCAACCCTTCCTACCCAACAACCCGCTGCTCGCTTAATGCCCAGTCACTCCCATTCGCCCTGCACAGTCGTGCTCCTCGATTTCGTTGGGCGAGAGCCACCTCGTCCTCCCGTTCTCTGATGCCCCATCCCTCAGTCGGTGAGATAGCGAGCGACAGATGCGCCACCGTCCGGATGCCGCCGGATCTGGCAGCCTCCGGTTAGCTCCCTCGCCAGATCCGGTGTATCCCGACAAGCCGACGAGCACAACATCCCGGTGTTCCTCCCCTCCCTCACCTTGGAGTGAAGTTCTTGCAGGACCAAAGGTATGGATCTCAAATCCCATCTCTCTACCTTGTATTGCATGATAATATAGTTAGATTCGTGCCTTGTGTTGATCGATCTAGATTTTACATAATTTTTTTGGGGGGAAATGGCAGATCTCGCTTTGTGTATATGCATGGATTTGTTTGTTTGCCTTGTGATATACGCATGGATGTTGTCGCCGTCCACCATCCCCCAGCAATAAGTACTTGTCCCCAAATCTTACTATGCTTGTTTGCTATGTTTTGTCTATCTAAGACTGCCTGTGAATTTGTGATGTGTGCGGCATCTTTATATGCTCTGAAATGCCTGTGATGTCAATTTGTAGATGTAGAGATTTAGACACCCCTAATGCTTGTATTACTGCTATACATGCATATGAGAGTCTGGTACCTTGAAATTGAAATTGAACTCCCTCAATTCTCAAGGAACCATTGAAATTTGTAGATCCCCAGGGAGCCATTGAAATTGAAATTTAAGTTATCTAATTTCAGTTTTGAGAATTGCTTTGGTAGCTCACTGGTGGATGAATAAATAACATCAAAATGTTTTTTGATGTATGAGGCTATGAGCTATTACATGTTTTCTATATACTTCAATCATTTTTGTCATTGAAGTTCAGTTGATAGAGTTGTCTTGGTATTAATCTAAGTTGTGTCTTTGGTCTGAATCAAAATTCTGTCTTGGTATTAATTAAAGTTTGGGAATGCTGGTATTATTTTTCGGTTAACCGAAAAACCGAACCGAATTTTTTCGGTTAATTCGGTTCGGTTTCTCTACCATGGTATGTGAATTTCGATTTTTTATTTTCAAAAACTAATTATTTTAAAACCGAATTAACCGAACACCCACCCCTAGTTCTCGTACATCGATAACAAGAACACATCTTGTGGAGCATTTCTTGATTCTGATGAGAGCCACACAAGAACAGTATATAAAGAATCTTTGCTACTTCTAATTACGAGTGGGTGGCGGTAGTTCGTTCTCTCCCCTCCCCGGGCATACCCACGAAATGGAGAAAGTTTTAATTTGATTGGATATGCATGCATACGTGATCTGTGGCGTATCAGACTCTTATCTCAATCAGCCGATTTTATTTCCAAATACTACACGGCCAATTTCTTCTCCATATACTGCACACATACAGCTTCTTAGTTATCATATGCCTTTAAGTTGCCATATGCATCCTTTCCATTAAATATTTACTTGCATGTGTAGATAAGATCATCTTTTCTTTTTATCTAATCACATATAGACTTCATTCTAGCCGGCCAGCAGCATACGCACGGCCATGCATGACGTGATTAGATAAATTTATTATCTCTATCTCTACCCATTCTAATTAGAAGTTGGTGGTGGTACGTCCGTTCTCCACCCTCACTCCGACACGTATGTGCACTCGCGTGGCTGAGTGGGAACCGGGCAGTGGCCACCCTGGTAGATTGGATTGGATCATCCCATTGCGGGAAGTAAATGAATATGCATGACTCATATATGTCTTTCCTTTCTCCCATTGATCTGGCATTCGAATTAGCGGCGATTGCTCCTGATGTTTTTTGGATTGAATTGATTGATTCCCTTCTGAAGAAAGTAGAGCTTCAATTTATAGAGTTAGGTCTCTTCTCGTCTCTTTCTCTTTTGTTGCCTTTCTTATTCGACGATTTCTTAATCTGGATTCCATAGATATCTCCTAGGTTGCTAAATCTATATAACCCCACCACTTCTTACCTCTTCTGCAGATGTGTTGAGCTTATCTGTTGAGCGGAGGTAATAGACGACCAACCCGATCTCGTCGATGCGGCGCAAGGGCAGGACACCGGTGGTGGGTGGCGAGATAGGCTAACGGCACTGCTGGAGCTCACCGCAGTGGATGATGTCAATAGATTGAGGAAGGCACTCGCGAGGGGAGGCAAAGAGGCGGTGAAGCTGGTTCATAAGGTGAGACTATGGTATGGCCAGAGTAAGGTGTACGAACCACGCACGCCGCTGATGGTGGCAACCACATACGGATGACGTCAACCTCTTCAACACCTTTGCGTCCATATGGCAATAGATGATGTCTCTCTCGATCGATCAATCGATCTTAAATTATAATGTTACAAATTTAAAATCCTAAATGCTACGACGTTATTATTTAAGTTTGTGAAATTAAAAATAATTTTAAGCTCCAGTTTGTAAACATATGCTTTGGAATTGTATACTTCTATGAATTAATTTAAACATTTAACCATTGCACATTCAGAGTGAACATTATTATTCAGATAAGGTTAGTGCTCTTTGCAAATAAATGTTTTATCGCAAATTGAGTTTCTATTGCAACGCACAGACACATGGCTAGTTCTTATATATTGAATCGCAAATTGTATCGAAGCAACACATTTAAACCAATACATGTAGCATGAAAATCTTGAACATATGGGTGGGCTGCGAATTCATCCAACAATCCCAGAGGCAGTAGGTAAGTCCCACTCACAACAGAACACATCTTCATAGATTATTAATCTGAAGGGCATCACCCTGCAGGTAAGTTAGAAGACGTCAGGATTGAAATGCCCCGGCATAGAGTTGTTCTGCTGAGCCTGCTTGAGATGCATCGTCAGCGCATAATTGTTTATCTGCAATGTATGGTTCATCCCAAAAGATTATTCAGTTCATATGTTAAACAGAAAAGGAGCAAACTTGCAGAATGAGCTAGCATTGAAATGTTCACTGTTCTAGCCCCCTAATTTTTTTTTTATAGAACTACCTCCCGTAGAAATTTTTTTGCAAGAATGGCCCCATTCCGCGCAGGGGGAGTGCGGAATTTGCCGGACCACCCCCGCGCCTCTGTTCCGCGGAAATTGCATTTCCCACACCCCTATTCCACGGCATTGCACTGCCACCGGTGGATTCGGCGCAGCCAATTTCCTATTCCCCATCCATGGCAATTCAATTTCAAAAAAAAAAATAGCAATTCCACGCTACAGTAATGCAGGAGAGGGGCTATTTTTGCAATTTTTTAAAAAAGGAGCTATTTATGCCCAAAAAAAAGGAGGAATAAGGGGCCAAATATGCTAGCAGTTCGCTAGGATTACCTCAAGAGTCCTCAGCTGCTCCTGATACTGCAAAACAAGTTGCTTCAAACTCTGAACCTCCTGACTCCTCTCATCAAACTCCTTTTGGCGCTCATGTTGAATGGCAACTGCCCGCTTCAGGACAGTATTCTCTCGCAGAACGACTGCCAATTGCTCCTTAAGCATCATATTTTCCTATATGGCAAGAAAAATATATAACTGTTAAACATTATTATATCCTCCTTAGTCATGCAGTTTTTTTTTACAAGTTGGCCAAAAACTACACTTCTTTACTCTTAGATATTACAGTGCCGCATGAGTACCTTATGCAGGCTCTGCGCTGCTTCAGCTCCTGCACGCTCCACAATGGACTTCTCCAAAACTCCCAAAGCTCTTGACGCACGAGCCCGAGCATCATCCATGTCAGAGGCAATTTTCATCTCTCTGACAAAAAGCTCAACCCACTCAGAGCCACTATTACTTGTCTGATGGCTATCTGCAGCAGGTGGATGTTCAGTAGCTATATCCACACCACCATTGGTAACAATGTCTGCCAAGGTACGAAAAATTGTTGCTCGTCAATATACAGTCTGCTACATCACTTGTGTCATTCTAGCTTTCGAAAATTAACACTAAGTGAGACGCAAACAATTCATGTGCTGTGAAAGTAGCTGATACAAAGAAGTCCTGTAGTATGTTAACCAAAAATGCAATGCAAGAACTTGACAGCTTTGTGTCATACTGAGTAGAAGGGTGCATTTTTACTGTGATAGATGGTAAAGATACGAGAATGTTAAGGCACAATAGGCTATGCACCTATGCGGTACTGCAGTGATCCAAGTCTATATATAGTTACTCACATAGAGCAGCATGCATACTCCTGTGCTGATCTGAGTCTATATGACATGATTGGATCCAATCATGTCCTGTGTTTTGAATTGGATAGCAAATAGCCTTGCTGAATATAACAATAAGAATATAAACAACAGCAACCTGCAAGATTATACCTCTCATAATATTGATGGAACAATTTCGCAAGAGAGTATCAAGACCCACACTTCCAGTTATGCACTATTTGGACAACTGGGACAGTTGCACAAGTATGAGGGTATGACTATTGCTAAATGCTTGTATCCTAAGAATACATTAATACAATAGCTTTTGGTAGAAAAAGAACCTTCGACCGATGGCTGAACTGCTGTGGGCAGCCCATTTTCAGATTTGCAACCAGTAGCTGATAAGATAACCTCTGCTGACTCCAAGCGCAGCTCATTCAAACTCTTTATTGCAGAATCCAAATCATCACCAGATGCTTCAAGAGCTCTTTCAAGCAGCTAAATCATCATGAGCAACCATAGTCAGCTATATGCTAAAGAGATGATACTAGTAGGAAAACTAAATATCTACACATTTAAGTTAGTAGTACAAAGAAGATTTAATTCATAAAGCCCAGAAGCAATTCAATCCATCAGGATCCTAACAAGAGGATAAATTTCCATACATGAAGGCAACCTTAGAGCACTCAGAAAAATGCATCTGGCATAAATGAGGCATTACAGCAGCTGCAAATAAATGTTTTGCAATAAGTATAGGTGCATGATTTAACCCCAGAAAACAAACGTCTACTGTGGTGAACACATGCTCAATGCTCATCAAACTTTGTCTGAGTGCCTGCAGACAGGAAGCCACATTGTACTCAAATGAGACGATGCAGTTTTGCAATACTCCAAGCAACATCGCATATACTGCCATAAACTAACACTTCCTTGCAAGTCGCAAAAGAAAAGGCGCACCCATAGGCCATTACACTGCCCATCCAATGCTAGATTCGATAAGCATGTACCATCAATCAATTTGACACCTATCTGTACTTCTGTAGAACTATCTGGGTTTCCTACCTAAAAACATCGGAGCACTAAACCCATCAGTAAAGAGTTGTAAAGAAAACATCTAGAGGACAGCGGTAGGTGCAATGTTGGCAAACAAACCATCATATGTAACAACATATTCCCAAGCCTCCAAATTTTGCTCTCTTTCTCCCCAGTGCTGCACAGGATACACAACAACTTTAGCTACCATCTCATCGGAAAGCCTCAAGAGAGGCTAATTCAGATCCCATTGGGATAACTTCCACACTTCCACTTCCACATCAAGCAAGGAAACAAAAGGTGTTCATCTTCTGAAGAAAGGAGCCAATTTTCAGCATCCAGGAACCAGAAAAGCCAATTCCGCACTCAGGAACCCGTAAGCACATGATAAATCGCTAGGAGCACAGATCTAGCAACAAAGGAGGCGCATCTCGTTGCTAGAGGCGCATCTCCTCATCGAAGCACCGAACCCTCCCAAAATGGTCACTGGAAATCACAGAGACCAGGAATTTACCAAGGATCACCACATCTCCGCATCCACACGCCTCAGCGTCAATACGCAATCCCAAAAAATGACCCGCCTTGCCGCGTCGAAATTAATAAAGAACGCCACCAATCACCTAAAAATCTTTAAAGAAAAAAAAAAAGGGAAAAGACAGAGTAAGGGATGAGGAGGGGGACCTGGGGATCCATGTCGGGGAAGAAGGATAGGAGTTGGTGGAGGAGCGCCTGCCGCCGGTGGGCGTCGAAGGCGCGGTGCGGCGAGCAGCGGGGCCTCTTGGTCGGATGGTGGTGGTGGGAGGAATGAGGGGACGGAGGGGACGGCGGGTGGAGCTCGTCGGCGAAGATGGAGGAGGACCTCTTGCCACAGACTACCGCAGACATGATGCCCCCCGCCTCCTCGCGCCGCCGCCGATGCCGCCGCCTCTCGATGCCGTCCTACTCGCCGCCGCCGCCGCCGGCCATCGGGTCCGCGCTCCGGCCGGTCTCCCCCTCCCCCAGCGATCCACGGCTGGAGCCCCGCGCCCGCGGTCTCCCCCTCCTCCTCCTGGTCGAAGCCGCGCTGCGCTGTTCGTTCGCGAGGTTGTTTATCGCGCTGTTCTCCTTTCGTTTACGCTGGCTTTTGCCTTGTTTTCTAGCACCGGAATCTGATCTAAGCTGCGCGCTGCCGTCTGATGGACAGGTGGGCCCCGCTGGAAACCTTTTCTTTTCTTTTCTTTCTGACCGCTGGGCCTCGTCCTTTTCTTTTCCTCTGACCGTCGCGGCCTCGGCACGAGATGATTCCATTTCTCGGTGATCGGAGAATGAAGAGCATGACGTCGTTGAGTCTGATCCTGTTAACGCTTCTTCCGTTGGAATCGTTGCCAAATGCACGTATATTGTAGCGACATGCTTTGGCATTGCAGGGTTTAATCGAGCAACCGTAAACAAAGACGAGAAAACGTTTTGAAATCTTCCTGGTGGCCACTAGCATCCGTACAGCGCATTTCAGCCACGAATGCTAATAGTTTGTGCTTCAACTTGTCTCATGAATTCAGGATCCAGCTTCCATACCCACGCACATTTTAACAGTGGAATCCTCTCCTCCGTGAGAAGATCACAATTCTGAAGTTTTAGCAGTCGAGTGCGCTCCATGAGAAGAACACAATTCTGAAGTTTTAACAGTGGAACTCCATGGGAGGAAATTACAGATTTAATAGTGGAAAGCTCCATTGGAGAAGATTAATCTCCTGCGGGAGTGCTGAACTCACCAGCTGAGACATACATACAAAGATACAGCTATCATCAGCTTTTCAATTACATATAGAAGTATTGGGCAAAAAGGGGGGGCTCAACTTATTATGTTTCCTATCACTCCAATTGAAAACTTCCCCACAGCCAAATGAGCCTATTGTTCTCGCGACAAGAAGCTAGGCTCAGAACTCACAAGCCCACTAAATATATTATCCTCGAATGAATTTCCATGAAAACAAACAATAATACAACACCACGGCATGCTGCTCCACATGGAAGGATGATTTTGATTTTTCCTGCTGTTACTCTGGCGTTGTAGGAATACTCATCGTATAACTTTGATCAGGCCGCATAACTAGAAGAGCTAATTCACAAGAATATACATTGCTGTTTCTATCTGTCCAACAACCAGTTAAGGACTGCCTTTCTTGGGACAACTCCATCGCTGTCTTCTTTCTCTGGCTTCACAGCAGTATTTACAGCGTTACGGATGATAGAGTTCAGGCGCATCCTCAGTTGTGCATTGTCAATAAGCAGATCGGACAACATTTTTGTTGTTTCTTCATCAGTAATGTTTGCATCTTCGCTGCTCATGGTAATTGAGGATTTACCATCAGAATTGTCACCATCATCAGAAGAGCCCTGTTCATTGTCTCGTGCTAGAAGTTGAGCCTAGAAAGATCAATGCAGCAGAGCATATAGTTAGTACAAATTCCAACATTTAAATTCAACAGAAAAGGACAGAAAGTACATTTGAAAATTGAAGTTGACTGTGGATGTTCTAGACTGTAGTAATTAGCTGACTGGTGCAACATTTTCATGATCACAGGTGCAAAGCGAAGTGAGCACCTCATGAATTACGGAATCATAACTTTGAATAAAAAAAATCTATTCATGAATGGACATGTAATCATGCATGCTGCAAATAATGTCATATGTAGCTAGGAAGTTAGCTGTGAGGCAAAAGGGTACCTGGCAAGACTGCCTTTGGTACATAATAGCAAATGTCAATAACTGCTAGAACCAGTATGTGATCTAAGGTCATTAACATCATGACCTAATTAAAAAAGCAGTAACTTTTTAGATAAAAAAGTAGTATTTTACTAATTTTTAAATGATACAAATTTGCATATGGGTCCATGGATATTGCTTTCCAGCGTTTACAGTTTACCAAATTCTACAGTCTACACCTTGTTCCTGTCAGAATCAAACGCCTAGAGCCATCAAGGTACACTGATCAAAGATACATGGCCAAATAAGGTGGCTCGAACTCCAAACTCTACCAGAACCCAAGAAAACTATAAATCAACTTGGGCATGTGTAATAGTTTATCAAGCTTTGACAAAAGCTCCAATGAAGAAGCTAGTGTCTCCTTGCAAAAAAGGGGGAAAAAAAGAAGCAGCTGGTGTCAGGAAGCTGTAATTCCAAGCAAGAGCTAGCACCACAGAGTTCAAATGGTTGCAGAATTATGTGTGGGTCTCACTTCTCAATCTGAGATTCATATTTCTAACCACAAAGTTGGCATCTTGAGAAGCAAACTAATTTTGTCCAACTTCACTTAACTACGCAACCTACACTCGGTTTTTGGACACTAAGTAGACCTTGTTGTTGTGAGAATTTTTAATTCATGAATTCTAGGGAGGGACTTATGTCACCACAAACAGAAACCATGGTTGTCACGGCGTACTTGGTGACCCGATGCCTGAGAGGCGTCCAGATGAGCACCATGGTGTCCTCAAGGTGAGATACAGCGAGCTAAAGAGGTTGACTAAGACAGCAAATTAGAGAAGCACAAAACATAAAAAACAAGCCAGAGCCCTGAAGGGAAGAGCAGTAGAGCAGAGCAGAGAAGCGGAGAGACCAGTAGCAGAGCAGAGAGACCAAAGTCGAGAGAGCAGATCGAGCAGAGAATGAGAGAACAGAGAAAAAAACAGGGGAGAAGAGGGAGGGGTTGTACCTCCAGATCCGGAGGCAATCGTTGAGGGATGGAGTGCTGGATTGGAGGGAGCTTGGCCACTGCCAGCGGCAGCAATGAGGAGCGGCGCCTAGGGTTCCATTCCCTCCCTTCCTCCCTCCCTCTCTCTGGCACATGTCTATCTCTTAACATAAGAGGCAGCCACTTATATCTTTCAACCCATCCAAGTCCAGGTGAACATCCATGGCATCCGCCCCAGGGTGCCTTTCCGATTAAGCGATGTCTAGGCGACACCGTGACAACCATGACAGAAACTCAAGCAAGTGTTGGATTCCAGGCTGTGTTAAGGATTTCAGAAATTAGACACTCTAAGGGGGTGTTTGGGACAGCTCCAGCTCCACCAAAATCTATGGAGTTGGTGGAGCAGGGTATTTCTAGCTCTAGAAATTTATAGAGCTAGAGCTATGGGTACATTAAGAGTGTTTAGGTAGATCATCTTGTTTACATTTTAGACTAAAAATATAAACTTAATTCACTTTATTTTTGCCTATAAGTTTCAGATCTGAGCTGAAGCTGGGATCTGGAGCTCTCCCAAACAGGGCCTAAAACTAGGTTTTTCAAGGACAGCTCCAGCTCCGGGCTGAAAATCAGTGCTATAGGTCAGGTCCCTCTAACACAAAGTAGGACATCTACTTGTCCTCCAAATGAAAACAAAAGCTGTTGGGGATAACTTTCCCTCAGTGTTGGGAACTTAAGATAAAATTACATGTCAAAATTATCATCTTCTTACGTAACATTCTCCTTTATCTGTAGGTTAAAATTATCATTTTCAATTTTGAAGAAAGAAATTCAGCATTACTTTCGAATGTCTCCATTGCTCCAACCCCGAATTAAAATTGGAGCTTCAATATACCACTTTGGCTTATATACGAGAAGCTAGAGCTAGAGTTTGGCCAAGCGCTGCCTTAAAATGACAACGGCCTACCAAAAGATTAAAAAAAATACCTCATCAACAAGTAGGCGTATTCCATTGTCTGATGTTGTCAGAAGGTCTAATGCATCTGGCAAAGATGATGGATCAATAGTCAAGTCATCATGCTCTTCTGTGAGAAATTTAGCACTACATTCTTGTAGACGCTCACGGAGCAGTCTGCATTCGTGAAGAATTTTTTCACGGGATACCTTTACACATGTTGACTGCTGCTTCTCTCTATTAATAATCCTCTGGAACAAATAGTAAAACTACATATCAGAGAGAGAACGCTGATCGCATGAAATGAAAACATAAAAAATTGATAAGGGATTAATTGGTTTTAGTTTTTAACATGCATAGAAAGATTAATCTAGTGGCAGCAAGCCCCTAGTAATGTCAAATATGCTGCCTGTAAGAGCTAACAAGTATTTGCGGAAGACCACAAATATTACTATTGTTAAATAATTCTGCAATGAAGAAAGGATTATAATTTTATGAGTTGTATTACCTCTAATTCAGTCTTCTCCTCAATATACTGATTCAGCACTTTCTTCATCTCTTTTTGGGACTTCCTAAGAGACTTGACTTCTTTAACAAGAACCTTAATATCTGCTTTTGACTTTACCTCAACTTCTCCAAGATGCTGTTGCAAACTCTCAACTTCTTTCCGTTTAGTTTCTAGTTCTTCTATTAACATTTCTTTTTCATCACTAGCAGTTGTATTCTTTGATTGCACACGAGTTTTCTCATCCTGCAAATATGTAGAGAGAGATAATCAAAATCCTCATAATATGGCTGATAAAAAAAACTAAGCCACAAGACCAGAGGAAAAACTGACTTGTTCAATCTTCATGCTTGACTCCATCTCAGAGTACTTCCTGCGGAGCTCATCCATATCCCATTGCATCTGGGTAATCCTCTCTCTTTCAACCAAAATAGCCTGTTGTAATGTCTCTCTGCCTTTCTGATTTGTAGCTTCCAACTCAACCTCCAAATCTTTAACCTACATCAGAAATCATAAGAGGCAAACAGATAACCTAGAATCCACATATAGCTACATGAGACAAAAAAAATCCATGGAATGTCAATGAAGAATGCACAAGAACAACAAAGCACATTAATTTGGCAATCATATGATGTTATACTCACAACATGTAAAAATGAAAGCAAGCATGATCCTGGAAGATTCAGAAGAACCTGACACAAAATAAAGTATAAAAATGGATATCAAATTAAAAGTGACACCTTCGTGGTAAGATATTCTTTGACAGACGCTTCCTGATTTAGGCGTGCTATGAGATCCTCCATATCAGTTTTTGATGTCCCTATTCTTTGTTGCATGGTGATCAAAAGTCTAGTCAATTTCTGTCTTTGATCAGTTGGAAGGATGACTTGTGTATCCACATCATACAGAAGCTGCAGATCTAAACCAGTAAGATGTTCTGTTTGAGTATGTCCATCCACACCACTTGGGAGATCCACAGGACCATCCCATAGGGAACTACTAACCCCTGGGGCCGATAATTCACTGCCTCTTAAAGAACTCAAATCACTCCCTATACTTTCAGCAGAGTCCTTCCGAGCATGGCCAGGATTAGAATCACAGTCCTCTTCAGAAACAACTCCCTTGTAAGTCTTTACCGAACCATTCCTTCCATCATGTTCCAACAAGACAATACTCTCTTTCCTGTGATTCAACACACTACCAACATGCTCATTGGGCTGAAATAAGATAGATTCTCCCAGCACACCATTACCAGTTGCTCCTGTCATACTGGTACCACAAGCAAGTGCTGCACTTATTTGATTGGAGTCAGAGAGAGCACCTGAACCAGGTTCATCAGGATGGGGACAAGTGTCTGTACTGCTTTTTGCTGAAGAACCTGCTTCAGAAGGATGCTGATTCCATTCTTGGAAATCTGAATTCAGTAAATAGTATAATTAAATTCTCAGCTAAGATATCCAGTATGCACAATTAAGACACGGAACAATGAGCAATTAGGAAAAAAATATGCCTTCGGTAGCATATGTCAAGCATACATGAGCGTGCGGCAGCTTCAAGTTCAAGAAAAGCAGCAACAGGAGCACTTCTTGACAAGTCAATGTCCGAAAGCAGCTTTTGCATCCACTCCTCCAACGCATTCCTTCTCTGCAAACAAAACACTTTAAGACCACAAGTCCCAAAGGCAGAGCACAAAAGAATACAGTATTTGACATTGGATGCAGCTAACCTCTTCTAGAAGTAACCTGCTTGAATTTATTCTTATGAAGGCATGCTTTGGTGGAGCAGTGGGGATGTCTTTTCTGGGAAATGCCCGCTTAAGCTGCAATACAAGAGAATTTTATAATGACGAAAAAAAACTTGAGCTAGCATTAGAAAGCACACAGTTACTTTTCTTTTCTTTTTCTTTTTTGCTGGGAACATATTGAAGATGAAAATTGTAAATGCCATAATTTATTGTACTCAAGAAATCATCATGTCGCATAATGCAAGGGTCATCAACATGGCAACTTCAGGGGGAAAAAAAGGAATGATCCAACAAGTCAACATCAGTGAAATAAAAGTCAAAGAAGTAGTTAATGAAGCAAAAATCTGTGCAAACTACAAACTAGAGTTGGTCGAGACAAGCATACGGTAAACAGGTAGACTTGTAAGAACATTCTGCTGTAAAGTATCTGCGGATGTATCAGTATCACTATCTATGCAATACAAAACTGAGACTTCACCAAGTTGTAATGCCAATCACTTTGAAGTTTAAACAGTGCATCGAAAGGTACTAGCAATTAATCATTGATAGTTGGTACAGTACAATTCTTAAAGGTTTGGTTACATGTCCAAATATTATTGGCAATTTGAGCAGTTTGCCAGACCAGTTAGGATATAAAGTGGTTTTCTTCATTTTTTGCAAAAAAATGTCTTTTAGCACATGAAACCAACTATTACTGACCTAAAGATGAAATTCCTTTCAATTCACTCTTCCTCATTCTGCATTTCTTAACCCATGGAATTGTACAGAAACAGTACAGTACTAGCTCGGTTAAGTCATGCTGATGCCAACAGATAGCGTTAGCAGGTTTCTAGTAAAAGAAAGAAGAATAGAGCAATTGTAATATATGTGACAATAGCAATAGTTGTCTCAACTTACATCAGAAGATAACTTTAGAAAATCACTAAACCTTCGATGAACTCCATGGCTAGAGCTAGCACCTTCTGGAGATTGTATACCAACATGTATCCTGTAAAACTGTCCTTTATGGGCATTAAAGAGAGATCACAAACACAAAAATAGCAAAGTTTAGATCAATCATGACCACATAATATATATAGAACATAAATGCCTTTTGCCTGTTGATCACAACTAATCGTATGAGGCAAAAAAAAAAAGTATAATATAACAGGTAACACATTGGAGTTCTAGAAGTTAAAGTCAATAATATATTAATATGTCTACACAATATAAATGGAGACAGCCTTCAAAGAAAACTTTGTTCTTGGCTTGATAAATGCTGAACAGTTTTTTCGTCTTTTTTTATTGGTCAACCAAAATTTCCTTACTTTTATTCGATCCTAGCTCATTTTATTATTGCACAAAGTTATACCAGCAACATGACATTGCTTACCTGGACACGCAACTAAATTGATTGACTAAACTCCTTTTTGCACCGATAAGTGAGGAAAACAAGAGGATACAAGATAAACGATACTCACAACTACAGATTTCAGGAAGTTGTCAGGGGTCACACCAGCTTCAGGTGTTTGAGCAGTCCAAGAAGGTATCGTCACACAGTAACTCCAGCCTGTTTGAGGGTTATGTGGCCATATGGTGTTCCTTCCCTCCTGCATGCAATGCATAAGTATGAGCTCATAACAAGCATCAGCAAATGACTATTTTCACAGCATCATATTGGTATGCTCTTGTCTTTCCTAAGAAACCTGGTCTCGAAATAATTATGCGCTCTTGATAGAACTTCCTCAACTGCCTATGCATTTCTAAGTTTTGTTAATCAAACACGTGATCTACTTGGTGTTGCAAAACAGTTGATTAACCATCATGTACTAAGTTATTATTCAGTTTGTTGTGTAGGATCACTTCAGGTGAAAGTACATTAAAGACATCGCCAATCTAACCATGGAGCATGATCACCGACACAACATAGGCAGGTCTAAAAGATTAATTTAATCGCAAATCTTGAATAATAACGAAAGAATAAAATCATCAACCAGCCTACATCTGCACATGAAAACAACTAACCAACTTACGCATCCAAATACAACAATCAACCATACACCCACCAAGCGAAGCTACAGCCCTTTCAGCCTGATGAACTGCACAAAACCAACCTACGCTACCAATGAGCACGCAGCACATACTAGGATACAACCAAGCAATATACCCACCATTTGAAGCTGAAATGCAATAGATGCCTCCAAACCCACTCCCAGCAAAGTATTACCTGAAAAACACACACTACACCTTGCAAGAGAAACACGAAAAGATCAAAACCCTAGCCTAGGGCAAGCTCCAAACCACTGAATCAGCCACCAGACAACATGGCACTCTAATCCGCAAATTCCAATGCAGATCCCAACCCACACATTAAATACTGTCTTATGTAATACTGCTAAGCACTACGAAGATGCAACGAAACCCAGCTCGAAATCACTTGCCCACTCGAGCGATCGAGAGAACAAGTGCAACAATTCAACCGACACCTCGCTGAATCGACCAAAGCAGCCCCAAATCTAGCGCCGGTAATCGCCACACCGCAGGATCGCGGGTTCCCGGCGCCGGGTTCCCGGCGCCAACCAGCCGGAACCGCATCTGCGTCAATCCGGATCGAAACGAGTTGAGCGATTTCAGGGGGGGTCGTGCTTACCCATCTCTTCGGGGGCGGGCTCCAGTCCATACCGAGCGGCAGCGGCGAGGTGCCATCGTGGCGGTGTTTCGGGGGGCTGTGGGCCTTCTTCCTCGCCGCCGCCGACGTCGCCATCGCCATCGCCGTCGACACGGCCGCCGCCGACGAAGAGGGGTGAGGTGGGTGGGATCGAAGCGAGTGGGGTGGAGTGGGAGGGGAGGAATCAATGCGGCGAGGTGGAGACTCCCGAGGCGTGGCGCCGACGGTTCCTACAGATTAGCGATGGGGCCAGGGCGTGAGCTGAGGCAGACGCGGACGATCCCGCGGTCATCCAACTGTCAACGCCAGCGCCTGCCCTTCCCTTCCCTTCCACCACCGTTTGGTGATGGCGTTGTTGGTGGAGAGAGATTTGGCCGGTAAAAAAGGCTGTTAAGATTGAATCAAAATTTCTTTAATTATTTAAAATTAAAATACATTTTGAGAAAAATATTTGAGAAGCTTAGCTCGACAGTAGCTCGTTAGCTCATATTTTAAAATAACCACTTAAATAGTACATAAAATAATTTTACATCAAACCATGTCAATTTTGAAAGAAACTCGATAATAACTCGTTAAACTCGATAGCCAGATATAGTGGGAGATAGGGCGGCCGTGAATGTAGCTCGGTTTGACCTAGGTTATTTAGCCCACCAGTTGTGGAGGTGGTCAAGTGTTTTTTTTTTCAACTTAGCTCCATATGGAAATTCTAGATCATCTGACTCACAGTTATCCTCGAGCAAATTTGGTTCCTTTGGCCAGCTTTAATGGCGAGCAAGAGTCCAAACAAACAGGGGTAGGCCCAACGGTGAATCGGGAAGTGCTGGCACACACTCTATCATTGGTGGTATTGTAAGTAACCCTTAGCACTTTTCAACCAATGGGCTACGGTAGACAGGCGTGAGCGGCGAGCTAGTGGCGGGTGTGTGTTGGCATGCAAGCATACAAACTGGCGGCAGGGCCAAGGGGGGTGGTGGACAATAGGCTACAGGGGCCGAAAAAAGGTGACAGGCATCGAGTTGCAGGGGTGTTTGGCAGGGCGACATGCGATAGGGGCCGAGGGGGGCAGTGCAGCGATTGGTTGCAGGGGCCGAGCTGACGGCGAACGCAGGGCTCCAGGGGCATGCGCTAATCAAACGATGAGCGTGCACCTACCGAACGCTATGTGGAGAGAGCATTCAGAAAGCTGGTGAGCATCCCCTAAAATTTGATCTTAGGTCCGTCACTGGAAAAGAATGGTTGCCAGTATCAGATATATAATATTATTTCCATATTTGACATGATCAAGGGAATAGGATTGTGACTCAAGAATCGTGATTCTAAGATTATCAAAGCTGGACCAATATGTAAATATGGTTCTTCTACCTGAATAGATCCAATACAGTGAGATCTTAACAACCTTGCTCAATATATCTGCAGTGAAATTGTAATCTGATTGGTAAACTGTCAGTTTCTTTTAGACCAGGATTCCTACAGCCAGTTGCATGGGATCATTTGCTATTACAAGTTCCCTTAATATAACATGAAAATTGATCCCCGTTAATCGACGTCACTACCAATACCAATCACTTGCATTATGTGTTAAGCAAAATTTTGCAAATGTGCAAACACGCTGTTTGAACGAACCAGCTGTTCTTAACACAGCGCCTGTAGCAAGCGTATTTCTCAAATAACCAGTAGCATGCAGTCCTTTACATTCATATGCCAATTGCCACGTACCTCTGCTCTCCCCTACAAACAGAAGATACAGATATCCCTCCGAACATCCAAGGCGTCGACTAGCTTACAAGAGTTTGGTTCTGTACGCTGCCTACGCTGACTTGTGCTGCATACAGTTCAGTTAACCTCTCAAAAAAAAATCACCAAGTTGGCATGCAGGGCCATCAGCGTATTTTGGCAAGCATATTAACCAAGTACGTTCCTACATCTAGGGGCAAATCCAAATCCAGTAGAGGGACTTCAACAGGCTCGACCCTATCCTCTGCACCGGCGTCGGTAACCCTTCCCCTCCGATGGCCATGGCTAGCCGATGGGATGCAAGGAGCAAAAGAGCCAAGGAGGATGATTTGGAGGAGTGGAGGACAAGGAGCCCATAGCTGAGGAGAGCGAGGTATATATATTTGTGGTTATGTTTTCCATTATCAAGGTATGTTCATTGTATTTCTCTGTTTTTTTCGCTTTACTTCTCTTTCCATTAGCTAAGTCTTTTGAACCCAAGCTCTATTTTCGCCGTGGCCTCACCACTGTCTACATCCATATCGATCAGTATTTCATCGTTAAGGCCAAGCCCGGCGCCGTAGTGCACAATTCATACAACACACTGCCATACATGGCGCCGAAAGGCGTGTTTTGTTGTCTATATCAACTTAGCCTATCCCGTATAAGCCATCCAAAGTAGCCTTAATCTGCATGAGTAAATACAAGTTAAGTTGTTTGACTACTTGTTTATGCATCTCATAGGCCTGCATTAGAGAGAAATCCAATTTCTATGTTTCCTCCATCATGCATGAGTGGGTGCAATTGCATCCACCTGGCCTGGATGAACAAAAAACAAAACACGTGTCTAACAGATACAAGTACATCTATTCATACGATTCAGGCACCATGTATGCAACCAAACACGCCCGAAGTGCACAATGCTTGCAACACTTAAGTCTTGCCATAGATAGAACGCGTAAAATAAAATGTAAACAAATGTTTTTTTTTCTACGGTAAATATAACATAAACTTTGATAGTACAGGGGTACTTCAGAATCCACACACAACACGGATGTACTGCTGTGAGACCAGAAACTGCAAGCATCAAAGCATTGGAAATGGCTGAAGAACTCTAGGCGGCAGTCTAGTCCATCCTGCCCTTAAGCACTCGCTCTTGTACTTCAGATGGTGTCCTGCAAACCCAAAGAACAAAACGTCAAGTAGATTGATACTCGAGCAAATGAAGTGGTGAAATGACTTAAACATGAATGTGACAGAACTTCGAGCTTCCTATTATACTTGATTTGGCAAAACCATATGATGTTATTCAAAAACAGCATCTTATCTAGGGAATATATTATATATTCTTATTCTCTTCTATTGTTTTCTATCATTTTCTTTACAGTTATGGCAGATATCACCAAAGAGACAAGTGTATAGGACTTTCAAAAGGCTGATGACAGAAGGCAAATAAAGCCATTCGTCCAGTATTTGAGGGGTGCAGTGAACTTACACAAGCAGAACATAGCCTCCCCACCCACTAAGGCAATCACGATCAACTGATGACAACAGAGCTTGTGATATAGTTTCGAATAGTTCTTCAGGTTCCTTTGTCATGAAAAATAAGATGGTGTCATGTGACTTGTATCATTCAAAATAATGGCAGAAAACAGCTTACATGACAAAGCAATGAAGCTGTATAAAATGCGGCAGAGCCAAAACAGAAATGCAAATTTGATAGTCTCCCATGATTTCATCTAGCAAAATCAAGTTAATAAAGCATGTTACACTGGCTAAAATTGGTCACAAAATACATACCATGTTTGGCTTGTACATGGATTCACAAGCACCATAGAGAGACTCTGATGCTGTTCCTGATACAACAAAATCCTTAGCCAGTTCCCTGCATAGGAATAAATATCCTCGATCAGCTCACAAAAGGAAGAGAGAGAAAAGGCATAATGAGGCCTAAAAGGCATAGCAGCCATAGATACCCAGATAAAATCATAAATAAGTGGCGTATTATGAAATGAAGTATCAAGGTTTCGCTTCAGTATATGATGAAATACAAAAAGAAAAGAAAAGAAAAATGGATTATCAAATTTGGAAATGAAACAACAAAAAAACTCAAGTCCATCTCTGGTCTGAGGAAAGTTGCCAATGCTCAGTGTGCACGCATTTGTGTGGGACAAAGAGATTGTGTGCGATGTGTTCGAGTGTGTCGGGATGGGGGATCAAACGAACAAAAATGGTAACCCAGATTTTTAGTATGGAGTGATCTGTTAATTTTTTTTAAAAATGCAGGCACATTTGCTAAATTTGACAGACACATAAATAAATCTAAAAGGTTGCAAAGGAAACTTTCCCCTACACCCTGAAAATGGAATCTGCCCTAGATGAACAATAAAAACTAAAACAGACACATAGATAGTACTCAGTAGAGTAAATGGTAGCACATGAGAAGTATATAACCAATCACTCAATCAGATGTGCATGAGGCACATCCAAAAGGAAACTATTTGTGGGAAAAAAACAAAAGCACAAATGAAGTTGATACCTACTTTGCACCAATGCAGTCCATTGTACAAATAAATGGTTCATTATCATCTCCAAGTCCAGCAATAACGGGCTGGCAGAAGTATGGCCCAAATCTGAAATTTTTATGTAGCGCGAGAAGTTAGATAAACCTTCTACCTAATCCAACCATACAAAATGAAGAAACATGTTTTAACATACATAAGCCATAGGTCACTGTTAGTAAACAAAGGCTCATTACTGCATAGCTAAAAGGCTGAAAGACTTGTGCTTAGCAATCAGAAATTTTGGTCCATATCCAATTTTATTTTAGAAGTTATCTATGGACTTTATTGATGTATGTTCAGCTAACTTCTCACTTCCGGATACTTACCCTAGAAGTGAAAAGCACAAATTTTAAAGCACTGTACTTAGTAGTGGAGTAATGGGTGGATTTGAGCCCACTGATGTGCCTTAAAATTTGTGCTTTCACTGCCTGGAGAAGCACCCTTAGATAACCATCATAATCCTCACATAAGCCCAGAAAGTGCATCGGAATTACTCCTTCAGTTGGGGGTTGGGGGAGGATCTAATAGGTAAAGCATTTGCAAATCCACATGTAGCTCATACGTACTGCATCCCCAAAAAATCATCGTGGTATAAGATATTGAACACATTTGAACAATTAGCGAGGTAGTGACCCTGCCTAAAGATTAATGTGTGCTTATTTCTGGCTCTAAATGAACCAACCAATAATCAAGATTCAAGGCAACGGTAACAACTTTGCTGTTATGGTTCTTACTTCTTAGGATGCCAATTTGCACAAATCGTACGATTATACAAGTCGTAAATATCTAACTATAATTTGTATGGTCATAGTACTCTTTCCCATCTGATTCAAAAAGTATTGCATAAATCTACATTGAAACATCAAATTAGCTGCCTGCCTTCACTAACTCTTCCTTCGTATAATGAAGCTCTTATGCAACACCATATGAATACCTTGCTACGCCCTATATAACACTAAACAGTTAACATATCCAGATTTTGCCTCTGTTTGCACAATACTAGATCGCGATTGGCGTTCAAATTGGAAGACACACAGCATCCCTCCTACTCTACTACGTATATACTATTCGATTCAACTCGGGTTGCCCTGGGAAAATCCTTACCTCTTCTCGTAGAGGAGCGCGGAGACGAGGCTGGCGAAGGTCTGGGGTTTCATGTCCCTCTCCTCCCGCAGCTGATACAGCTTGTGCCTAAACACCAGGCGCTGGTACCTACACATCGATTCAAACCCTAACCCTAAGCCGCCAAAATCAGATGTGACCAAACCAAAAAAAAAAAAAAAAACCCCCACAAAAGGGGATCTGCTGCGACTCACAGCGTCTGGGCATCGGTGGCGAGGCCAGAGAGGCCGATGTAGAGCTTGTCGTGGATCTTGAACACCCTCTGGAAGTCGGTCGCGACTGTCTGCAGCTGCACGCCCAGCCGCCGGTCGCTGGCGATCGCGAAGCAACTCTTCCCCACCATCGCCACCACCGCGGCGCCATTGTACTCGAAGATCTGCGAGCCGCGCGGGCCAAACCATCAGACAATTGAGATCTGAAGCGAGGGGAAGGTTTGGGGAGCGGGGTTTCGGGGGACTCACCGACATGGCCGGAGCTGCGAGTTCGCGGAGGAGGTCGAGGCGGAGGCGTCGAGGTCGATGGGAGGCAAGGAAAGCTGGGAATAGCTCCGGAGGTGGGCTTATGCGGCCAAGTTGGGCTTCTTGCTGAGCAAGAAGGTCTAGCGACGTTGGAGCCGTCCGACCTCTCCCAATCGGTTTGGGTGCGGTCAGGTTGGCTTTTCTGTTCAGGTCGATATGACTAACGGGCTTTTCTTTTTATTAATTTGAGCTTCGTGTGAATAAAATAAGTTAGATGAATAAATAAAGCAATAAACAATGAACTAGCATCTGATTTCACTTAATCATGCGAATAATAATAATTTGTTGGCTATAACTTTTCAAAATGCCATACTAGACAGTATATTTCTTCCTCTTACGTACCCTCCAACAGAAATGAAAGCAAAAGATTAAATCGCAATGGATAAGAATATAAAAGCCAAAGGGTGGCCCATAATAAGTATAAGATTTTTTGTAAGAGGAAAGCAAGTGAATAACTGCTGACCACTATGTAACGAAGATCAGTATGTAGCGAAGATAGTTGGTATAAGCGGTATTACTGGTTGCAATTGCAATGAATAGAAATCATTGGGTGAAAGCCAAAAGGGTGAAGACATTGGTACACCATACACCTAGGAAGGCAGAGTACGAAGGGAGCAACGGATCAGGTCAGCCCAATGCACAGTATGGCGACCCTCTCGAAGCTTTTTTTTCAGAATTAATTCCTTTATGTACGAATTTGTATATTTAGTTTGTACTGAACTACGATAGCATTAGGAGACAATATATGTTACCTGCTGTAATCCAATACCGCAAGAGGTCAGTACAAGCGTGACAACACTTGGTAGCATGGCAAGTTTAATGGACCCACCACACCAAAAGCGATGTACAGCGGCACCAGAACACAGCAAGCGCCTAGCCGCCTACTGCGTTACCCAAGCGCTGCAAATGATGCATGTTGACACGCATGGTTAGTTGCTGGTGCTGCTCGCATATTGATACATTCATTTCTCTACTTTTTTTCATATGTCATATACTACTAGAGTAATAAAGTGAAGCCTTTGAAGTAACGAAATTTAAGCTGCAGCGAGCTTTAATATCTATATGGTGTTGTTCTCTTGTTGGCGCACGCGTATGCACTGCAAAGTTGCACGGTGCTACCATATAAGGGTATCTCCAATGATGCCACTTCAGCTAGCTATAAGCGTGCCATCTCAGTATTTTGCTTAGATGGAAGAGAAAAAGTAAGAAGAGAGATATAGACCGGCTACTAATGTATAGTCAGGCTATAACTGATTCCAAGGCACTTATTATCTATTACATGTGGGTCAATATTTAATTTTATAGACAATACTATAGCTAATCTATTGAAGAGATTGTCTATATGCTATCTATAGATGACATAGACATTCTTTATAGTTAGTACCATTGGAGATGCCCTAAGGCTCCCGTCGTGATTGGTTTACTTGGGTAGTTGGGTACCTTGGTAAACCATTTGTCATGGAGAAGCCATCCAAATGCCGTGCTGCTGAGATTTGTCATGCTCCTATGTTTCTGCTATAGCACTGCAGCGCAGATGTTACATTTTACTGTTACCATGGTCCAAATGGACCAAAAATGCAAGTTATACTGAGAAGAGGCTAAATGTGCTAAAAAGTATGCATAGGGGGTTAGATATTACGCAAAAACTCGTGAAATGGTGGTAGTATTAGCCCTGTAGGTGAAACGAAGAGAATGTGTGAATGGCTATCTAGTCGATAGTCCACAGTCCACACACGCTTCATGGAAGCTCCACTCTGATTACCGGATTCACCTATCCTAACAAGAGGGCATATTGAAATAATTAATTTTTTGTTGCAAAAGAAAAGAATTATGTACTTTTAAAAAATAAACAGTTGGCAATCTCTAGCCATTTGATCTGAACAGCATGCGAGTACATGGATTAAATTAGTCAGATCATCTGTTTAAGTAATCAAAATAGCAATATCTTGATATTTAGGATGACAGAACTCAAAATCCAGAACAAATCCTTATTTCAAAAAATCCATAATAGATTAGTCATCTGTCCAACCTAAATCCTTATTTCAAAAAATCCATGACAGATTAGTCATTCGTTCAACCTGAACCGCTGGCACATTCGAAATTAGGGTTATGTCTGGTTTTACCTAACAGAAAAAAAAAACGCATTGAAAAAAAAAACCGAGCCGATCAACTTACTTTTACTCATTTTTGGTATTCGGTGTGGTATAGAAAAAAAAAAGTGGATTATAGTATCTAGATTTTTCTAGTAAAAACCCCAGGTAAACCCACAGAAAACCGAAATGCTGAAATAAAAAAAGACCCCTCCTTCGGCAGCCCACGACCCGGCAGACCCAATCCAAAATTTCATAGTCTAGCACTAAGCCACTAACCCTAGCCCCACCCTTCCCTTGATCCTTGGCTCCTTGGGGCCGCTGCTCATACGACCACTCGCCCGTTGACCATCACGATGTCGCATCCACACACGTCCAAGCATCCTATTCCTACCCATGCCGCCATGCGGCCTGCACTCCCTCCTACTCGTGCGTGGCTACGTCCCCTGCGTCATGCCGTTCTATGCCAGCGCGTCCCCTGCGACCTGCGGCGAGCTATTTGTCATGCTTGCCATCGCGCCCGCCGCCTCATCTTCTCCTCCATAAGCAGAACAGTAACAAGAATCCTTCTCAGGGGCTATTTGGGGGGCTAGGCTTCGGTTGCCGGCTAGAAGTCCCCCAAACAGGTGCGCTTCAAAGTGGCTTGACAGCCAAGCCTAGTTGGAAGCCAAGCGAAAAGCCACAGCCGGGTCCAAGGTGCTTTGAGAGCTTCGACATGGCTTCCTCCTCCCGATGGCTGCCGCACCGACCCCTACCCCGACCGAGCTTGGCCTACCTCACCGTCTTTGCCCCGGCCTCACCTCCGCCCTGACCGAGCTCGGTCACCGCTGCGCTGACCTCCGCCCCGATTGAACTCTGCCACCACGACCGAGCTTAGCCCCCCTCTCTATCTCCGCCGCACCTCATCTCGGTCAGCCCCTCCAGTCCTTGCTTCACCTCTGCTTCGCCGAGCTCCGACCTCACCGCCGCCCCGCCTCTCCACCTCCGCATCACCTCCTCGCTCGGGCACTGTTGTGATTCGCTCGGTTGCCCTCCAAAAGTTACGGTTGCAACAGTCAGTTTGCCAGACAACATATAAAAAAAACCACAACTGCTAGTTATAGCTACTTTATAACCTAACAAGCCAAAGGCTGCTACCGACATGAAACAATAGTTTTCTGCGATATAGATTGATGGTTTTGCTGATTTGCTCGGCCTGAGCCTTTGAGCCTTCGGGCTTTGAGTACATATATGTAGGACTTGGTAATTGTATCGTTAATTTGATTGAGCGAATATGTAGGAGTAGGAATAAGTGGTAGATTATGGTTATATAATACGCTGATTCATTTGATTTGATTTACCAAATCTGTAGGATTTGGGTTTGCACGTGAACTTTGACACATTTTTTCATTAGCAATCACTAAGTAAGATCGAGGTTAGGGGAGGAAATCCTTCTAGAAAGACTCGACTAAGCTAGTGCACATGGTCTATGTCTGTGGTTACTTCCAATAGGGATGGCAATGGAGATCCGTTCCCCGATTCCGGTGGGAATTCCTCTATTAGGGGACGGGTATGGGAAGAAATCGTCCTCCGCGGGGATGGAAACGGGGAAAATTATTCCCCCGTCGGGGATGGCGGGGACGGGGATGGGGAATTTTTTTTCCCGCGGGGATCCGGTTGGGGATCCAAATTTAGTTTAGTCCAATTTAGTTATTGGATTGCAAACATATTCTCTAGCCCATCATATTCACATTTTCATAAAACGGGACAACATAATCTTCAATAAATGCATGCATTTTTTTCCTTGTCTATTGATATGATTTTAGAGTTAAAATGGTTATAAGAGCTCTTCTCTTGTATGAAATTTTCGTGAGGATGGGTCCCCGACGGGGCCCCGATACCCGAACGGGGATGGGGACGGGGGGATTTTCTCCCCCGAGACGGGGAACGGGGACGGGGACGGGGAAAATTTTGGATCGCGGGGACGGGGAGGCACTCCCCGGCGGGGAATGGCCCCGTTGCCATCCCTACTTGCCAATACAATGATGAAAAGGGCAGGGAAGCGTTTACTCGCATGATACTGTAGATGACCTGCCTTTTATTTTATTTTACAAAGGTTTTAACGTTTATGTGCAAAGCCTTAATATTTATTGCTACTATTCTTGATCCTCAGAACAATTAAATGAAGATAGCATAAACCTTCTTTAATATCTCTACTAATATAAATTTGCAATTGGTGGCAGCGGTCCATTCTTCCTAGACCCCACCCCCACGCTATATCTTCAATAATGGCCAGTCATTATAGCTAATTATTCTTTCCTGATTTACAGCCGGCCATATCTCTCTAGATATGGCTGATTATTATAGCAAAATCTCTAATTATTACTGGTAATTAATAGTCGTCAATCATTCTTTTTGTACTCTATATATGTTGCACAGTTTTCATAGAATCAATCAAGAGAATTCATTTAAGATTGTCGTGCCGCCGCGGGAAATGAACTTGACAAACTGATTAATAAGTGATGGACCAACGTACATAGCCGCGAGGCGCAAGAGGCCGAGTGCCGCAGTCAGTAGTAACTGCGGCCAGAAAGATAGCCAGAGTGCGACGCCCGCTGGGTGTCGTGACTCCAACGCCGGCCAGTTGGACGTGAACAAAGCGTACGACGCTTCGGCACGATTGTCCAGCGACACCTGTGGAACATCGTCGGCGGTGAGAGAGTCATTGGCATACCCCTTGGACATAAACGGGTTGATCTAGCTGAACGTCACGAGAGAGAGGAACGACGCAACGGCGCACGGCGTGGCGAGCGCCTCGGCGCTGGTATTTTTTGGTTCACCTTCATGGGCTCCGGCGTCATGGTCAGTGAAGTCAGTGATAGCTAGGTCGCCAGAGGCATGGAGACGAGTAGGCTGGCAAAGCCGAGAGGGTCATTTGGAAAGAGCAGTGAACCGTCGGCGCAGCGGACCACCGCCGAAGCGGAGAAGAGCGCGGCGCCGAGAGCTATGGCGATCCAAAAGACACGGAGGTGAAAAGGCTGGGTGGAGGCGGTGGCCCCTTTCTCCGAGGCGACTGACCACGCAGCCATGGCGTACGCGAAGAAGTGGGCGACGAGGAAGGCGGACTCCACAGCGCACCATGGCATGCTTGGCAGGAGGAAGAACGCGAGCGCGAGGAGAACGGCGGACGCCCTGAGCGCGACCGCGTAGCGGCCAGTGGTCCGGAATGGTGGTGGCTTTGGCAGTAGCGCCTCGTGCTCAGAGGAAGCCCCCGTGTCGCCCCTGCGAAGGCGGCGGATGACGAGAATGAGCGAGGCAACGAGGAGGACGAGGTCGACGGCACCGAGGAGCGCGCGCTGCAGGCATGGCGAGAGGAAGAGGAACGCGAGTTGGTAATATAAATTGCAAAAAGAGATAAAAATGATTGATTGATTTTTGAGATTGGTAATATATATTGCTACGTACAATATATTTGGTTTTAATTCATACCAGAGAAGAAACCATAAAAACTTTTGTAATCGAGAGAAATAGATGTTTGATCTTGTAGCACAATTTTCTTTTATTGCTTGACATTTATGTTTCGTTACCAATTTTATTTTTCGTAGCAACGCACGAGCATTGATCTAGTATAACTTATATTATAGCGGGAGGAATTGACACCCTCCCACCGGTGCCACGTCACCCCCCTCGCACAAAGACCCTTCGTAAAATTTCAAATTGCGTTCAAATCTTTTCATCGGTTTTTAATAAAATAGATCAGAACAAAAAACAAAATTATGTTTAGATCCCTTCAAAGTTTGCATTCAGGTCCCCATGTCAGTTTTTAACATAATAGACCTGAGAAAAAAATGAAATTATGTTTTGGTCCAAAAAAAGTTTTTTTAACTGAATTGATCCAAAAAACGAAATTACGTTTATATCCCTCCTTGTTTTTTTTAAAAGGCCACTGATTCACCAACACTTATAGTTATAGCGGGAGGAATTAGCACCCTCTTGCCGATGCCACGTCACCCCTCCCCCCCCACGCAAAGGCCCTCCGTAAAATTTAAAATTGCGTTCAGGTCCTCCCGTTGGGTTTTTAATAAAATAGATCCACAAAAATCAAAATTACGTTTAGGTCCCTCCGTAGTTTGCATTCAGATCCTCACGTCGGTTTTTAACATAATAGACTCAAGAAAAAATGAAATTATGTTTTGGTCCAAAAAAGATTTTTTAGCTAAATTGATCCGAAAAATTAAATTACGTTTATGTCCCTCCGCGTTTTTTTTATGAAAAAAGCCACATATTCCCCAATAGCTCGTAGCAATCCATATATTAAACGATGGCTCCTAGCAACCATTTTTTTAAAAAACAAGAAAACCGAAATTGCATGAAAAAGAAACCACTGTTTTTTTCGAAAAAATCCGAAAAAACCAAAATTGCGCAAAAAAATGTACGTTTTCGCATATTCGACGACGACTATAACTTATATTATAGCGGAAGGAATTGGCGTCCTCCCACCAGTGCCACATCACCCCCTCGCACAAAGGCCCTCCATAAAATTTAGAGCGTTCAGGTCCTTCCGTTGGTTTTTTAATAAAATAGACTGGAAAAATCAAAATTACGTTTAGGTCCATTCACGGTTTGCGTTCAGGTCCTCACATCGGTTTTTTAACATAACAGACCTAAGACAAAGTGAAATTATGTTTTGGTCCCAAAAAGATTTTTTAGCTGAATTAATTAAAAAACAAAATTACGTTTATGTCCCTCCTTGTTTTTTTAAAGGCCACTAATTCACCGATGACTCATAGTTATAGAGGTAGGAATTGGTGCCCTCCCGCCGATGCCACGTCACCCCCTCGCGCAAAGGCCTTCCGTAAAATTCAAAATTACATTCAGGTCCTTCCGTCAGTTTTTTAATAAAATAGATCCAAAAAATTGAAATTACGTTTAGGCCCCTGTAGGGTCGAGGATGCGCCTAGAGGGGGGTGAATAGGCGTTTTATGAAATTCGATCACTCACTAAACAATTCGCTCTAATACACCCCTAAGTCAAAACCTAATCAAAGATATATGCGGAAGCGATAAATAGGTTTTGACAATTAAAGCCTAAATCAACTAGGCTCACTATGTGCACTAACTAAATTATGTCTCTACACTAGAATTGCTAATTTGAACAATCAATTAATACTAAGCAATTCTAATTACAATCAAGCAATTGAACAATATACAATAAATGTAAATACTTGAAAGTAAAAGAGACAACCGATATTTTTCCGTGGTGTTAGGAGACTTGTTGGCCTCCCTAGTCCACGTTGAGGCAAGCCCACACTTGGACCGGCTCCCGCCGAGCACCGCCTCTTTCCACTAGTCGTGGTTTTTCACGCTATGCGTAGGCTCAACCCGAACCTTCACAAACTTGGGGCTTCTCACACCTCGAGAGCTCTCAGCAAGACGACGCCCACGCTGATCTAGGAGTCGGCAACCTCCAAGAGTAACAAGTTGCTCCTTCACTTGAACCTCACCGCACAACAAATGCGCTCCTCGGTGATCACCAAGTGCAACACATGCACAAGGCCTCACTCAAGTGCAACACATGCACAAGAGACTCTCAAATCACTTCCTAATTGCAACACATGCAATTAGTCTCACTCTTAAGCTCAAGAGGCAAATGGAGAAGAGCAACACATGCACACAACTCCACACACAAGAACAACATCGCTTTCAACACCCCAAGGCCTCCTTTTATAGCATCCATGCCAAAACTAGCCATTGGGGGCAAATTAAAACAAGATAAACCCAGATTACAGCCCTCGAGGCGCAGAGTCGCCTTTATCAGAGCAACGGCTACAAAACTAGCAGATTCTGAGACAAATTGCAGACTACCGCCCTCTAAGGGCAGTAGTATCAAGATTTATGTACTACCGCTCCCATCGAGCAGTAGTGAAGCCAGACGACACCGTAAAACACGCAAGATCTGTAATAAAGTTATGCCAACCAAAGGCCTAGTAGTACATTGCCTTACAGATTACCGCCCAAACATCTTGAGTGCTTAGGCCACCAAGAGAAAAACCAATTCGACCAAATCCATTTCTCCAAAACCAAACCCATTCTTTGAGCCTCTAGATGATCAACACATGATCAAACACACGTGCAAAACACATTTGCACCAACTTAGCTCATGCTCAAAGAATTTCAACCATATTGCAAAAACACATTTCGCAATCAACTCAAGGACTATTTGCAAAACGTATTAAGCAAATCAAACTCGAGTTTATGAGATTAATCCCCCTAGCCATGTGAAGGTCAACACGAGACCCAGTCAACTTGCCAACACCCGTTGCAAGCCCTACTCACATGCTCTCGGAATTCCGGACTCATAAACCTCAGTTTATTCGCACAACGAACTTGCAAATAACGAAATAAACACATTTCATGCTTGAGCACTGCTCTTTGCAACACATGCAAAAGTCTAGCTCAAAGCAACATCAAATCAAGATGCATGAACTCTCTAATTGCAACACATGCAATTCTCTAGTCCCATGCAACACCAAAACCAAACTTCACACCAAAAACCAAATCACACGTATGAGCTCTTTACTCGCAACACATGCAAGCCTCTAGCTCCATACAAACACACAAATATCAAATCATGCTTGAGCTCTCTCCTTTTGCAACACATGCAAAACTTAGCTCCAAGCAACACCAAGGTTTTATAAAGATAGTTTTGCGAACCAAAACGTGAAGCTTCAACTAATGCAACACATGCAAAAGTGAACTCCACGCAAAAGCCAACGCATTAGCTTATCCTATTTGCAACACATGCAAATCAAAGCATAATGCGAAAACCAAATGCATATACTCTTTCATCTTTGCAACACATGCAAATCAGAGCATAATGCAAAACAACCAAGCATAGGCTTAACACATTTGCAACACATGCAAAATGGTTAACCCATATGCAAAAACCAAATCAAATTAAGATTTGAGCTTGAGTGAAGGCGGGATGAGATCACCAACACATGATGAAGCTCAAGCAAAGGGAACGACCCCTCTTAATAGCACGGCGATAAAACCTTAGACTCAAAGACTACAAAAGTCCTTAGCCTATCTAATTATACCTTCGCCGCCGCGCACAAGCAATCCCCTTTGGGGTCTTTATGATCATCGCTTTGATACTCCCCCGGGATCATTACTCGACTCCTCTTCGGGATCCACTCTTGACGCCCATCAACTCATGATGCCGTCCTTGTCCCGTTCTCATCATCTCATCCATCTTTGGATCTAACTCAATCACAACTCATACAAATAGTTAGTCCAAGATGCATGGTTGTCTCAATTATCTCTTGCACTCCATTAACACATAATAGATGCCTTTAGATCAATTGAGCACAACCTAAATCAATTGAAATGATTGTAAATGTGTCTTAAGTATAATAATGCAACATATGCTTAATTATACTTAAGAATTATCCATTTGTTCTTAATTAATCATGGAACACCATCAACACATGATGAAGTATTCTTTAATGATTAACAAGACAAATGAACTCAATTTAAATTATCATTTAAATTGATATGAGTATATATTAACTACACAAGTTTTCATATACTCATGTTGATGAAAAGTAATGATCTATTATGTGTAATCTATATGGAGATGATCATTACTCTAAGTCATCAACTATAGAATAAACCCCACATGTATATGTGCATAAATATAATTGACTTGAACATAATATGCACATATTCAATTTGATCGTATTGGAGTGTATCCTATATTACCATGAGTATACTTATAACTAGGCAATTCAAATATATACTCAAGGATTTAGTTTCTTTGTCTTGATCCTTATGTGTGTCAAGAATTAATCGATCAATACAAAGAGACTTTCAAGTTAAACTACAAATTCCCCCTAAATATGTGCATCCATGTAATATATGGATTGAGAAACATAATGCACATTTTGTGGTTAATATAATGGGGACATTCATATTTTAACTCGACTCCAAAGTATGCAACTAATACTAGAATGAATATGCAAACATACCTTGGGTTTTCCATTTTTCAATGCGATGAGACTAATCAAAGATATTCTAAATAAACAAGTTAGTCTCAATATAAGATTTGTCATTAATAACAAAATCACATTAAATGGATAATCGCAATATTAGATTTGTCATTAACACCAAAACCACAACTAATGAAGGTTGAACTTACAGCCCCTCCGCGGTTTGCGTTCTGGTCCTCACGTTGGTTTTTAACATAATAGACTCGAAAAAAAATGAAATTACATTTTGGTCCCAAAAAAAGATTTTTTAGCTGAATTGATCCAAAAAATGAAATTATGCTTATGTCTCTCCGCGTTTTTTAATAAAAAAAGGCCACTAATTCACCGACGGTTCATAGCAATCCACATATTCAACGACGGCTCTTAGCAATCTATTTTTCAAAGAAAAAAAGAAAACCAAAATTGTGCAAAAAAAAAGAAACCACTTTTTTTCAAAAAGAACCCAAGAAAACCAAAATCGCGCAAAAAAACGGACGTTTTCGCAGCTTTGACGACTCCTAGCGGTTCCACACTACACAAAGATGACCCGTAGTGTCGCAAATTCGCCGATGACTCCTAGCTTGCGCATTTTTTTTAGAAAATTTCGGAGAAAAAACGAATGCGCGTTTACATCCTCACACCCATTTTTTTTCAAAAATAATCATCGGACCAAATTTCGCACGGCATAGTGTCACATAACCAAATTTTGCACGGTACATCGTAACACGCAAACTCTTGCTAGTATACTAATATGCCACTAGTTTGGACCACCGACACATTATAATCCCTCTGTTTTTATTTAGATGTCGTTTTAAATACTTGCAGTCAACATTTTCAAAATTTAATCGCTAATATACAAAAAATATATATTTGGACTTTTCACATGAAAGTGATGTCACTAGATTTATAAAAAATATTCGTATTACTATTATATTTTAATATATTTTACTAACATATAATTAAGTAAAGTAAAAGTAAAAGATGTGTGTTAGAGACTGTGTCGATATTCAAAACTAAAAGTAAAAAATAACAAAGGTAGTAGCTAGTCTTCCAGTAATTATTATTGACTTATTGTCACTCATGTTGAAACATATACTTATCAGCAATGGTCTCATGTGTGCTTAATTGGCTAAGGGCATGTACAACAAGGTCATCTTAGCTGGCTCTTAGTCTGTATACAATAGTTTTGGTCTATGCGAAAGAGTGAGAAAAGATGAGAGAAGAGAACTGACTCTTATTTAGTAGTTAGATTTGTACAGGAGCATAAGTAAATTATTTATGTATATAGAGAAAAAATAGTTATTACACAACATTTAAAGACAATTATTATACAAGTTAACTTTTAGCTTACTATTAGATAACAGTTAACTTTACTATTGTACTTGCCTTATTGCCTTAATGAGGCAAATCAGCCAATCAGGCAATGAACCAATGATCAACCGGCAAGCCGGCTGTTTTTGTTTTTAATGTTGTACGGTAATAATTCATGTTAGTTGGATAAATACAATATTTACCGATATCAAACCAAAATATCATGCTATAGATACCGAACCGAGGTTGTATGACATTTCAACTACCGTATTAAAACACAGAGATATTGTACAGTGGTATATCGTTCCTCTCCAAAACGGCGGCACAGAGAATGGCCCTTCGATCATATCGTTATGACACACATGGATAAAACGGGCTTTTAATCTAGAATTTAGTTTGAAAAACAGAGTGAATTGGCAAACAAAAATTTTCTTTGCTGAACAAATTCACTAAATTTTGGCAAACCAATCAAGCAAAGGAATAAAGAGGATAGAGAAATGGATCTGAACGCACCTGTAGCAGCTATGAGAGGTAGATCTGGGGGTGGAGCCAGACAGGGGAGGCGTCGGAGATGGCGCCACCAGGGAGGAGGAGCAACACCGAGGAGGGACGCCCGTTCGCAGCGCTCTACACGTCGGTTGCGTCCGCATGCCGGTCCGATGCGCTTGCGTCGCAAGCCTGAAAGCAGAGAGCGAGAGAAAGAAGATGATGCAACAGGGGGATCGCTCATGAGCTATTACAGTCGAAAACTTGTTTTAACCATGGTAAAAATTGATAAAATATCACTTTTAATATTGTCTTTCGCTAAAATACCACTTTTCTATCATTGATGTGTGGAATCTTACGTATCTATGACAATAAACTCAAGTGTTATTTTAACGAGGAACAATATTAAGAGTGGCAAAATATCAATTCTCCATGCGTGTTATAACGATCCGATCGAAGGGCCATTCTCCGTGCCGCCGTTTTGGGGACGAACGGTATACCGTTGTACAGTATTTCTGGGGGAAAAAAAACGTATTTCCTGGCGGAGTAGTCGAAAAGTCGTACGCGTCCACGACAGGGCATATACTTAGCCGTGAAGCCCCAAACGGCCAAACCGCGTGGTCGTCTCCCAAAAATCGAATCGAACCCTCCCATAAAAATCCCCAATTCTCCCCTCGACTCGCCTGAGCCTCTATCCTCCAAGTCCCCAACCCGATCTGCCTCTCAATCTCCTCGAAACCCTACCCGAATCTCAGATCGGACCAACCCTAGCGAGCTCGCGGCGGCCATGGGCAACCCGGAGAAGCTGATGAACCAGATCTTCGACCTCAAGTTCACATCCAAGTCGCTGCAGCGGCAGGCGCGCAAGTGCGAGAAGGAAGAGAAGGAGCAAAAGCTCAAGGTGAAGAAGGCGATCGAGAAGGGCAACATGGACGGCGCGCGCATCTACGCCGAGAACGCCATCCGCAAGCGCACCGAGCACATGAACTACCTCCGCCTCGCCTCCCGCCTCGACGCCGTCGTCGCGCGCCTCGACACCCAGGCCAAGATGCAGGTCATCGGGAAGTCCATGCAGAACATCACCAAATCGCTCGACTCGGCGCTTGCCACCGGCAACCTGCAGAAGATGTCCGAGACCATGGACCAGTTCGAGCGCCAGTTCGTCAACATGGAGGTCCAGGCCGAGTTCATGGAGGGCGCCATGGCGGGATCCACTTCGCTCTCTACGCCCGAGACCGAGGTCAACAGCCTCATGCAGCAGGTCGCCGACGACTACGGCCTAGAGGTCTCTGTTGGGCTGCCGCAGGCCGCGGCACACGCCATCCCTGCTGCCAAGGACAAGGAGAAGGTCGACGAGGACGACCTGTCCCGCCGCCTTGCCGATCTCAAGGCCCGCGGCTGAGGGATTTCAGTTCAGGTGATAATAGATGACCTAGACCTTGCCTCATACAGGAATATACTTACCAGCTGTTTTGTGAGTCTTGGGTTATACATTTTTGGCTGATAATTCTAGCAAACAGTGGAGTACCTTTAGTTCAGTTTTACACCTAAAAAAATGTAACAATTTAAGATTTGTCATACCTAACATGTTACCCCTACCAACAGTAAGAGCTAAGGCTAGAGAATATTGTAAACGGCTGTCACACACTCTGAAATCACTGTCATGGCATAATTTGCATGGAAAATGGCAATGATCCATGATATTTTATCATTGAATCTGACGATGCTGTTGATGGAAATTTCTGTAAATAGCAGTCTGGAAAAGCAAAGCGTCATTCATGTGACAAAAGCATATCTTGTGTTTGACTGATAATTTGCGAGGTATGCAGTTTAGGTTATGATATAACCATATGGTGGCTGCCAGTATCCTGAGCATGTGTTGTAGTTAGAATTATGCTGTATGCTCCTAGTGTTATTCAACAAGTTCTGTTGGAATTTCGAAAGCCATGTTTGTCCTAAGAAACTTCATTGTAGGAACTACTACTGTATTGTTCATGACTGCTAGGTAGTTGTTCCATTGTTTGCTTGTACTGCTGAAAGTGTGAATGGCAAATACTAGGGATAATGTATTAATGTGGTGCATGAAAAATGCTCACAGTTGTACTCCAATGTGAAGTCTTCATTTGTGGATGCCATCTTTTTGCACGCTGAAACATAAAACATATTTTGTCATACTGTGAATCATATGCATGTATTTGCCCTCTCTGAAGCATATGCCTGTCTTAGATCTGAGGTAACGTTACTGAAGATAAAAAATTCAGTTAAGCTCTTTATGTTGGTCAGTAGATGATGGAAAAGTTTTTGGCGTTTTACATTTAATCTTTTTTATGGTCATACAGGGAGTTAGAATCTTAAAAATTGTCAGTCAGTTTGCTTTATCCTACATATCTACACGCTACTCAATGAATATTTGAAGTAAAATGTTGGCATATTGACAACAGAGAGCTGGCATGTGTACTAAACTAATCTCATCATTTCTTACATCCAGCTACACAACTTGTATTTCTATAGCGTCCTTTGCAGAGAAACCCTATATCAGAGCAGGGATTTTTTTTTAGATATGGGAAATGCTTGCTCATATTTTGTTGTCAACCTTTCCTCTTTCAAGCAAAACACCAGTGTCAATCACCTGTATGAGTTCTAAGACTGCATTTTCTGATGATTTTATCTCCAGGATTTTAGATTTTTAAACTTATAGTTAATTGCACACACTGACAACATCCGACACCTGGGACGAATGTAGTGAAATTATGTTGCATTTATCGGAAACTAAGCATGTGTACAGAGAATTAATGGCAGGAAAGGGTATGATGCCTGCTGCCTTACTGAGATTTTTCTCTGCGAGGCAGTGTTTCGAATTTCTAGAAATAATACTATTTACACTGGTCTGTCTATGCCCTACAATTGTCATAAAATTTTACTGTTTGCTAAATAAGTAAATGGGAGCTGTTGGTAGCATAATGCAAATTTGAATTTGATAAAAATGTAGTTAGTAAACAATGCATAGCACAGCACTTTTATAATTCAACATGGTTTCTTCTCGTGCTTTGATTCATTGAACTTCTTCTGTAAACTAACATCCACTGTCGCTTTGTAGATATATGATTCATGCAATGTTCTCTCAAGTCGCAAGCTGCCATTAGCCGCTGTCATGTGGAGGGCTACTCATATATGATAGATTCATAAATATTTTTATGCTAAAGTTCATGTGTTGGGATTGCCATGTGGGATCTGTGGACTTAGTTGAAACTTTGCTGTGTGATATTATGTAAATCCATAATGTGTGGGCTTGCGATACTTCTGTGTTGCTATCTTGAGAGCCAGATCACATGTTCGAACAGAAATGCTAAAGTTGTCAATGCTTTGCATCAGTTTGTCTTTCCTTGCTGTGAATGCATTGCATCATCACGTCTTTCCGTGGTTTCCCTTGCATTGGGATCATGAACAAATTCTTCAGGTGTTCCATTATTTGTTGAGGAAGTTCCATATGCGCAATTGCTTGTTGAGGGAATTTCTTACGTACCATTAGAAGTTGGTGAGCTTCCTTGTACCGTGGGAGAATTGCTCCTCTTTTTACATGAACGGTCTTGTAGAGGCTGTAACTTAAGTAGTCTTTTCAGGATGATCGAAAAGCTTGTTTAAGTTAAAGTTCTTGTAGGGACTACACCTAGGGGTGAAAACGGAACGGAAACGGTCGGTAAATAGCTGTTCTGTTTTCATTTCCATACTTTTTACCGGTAACAGAAACGAAATCGAAAACTCCGGAAACGGATACGGAAACGGATAGTGACGGAAATGGAAACGGAACGGAGCGGATACGGAAATGGAAATGGAAATTTTGGAACGGAGCAACATTTGGAGTTGGAGTAGCACTAGGGGGCTCCGGTAGTAGCAATGACTGAGCCAAAGTAGGGGATGTCACGCTTGCACTGCTACTCCTACTTGCAGTATTGTCCATGGCAAGCTTCTATTTTTGTTCTGAGGTGAGATTCTAGTATTCTAAAACTGAAACAAGGCCAAAGAAAGTATGGTAGTAATTAGTTTCTCACTGATTATTTTGTAAACATTCAACAGAAAATTCTCACTGATTATTTTGTAAACATTCAACAGAAAATAATAATAATAATATGAAAAGCAAAAACAATAGATTTGGAACATCAGAAAATGGAACATGGTCGCACAAAGACATATGCCTACATTAATTCATAGATGCCTCACATGTGAAACTAGATAAGAAAAGGAATACTGCAGATACTCTGAAACTAGAGTTAAAATCTAAGTATATCATAGATGAATAGCAAGAGGTGATATTTGTATGGTAGTACTTCTTACATATCGCATTTCATATTATTATTGTTTACAAGTTATGCTATTCCAAAATCACAAGACGCTATTCTCTGAACATTCATCAAGACCAAACATCACCTACCATAGAAATGTATCATAAGTAACTGAAGTTATGCTATTCCAAAATCACAAGACGCTGACAGTGAATTTCATCCCCAATTTAATGACATTAAGTCACTTTAACTGCTACCGGTGTTCAAAAGATTTGAATATCCGATTACCAACATCAGTCTATGAAATGTGATAGTACAACCAGAGCTAGGGAAGGCACACTCCAGAAAGCGGAAGATAAATCTGCAGCAATATTAGGGCAAAGGTATTTAGTCTTCCAGTTATGTTCACAGATAAATCTTTGAAATGTCCAATTAGAAAATTGAAAAGGAGGAAGTTAGTGTTCGATTGCTTTGGTTTTTTTTCTTTTGAGTTGTAAGAGCATTAGAGACACCCCATTTGGCGAAAACCATCGCTTCCCGAGCTACAGCTTATGGGCGCCACCCATCGATCCAACCACCACAAATCAAAGCTCCACGCCACAATGAAACCAACCCGGCGATCCGAAAGCAACCGCTTAAACGATTTAAACCCCATCAGACGGCACTCCCTAGAGCATCTCCAATCACAGTCGCATCCAGCCGTGACCCGGGCGGAATGCGCCACGGGCACTGGATTCGGTGGGCGAACGGATCGATTTGAGGAGCAAGGGGAAGGGTGCTTACGAGTTACGACGATGACTTTGAAGAGGGGAGGGGTGCTTCAGAGTTGGTCGGCGCGGTGGGGGTCGCCGGTCGCTGGTCGGGACTCGGGAGGTGGGGCTCTCGTGAAGTCCCGACTCAACTTCAGTGAGGAAGCTCGGATCGAGGACTCCAACTTCATCAGAGGCGCTAGGGTTTGGCTAGTATTGCGCTAGATGGGTCAATGGCGATTCGAAATTTTGGTTTGATTACGGAATTTCCGCTTTCGTTTCGCTTCGTCGGAATTAACTCTCCGCTTCGTTTCTATTTCCGCTTAGGGAAAAAAATTCGCTTCCGTTTCCGCATCAGAAAAAATCCGTTTCGCTTAGAAAAAGAGCTTTCGTTTCCGTTTTCATCCGAAACGGTCGAAAAATTTCCGTTCCGTTTTCACCCCTAACTACACCTGAACCTTCCTCTGGTCAGAAGGTTTGGTATATTTGAAACTTATTCACATTTGTTTTTTCTTTATCTTTGCCTTTTTTTTAAACAAAATTGCAAATCAATCTCTTTCTCAAGTGTGGAAGCATTGACACATGTTGGGGGAGCTGATGCGGTGGATGAAGCTGTTGTAGTGCCAATGACATGCTACAGTAGGGGTAGATGATATGATTGTCTGCTAGTGCTTCTGCGGTTGTGAATAAGGCTAAATTTGCAATTTTATTTGAAAAAAGGCCAAAGATTAAAAAAAAGGCTGGATTACAACTTTATTCAAAAGACCAAAGTTGAAAAAAATGTGCAAGCGCCATGTAACACAGGCTGGGCATGGATATGCGAATCCTCTTGGCTCTCCTGCGATGTAAGCATATGTACCTTACTGACGAGGCCTAGGCGTCCCTTGACCGGCCAGCGTACGGCCAGCGGACCCCCCGAGCTCGGGGGACCCCGACCACGACCTGGGGGGTGTGCCGAGGCGTTCGACCTAGAGCGCGCTGGGCCCGAGCTCGGGCAGGCTCACGTTCGAAGCGTAGTCCACCCTTGGATTTCGGATTGTACGTTTGACCGGCAGTTGCCAAAGCGCGGGTCGTGGGGATGAAGCAGGAGCGTGCAACAAGTCCGGGGCGGTTGCTGCCAGCCCACAACGTGCATGAAGGCCACTTCCCGGGAATCTCTCCCATCCGTTGCGTGCAGAGGAGGTATAAGACCAAGGATGCGCAGCCTCTCATGGGACACGAAGACAACACACAACGCGCCCTAGCTCGAGCTTAGACGTAGCCATTGTTGAACTTGAGCTGTAAACACATTCCTGTACTCAGAAATAGCTAAGAACACTGCCGCAAGGCGACTGGAGTAGAGCTATTACCTCCACAGGGGCTCGAACCAGTATAAACCTCGGCCTCACGCTTGTTGTCGTCTTGCTCCGACCAACGTCGCATCCCCTCCGTTCCTTCATTCGAGCAAAGCGCAGCTCGGGTCCCGTGTCTCACAAACCCCCCATCTCACTTCTTGCGGTTGGCGATCCCGATCGTCGACACTTACTATAATACAATGGCCCTGCAGGGCCACATGGGATGAATTCCACTGTAGGGGCGAGAGTGGATAGCAGACTTGTCAACAGCATGTAGAGGAGGTAGTGTCTCCGGTGATTAGGGTGTTGTCGCCTGAGCGGCTTGCCAGGTCACCACGGCACGGGTCTATCGGATCACATGCCTAAACCGTATGTATCGTCATGGTGTGAATATTATCGGTAACTGAAAGTGCATCTAGGCCCCTAATTATGTTTTGGATGATTAATGACAAACGATTAAGGGACTAATGGCTTAAATAAGTGTATGAGCAGGTATTGGTCCCAAAAGAAATGCATCTACGGACAATGGTGACCCTCAAAAGTGAAAAGAAGAACGGCGTCAACTAAGCGTAGACTTTTCCATTTTATTGAGTCAATAGGAACGCCGTACTATTAAGAGGGATGGGATGTAGATGTCTTAGAAATGATCCTAGTGCTCAGAAGAACATCTTTTACAAAACAAGTTTTCGAAGTCTTCTAGCACGACGCTCACCTTGTTTTCATTTCGTTTCGATAATATCGAACATCCGATATATATCGGATAGTCCGATAGTATCGGACTCTCGATGTGAGTGTGGGTGCTGTCGAGAACTCTCGGGAAAAGTCGGATAGTCCGATGCCTCATATCGGAATGTCCGATGTTGTTTGAAAAAATTTCTAAGTCTTTTCCCCGATCTCTCGGAAACATCGGATAGTCCGATGTTAAAATCGGAATGTCCGATGTAAATTGAAAATTTTCTAAGTCCTTGGTGGAACTCTCGGGAAAAGTCGGATAGTCCGATGTCATATATCGGATAGTCCGATGTGGACTTAGAAATATTTTTGAAGTTTGTTTTTCGCTCTCGATCTCTCTCGAAACATCGGAACATCCGATGTGAAATCGGATAGTCCGATGTATGCTTTTCTCGGCAAAATTTGAATTTTCGAGTGGAGTTGATCCGAGATTTGCTCTGATCGGATAGTTCGATGTTGGACATCGGATAGTTCGATGTGGGGATCTGACACAAGGCAGAACGGCTATATTTTGTGTCTTGGCTATAAATACCCCCTTTTCTCCCTCATTTACTCTCACCAACTCAGTGTACTGTGCATTAACTCTCCTCTTGCTATTTTCTTGGTCTAATCTTGCTCTCTCTTGAATTTGTCTTTGTGAAATTTGTTGAGAGAGTTGAGCAAGTGCCTTCTAGTGCTTTGTTGCAAACCGTTAAAGTTCTTGTGAGCACTAGTGTGGTTTTCAAGAGCGGATCTACACTCCATTTATTACTCTTGGAGATTGGGGTCTCCTAGACGGCTAGGAGTCACCGGTGAGCTCCCGATCTAAGTGTGGGAAGCTGCCGGAGTTTGAGAAGGTCCGATTCCACCTCCGCAAGGAAATGAATCAAGAAGTGAAACCGCGAGTGCTTTGTGCAACAGGAGGATCGTGGTCGAGAGGGACCCAGGCTTTGTGCCTCCTCAGCGGAGACGAGGATCTCCCCAAAGATCCGAACCGGAAAAAAATCACCGCCTCTCTTGGTTTGTGAGTTTTCTCTTGTCCCTTTGTGATTGGGTTAAATCTTTTGGGGATTCAAGTTCTTGGTAGCTACTCGTGGTAGAAAGTGGTTGATCTAACACCTTGATAGTTGCCTTAGCTCGTAAATTTCTTTTGGTAGAAATCTAGCCTCTCTAATTTCTCGATCTACTTTTTAGGTTTTTCAAGGCGCTCGATCGGATAGTCCGACTTTGCATATCGGATAGTCCGATACAAATCGGACAGTCCGATATCAATATCGGATAGTCCGGTGTTTCCGCTGCTTATTAGATTTAATTTTTGTTAACGCCTATTCACCCCCCCTCTAGGCGACTTTATCGATCTTTCAGTAACGAAAATAGTACATTAACTCTCACTATATATATACACGTAAATATACATACATTCATAAACTAGTCAGGATCGAGGTTCGATCGATTTGCACTATTACGACGAGAGGAAATGAGCCAAAGATGCACATTGCTAAGGTAGTAGACACAAATAATGCCATTTGCCCGTCCCCCCCTTTTCTTGTTGTCTCTCTCAGTCGTTGTCTCTTAATCTCTCTTAGTCTCTCTCGCTCTCTCTTGCTTTCCTTCCCGGCAAGCTCTCTCTCAATCTCTCATTCTTGCTTACCTCCTCAACTTGCCTCCCCTCTGTAGGGTCGAGGATGCGCCTAGAGGGGGGGGGGGTGAATAGGCGATTTACAAAATTCGATCGCTCACTAATCAATTCGCTCTAATCAACCCCTATGTCAAAACCTACACAATTATAATGCGGAAGCGATAAACTCGGTTTTGACAATTAAGGCCTAAATCAACTAGGCTCACTAGTGTACTAACTAATTTATGTCTCTAAACTAGAATTGCTATATTGAATAAACAATTTACACTAAGCAATTCTAATGCATTCAAGCAATCAATAATATGCAAAGATAAATACTTGAGCGTAAAGAGACAAGGGACAACCGATGTTTTTCCGTGGTGTTCGGAGACTTGCTTGGTCTCCCTAGTCCACGTTGAGGCTAGCCCACACTTGGACCGGCTCCCGCTCGAGCACCGCCTCTTTCCACTAGTCGTGGTTTTTCACGCTGGCAGTAGGCTCAACCCGAACCTTCACAAACTTCATGGGGCTTCTCACAACCTTGAGAGCTCCACAAGCCGACGCCCTCGCTGTCTAGGAGTCGGCAACCTCCAAGAGTAACAAGCCGCTCCTTCGCTTGAACCTCACCGAGCACAACAAATGCGCAACCGGTGATCACCAAGTGCAACACATGCACAAGGCCTCCCTCAAGTGCAACACATGCACAAGAGGCTCTCAAACCACCCACTAATTGCAACACATGCAATTAGCTCACTCTTAAGCTCAAGAAGCAAAGGGAGAAGAGCAACACATGCACACAACTCCCACACACAGTAACAACACCAGCAACAAGCCCCCCAAGGGGGTATATATAGCCCCCACCAAGAAAACTAGCCGTTTGGGGCGAAACGGGCAAAAACAGCCAAATCCGGTACTACCGCTCTCTAAGGGCAGAGTCTGCCACCTCTCAACGATTAAACAGCAGTCATTGACCAGACTACCGCCTCTCGAGGCGCAGAGTACCGACTTTTTGATACTACCGCTCCCACACGGCGGTAGTACCTGCTTTGCCCACCAAAGAAAAACAACGCTCGAGAAAAGCTATCAGCAACTCCGGGCCGTAGTAGTATCAAGACTTGCGGTACTACCGCTCGACTAAGCGGTAGTGCCGGACTCAACTCACCAGAAAATCATCCGCACTGGAAAATACCTACGATGCCTTAGGCGGTAGTACCGCACTGCAAGACTTCATACCACTACCATGCCATGATAGTGCAAGCCACAAGGAGAAAGCCAGATTTAACTCGAAAACCTTTTCTCCAAAAACCGAAACCCATTCTTTGAGCCTCTAGATGATCAACACATGATCATACACACGTGCAAAACACATTTGCACCAACTTAGCTCATGCTCAAAGAATTCAAACCAAATTGCGAAAACACATTTCACAACCAACTCAAGATCTATTTGCAAAACGTATTAAGCAAATCAAACCCGAGTTTATGAGATTAATCCCCCTAGCCATGTGAAGGTCAACACAAGACCCAGTCAACTTGCCAACACCCGTTGCAAGTCCTACTCACATGCTCTCGGAATTCCGGACTCATAAACCTCAGTTTATTCGCACAACGAACTTGCAAATAACGCAATAAACACATTTCATGCTTGAGCACTACTCTTTGCAACACATGCAAAAGTCTAGCTCCAAGCAACATTAAATCAATATGCATGAACTCTCTAATTGCAACACATGCAATTCTCTAGTTCCATGCAACACCAAAACCAAACATCAACTAAACCAAATCACACGTATGAGCTCTTTACTCGCAACACATGCAAGCCTCTAGCTCCATACAAACACACAAACATCAAATCATGCTTGAGCTCTCTCCTTTTGCAACACATGCAAAACTTAGCTCCAAGCAAACACACGGTTTTATGAAGATTTGTTTTGCGAACAAAGCATGAAGCTTCAACTAATGCAACACATGCGAAAGTGAACTTCACGCAAAAACCAACGCATTAGCTTATCCTATTTGCAACACATGCGAATCAAAGCATTATGCGAAAACCAAATGCAACCAAGCATAAGTTTAACCCATTCGCAACACATGCCAAATGGTTAACCCATATGCAAAAACCAAATCCAAATGGTTGAGCTTGAGTGAGCAGCAGTTGAGATCACCAACACATGATGAAGCTCAAGCAAAAGAGACAACCCCTCTTAATAGTACGGCGATTAAAACCTTAGACTCAAAGACTACAAAGTCCTTAGCCTATCTAATTATACCTTCGCACAAGACACAAGCAATCCCCTTTGGGGTCTTTATGATCATCACTTTGATACTCCCAGGATCGTTACCCTTCTTTATCTTGGGATCCATTATTGGCGCCCATCAACTCATGATGCCGTCCTTGTCCCGTTCTCATCATCTCATCCATCTTTGGACCTAACTCAATCACAACTCATACAAATAGTTAGTCCAAGATGCATGGTTGTCTCAATTATCTTTTGCACTCCATTAACACATAATGGATGCCTCTAGATCAATTGAGCACAACCTAAATCAATTGAAATGATTGTAAATGTGTCTTAAGTATAATAATGCAACACATGCTTAATTATACTTAAGAACTATTCATTTGTCCTTAATTAATCACAAAACACCATCAACATATGATGAAGTGTTCTTTAAAGATTAACAAGACAAATGAACTCAATTTAAATTATCGTTTAAATTGATATGAGTATATATTAACTACACAAGTTTTCATATACTCATGTTGATGAAAAGTAATGATCTATTATGTGTAGACTATATGGAAATGATCATTACTCTAAGTCATCAACTATAGAATAAACCCCACATGTATATGTGCATAAATATAATTGACTTGAACATAATATGCACATATTCAATTTGATCGTATTGGAGTGTATCCTATATTACCATGAGTATACTTTAACTAGGCAATTCAAATATATACTCAAGGATTTAGTTTCTTTGTCTTGATCCTTATATGTGTCAACAACGAATCGATCAATACAAAGAGACTTTCAAGTTAAACTACAAACTCCCCCTAAATATGTGCATCCATGTAATATATAGATTGAGAAACATGATGCACATTTTGTGGTTAATATAACGGGGACATTCATACTTTAACTTGAATCCAAAGTATGCAACTAATATTAGAATGAATATGCAAACATACCTTGGGTTTTTCATTTTTTAATGCGATGAGACTAATCAAAGATATTCTAAATAAACAAGTTAGTCTCGATATAAGATTGTCATTAATAACACTATCGCATTAGGGAATAAACTCAATATTGGATTTGTCATTAACACAAGATTAGATTTGTTATTAACACCAAAACCATAACTAATGAAGGTTGAACTTACACCCTCCACATTGGTCGCCTCCCTCACTTGCTCACCCCCTCCTCGCCTCGTGCCTTCCACCTCCACACCCTCCGCCTACCACGAAATATTAACATGAGTGTCAAGAACGAATAAATCCGCCATGGGCAGCTCCTTGATGGCATGCAACTAGAAATCAGTCCTGTCACCCGAAATCCGGTTAAGTCCCTTCCTTTTCTCTTTTATTTTCTCTTCCATTTTTTTCTTTCCTTTTCTCCAATCTCTTTTTTCCCCTTCTTTTCTTTTCTTCTTTCTTTTTTCCTTTCTCTTTTTTCTTTCCCTTCTTTCTTTCTTTCTTTCCTCCCTTTTCTTTCTCATTTTCTTGCTTTCTCCTTCTTTCTTCCTTTTTCTTTCCCTTCTTTCTTTATTTTCCTCCCTTTTCTCCTTTGCTGCGCTCTGCCTCCCTTGTCACCTCCTCCATAGCCCCCTTGCCTCCCTCGGTGCCGACTCTACCTCCTTACGCCCATCATCACCCTATGCAACCCCCGCCGCCTTCGCCTCACTCACATCGGCTTGTCCCCTCGCCCTCCCTCTCCCGCGTCCCTCCCTCTCCCTCCCGTGCCATCCTCTCCCTCTGTCTCCCGCTGCCTCTCGCCTCCCTCTCCCTTTGACTCCCACAATCTACCTCTCCCTCCCCCCGTGCGTCGCCGACCATCTCTCTCCCTCTCCCTCCCTCTCTCTGCGCGGCCATGGTACCCGGTCGGCTCCCACCCTATAACTCCGCCAGCCACCTCCCTCTCCCTTCCTCTTCCTCTACTTTCAACTCCCCTACGTTCCCGTCCACCTTCCTGTCCGCCGACCACCTCCCTCTCCCAACCTCTCCCTCCATCGGCTGCCTCCCTCTCCTTCTGTCATCGGCTCCCCCACGTCCCCCTCTGCCTCTTCGCCTTCCCCTTCCTCTTCACCTCCACCCCCCGGTCGCGTCCCCCGTCTCTGGCCGCCTCTCCCTCCTCCCTTCAGGCGTGGGTGCAGGCGCGAGCATGACCGACAGAGTGGGCCAGGTGACCCCACCTCCATCTCCTCTCGTCCACCTCCGTACCCTGCCATGGGCCCGTGGAAGATCCATTGTAACAGGCACGTGCCAACGTGCTATGCGTAGGGCGTGTCGTGCAGGCCTAACACGGCCTATTTGCCATGCCGTGCCTTGCCGTCCACCATGCCCCATTGGTAGGCCTAGTACGGCCCAGACATCCGTGCCGTGCTGGACATGGCTCATTCGACTATGGGCTAGGCCTTGGACCGAGTGGGGCCAACTGTGCCTTGTGCCGACCTGAAAAAAGTTTAGCCCGATGCCCACCTCTAGAGTGAACCATGGTAGACGAAGTCACACACTATAGCTAGATAGTGGTTTCAGGACACAATTCACAAACCCATCTGACTAGGCATCACATCCCCTCCCAACTTTCCTCAAATCTACCTGTGCATGGTGGAGCCTAGATTGGTGGCGAGACCAGATTCTAATGAGACGGTGGCGGGGATCGTCGGTTGTAGCTTTCACGAGCTTCGATGTGAATTAGATCTATCGGTGGTGGCTTGCCGAGCACGAAGACAACAACCGGAGCTGCAACAACAACCAGTTTTGGCCAGGGCAGCGGTCACGATCGAGTCAATGGTGGTTGGCACAGCTCCAGCATGTACTGAATCCATCAGTGGTGTCCTGCATGAACATGAAAATGATGACCAAGAATGCAGCCACGATTGGATCTGGCCAGTATGGCTGCAACAACAGGGTTTGGACAACGGTGACCAGATCTAGCAAATTTTGTGCGTCGGTGAACCTTTGGCCAGTGAGTTGCACAGGAAGGCTATTAGAGATAAATCAAATATCCAAGTAGGGTTGTCAGAGATATACTTAATATCTCTATACAAGTCCAAATTATCTACAACTCAGAATATTTTGGCTATATAAGCCTCTCCATGTATATTTAAACTTGAGAGATTATAGTGGGTTGTCTTTCGTGATTTTCTCCAACTCGTGAGGTTTTTTCATATTAAATCTTGTCTGACATTTTTGTCGTGCTAATCCTAACGAGCGTTACAAGAGAATAATTGGATATTTTCAATCTACAGTGTATGCCGTCCTCCGCTCACCATCCTCTGTCGGCCGTTAGAGAAGGCGAGGAGGACGGAGTCGGTGGGCTGCACCATCGCGTTGCTCATCACGGCTAGATTAAACTTTTGAAATAGGTGGGCACAGAAGCACTTCTATAACATACCAACACATCTGGCAACAGTGACGACGACCGAGCCACCGTACTTGCTGCACACGGAGGCTTCGTCTTCCGCCGGCCTCCTCCCGGTGGCCACCCCCACCTCGGCCGCCCACACCGCTCGGCCTTTCATCACCTTCGGGGCCGTCGGCGCCGCCGCCTTCTGTGTCGGCCTTGTGCCTTCTTCCAGTTGAGAGATGGATCCTGCCTTTGACGCCTGCTGTGACCACATCACCGGTGCTTTGCAACCCGTATAGGTGGATAAGGTCCCTGCATCGCATGAATAGTATGGGTTTGTCGCCGGGAAGCAAGGCATAGAGCAAGGTTGCGTTGGATTTTGCAACATGGGTATTCAATATCATGACTTCTATTGGCGCCATCATGGTCAACAAGGCCTTGATGGCTACAGTTGGTTTCACTTTTGTTGCCACAAGTATTGGTATGGCTTTACTTCTGGTGTTTTTTACTTGCTTAGTAGATGTGCCATAAATTGCACTTGGGTGACATCTGAGGCTTACTATTCTATTGTTTTGATCACAGGGGGTCATAATAGAGGCAGAGTTATCTTTGATGATTATTATGAGCCATACTATTGGCTTTGTCTTAACACTAATTTGGGTTATATTTGATCTATGAGACTAAAAAAATATTAGTTGAGGAGGTAACTGAATTTGGAATTTGATGACACCCTGATACTAGCTAGTATTATATTCTCTGGAGTTTTGCTATTTACTAGTGAAGCTTTTGCTCCAATATCATATTGAGATGAAGTATTGAAGTGCAAAGAGTTTGTTTCTGCATGGATGCTACAACGTTGTCTAATTGTCATAGCTTGATATGAGGGGTCTATTGTAAATTTTACTCCATTTATGGCACGAAAATTCTTTTCATCTTAATAGTTTTGCAGGAGTAGTTTCAACCATGTCATGAACTTTTCAGTAGGCTGTTTAAAGTACGTGATGACTACACGTGTAAGTTGTTCTTTTAATGAGCATTGTGTGCCGAATTTTATGTTTAAGGTGCAGCATGTTAAAAATCTATGATATGAGTTCTTCGCTAGCTATCAAGCATCGCAGGTGATGTCTTGGCTTATGCTATTTGATGATTGAGCGTTTGTTTAAAGAGGTCAGTTGCACAAATTTAGGACTTTACTGGGATTATGAATCATGATGGAAAACCCATATTTTTTCGTCTGCTTCGTTGATAGCTATATGTTTGGATTGACTGTTCTAGTCTTTCTCTCAATCTACTAGTGGTTTGCTCAAGTTTGCTTTATGAAAGGCTTTGGTATAAGACTGTTCTAGTCTTTCGCACTACAAGTGTTTTTTCACTCAGTAAGTCATTTGGACTTTCGGTGATTTCTTACCTTTCGGGGTTTTTCAAAGATATTTTTATTATGGATTTTGAGTTAAGGGAGCTTTGTTAGAAATAACTTAAATATCCAAATAAGGTTGCTGGAGATATGCTTAATATCTCTATAGGAGTCTAAATTATCTACAACTCAGACCTTTTTAGCTATATAAGTTATCTTTGTACATGCAAACTTGAGAGATTATTTTGTCTCTCGTCATTTTTTCCTCATTTATGAGGCTTTTTCACATTAAATTTTATCTCAGTTTTTTGTTGTGCTAACCCTAACGAAGGCGGTGATGGCTATGCAGCGTTGGTGGAGAGTGCAGGGTTTAGCAAGGCGGCGATGGTGTTGTAATAGATTTTTGCATTTTTGGCTTATCTGAATGTGGACGCTTTGTTTAAATCTAACCTCTGGCACATACATTTATAAATTTTATCAATTTTTGTATCACAAAAAAAATACATTTACAAATTTGATGGGGACATCCTATCTCTCTTCTCTGCTACTCCAGCTCCTGTCTTCTTGTCGCAAATTGTTTCGGTTCTCTCGCCAATCTATGGGCGCGGTTTTCCGTGAAGAGGCCGTCCTTGCTCTCATTCTCACCTCCTCTCGTTGTCGTCTCATTGGACTAGTATGGATTTGCACTTTTGACCGATGTGAGCGAGTGTACTCGTTGAGGTCGTAACTGTGTTAAGATTGAGTTTTTCTTAAGTTGGAGACCACGTAGTTCCGAAATACTACTTGTGTTTTGGCTTCACGCACGAAAACTTTAGTTTTTAAAAGAACTTAGGAAAACTTGGAATATAAGCAGTTACAAGCGCCACGGCCCTGCACCCTACTTTATTCTTTCACTCTGCCGCAGCGTCGATCACTTATCGAGCTCTACAACATGTGACAGATATTATCTATCGTGTCTTCTGCAGTGGAGAAGAAAAGCCAAATTTACAAATATATACACTAGTGGGGCAAAGAACATATATGGGTCAGATAAAAGATTCTAGATTTTCTGCTTATACGGTTTTCTTTGTGTAATTTTTTTACTAAAGTTATACATAGAAAGAAAACAGAGGCTAAATTGCAAAAACTAAACGGCGAAGATGCAAAATTATTTGTGGGTATATTTGAAGCTACTATACATTGCATGGATGGGAATTTGAATAATGTCTTAAAGATACCTGTGCCCAAGCTAACATGTATTGTGTACATGCCCAAAATACTTTGTTTTGTCGTGCGTACTCATGCGATGCGTTTCACATAGCAGCACCTGATGGTTGATGGTGTACGGGTCGGTTGATTTGTGAATCGGTTGACTTAAAAAAACATAGTGAATCTGAACTAATTATTCCTTTCGCTTTGATATATTAGTGAACTCGTGAATCACTATATGCGAATACCTAAACAATCGTGGCTGCTTACGGGAAGAAGATATACTACGGGTGTATTTGGCAGGGATTCAGCTTCTTCAGAATCGTGAATCTGGTGAAGCTGAAAATTCTAACTTCACCAGATTTGTGAAGCTGTGAGTGCATTAAAAGTGTTTAGATAGATCATCCTATTTACATTTTAGACCAAAAATATAAACTTAATTCACTTTATTTTAGCCTACAAGCTTCAGATTTCAGGTAAAACTGGAATCTGGAACTCTACCAAACAGTCCCTACATACAAAGGACGAATGTTTGGATGAGCTTGTAAGCCAAAATGAAACAGGAGAAAACAAGCGTTAGCAAACCAGAAATGTGCTCCGACTTATCGATGGGTCGATCGTGAATCAGTTGACATAAAAAACACAGTGAATTGAAAGTTATTTTCCCTTTCGCTTTGGCATATTAGTGAGTTCATGATATACGAATACCTAAACAATCATGGCTGCTCGCGAGGAGAAATGTACTCTTCTTCTTGAAACCCAAAAAAAAAAGGAAGAGGGAGACAGCAAGCGTTAGCAACCCAGAAAATAAGAAGAATAATGGAAAAAAAAAGTACTGGTGTTGAGGTAGGCTACGGAGGCCCAAGCGGGCCGAGAGTGCAGTGGCCCGTTGTCCTTCCACCGTTGGAAGTGGGCAGTGTTCGCTGCTCTGTGAAGCCAGCCTCACGCTGTGCCTGCCACTTTAGAGACCGTGAGACCCAGCTTTCGCACAGGTCTCTCCGATAAACTGGAATCTAGAACTCTACCAAACAGTCCCTACATACAAAGGACGAATGTTTGGATGAGCTTGTAAGCCAAAATGAAACAGGAGAAAACAAGCGTTAGCAAACCAGAAATGTGCTCCGACTTATCGATGGGTCGATCGTGAATCAGTTGACATAAAAAACACAGTGAATTGAAAGTTATTTTCCCTTTCGCTTTGGCATATTAGTGAGTTCATGATATACGAATACCTAAACAATCATGGCTGCTCGCGAGGAGAAATGTACTCTTCTTCTTGAAACCCAAAAAAAAAGGAAGAGGGAGACAGCAAGCGTTAGCAAACCAGAAAATAAGAAGAATAATGGAAAAAAAAAGTACTGGTCCGTTGAGGTAGGCTACGGAGGCCCAAGCGGGCCGAGAGTGCAGTGGCCCGTTGTCCTTCCACCGTTGGAAGCGGGCAGTGTTCGCTGCTCTGTGAAGCCAGCCTCACGCTGTGCCTGCCACTTTAGAGACCGTGAGACCCAGCTTTCGCACAGGTCTCTCCGATCCACTACGCAACTTGGAACGGGCGAGCCATCTGTCGCACTAACAGCCCAGACCCGCCGCCATACGGCAACGTCCACACCACCTTTACGCCCCCGCTTGGGTTACAGGCTCACGCTACTGAGCTCGGCGAGTGAAACGGGTTGAGTTGAGTATTTAAGCTGTGTGTTTCTTGGTTCGTTTAGCGATGCGGGACTAAACAAGGTGGAATGGGAGCTCGTGCCAGATGGTGGCATGGGAACACAGCACTCTTAAAGTGGGCTTTTTGGTTGTCTTCCTGCATAGAGGCCACGACCGCTGACGTCTTTGTAAATGGTGGTTTAGTCCTCTAGTCCTGCGGTTTGCGCCTCACGGGTGTTGTCCAAGTCCTTGTGAATGATAAGGCTCTATTTGAAACGTATAAATTTCACTTTTTAGGAGAAAAATTCCCATATTCCAAAATAAGTTGATCTAACTCTCTGATATCCCATTTTATGCGTGGAAGCCCTCGGATCTTATCAAAAAATTTTAGATAAGATGCGAGCGTGCACACTCTTAAGAACGAAGAAGATGGAATATCGTAGAGAGAACCAAAATAATGACGTTGAAGCAATCACAGTGAGAGAAAAAAGATTTGGTAAAGCCAACCACAAATTTCTTAAGCACAATCTCAAAAGAGTGCGAGAGATTGTTCTTCTCTCGAACCTTTTAGGACATTTGGATCTTTATCCTATATAAAAATTTAGTGTTAAAAAATAATCTAACCTTGAATTCTCGTATACACCTTTTACTTTGGATGAGTTATCTTGTGGCTTCTTATTTGTTTTGATTCTCTATGAGACTATGACCACCTCCTAGGTTTATTAGCTTCTCTAGTTATCCTCCAAAGTGAATAAGAATCTGTCGACGATCGGGATCGTCTGACCGTAAATATGAAACGGGGTTAGTGTGAATAAGGGACCCAAAACGAGCTACACTCAACGGAGGAACGGATCTGTTGCGATATTGGTCGGAGGTGGAACGACAAAGAGCGAGACACAGCGGATTATACTGGTTCGAGCCCCGTGAGGGTAATAACTCTATTTCAGTCTTCCCCTGAGGCGGATGACTTCACTATTCTTGAGTACAGAGGTAGTTTACAGCTCGAGTTTGAGCGTTTTGGTATGGCTACTGTCCTATTGCTTGTGCGTTGATGTTGTGTCCTTTGAGTTTGGCTTTTGGGAGCTTTATCCTATTGCTCGATATGTTGAGGGACGAAGCGGCGGAGAGATTCTCGGAGTAATGCATAGTGCGCATTGAGGACGTGTTGCAATCGTCCCGGATCTGACGTCCACGTCCGCCTTAACTCCGAGATTCCCTGTCTTGGTAACTGTCGAGTAAGCGCACGCTCTCAAGCCAAGGTCGAGGTCGTGCGGGGGTTGAATCCTTACTCCCTTAGCTCAAGGTCGTGCGGAGATCGCGCGACTTAAGTCGTGGTCGAAGTCCTTCGCTGCTCAGCCCCGAGTTAGGGACCCTGTTGACTGCACGTTGACCTGTCAGAGATTTCTCAGTCCCCGACAGAATCCTACTTTTAGGATTATTAATCCCTCTCCTATTAGGATTAAGAATCCTATTAGACTTCATCTAGCACACCTTTCTAAATTCTAAAAAGTTAGATATGAGTCACCATATATATAGGTTGCCTGGCCCCATTCGGGATAGTTTCTGCTTAAAAAAAAGCATATTCTGGACAGTTTCTTCCATAATTAGGAATTGCTCTCTACTTAGAATCAGAATCCGACTGGAATCTAATTCTTGTTGATTTTTACTGATTCTCACCGGTCCGATCTAGAATCTAAGAGTCACAGCTGGCCCGATCAATACTTCTACAATTAAAAACAGTTTTTTCTATAATCTAGAAATAATAATGTATAATCTATTTCGAACTAGACCGTAGAGTGACCTATATAGAACTGTGCTAGTTTGCAGCATAGTTGAATCTTGGATGTGTTCCATCGCTTACCACCGGACCATACGAGTCATATCATATGTTATTATATTTTACTTGGATGTCCTAATTTGTCCTAGTTTCTAGTTAGTTCCATGTGTAAGGAGACGTGATTGTAGCTCTGTTCGCTTCACCCTGTGGTTAAATCCAATTGATTTACAGTTAGAATGGCAATGGCCTTGATCCCTGCTTTTCTAAAAAGAATTTTTTTACTAAAGTTATACATAGAAAGAAAACAGAGGCTAAAATGGAAAAACTAAACGGCGAAGACGAAAAATTATTTGTGGGTATATTTGAAGCTACTATACATTGCATGGATGGGAATTTGAATAATGTCTTAAAGATACCTGTGCCCAAGCTAACATGTATTGTGTACATGCCCAAAATACTTTGTTTTGTCGTGCGTACTCATGCGATGCGCTTCACATAGCAGCACCTGATGGTTGATGGTGTACGGATAAAGATGTGCTCCGTTCTTATTATCTACGGGTCGGTTGATTTGTGATATTAGAGAATTCGTGAATCACGATATGCGCATACCTAAACAATCATGGCTGCTTGCGGGAAGAAGATATACTACCGTATATAAAGTCCGGAGGATTCCGTCTCAATGGCACACGTCACCATTTTGCCGTCGTGACGCGGCGTTGAGCGCTTAGCGTCGCTCAGCGTGTCTGGCCACGGCCGATCGGTGTCGTCTGGTGGCTCGACGTTGAGCCACGTCCACGTGGCTAATTCGGTTATTCAACAAGTAAATATTTTCTGTCTTATCGTGAAGAGGTCGTGGCGCGTGATAAATCTCTTCGTCTGCTTAACGAGGTCGAGGTTCGAGCCTCGCTCGCTACAAGACACATGAAAAAATTTTCCCAGAGCGACGCGTGCCAAGGCTTGCGCAGTGGGCCCCGCCCGAGGCGTGGTCTGTCCAATTTTTTTGTAAGTGTTTTTTTTGCGAAAAAGACCTCGGTGTTTCAGTGCGTATTAGCCCTTTTTTATATGAAGACCTGAAGCTATTGAAATTATTGTTCTTTTGCATCTGAGACCACCCAAAATTATGATAGGTTTTCAAAAATACCTTTTAATCCATATTTTTTACATGGTCTACAAAGAAGCCCTAAGATTTTTTGCAAAAAACCCTAAAAAACTAGAAAATCGTGAAATTCAAAAACCCTAAAGACTAGAAAATACGTGAAATTTCTCCGTTGGTCGCGTGGTGGCTGGCGCGGCGTGCGCCGCGCCTGCGCATCTAGTACTACATACAAGGGACGAATGTTTGGATGACCTTGTAGCCAAAATGAAACAGGAGAAAACAAGTGTTAGCAAACCAGAAATGTGCTTCGACTTATCGATGGGTCGATCGTGAATCAGTTGACATAAAAAAAACACAGTGAATTGAAAGTTATTTTCTCTTTCGCTTTGATATATTAGTGAATTCGTGATATACGAATACCTAAACAATTGATTGAGGGCACCGAAGATTGCGGATCAACCAGCCTCCCCGGGAGGAGGAGACTCCCGGGGCGGCCATCTCACGGCGGCCTCGCACGACGTGATTAACGAGCACGAGAGATCCGATCTAAGATAAGTCGGCGACGGCGCTTCGGGCGTCACGTGCGCAAGAGGAGGAGCCGTGGCGGCGGCTGGTTGCATGCGGGCATCCTCGGGCCGTCTCGTGCGTGAGCAGCGCAAGCATTGCAGGGGGCTCAGTGCTTCGGATCCACGATGGTGGTCAGCGCAGAAGTGCAGCGACCATCGTGGAGGCGTGGTGGCCAATTTCTTCATTGATTTTGAAAGTTTGGATCGGTGATTGGTTTCTCGCTTGGATCGGTGATCGCTTGGATTGGCGGCGCTCGCTTGGATCGCTCGCTTGGATCGGTGATCGCTTGGATCAGCGGCGCTCGCTTGGATCGCTGCGGATTCCATCTTGATTAGATGAGATTGCCAATTTCTTCAGTGAATTTGAGCGAAGAGTGAAGGGTGATTCGTCACTGGTTAAAGGCGGCGCTATGGCGGTCGTGCTTTCGTTCCTTTGGATGATCTTCCTTCGAAATCTGTTTGGATGAAAGGAGGTGCAATTCGCAGGTGAGTTGGATTGTGCAAGGTATCGTCTTTCTTTTTCAAATTTGGAGAAGATGCATTTGTCGTGGAGATTTTCGGCTCCTTTTGCGGAGGCAAATTCGATCCTCTTCTTGGCAATCTTGGCCTTGTTCTGAGTCCAAACTTCGGCGATGTGCAACGGGATGTGCAGGATATTGGGCGGCGATGCTTTAGAATCAATTTAAAGCGATCATGGCGGTGAGAATTTCTTTAGTGGCGATCGATTTAATGGTTGCAGCTATGGTGGTCCACTTTGTCCTGCTCGTGGTGGTCTTTGTCGCCCAAGATTTCAAGTTGGTGGTCATGGACGGTATGGAGTCCGTGATCGCGATCAAGATTTTGGGGGCCGCAATGATTCAAATAGCCGCGGTGTTCTTGGTGGTGGCGCCCAGAATGTTGGAAATCCAGGGAGCTGCCGGATTGCTTACGCGGTGAAGATTTCTGATGATGTTTTCGCTAAGCAATACAATGAAAAAGGGGAGAGCTCTGCGATCCAAGCTGGTAGCAATTAAGGCTTCTCTTTTTTCCTTTTTTGTTTTGTTTAAAGGTTGTGTGCTTCTTGTTAAGCAAAGGTCGGGAGAAATTTTAAGGACTTATATCATCTTGATGTAATGTTTTTGAAATTAATAAAATCTTCCTTCATCTAAAAAAAATGAGGAGAAATATTCTATGTAGGAGGGACGAATGTTCGGATGAGCTTGCAGCAAAAAAACAGAAGAGAAAACGAGTGCTAGCAAACCAGAAAAGAATAGTAAAGACAGGACAATTGTGAACCAGTTAACATAAATAAAAGTGAATTAGAAGTTATTTTCCCTTTCGCTTTGACATATTAGTGAGTTCATGATATACGAATACCTAAACAATCATGGCTGCTCGCGAGAAGAAATGTACTCTTCTTACCTACGTGCGAGGGACGAATGTTTGGATGAGCTTGAAAAAAGAAGAAGCAAGCGTTAGCAAACCAGAAAACCAGAAAAGAGGAATGTTAGCAAACCAGAAAAGAGGAATAATGAAAAAAAAAGTAGTGGTCCGTTGAGGAAGGCTGCGGAGGCCCAAGCGGGCCGAGGGTGCAGTGGCCCGTTATCCTTCCACCGTTGGAAGCGGGCAGTGTTCGCTGCTCTGTGAAGCCAGCCTCACGCTGTGCCTGCCACTTTAGAGACCGTGAGACCCAGCTTTCGCACAGGTCCCTCCGATCCACAAAGCAACTTGGAACGGGCGAGCCATCCATCGCACTCACAGCCCAGACCCGCAGCCATACGGCAACGTCCACACTACCTTAACGCCCCCGCCTGGGTTACAGGCTCACGCTACTGAGCTCGGCGAGCGTAACGGGTTGAGTTGAGTATTTAAGCTGTGTGTTTCTTGGTTCGTTTAGCGATGTGGGACTAAACAAGGTGGAATGGGAGCTCTGTGCCTCTGTGCCAGATGGTGGCATGGGAACACAGCACTCTTAAAGTGGGCTTTGGTTGTCTTCCTGCAAAAGAGGCCACGACCGCGCGGTCGTCTTCTACATGGTGGTTTAGTCCTCTACTCCTGCGGTTGTGCCTCACGGGTGTTTGTCCAAAGTTTCACTTTTTAGGAGAAAAATTCCCATATTCCAAAATAAGTTGATGTAACTCTCTGATATCCCATTTTATACGTGGAAAATTTTGGATCAGATCAAAATTTTATGAGATAAGACGCGAGCGTGCACAATCTTAAGAACGAAGAAGATAGAATATCGTAAAGAGAACCAAAATAACGACGTTGAAGCAATCACAGTGAGAGAGAAAAGATTTGGTAGCCAACCATAAATTCTTTAAGCACAATCTTAGGGCCTGTTTGGTAGAGCTCCCTCGATTCTCGATTCTCTGTTAGAAGTGATTCTCCAAGAGAAGTGATTCGTATTGAAAGTGATTCTCTAACGAATCCATAGGATAAACTCTATGAGAAACCGACTCTTTGTTGGGAGTGAATCAGAAAAGCAACTTTTTCAGCTCGGCCCTAGTTCATTTCGAGAATCACTTCACAGGAATCACCCAGGAGCGATTATCGAGCTATTTAGCGAGCTCCTGATTCACTCACAGGTGGGAGAGAGCTCTCAAACAGGGCCTAAAAGAGTGCAAGAGATTGTTCATCTCTCGAACCTTTTAGGATATTTGGATTTTTATCCTATATAAGAATTTCATGTTAAAGAATAACCTAGCCTTTAATTCTCTTATACACCTTTTGCCTTGGATAAGTTATCTTGTGGCTTCTTTTTTATTTGGGTTCTCTATGAGACTATGACCACCTCCTAGGTTTATTAGCTTCTCTAGTTATCCTCCAAAGTAAATAGGAATCCTACTTTTAGGATTAGGAATCCCTCTCCTATTAGGATTAAGAATCCTATTAGACTTCATCTAGCACACATTTCTAAATTCTAAAAAGTTAGATATGAGTCACTATATATATATATAGGTTGCATGGCCCCATTTGGGATTACTTTCTGTTTAAAAAATCGTATCGTTTATCGAACGGGAGGATTCTGGACAGTTTCTCTCACAATTAGGAACTGTCCTCTGCTTAGAATTAGAATCCGGCTGGAACCTGATTCTCGTTGATTCTTACTGATTCTTACTGGCCCGGTCTAGAACCTGAGAGTCTCAGTCGGCCCGACCTAATTCTTCTACAATTAAAAACAATTTTTTCTATAATCCAAAAACAATAATCTATAATCTATTCCAAACTGACCGTAGAGTGACCTCTATAGAACTGTCCTAGTTTGCAGCTTAGTTGAATCTTGGGTGTGTTCCACCGCTTACCATCGGACCATACGAGTCATATCATATATATTACTAGTTCAATGCCCGTGCGTTGCTACGAAAAATAAAATTGATAACGAAACATAAATACGCTTCGAAATTCAACGGTAGTGTCACAAGGTAAGCAAGCTACCAACAATATCGGTTAGAGCAGATAGCATTATTGTACAAATAATCCACACTTCTGCCAAATATACAGAAAGCATTCCACCACAGGGAACAGAACAAGTGATATCGTACTCAGTATGCATTGAATATGCAATTGCAGTGGAGACAAGGAAAAATTGCGTTCAACTTAATGTTGAACTCCAAGTATGAGCTGAAGGCAGATGGTTGGTGCATCTTTCAGCAAAATAGATTGAGGCTTGAAGTTTCAAGTTTGGCATGCATTAGCAACCACCAGCATAAGTGACTATTTACACACAAAAATCAAATTGGACAGAGGAATATAAGATGATTGAAATCTATAACAAAAATCAAATTCATCCATACAGGAAATATAAACTGCAGAGAAAAAAGATATATCAAGAAACACAGGAAGTTCCTCTTTTGTTTGAAAGCAAAAAAATGCGAGGTTTGAATTACTCAGCTAAGTTCGAGTGAAGGGAAAATAAGAGCTCGTGTAGGATCGATCAGTCACGATCGAATGAATAGCACCCATGATTTACAGAAGTGCTGACCACCCAGAGAGTCAAAACAAATCCAGTTTCTTCCCTCCCTCCCAGGTCACAAATCTGAAATCTCCACCTCGAATCAAAATCATTTCCCTGAATTATTTCTCGACCGCCGTCTCGGTCTAGTGAGCAGCTTCAGCATGTTATCGGTCAGGTCAAGTGGGGAGTCGTCGCCCTCATCTTGAAGCTTTGTACCGGACGTTTGTGTCAGCCATCCCAGTGCCTCTATTGCGGCGTCCCTCTCCGCGAGTTGCTTGTTCCTCTTCGGTTCCCCTACAAACTGCATCCCTTTGAACTCCACGATGGCCCTGAACTCGTTGGTCTTGAGGTGCTTCGTCTTTTACTTTGGAGGGGTGTGGCCTGCCCTCATCAGCAAGGTCTGCAGCAGGCTCTTTGGGTTCATCTCATCCTTCACAATGTTGCTTTTACCCTCATCGTCGTTCCGAAGCCTAGCTCTACTTGCTTCCCGGCCAAACACAAATCTTCCTTCACATAGGTCGCCTGCAGCAAGCTCTTGTGCAGCAAATAAAATGTACTTGCCTTCCTTGTGAATGTCAAAGCTTGGGTCTTCAAGCTGGAGTTGAAAACATTATCAAATTACAAACACAATCAATATCTGATTGGACATGGTTGACAAAAAATAAGCGCAAAGCAATGCTCAACTACATTCTATTTGATTTCTTATTGGTGAGTATATTACAAATTAACGCATGCTTCACAACCATAGATCGTTTTATGTGGCAAGCAAGACATCATGCAACCAAACAAGGTTTCTATACATCGCGTGCAATTTTCTCCTTTTTTCTTGCACGCTTAAGAGAAATTATATTTGGTGCCTAATAGTATCGCCAATGCTAATTATTTATTTATTATTTGTTAAATCAACAATGGAAATGTCTCTGAAATGAAATCACTGAGCACCCTTGAATTTAATTGGCCACATAACTTACCTTTTATTGTATAAGTTTATCGAGTTCTTATTTGAGTTGCGGTAGCATTCGAAAAGGTGGGATCCATAAATAAATCGATATAACCATCGAGCATCTTCAAGTGCCCAGCCTATAATATACAAGTTAGAAGGCATAGATCATTGTAACAAAAATGCAAAATATCAAGACAAAGTGTTTGACCAAATTTTAGCATACCATGCTTCCTTTTGTAACAGCACCACCAAATAAGATCAGTATGGAATCTGATACTCCAGTTGAATCACGAATGAAGACAGCATTTACCTTCACCTTCTCACCAAAGACCAGCCATGGATAACAAATAAGCTCGAAACTTTTAAAACAGGCCCTTAATGGACCACAAGTGCTAAGAGAAACAAATTTAGTTGAAGCAAATTACTGCAGAACATAAGAAAGCTAGCGGTTGAATATAAAAAGAAATTATTAAGGATGAAACCTCATAGACAGCAAGGTCTCTTTCACATAAAGATAACTTATTTGGAAAATGGGGCGATTGATTTGTGAGTAGCCTTCTTTTGGCCCCTTGTAGCTCTAACAACAAATTCTTGATTTGTTCTCTGCAACATTATGTCAAATAATTGCGTTTAGCGAGAAAGATAAAAGATGATGTAAAAAATAGTCGACAAAACAAACTACAGTTTTCATCACATGAGAAGAGCCATTTTCGTAAACAACTCCATAGTAGACATTTACAAAAGGCCGAGAGAGCAAATTAATATTGTCTTCAAGTTCAATGTCATAATTCTTGTAACCCAATTACCCTAGTAAAAGTGAAGAGAACAAGAAGTTTGGTATAAGAACATAGAAGAGAAAGACAATTACCAAAATTAAGTTAGCCAGAGTTGATGAATACCTGCCAAGCCATTGAGCAACTTCAGCTGTCACTTGCATCATGCCAACCTTGGTCTCCTTAGTTTTGCAATCGTAGTTATCTACAAAGAGTCTCCTTCCAGTTCCATTTGCAATTTCCACAAGGGCACCTATCATATACTGCACGTGAGTAAAGATCATGCTTAGCAAAGTCCACCAAGATAGCAACCAAAAACAATATAGCTGAACTCTATAACCGCCTATCATATACTGCATGTGAAAGCAACCGAAACAATATAGTGAACTCTATCACATTGTGTCTCACAGTCAGAGCATCCAGAGACACCACAACCAATGCATTATGAAACATTGATTAGCATACAATTTTACTCCAGCAATAACTTTGATGATTATAGATACAAGTGCAAATAATGGTAAAACATAGAGAAGAAGAATCAATACCGTGTCTAGCTGCGACTTGAAATGTCTATGAGCAAGAATTGCAGCCACCACCGAAAGAATCAATTAATGCACATAAGAATTAGTTTAAAGCCACAATTGTGCAAGCAAACAAATGGTATTTTGAATAAAAAGAAAATCCCTTCCTTTGTGATTAATTTTCATAGCTCAACAAACCTTTTTTTTGAACAGAAGCTCATCAAACTTATTTCAATCAGCATTGTAGTAATAAATTACTGAACAATAATCTTGTCACTTCATTAAATATAGCAAGAAACCAATACAGTTGGCCACTTACCTCACAGAATTTGTTGAACTTCATTGCACAAATTTACTAGCCACTACTAATAGTGCTTTTAATTGCCACGCTCTGACATAGGATAACATGGAAATGATTACTCAAATAAATCAACCAAAAAGGGATAGGAAGGATATGTTAGACATGCACATATCTGACTTGGAAAAATAGATATGGTGATTTTCGTGAACATATCTCAATTTGATCTCCACTAATACAAGCTATTCCACAGCTCATAATATCATGGTTTACAAAATTCAACTTATCACTCGCCATCATTTCAGTTTGCGTGAGATACGCCTCACCATCAGGATCCCATGACAGCTCGGCTGCCAGTTGCTATCAGAATGTGTTTGGCCGTATACCTTTGCTTTGAACCATCTGGCTGGCTAACCTCAATAGTATGGGCATCAACCAAACTGCCTGCCCCTTCAATCATCGTCACACCTGCATTGGAAATGATCCTCTGGTATGCTTCATTTAATCTAACAATTTCTCGAGTCTGCATGGAAGAGAAATTTTAGGATCTTAATGATATAGCATTTAAGTGCTCACAAGTCACAAAGAATGTGCTCATAAACGACTAAAGGAGGTTTTAGCAGACCTTATTTTCAATGACTTTCTCCAATTAAAGTTAATATCCCCATTAATCTCCCACCCGAAATTCTTTGAATCCTGCATTTGTACTACGACTCAAAACAAATCAAATAATGCAACTTCATAGGCAACAACACACACTAATTCGTCACAAGGCAAATGCAATGCGATCTCGGAACAAAACAGAGGAAGGCAAAAGAATGAGCACCTTGAGGGCCCTGGCCGTAGGTGGTGAAGGGAAGGAGGAGGCAAAAGGAAGGGATGGAGAAGAAGCTGTTGATGAGCTTGCGTGCTTTCATGGAGGCTCTCGATCCAGGGTCCCGGTTAGGGATGGCAATGGGGACCCGTTCCCGATCCCAAGGGAATTCTCTATTAGGGACGGGTATGGAAGAAATAATCCTTGAGGATGGAAGCAGTGAAAATTATTCCCGTCGAGGATGGCGGGGACGGGACGGAATTTTTTTCATGAGGACCCGTTGGGGATCCAAATTTAGTTTAATCCAATTTAGTTATTAGATTGCAAACATATTCTCTAGTTCATCATATTCACATTTTCATAAACGGGACAACATAATCTTCAATGAATGCATGCATTCTTTTTTTTCCTTGTCTATTGATATGATTTAAAGTTAAAATGACTATAAAAACTCTTCTTTTGTGTGAAATTTTCGCGAGGATGGGTCTCGACGGCCCCGATATCCGAACGGGGATGGGGACGGAGGATTTCTCCCGAGACGGGAACAGGGGCGGGACGGGAAAATTTTGGATCGAGGGACGGGACAGAAGGTACTCCCGACGGGAATGGCCCCTGCCACCCCTAGTCGGTTCGATGCTAACGAGCTTGAGGTGAGGTTGAAGGTGATCTTCTTAGCCTCGTCTAAGAGGCGGACAGTGGCGGCGGGCTCCCATCGCGCATGGTCGCAAGGACGAGGTGGTCGATGTCTTGCGAGAAGGCGGCGAGGTCGGCCGAGGCGGAGTAAGGGTGAGGGAGTGGAGCGCTTGCGCGGGGCGCGAGTGAGGAGGAGGGGTGGGCGCCGAGGCGTGGCGATGGAGGAGGGGTAGCTGGAGTCGACGCGTGGCCCTCGGCGTGAGGAGGAGGCGGTTAAAGGCGGGTCGGCGGAAGAAGGCGGCGCTCGCCGAAGACGTGGGTGGTGAAGACGCGGCCGTGCCGCGCCACGCGCTCGTCGATGAAGGGCTCCGGGTTAGGCGTCTTGTACGCCGAGATCAGCCGCAGCGTCTCGCCGATAAGCGGGGGAGAAGATCGCGGGGGCCTGATTGGAGGAAATCGGGGATTCGGGAGAGGAGGATTCGGCAGAGGAGGGGGACGCGAGGAAGGATGCGGCGGTGGGATGATGGTAGAGATTGCGATGGGGACTGGATGGTAGAGAATGCGGCGGGGGGCCAAGATTAGGGGCGGAGATTGCGGCGATCGGGGGCGCAGCGCGAGGAAGGATTCGGGAGAGGATGGACGCTCGCCCGCGGAGATTGCGATGGGGATCTGGCGGCCAGAGCTGAGAACGAAATCGGCGATTCGGGATGGGGGTTGGGGGGGGGATCGTTGGTGGGGTGAGATTTGTTTTTGTCTTGGCGTTAGGGTGGGGAGTGGGCCCGCGCGTTAGGGCTGGGGAGTGGAGAAAAATGCACCACCGCCACCAACTGTCAATTAAAGAATAGTAAAGATATTTACTTGGATGTCCTAATTTGTCCTAGTTTCTAGTTAGTTCCATGTGTAAGGAGGCGTGATTGTAGCTCTGTTCGCTTCACCCTATGGTTAAATCCAATTGATTTACAGTTAGAATGGCAATGCCCCGATTCCTATTTTTCTAAAAGGAATTTTCCTATTAGGGGATAAAGACGAGACAAAATCTCTCCCTATAAGGGATTTATCGGGAAAAATATTGCCCCATTAGGGCTCACGGGATCAGGAATATTTCACCATTCCTCATCTTTGATCTCCACTCCGCCCCCGCATTATCACTAATAGGTGGGAGACAAATCATCATTCTCAAAAGAAAAAAGAATATATGTAAGATCATTATTAATAAAAATGCTAAATATGAATTACTCTAGTGATTCAATCTCACTTTAATCACACATACACCATTACTCTAGTGATTCATTCATGTGTAGCATGTGATATTTCATTTAGCATTTTCAGGGATTAGTCCTGTCGGGGTCCGCAAACCTGTCAAGGATCGGGGACGGAGGGAATTAAGCCCGTGTGCAGAGACGAAGATAGATACAAAAATTTTGGTTATCAGGATGCTCTCGTGGGGATTTTCCGTTGCCATCCCTATTTACAGTCAAAGGGTTCAAACCCCTGTCTGCTTGTGACATCGACAAAGCAACACTAGATTAGAAGCTGGCAAAGTGTACATATACAGCTAGCAGGCAGGGCACGCTAGACTTGATTTCCTTGGAGCATCTATTTGGCATTCAAGTGGCACATTGCGACATTACACGTTTACCTATTCAATGAGTAAAGTTTGCCCTTGTAAATTATACCGCACAATTACTGGGAGAGGCAGATTACATGCAGACCATGACAAAAAAAACAGCTCAGACCTTGAAAAGATATCTACGGCCTAGCCGAGACACAAGAACGCACATGGACTGCACTGGCCAAACCTATTATCAGGACGAGAACAAAATATTTTTTCTGGGGAACTCATGCAACCATGCACTTCCACGCAAAGATCCAAATATACCCTCCACCAGGGTTTGAAAAATCAACAAAAATCATGATTTTCAACCATATCGAACCAACTCGATATTTGAAACCGGTCGGTAAACCGTCAAATTCAAATTCAAAAATTTGAGAAATTTAAAAAAATTATCTAAAGGTTTTCTAAAATTAGTATTAATAGCATTTTGACATCTTCCATGATTTTTTTAAAAGAGAATTTGTGTATCATTTTTTAGCAAAACCGAATATATATAATAGAAAAGAGGAAAAAGGGCCAAAGCAATCAGCAATTTCCAATTTAATTGAGCTACCAAATCGTGTTATAAATTTTTGAAAAGTTTTGTATGAGGTCCTGAGGCAATGCTAATGATACTGTAAAATTTTTAGAAGATAATCAGACTTGTGGATTTTTTTTTAAAAAAAAATTCTAACAGTGCTACTATATATCTTTGTATATGCTCTTCTATTTTTGATATTTTAGGGACACTAAATAAAGTATAATATTTATGTAAATATTAATACATAATCCTTGGGCACTGCTTATGATACCATTAAAATTTTAGAGCATGACAAGGCTTGTAAATTTTTGTAAAAATCTGGCAGTCTCTATTCCTTTTCATTAATTGCTGTTTTTTATTTTCTGGAATCACTAAATTAATGAATTAAAAAATTATTGAATTTCTCTGATGTGTTTTATAGATTAATTAGGATTTATTCAAATTTTCTACATTTGTCTCGAGTGTGCTGATTTTCAATGTAAACCGGTTGAAAAATCAATAGACCATTCAAAAATAAAAAAATCGACTACTGGTCCTTAGGTATGTGATCTAGATAAAAAATTGAACAAAACCGTTCGAAAATCGACCAAAATTGGTCAGACAAGTAGGTTTTGTTTTTTCCACCTTTTTTGACTGCTGAATTCAAAAAATTTGACTTTGTAATTTGTTCGGTTTCTATCATTTTTTATGAAAATTGGTGCCGAGTTGGCCTCGATTTTCCAAATCGGTTCGGTAAGGTAAGGTGGTAAACCCTACCCTCCACCATCTCGTGTGGCCAAACATCCCCATCAGGGATTATTCAAAGGATCATATTATAGCTGACAATTTGGATGTTATCCGATCCAGTGCGAGGTGCCGAGATGGTAATTTGTCTAAACCAGGAAGATTATGTGTGAATCCGTCCAGCTATCACTTAATTTGCATGATTTGTATACGTACAATTAGCACACAAAAACGGATGCTCGACCTATCTCTTGTGTGTATCTGGACCATTCGATGGACCGGGGCTATATAGAGGGTCTTTTTTTTGGTTTCAAATGGCCATATTTGGTTTGTTTGGTTGGTGCCCAAAATTGCACTATCAACTTGTGCCAAAATTTACTTGTACCAAAATTTGGTCCTCAAATTATTCAGCTGATAGAACTGATAAACTTTGGGTGAGAAAATAAACCATGATTGCTTCCCGCAAAAAAGAACGAAAAAAAAAGCCAAGATGGCAAAGGGAAGAGAATCGTGTGAATTTCGAGTCAGCAAAATAATTAATTATTCGCACGGGTTCGCTATTTCTAAATCTCCCGAATCCATCTAAAAACTAAAGTGTACGTACGTGCGTGCAGCCAAGACAGTACTAGTAGTACCTGGGAACTACGTGGTCTCCAACTTAAGTAAAACTCGATCTTAACTAACACAATTACGACCTCAACGAGTACGCGCGCGCTCACGTCGGTCACAGGCGCAAAACCATCCTTCCAATGAGATGAGAATGAGAGCAAGCACGGCGTTAAACCGCGCGCCCATAGATTGGCGAGAGAACCGGATCGAACAACTTGCGAACAAGACGACGACGGAAGAGCTGGCCAAGATAGGGTACTGCATGCGGTGCGGCTGCCGGGTCACGGAGTTGCGTAAGGCCACGTACGCACCCCACACGATCACGGACTGCATGCTAGCTCAGTCGATCGCCCGTCCCATCTCGTCCATGCATGCACGGTCGCGAGATCGCCGCAGCTAGCTCCAGTGCTCGATCCCACAGTCACACCACGAAATATCCTTGTGATCACAAATAATTGTCATGTACACATCGATATAGTCTTCGAAACTCAATTTTGATCACTAATTTTTATTACACTATATTTAAGAAATTTAATGAAATTGTAATATTATAAAAATACGTTTCGAGACAAATCTACACGTATGATTTTCATGCATTCAAACTAAACATTTAAAAAGATATCGATGGCTAAAGTTTCGAAAGTTTAATTTTACGTATCCCAAACCGATAAGCTTTTTGTAAATGGAAATGGAGTAACGCTGAAGAGCTAGCACGCCAGCACGTATGGTCTTGCTACTGCTTTGCTCTCATTGCATGGATCGATGATGGGTTGTAGGCTGTCGCAGGGGCTTTGCTAGGGCACGGCAGCCCAAAAATTTGAAAATTGCTATAAGATCGCTTCATCAATGGACTAAATTTGTTAATTAAATTGGTTCTAATCTTAATACTCGCGGGGCTGACTCCTTTTTCAGGCAATGGTGAGGTTGGTGGTGTTTGGGCTAACGCCTTGGCTAGCTTTATTTGGAGCGACGATGGTGGCGACCACGGTGGTCTTCCTTGGAAGCGTCGTCGACAACACCTCCACCTCACCACGACGGTGGCGTGAAGCGTCGTTTTTCCTCCGTGGGGCGTCGTCCAGGTGCTTCCGCTTTGTCTGGTGGTGTCTCGCCTTGTGGGTCGTTTAAGTCACTTGTCGGCAAGTTTGGGTTGTCACCGGTGACTACTCTTCGCCAGCGTCTTCATCTCTTTCTAGTGTTGTTCATACATTTCTTTTGACTTATGTCATCTTAGCATCGATTCATGGATTCGCTTTTCTTAGGCGACACAACTCATTTTTAGTTGCACTCTATGGACTTGATGATCGTGTGCCTATTGGCTAGCTCGTGAATTTGTCATCGTAGAGTTGAACATCTAAAATTGTTTGTGCGGCCTTGAGAAGATGGCCGTTGCTATTGGCTAAGATTAAGTGGTATGGCGGCACTAGCTCGGAATCGAGTGGTTGCAACTTGGAATCTCCCGTGCCGACTTCGAGGAGAAATCCTAGGTCGACCTTAGTTGGTTGTGCTCGACAATGGTCTTGTTGAAGGCATTGTTTTGTAGTCTGAGGATTTACTCTCCGAGGTGAAAACCTTTGGTCTGGCCTTCACTGGTTGGATCATGGCAATAGCGGTGCGTGTGCGTATCGAGTCCTTCTTGGAGGCGTTGTTATTGGAGAGTTTTTATCGCGGTCCAAGTGTTGCTATGATGGTGGATAGTCTTGAAGACAATATTGCGTGATGTAGTTTGCCGCGACAGTTCCTTTGTCTTTTCTTGTGTGTGTGTGTTTGGTGTGTACACCCTAAGCGTGTAGAGGTCGGAGTCTTTTTAGTATAATTGTATCACCTTGATGTAATTTACTAAGATTAATAAAAGCTTCCTTTATCGAAAAAATAGTTTCGTATTTTTAAGACATTAGAACTATTTGTAGTGTATTTTTAGTAAATTTAAAATATATGTGTTGTATTTACGATCTTACGAAATCATTGTACAGTGTTATACATGTGAAAACATATACCCCTTACAAAAATTTTCTAGTACCACCACTAGATCGTAAGTGCACGTGGATGCATTGGACTATCCAATACGTAGCTCCACCAATCATAAAAGTCCATGTGTACATGTATGGGCTGATGCCGGTGATACAAATTTTGGCGAATTTTGGGTCATCATGAAATCCAAATTAGCGGCTGGATAAAAAAATTAAAAATTGCTACAGTAATGTCATTTTTTAACGAAATTTCTTACATTTTGACCTTTTTAAAACTTTTATGACTGGATTTGACCGAATTTGGTCCAATAACCCTTAAGAAAGCCATCTTCTATGAAAATTTGTTGAAAAACAAAAATTTTGAGGCATTTTAAAATTTTGGTAGAAACACTGTCAGATTTTTATAAAATTATACAAGCTTGATAATGATCTGAAAAATTTATAGTATTATATTTAGTAGTGTAGGATCATACATAAAAATTTCAAAATAATTGAACTTTAATTGTTATCTTTAAAAAATTAAAAATAGAATGAACATAATTAGGACAGTAACCTTATTAGAATTTTATAAATTTTCTCGAGTGTGATCAGGATCAACAATTTTTATGAGAGATTGTCTCAGTACCATTCTATAAAATTTTTAAAAAATTCAACGTTTTGTTTGGTCAATCAAATCTATGGAAGTATTGAACTTCATTTGTTATATTATATTTCAAAAATCAAAAAGAGAAAGAACATAAATAATAGTGCGCCTTGTAAAAATTTTATAAATTCACTAGAGTGTGATTATAATTCAAAATTTTTATGAGATCTTAAGAATTTGCTTATCCCTTTTGTAAAATTTTCAAAAATTTTAAACCTTTTTTAATTACTAAAGCAAATCTATGTATTGATTATCAAAATGTGACACTATCAAAAAATTTTAAGAACCATCCAAAAAATTTTCAATTTTTTCCTATCATGGTTTGAACTATTTTTCATTTTGTTCAAATTTATTGGTAAGGCTTTTAATACGATAATAGCATTGTTTGAATTTTTAAACATCCATAAAGCTTGATCATCATCTGAAAATGTTATGGAAACATTAGTAATGCATCAGAATTGAAAAATTTTACAATTTTCTAACGTGGTTTATAGCATTTTTCATTCTGTTCAAACTTATCGGTCGGTGTTTTATCAGAACAGTAGCAATATTTGAATTTTTAAAAAAATTGTTAGACTTGATAATCATGTAAAATTTTTATGAGAATATCACTGTTGTGTCGGAAACCTTCACAAAAAATTCAAAATTTTCCTATATCATTTGAACCATTTTTCGTTCAGTTGAAATTTGCAAAAATTTTGGCAATTTCGGGAGAAATTTTGGTCTAAAAAATTCTGGATTTGAATTTTATTATTTGAATTTCGACCGGATTTTATCCGAAATAACGAGATTTCTTCGAAATTTTGTATTTGATCACCGACGAAATTTCATTCAAAACAAAATTTGAATCTCTAGCTGATGCAGCATACACATGGCATAAAACTAATGTCTTGCTAGTGTATATTTTGCACCCGATATTACCCTGTCGTCTAAGTTTATAGGACATATATTTTTAGCACATAGACCACATATATATTAAAAATGACTAAACTACTAATTATTATGTATAAGCATTATATCCAATACATATAGGTAAAAAATATAAAGTAAAGTCAGATTATTATTAAGAGTAAATATAAAATATTATGTTATTTTTATATTAAATACAAAGTACACCGTACATTTATAATAAAATATTTTAAAAATGCGTCCCATAAATTCGGACGGAGGAAATATACACGCTGGCACTTGGGACCCATGCTGACTCTTGGTCGTTCCAATGGGATCCAGCTAGGATTCTGGCGTTCAGCGCGGTGCATCGCATCGTGCCGCGTGAACGCACGTCGCTACGTTCGTGCATGCCGTAAGCAAGCAAGCCCGTACGCGAGATTTTATAGAATTTCGACACAAAACGTGGACGCGCAGAGAAGGCCCGGGCGCTCGTGACTGCTTGTGGGCGCGCCGCGCCGCACGCGTCGCAGTCGTCGCGCGCTCGCCGACGCCGACGCGCGCAGCGAGCGATCAGTCGGTCTGATCTGGAATGCCGCGACGTACGTACTGCACTGTACTTGCCCGGCAGCATCGAGCGATGCGTAGTTTCTAGCCATGTGCGACGTGCCGGCGCGTACAGTACGATCGGAAAATACCAAAGCACGTACGTACAGGCATGCAATTCAGCTCTTCTGAAGAAGACTGACTAGTCATCGATCGGTTCATGATTCATTTGAAGACGCGAACGTGCTTTGCTGGCGCGGTAATTGTTAATTAACACCGCAAAGATGCATAGGTTGGTTAAATAGCATCCTGTGTCACGCTGACAGGTGGGGCTTAGGGTTACTTGCACCGATGCTATATTTCCCAATTTTCACGATTCTTGCAGTACTGTTACCGACTTTCACGTTTTGCTGGCCATAATTACCATTGGAGCTGATTCCGCCAGTAATCACAAACTTTTTTAAAAAAAAAAACAAAAGTAATAATAACAGACTCTGAAAGTGAAGTTACTTCAAAGATCGCCACGGTAATAACTTGACTCACTTCCATGCATTCACTCACTCACTAAAAACCCTAGCTAGCTAGCAACCCCAGAGATCACGGGCCTCCACTGCAAGCTCCTCGCTCTATATAACCACACTACTTACAAACCCTAGAGTGCACCCTCCTACTCTCCTTCTCCACCCTTCTGCACCAGCATTAGCCATGGAGGCAAGAACCAGGAAGCTCTGGCCTTTCCTGCTCACCCTCCTCCTGCTCTCCACCGCCGTTACGCCCATCCTCTCCTGCGACTGCGACAAGCCCAAGAGCCCCAAGCCGTCCCACCCACCCAAGTCCAAGCCCTACTACCCGTCCCCCAATCCCAAGAGCCCCAAGAGTCCCAAGCCGCCCAAGGGCCCCACCTACCGGCCGCCGGTCACCCGTCCACCCAAGAGCCCCTCCTACCCACCGGTCGTCAGCCCACCGAAGGGTCCGGTCACTCGCCCGCCGGTCGTGGGCCCGCCGAAGGGCCCGGTCACTCGCCCGCCGGTCGTGGGCCCGCCGAAGGGCCCGGTCACGCGTCCACCGGTCACCACCCCTCCGGTCGTCGGCCCGCCGGTCACCTACCCGCCGATTACCACCCCTCCGGTCGTCCGCCCGCCGGTCACCTACCCACCGATCCCTACCCCGCCAGTCGTGGGCCCTCCAGTCACGTACCCGCCGCCGGTGACCAGTCCCCCGACGACACCTCCGGTGACGTACCCGCCGCCCACGACGACACCGCCGGTTACGTACCCGCCGCCCACGTCGACACCGCCGGTGACGTACCCGCCGCCCACGTCGACACCGCCGGTGACGTACCCGCCGGGCCCCACCCCAGGAGGCAACACGCCGTGCCCGCCGCCTCCGCCGTCGCCGTCTTCGCAGACGTGCCCGGTGGACTCGCTGAAGATCGGCGCGTGCGTGGACCTGCTGGGCGGGCTGGTGCACGTCGGGCTCGGCGACCCGGTAGTTAACCAGTGCTGCCCGCTGCTGGAGGGGCTGGTGGAGCTGGAGGCCGCCGTCTGCCTCTGCACCACCATCAGGCTCAAGCTCCTCAACATCAACATCTACCTGCCCCTCGCCCTCCAGCTCCTCCTCACCTGCGGCAAGAACCCGCCCCCCGGCTACACCTGCACCGTCTAAGCCACAAACTCATATGTACGTGCTTAACTACTCATCTGCATAACAGATCTGCTGCAAACTGCATGTGCCGTTTCTTTCCCGGTACGTTTACATGTTAGGTTACTAGTATGTAGTTGCCATGTATCACTTCATGATTCCGACACAACGTTTTGTGGTGCAAATGCAGGGCTTTATGAGTACGAGAATTGGTGGTAGTTGGTTGCTTTGGTTTGGAAGCTGATCGAGTGTGGAGACATGAGAGAGGATGTCGTCTACTAGCTGGAGGAACGGGTCGATCAGCTAACGATGGGTCGAACGAAGTTCGTTTTGTTGTGGTTTTCAACTTGTTTGTTTCAGTTATGCTGCTTGATTTGTGTTGTGGTTTAATTGATGCAAGAGGCCTGTTTACTCATTAATTGTTTAGTCATGAGCTAGCTCAAGATGAGTAAGGAACAATTAGTATTTTATGTCTTCGATACTAATCAGTACGTCTAAAAAAAGTAATTAGTAGAGACTTGCTTTTGTTAGTGGTTCTGCACTTCAGCCTTATCAAGTGAGTTCATGCCTGAGTACGACAGTGGATAATTAGGTATGTAATATCTGTGATTTGGTGCATACATGTCGTACGTACATGAATCTCTGATGTAATATTGGATCTATGCTTGATTTTGGCGTCAGTGAAATGTAGAATAGTTGGCCGGGCCCTTGGTTCGAAATCTCACATGATAATGTGACATATCACATGTCGCAAAGGGAATCTAGTCACAGACGTACGGCAGCAAAACCCTAGAGAATACTTGACGACGGCCTGCCTGTGCAGCCGACCGCCTATGATATGGCCTGTGAGCATGACTTGCTGTCCTCTAGTACAAAGCCAAAAGGTTCTGCTTGCAACACGACATGCATGAGTCTGAACAATGAACATGCAGCCTTGAATTTTCAGTTAAACAGGCAAGAAGGGGGGTCCCTTGAGCATAGTAGATCATAAATTAGCTAGCTAGTTAATTAACAATTTAACATGGCTTACAGTTACTTGTTGTCAATATAAGTAGTTGAAGATATTTTCCAATTCGATCACTTATTAGTCCCAGGGCCAGAATGATATTGCACCCACTCCTTGCTTCTATGCTGTACATCAGTCCGGCCCTAGGATGGCAGAAGGTAGAAACTTTTTGGTTGCAGAATTTAGGGGACGCACTCATCAGCCATCGCTACATAATCTCAGTGCCTTTCCACTTCACATGAGAACACAGGCCATCAAATTTTTCATCATCGCTTTTCAACAAAGAACTTCAGTATACGTAAAATACAAATATGGAACTGCATATGCACACACAGTAGGCCTTTTGCTTGTCCAATAGCCTTCTGGAGTACTTAAACACGAACACATAGCTAGCCTAGATCTGTTACTATTCATAGGCCATAGCATTGAAGTGCTATACCACTCACAGAGCAAAATGTGCTCCTAGCAAAAGTCACCAAAATAATGTTTGCAAATACAAGTGAAACGATAATACAGTGATTTTCTTCTATCTTTGTCATCATTCATATGTACTTAACCTGATCGGAGTCTTACCCGCCCTGGTGGTAGATTTGTTCAAGCCATCACTATTACAAAGAACTATATTAGACTTCTTATCGCAAACTGAAAGCGGAGCTAATTACGCGTAATTGGATTAATTTTAGAGTACATGCATTACTCATATTTATAGTAATCCTAGCAAGGCACCCCACGTGTGAACGGCAAGAGGCAAGCAGCCGGTCATGCCATGCAGACGAGATTGAGGCGCCATGCATGCAGAACCATATGTCAGTGATATAACAACATATCACACACAGTTTTCAAACCATCTATAATATCAACATCACAGATGGTTTCTAAATATAACCGTATGTGATCGTCATTTTTCCCCATACCCCAGTCAAACTGTTGCCTCGATGCATTTAGGATATTTAGTTATTCAATTACTAAATCTATAACTGGTTGTGCCTTATAAATGTCATTGCAGAAATATCTAAGTAGAAGAAAATTTCGAACAACAGATACTAATGATAGAAATTCTGCTGGGGGTGTAGAGAAAAAAAGAGGGTCACAGGCGGTAGCGTGCTGGAGAATTGGATTAGGTAAGAAAGATAGAAATGATTTATGCCCTTTAGTTGTTCAATCTTTTCTGTTAGCTTTTAATAGATTTTTCATGTCGTTTATTTTTACAACATAGATCAATATCAGATTTCCCCTTCAGTTGATCAATCTCCACCTAGTCTTTACAAATGGATATATAGCTATGACTTCAACTATAAGACAGCAAATGGAGAAACAACTATGCACATTTGTTCAAAAGTTGCCCTAGTTTATCAAAGGATGTGGAAATGGTATAAATCATGAAGACAATGCATTATGAGATTCCATCAATGACATAGCTAACAAGTGATGTATACGAAGTGAACGTGTAATGGCAGAGCCCAAGATTATAATTGTGATGCATTGCCAGTTATGAAACCTCGATCAACTTGTGAAATAAACCAAATTGCAAAATAAGTAGGAAAGGAACTTTATGTAAAGCTGAAGACAATGTTCAATGAGATTCTGGACCTGTAAAGAAGATTTTGTTTGAGGACTTATTACGTTTAACATTTAAATACCATAACTTTGTATCAAACAAATGCATACCGTATACCCTAACTACAGTTGATTGTGTGTACACTGTGAACAGAGCCACACACATATAAGAAATCATACAAATATAGATATATCTATGTGACAATGTTAGAAACTAAATGAGAGCATAGCTGCAACATGATAAAAGTGAGTAGCTAAGTCTACTATAGGGAGGAGGAGGAGGTACCGATAAGGAGGAGGTAGCTGATGTGGAGGAGTAGGTCACCGACGGAGGAGTTCGCGCGCATGCCAGGGAGGAGGAGGAGGTGGCTGTTGTTGCCCTCACGGATGCTGGGGAGGAGGTGCTCGCGAACGAGGTAGCCGATGGGGAGAAGAAGATGCTCGCGGAGGTAGCCGATCGAGGAGGTGGTCGTCAGGGAGGAGTTCGCCGAGGAGGAGGTTGCTAGGGAGGTGGGTTGCCGGGGTGCTAGGGTTTTGCGGGAGACAAAACGCATGGGTCGATCTGCGTTGCAAACCTCTATCGGTATGGTTATATAAGGGTCTGAGGTCATATCACAAATAGTTCCTATTTAAAACCGTCTATGATATTAAATTATCACAGACGATTTGCATTTAAAATCATCTGTGATATGATCACAGACTGATGGTTCATGAAGAGAATCGTCTGTGATTGTCTCACTAACGATTTCACTATAGAACCATCAGTGATGTTCTTTATCATAGACGGTTTTATCTAACCGTCTGTGTTAAGACGTCTAAAATAAGCCTTCCTGTAGTAGTGTGCTCCCTTGTCCTTGCAATCCATGCAAGAATAGAACCGTTGAGATCACAACACTACAAAGGAGTTTTAAGCTCAAGCAACCCCTCCCCCAATCCCAATATTAAGTGGGTTGCTCTAATAGGACAATCAATTTTCGATTGCGTCAGCACAAGCTGGATAAGTTGGATCTGAAAACTCACTAGAAACAGCTTGGCATGCTGAAGCTGAAACCTTCAGATCCATCTTAAAGGGAGCTCCTCATAAGCTTGGTAGAATTGCTTTGGTTGACAACATTGCTAAGTAGATACGTAAACGGATGAAAGTGCGGCTTCCTAACCTATTGAGTGGGTAAGAATTGTGTCTCATGCTTCAATGAGTAATGAATATAGTATCTATTAGTTTGATATTAATACTGCACAATGTTAATTCATTATTGTGTATACTCTACTGCTAAAATTACATGCACTTGCTACCTTTGCTGCTATTTCAGTCTTCAGGGTAAATCCCAGATGGTGCAAGATGAACTGGCAAGGCTAGGATAGTCTATGGTACAAAGTGCTGTAGGAACCCAGTCAGTTGCTTTGGAGCTGTGCCAGGAATTTGAGGATAAGTTTTTTGCTCATATTACATCTGGTGAGGTTAGTGACGAACCTCAAAATTATACTGTTTGTATTTGATTTATGCCTCCCTATGAATAAGTGATTACAAGAGCAGTACACCATTTTTTATAGATCTGGTTTCTAGACAGAATTAAAGAGAGGTACTTCCATGCTTTTTCTTTTAACAGTTATATAAATATTAAAGTATGAATGAATGATAGATGGTGATTACTTACCCATTCGCTTGCTTTATGATTTGTGCAACTTGTATTGATATGGAAAGTATTGAAGCAAGCGAAGGGGTAAGTAATCACTATCTACCCTTTATTCATGTTTTAATATTTGTGCAATTGTCAAAAAGAAAAGCATGGAAGCATTTCTCTTATAAAAATAATCTTTTTTCACCATGAAAGGGATGACACTTGTCACCTACCGCACGTCGTGTACCATGGTAGGAACCCACGCTGGCGGCAAGAGAAGGACGAGTGTCGCAGGAGCTAGTTGCTGAGCCAAGACAGCCCGGCAAGACTTGCTGCTGCACTTGTGGAGCTCAGCACCTTGCTTCTGCGAGCCAGCTGCGGTGGACTCATCAGCTGCTGTCGCTGGTCCAGGGCTTGTGGTAGTACACGAGTGTGTTAAATGATGCCTGCAAGCAGTGGCAGAGCCATAATATTTTTGGAGCCTAGGCAAGCCTGTCTACGGTGGACTTTTGGTCGGGCAAACATTGTCACCTTGTGAAGAAATACTCCGATCCATATTCTCAACCACCAAGAAAAATAAGTGCAAAATCAACACAACTCCTACTCGGATATGAGGTGAGGGCCTCCTTGGTCGTTAGCTTCGTCGCGTACAGGCTACGTTGCACTCTAACCTCCTAAGGCCTCGGCCATGCACCCTAGGCCCGATCGCCTCGCGCGTACTCCTAAAGACGAGCCTAAACACCCTCGCCATGTACCCTTAGAGCCCCTGACCTAAACCCTACCAACTGACTCGTGTCTGCCTCGATGATAAGAAGCCAACTGATGACATCATTTGATACTTCTTTCAAGTCTAACTCTAAATGGACTGGGTACATATACTCTGTAAATAGGCTAGGTTGTGGACCCTTAGACTTTAATTGTTAAATCAACTGGACCATCAAATAATGCTTGACCCAATTCACAAAACCTCGTCAGTGTCATCTTCGCCTTCCCCTCTTGCTGCAGTGCAGTGCAGTGCATGTGAAACAAACAAATGCTCGCTAGCTGCTCTCTATAAATATCAAGCCCATACATACATAGGACCCAGATCCAAATCCAAATACAAGTTGATCCTATCGAATTGCAAATTTGTAGTTTCGATCACTGTATATCGATCCATTCCATGCAAGTGTCGCAGTTCCATGGTCGGCATCATGAAGCTGCTGCAGGGCCTGAGCCTGAAGGGCAGACCACGACGATGAGCAGCCACAAGCAGCACAGGAGCAGCAGCAATAATGATGCCGTCAAGTGCTGCCCCCCGTGGAGGTCGCGCAAGCTCGCAGCGGTAGCAAAAAAGTGCGGCCCGGCTAAAGAACTCACATTCCCACTGCAACTCACGGAGGATCCCGCCGGCGACCGGAACTTTTATAGTCGAAGATAAAACTAATTTTTAATTATATTTATAATAAGACTAGATTTGCAAAACAAGTGTTACCACAGGGCTAATTAAGGCAAGGTTTCGTCTCTGTCCTGCCTGTCGGCCCAGCGAGTCCACCGTTTTGCACCAGACCGAGCAGCGTGCTGGTTCGGCTTGAGCCCAAGCGTCAGCGATTACGCGATGCGGGCTTGGCCGCGACGGAAGCAGCTTCCGCGCAGCCCAGGCTAGGAGATCGTGCCGCGGCGTATGCGAATACGCGTGTGATGTCTCCACGCGCGGGCCGTGCGGGAAGGGGAGCGGCACGGCACGAGTCGCGTGGCACGGACACCGGACCGCTACATGTTGAGTTGAGGTGTTGCCAGGCGTCTGTGCGGAACGGACGCTGGGTATTTGTTTTTTTTTTCCCGATGTTATTTGATTTCAAAATAATGTTTTTGAAACTGGCTTCCGAATTTTTTAGACCAAAATAAAAAACCAAACCAAACCAAACCAGCTAAAATATTTCAGTTCAAATGTCCTTCTCATGTTGCAACATATATTAGAGATAAACCCACATAATATTTATAAATCATTAAAGCATAAGTATATTAAAACACACCAACATAGCACTAGATGCACAAGGATGTTATAACATGATAATTGTTTCGTGGCTTTTAAGAAGAACATTGTAAATATTGTACTGTATATATGCTATTCGGTTAGTCGGTAGTTTTGGTTTCAGAAGCGAGAAACTGAACTGAAAATTGAATGATACCAAACCGAAAATAAAAATAAAAAAACAAAATAATCGGTTCATTCGGTTTCATCAGCAACATCCACTCCTGTAGTCCTGTGTACGCGTGACCTGTGAGCGGCACGCAGTGTCGAGCGCTGGAGAAGGATGGCCTTGCGCACGGTGCGAAGCGCCGCAGCTGCTCGAGCAATTTGCAAGGACGCGACGCGAGCAGCAGCTCGCTCACACCGCGTCCCTGATGCCCTGGTCGTAGCTCACCGTCGGGGAGTCGACTCGACTCGTGTCGGGTCGAGTGCACGCTGGAGCATTCGTGGAGAGCAACTTGCCTTAACTCTTACGGTATGTGTTGTGGCTCTGGCTTTACCCAGGCGCTGGTAAGGCTATAACTGGGCTGGCAGGCCACTAGGATTAGCTTAGGCCAGCCTGACATCAAATGCTAGTATCTCTACTACTTCTAATTAGGAGTTGATGACGGTCGTCTGTTCTCCATTAGATTACCTGTTTTATTGAATCTGATATGAACGACTGAGATGGAAGGGGATTTAATCTAATAGTCAAATCTCTTCAGAGGAACAAGCCTTTCTTACTGTTGAAACATACCTAATAGTCAAATCTCTTTGCAAATAATTTTTTGTTGCAAATTAAATTTCTGTTGCAATGCACAGACATATAACTAGTCTCAATTCTCATATCTCGACGGAGACGTGCAGCCAAGCGCTTTCTGTTGCAATGCACAGACATATCTCGACGGAGACGTGCAGCCAAGCGCCCTGACCTAGCGGCGACTGAACCTCATAAATGGCGGGAATGGGCTCACGCGAAACGTCCTTCGGTTGGACGCAACGACCATCATTGGTGGCACCCGGTGTACCGAGCGCAATGAGTGATATTCCACAGATCTGCTATTCGTGTCAGTCCCAAGAGCATTATGCAGAACAGCAGCAGAGAGGATGGGGCGATGGAGTGTACAGCTGAAAACAACGGGAGTAATGGCACGGCCGCTGACGTCCCAACGGAACCTGACAAATGACGAGCAACACTTGCATTGCCTCTTTTCTTTTCGTTTTCTCTATTATTCTTAATTTACAGTTGGTGGCAGCAATCCGTTTTTCCTCCTCATACGTGAGTCCCGAGCGAATCCCTCACGATATTTCTTCCTCCCCAGAAAAAAAGGAAGAAAGAAATCTGCATGGATAGGATTTCAAAGAGAATAAATATAGTCGAATCATTTTCCAAAAAATTCCTTTACTAATCTACACTTACCAAATATTAGCACACGAATTATCTAGAAACAATATCATTCATCGTTATTACAAAGATTTGATTTGATTTACAGTCGCTGAAAGTTACATTTTACGGCAAGTGCTTCAACAGAAGGATTCTAGAACGAGAGAGAAGCCTTTATAAAAGGGAAAAACTAGCGCTCAGATGTCCGATTTCTGTTCATTCCATCGGACGCCTCTTGCAACATTTCTTTTCTACGTTTGCAATATTTTCTGTCAACGCGTGAAACATTTTTTTAACGCTTGTAACATCTATTTACTATAGCGAATTTTACTATTTGTCGAAGGAAAATGTTGCACGTGTTGTAACAAAATGTTGCACGTGAAGGAAAAAAATATTACAGTATGTTCGAAAAAAATGTTGCAGTGCTACGTACAACATTTGGTTTTAATTCATCTGGGAGAAGAAACCATAAAACTTTTGTATGTCGGGAGAAATAGATGTTTGATCTTGTAAAAACACACAATTTTTTTTTTATTGTTTGACCAATATTTATGTTTCGTTTGTACTCTCAATCTAAGAATATTGAGAGTCTAAAATTTTATATTTTCAATTTTATTTTTCGTAGCAACGCACGGACATTGATCTAGTTTCTTTTTATTTTTGAATCTTACAACAAGCGAACGAACGACACAATCATGAGCTTTGATTCTATTTACAGATTCGGAACTGTAGTAACAATTAATTCTTGCCATTAATCGAACAACAGTATATTGCACACTTGCTGGCTGCTGTAGACTGTAATTAATCACTAGAAAGAAAATTAAATCTCACAAACAAAACGATTTTTTTTTCTTCTTCTTTTTCTTGGCTCAACCAATGCATCTGCCTTCTCGATCTTGTGTGATCTGCTGTATCATGCGTTCTCCACGGTGCATGCATGCCGTTTGGTCTCTCACCTGACCGGGCACCCCATCTCGTCGCGGGCTCTCAAGAACACGATGGCCGCGCCGTAGTGCGCGAGCGCGCCGGCGATGACGAACGCGTGGAAGATCTGGTGACTCTGCCCGGCGAGGTCGAACATGCCCGGCTTCCAGCGCTCCGGGACCCGCGTCAGGTAGAACGCCGTGCCCGTCAGGTACGAGAACGCCATGGCGCCCTCGTACGCCAGCGTCACGTTCCGGCGCGGCTCGTGCCAGTTCACCACGGCTGCGTGTACGGCGGGGACGATGCCCGACAGGCCCATGCCCACGAACAGCAGCGCGCGGTGGGCGCGGTACCTGCCCGCGCTCAGCCGCGGGGACATGAGCGCGTACACGGTGCCCACCCCGCCGCGGTGATCGCGGACAGGTACACCACCTGCCAGTGCGGGTCGCACTGGAAGATGTAGTAGATGGGCGGGAAGAAGGACACCACGATCATGACGGCGATGCCGGTGTAGTCCAACCGGATGAGGAAGAGGTTCAGCCGGTGCGAGTGGCACGACAGCAGGTGGCACGCGCTGCTGCTCAACAGGCAGAACATGGCGCCGGCAAGGAACACGAAGAACGGCCATCGCGTCGTCTGGGACGACACGGCGATGCCCGCCGAGGCGAGGGCCGGGTTCGTCTGCATGAACGACGCCGCGCCCTGAACGCGAAACATCAACCCAATTACTTCCATGACAGTCGAAAGAATGAACAAGTACGTATCCTAACGAAGTACCAGTATTACTGTCATTAAACATCTGAAAGCAATGTCCTACAAACACGTCAGGAGAAGAAACAGTATTACTGTGATTAAACATCTGAAAGCAATGTCCTACAAACACGTCAGGAGAAGAAACAGTATTACTGTCATTAAACATCTGAAAGCAATGTCCTACAAACACGTCAGGAGAAGAAACAGTATTACTGTCATTAAACATCTGAAAGCAATTTCCTACAAACAAAGTATGAGTAGTACATCCAACCATATTCAAGCCAAGCACTATTCGTTGGTCATGTACAGTTGGGGAGCCATGAAAAGCAGGTAATAATGCAAATGGAGGTTTACTATGCGTGCCCAATTATGTAAACAAACATGTCACAGTCCAAGAATCAATTGTGTCATGTGAAGAAGGAAGGTTGATATGAAAGCAGAATGGGGAGGATCACACGGGATGAACTCCGCGTTCAGGCAATTGCGCCTTGTACTCCAATGTTTGGCATTTTCAGAGCCCACTAACATCTAGCCCCTTTCCTTTCAAGTCTAAATAACGTTGAACTGATTTTTTGGCATGAGGTGACTTGTTACTCTTTAGGCAGGCAGACACGATAATTTCGATCGCCGGGAAAGAAAGCCACGACATGACACCAAAGCCGTGTCATAGGGGCCATAACAATGGGATGAACTTGATAGCAACATCACATGCATATTTTCTGAACACATCATTAATGCTTAACTTGTTGTGATGAAGTGAAGTAACCAACACATCTGCCTGCTTTTGTCATGGCACCCGACAAAGGCACCGTAAAAGTCGCATTTAGCAAGGTTCATCAAGTCAAGCAATCAGAATCCCCACCCACCCTTGCCATCCAAAGTCCAGATCATTCACATCAGAACAAACAAAAGGCAACAAACTAGTACTGAAAAATTGAGCCATTCAAAGTTGCACACAGAATCTCCTAAACATGTGGATCTACCAAGGCATTTTACTGCGCTCCAGTATCTTTTCTTGTTACTATTACCATAGAAATTGAAGGTTTCAGGAAATGGCAGTTACTCACAGCGATGACATCCCCTATATTGCTGGAGACATTTTCAGCAACCTTTGAGATTGGCCTGCAGTCAAATATACTGATGGTTCAACTTAATTCTCAGGATAAGGATAAGGAGCAAAACAGTATTTTCTCATTTCAAGAACTTCTATATAAACATAACAACCACAATACCACATGATAACTGAAGCAAACATGTATCTTGTCATTATCCGGGTCACGTGTGCTGGTACTGAATTTAGTTGGTGAGATTTTGCACACAGCTAAATTTAATTGTACAAAATTGTCAGTACAAACTCCCACTAATCATAGGCCCATGAATCAGCACCAAGTATGATGCGATTCCTAGTTGAAACATTATTGTGCTAATAATTCCGGCTACGCATCCACCAAATTCCAACAAATTTGCACTCACATATGCTTGTAAAATCTGAAGAGTAACTCACCAAGATAGGTGCCCGATCAGATCAGCCACCTGAGGGAAGTACTGGGCAAGATGCAGCACGGTGAGGCCAAAGAACACCATGAACCCCAGAAGATGCCTAAACCCCTAGCAACAACATCACATGAGCAGCAGCAGCAACAAAAAAGAATTACAAAACGCATCCAAGAAAAGGCGCTGCATGCAGTTGAATCTGAACAGGAGGTAGCTAGTGAATCATGATTCATGAACCCATACGTCCAGATGTTGATGGTCTCGTTGTGCCAGGAGAAGAGGCTGAGGACGGCATTGAGGATGGGCCACTCCGAGCGGTAGTAGTTGAGGATGAACTCGTTCTCCTTCATGTACTCCGGCAGCTCATGGTAGCTCACGAGCCCGTATTTCTTCTTCTCCCCCTCCCTCTTCTGCTTTCTCCTCCTCTTCCCTCCTCCTCCCTTGATCTCCTCCTTCATGGCCGGCTGCACTTCTCGGTGGGCACTCACTGTGCCCTGACTCTCCATAGCCTCCTTCTCTCTCTCTCTCTCCCTCTCTCTCTCGGCTGCCGCTGTGTTTCTTTCTCTCTCTCTCTCTCTGGAATTCTCACAGCAGGAAGGCTATAGAAGTCCTTGGCTGCTCTGGCTCGTGTTAAAAAGGGAAAGAGGGTACACACTGGAGCATATAGCTCTTGGCTTCCAAACAAGGAAAGGACTCCGTCAGGGATCCTCTGTCGCCAATTTTATTTAACATTGTTGCGGATATGTTGTCGATTTTAATCGAAAGGGCAAAAGAACAGGGGCAAGTGGGTGGGGTAATACCCCATTTGGTTGAGGATGGCCTGTCTATCCTTCAATATCGGATGATACAATTCTTTTTATGGAAAATAACTCGGAAAAAGCGCGTAACATGAAGTTCTTGCTATGTGCTTTTGAGCAAATCTCAGACTCAAAATTAACTTCCACAAAAGTGAATTGTTTTGTTTTGAGAGGCCCAAGACTCATTACAACAAGACAAGGAGTTGTTTGGTTGTAAGCACGAATCTACCTATGAAGTATCTTGGTATTCCTATTCACTATAGAAAGTTCTGTGAATCAGTTGGAAGGCGGTAGAAGAACGTTTTGAAAAGCGATTAAGTAGTGGAAAGGCAAAAATCTTTGGTGGGAGGTAGTGACTTTGATTAATTCAGTTCTAAGTAGCTGCCAATGTATATGTTGTCTTTTTCGCGATTCCCAAAGGTGTACTTAAGAAACTAGATTTTTTCGATCCGGTTTCTTGGCAAGGGATAAGCACAAGAGAAAATATCGCCTTGCTCGGTGGACCACTCTATGCCAACCTAAAGATCAAGGAGGTGCAGGATTGCATGATTTGAATATAAAAATATTGCACTCTTAAGCAAATGGTTGTTCAAACTCTTAACAACAAAGGGTCCTTGCAGCAGTTGCTTGAACAAATACTTAGGTTCCAAACCAATCGGGCAAGTTGAGTGGAAGCCGGAGATTCACATTTCGGTCGGTTTAATGAAGGTGAAGCGGGCTTTCTCGTGCTTTGGTACCTTTAAGATTAATAATGGATCGCGGTGAGGTTTTGGGAGGATATTTGGCTTGGCAATCGTTCCCTTAAAGACCAATACCGAGATTGTATAGCATCGTTAGAAGGAAAGGTATACCCATTCTTTGAGGTCTTAGCAACAACACGACCAAATATTTCTTGGAGAAGGTCGTTGATTGGACCTAAGTTAGCGACATGGAGGAGTTATCTTCACGAATTGCTAACATTCATCTCACAGATGGATGATGAATTCACCGAATTTGTGTCAAAATGGCCAATTCTCGGTGAAATCCCATTATCAAGCTTTGATTAAACGTCACGTCCCAAATTTGAATAAACGATTATGGAAAATTCGAGCTCCTTTAAAAATCAAGGTGTTTTGTGGTATCTTAGGGTGGGGTGATTCTAACCAAAGATAATTTAGCAAAGCGAAATTGGCAAGGAACACAACATGTTGTTTTATGTAAACCGAGACAATTAAGCACTTGTTTTTGATTGTCGATTTGCGAAAAGGTTTGGTGCCTCATACATTTGGCTTTTGGAATATCTAGTCAAGCAGTGTAGCAAACATGTTTGGAAGGTGGCTTGAGGTTTTCGATAGTAACGGTAGAAATCTCGCTCTTCTTGGCCGGCTATTTGCTACGTGTTGGTCTTTATGGTTAGCGAAATGATCAAGTATTTCAAAGGAAAAATATTTCTTCTCCATTGCGAGTTATTTTTCTATTACCCACTTGGCTCGTCGTGAAATGTGTTGCGAAGGTGGAGATCGATCTACTTTGGTGGAGGCTACTCAATGTCTAATTCGGGTGGCTATGGACTTTTATTCTCGGGCACATGGGTGGCGGTCTAGTCTTGGATTGCTAGTCACTAGTGTGTGCGTCTTTTTCTTTCTTTCATTTATTTTCTTTTTGGTGTGTGCTTGTTGTGGTAGGAAGTAATTTCAAGGACTTGTATTGTCTCGATGTAAGTTTCTTGAGATTAATAAAATGCTTCCTTCATCGAAAAATAAGGCAAGAAATCTATACTGAGTTTTCATGTGGACTCTAGGACACACGTATGGCACGGTGTACTGTGCAGTGATATTTATTTGTTGAGATGGAAATGTCCAAGATATGTCGTCCCAGGGCTCATGTGTCATTGGCACTTTTGCATAATTTTGGGTGTAATTATGCAAAGAGGGTGAGGGACTTCATTGCTTTGAGGTGAAAAGGACAAATACAGGAAGAGCAGAGGACAACTACATCAATACTGGTGCTAAGAAAGATAAAAAAAACCATATTAGTGGATATTTTGAAGAACAAAAACCCAGCAAATACCAGCCAAACAAAATTAACTGGCATATTGACCCTCCCATTTAATTTCAAAGTGACTATAATAATGTCAAATGAATATCAATATGTTGGCAAAAAAAATATCAGCTTGAGGATAAGCAAAGTAGTTACGAATTTGCATTTTATGTGTAGTTTAATACATTTTAGTTTAAATTTTCAAGAGTAGTACGTTTAAATTAGGATAGGGCTTTAGGGCCTAGGCTAGGGCAGCAAGGGTACCCTTGCCTACAGGTTCGATGGCAGTCAGGTCAAGGAATTAGGTGCTACGGTGGTAGGTTGTGTTGGTGCCTTGGCGAAGAGCAAGGGCCGAGAAGGTGATGAAGGTGGCGGTAAAATGCCCATCTTTATAAATGCACAAGTTCTTATACCAAATGTCAATTGCAGAGCACATAGTTTAGTAATTTACCGCTTTTAATCACACCAAGTATATGTACATACACCAAATTAAAGGCATGAACAGGTGCTTTGCAAGAGAAATTTGGTAGTTGTTGCTTGCTCTGGGTCCCTATTGAGCTTTGACCCGTTTAGGTTGTAGGTGTTTGCTGGCCATCCATCCATGCATCTTCCCACCTGTCACAATTAATTCTCCACCGCTGCGTCCTGTACTCTTGCCCCCATCAACAGGCCGCAGGTTCTCTCTGTGTTTTCGTGCAGGCAACCGTTCAAACTCTGATGAGCGGATGACAAACAACGAGTTCAACTTCAACTTCAGAGTTCAGACCTGATTAGTAAGTAGTTGGGAGCTAACAACCAACTTCATCTAACCCATCCTCATATTCTCATGTGACTGCGAAATGCAGTGTCCAATTCATGACAAGAAAGTTGCCTGATTCAACGACCTACTACACCGTTTTCTTAACAAATATGCAGGTCTTTACTGCATAGGTGACGGTGCGCCGTTGGTCATGAATGGTGAAGAGGTTCAGAGCGCTGAAGAATTCTCTCGTCTTGGAATCGAGTCAAAGGTGGCTTACTGGCTTCTGTTTGCAATGCGCAACTCGCATGACTCCTTTCTGTTTGTCTATTTATTTACTGCTTCAGTTTGTGACTTCTTTTTTTGAAAATGAATAGCATGAGATATGTCTGTTCGTTAAAGAGGGTAACAATAGAGTTTAAAAGTTTTGTCACCCGTCACAGGTAAACACACCACAAGGGATAAACACACCAAGCACAAACCAACATCTTCCCGCAAAAACACCCCGAATCTGGGACTAACCGGTGGCGAACTCAGAAAGAAATTATAGGTAGGGTAAATTTGAAGTATATACATACCTGGGTATAAATTTGTTAGGCTATGCTCTACCTATGGGTCAAATTTGTTGGGCTATGCAATATATACACACTTGATTATAAAAGATCTTGTAAATTGTAGGTGAGGCAGCAGCCCAATCTGACATACTGTTGAGCCCGCCCATGAGACTAACCATGTAATCCGTGTTGAGTACACGTAATCCGAGATGCAAATTTCAGAATAAACTTTCTTTTCTTCATTTCTTGATGTTTATATGGTTACCTGATCTAAACTTGGTAACCAACAAGAAACATTGCAGTAGGCTTCAAGCCATTATTTTCTTGTTCATTTTTTTATTTTGAGGGCAAAGTTCATTCCTATTCTGTAAAGTTAACTGAAGCCACAACTCTTCGTATCTAGAAACGAACAAGAAATAGGCAAGTACAAGTGTCCAACCCCCATTTTTCAGTCGACTTTTCACTAATATAATCCCACTTGTCATGACTCATTACACGGAAAAAGGCACGATTTTGACTACATACATTGTTTTGCGTATACATGTTCAGGAGGATCCGCATCACAGTCCCCGATACGGATGGCCAACCATAAACCGATAACCAATCACTCCAACAATACTGCAGGTATTTTGCAACAGGTATAAGTTAACATCAACTACATCTCAAACTCTCTTTTCAGCAATCAAATAAGAAGTTACGAACGTACAATTGGTTCTATAACTTGCACAAGAACAAGCAATATAAAGACCGAGCAAGTTTTCCCAGCGGCAAGTAAAAAAGGGTGAAAAGATGCGTGTTTCCATGAAAAGAAGAGAATGGAAGTAATCACACAAGGAGTGAAAAAAGAAGAAAAACATGGTGTAACTGTTGTAGCTACTACACCAAACTACAGCTGCTTTGAGTGCAAGTCATATATATACTTATCACGGCGTCGCCTAGGCGCCGACTAGGCGTCCAGTCGGCCAGCCAGACTCGCCTGGAATCGTCGCCTCGCCTGAAGCTGGCCAGGCGGCTGCCTAGGCGCCCTGGCGTCGCGTCGTCCACGCCTAGGCGTCGTCCAGGGTGTCTAGGCAGGCGACGAAAGCGTTTGAGCTGAAGAATAAAACGGGCTTGACCGACCGCACCGGAGAACACGGAGAAGAGACCAAAAGACTCACGGGTGAAGACGAGACCGGACCGGAGAGGCGGAGCTATGGAGGAAGGAACCCTAGCTTCGCGCGGTCGTGCCGCCGCCGCCAGCAGCTGCTCCGCCCCCCGGCGCTTCGACCACCAGCAACCCCTCCGCCTCGCACTCCTCCGCCTCCCCCTCCCCCTCCGCCTCCCGCTCCTGCTCGGCGCCGATTCCTCCTCCGCCTCCTGCTCCTGCTCGGTGTCGGCGCTCCTCCTCTCCTCTGCGCTGAGGGATGCGGCGATGCTGCGCTGAGGAGCTCTGCTGATGCGCCGAATGGATGAGGATGGGGCGAAAGCGAAGGGCGATTAAGTAGTGCTTCTGTGCTTGACTGAATGGCGATAACAGCCGAATAGCCGATCAGTGAATGACTGAATGGGATGAGGATTGATTGATTTAGACCAGTAGTAGACTAGTAGTACCGATTAAGTATTAGACTGTAGACTAATAGTAGTACCGACTAAATGGGATCTCTAATAGTCCTTACTGGTTTAGTGACTCCGTAGTCCCCAGTCAAGCAATCAAATACTCAATCCTCATCCCATTCGGCATAGTCAAGCTCAAGCACTACTGACTACGGAGTCACTAAACCAGTAAGGACTATTAGAGTATTAGTATTGGTATTGACTATTGAGCATTGAACTACTAATTATTGAATATTAGTATGGACTATTGAGTATTGACATTGTTTATTTTAGCTTATATAAAAATGATTGATAATGATGTTTGTACAGGACACATACTGATATATATACATGGCTGACCAAATAACAAGTACCGCCGTTGATGAGTCCATAATGCTAGCCGATAGCAGGCATATGATCCATCCAAGGATTCAAAGTGGAAAGCCAAATCGAAGGATCATGGGTGGTAGTATGGATTTTGGCCCGACATGACGAACAAAGATATGGTGCAATGTATATTGTGCGGAAAACAAATGCATTCAGGCATCAAGAGGTTGAAGCAATACCTAGCCGCGGGTTTTGGGGATGTTCAAAAATGCCCCAAAACCACCACGACCATAATGAGAGAAATGCAAGATTACATGAAGAAGACTGCAAGGAACAAGATGATTAATTTAGATGACGATGAAGAGGAAGGTGGAGGGATGATGTTCAAGAGGTTGAGGTTAATCAACAAGTATCCTCGAAGGCGTCGTCTTGTCATCCAAGTTCTGGGACAGCTGCCAAGAGGAAGCAAGCTGCCATTATGTTCAAATCGGTGGCCAAAGTAACAAAATCAGTTGCCTCCATTATAAAAAAGACACCCGAAGAGGTAGTTGAGGAAAGGCATTCCAAACAGTTGTCCCAAACCTCCATGGAGCAATGTATGAGGACTAAGGAAGAAAAAGAAAGGGTGGATATGCATGTTGCTAATTTCTTTTATCAGTGTGGCATACCATTCAATGCTGCAAATTCTAGGAGTTTTGAAATTATGATGGAGTCTGTTGGACAATACGGGCATAGATACAAGCCTCCTAGTTTTCATGAGTTAAGGGTGCCGTTGCTTGTTAAGGCAAAGAATGAAATACAATCATTAAGAGAGAAGCAAGAGTCTGGTTGGAGGCAATATGGTTGTATACTAATGTCAGATGGATGGACTGATAGGAGAGGAAGACATTTGATAAATTTTCTTGTCAATTGTCCTGAAGGGACTTTCTTCTTAGAGTCTGTAGATGCATCCTCTCAGTCGGCTGATGCAAGGATGTTAGCAGATTTGCTTGAGAAGAGAATTGAGGAGATAGGCCCTGACAACGTCGTTCAAGTGGTCACCGATAATGGTGCCAACTTCAAGGCTGCTGGTAAGTATCTCTTTAGCAAAAAAAATATATCAGAGCTGCAAATTGCTTGGAACTAAATCTTTTTTTTTTGGCAGGTAAAATTCTTATGGAGAGGTTTCCCACTCTCTTCTGGACTCCTTGTGCTGCACATTGTTTGGATCTTATGTTGGAAGATATCGGAAAAATAAGTGAGTTCAAGAAGACCATCAATCAAGCCAAGCATGTGACTACATTCATCTATAGGCACGGGAGGCTTCTCGATGCAATGAGGGAGAAGACAGGAAGGAGGGATTTAGTGAGACCTGCAGCCACTCGGTTTGCTACTTCTTTTCTCACTTTACAAAGTTTATATAAGCATAAGGATGCTTTGCGACTACTCTTTGTTAGTGAGGATTGGACTAGAGCCAAATTGGCTCACACGGAGGCGGGGAAGAAAGTTTGTGATATTTTGCTTTCCTTGCGTTTTTGGCATGCTGTGGAGGATTGCATAAAAGCATCCCAGCCTTTGCTGATTGTATTGAGAATTGTTGATGGAGATGAGAAGCCTGCTATGCTGGAGGTTTCAGCAAGTATGGATCATGCTATGACTAAGATAAGAGTCTTTTGGAAGCAAACCAAGGGTACTAAAGAAGGTAATGGACATCATTGAGAGGCGGTGGGTGCACTAGATGGAGCAAAAGCTGCATGGGGCTGCATTGTTTTTAAACCCAAACAAGTTTTTCGATATCAAAGAAAAAGACATTGACTATGCTTCGAGGCTCCGGATTGCATTCAACGATATGCTTGAAAAAATTGTTAATTGTGATATCAATTTGCTTAGAAAGATAAGTGATCAAGCGGATGATTATGAGAAAATGAGGAAGAGCTTTGGAAAGCAATCAGTTATGATGCAACAAAAAAACAAAGAGCCCTCATAAGTATTAAACTTATATTCTTAGTTGATTTAATTTTAAACATTATAACATAGATACAATGTTTTACGTTTTAGTTGATTAGTGGGATGCTTTTGGTGGCCTTACTAGAGAGCTTCAAAAGTTTGCAAGATACATCCTTAGCCTTTGTTGTTCGGCCTTCGGTTGTGAGCGCAATTGGAGCATTTTCGAATTTGTAAGCAACTAAGTTGTATTTACTTCAAAGCTGCTCATATATTCCAAGTATTTTCTATTGTTGATTAGTGATTCATTTTTAGATTCATACAAAAAAAAGAAACCGGTTGGAGCATCAAAGATTGAATGATTTAGTCTACATTCAATACAACCGGAAGATTGCCGAATGTTTTCAAAAGAGGCGTGTGGAAGGGACAAATTTCAACCCTTTGATCTTAGAAGAGTTCCAATAGGACAATGAATGGGTTGAAATGAGTACCGAAGAAATCCACCACGGAGAAAATCTATCATAGGCTCATGTTGATGAAGCCACCGGTGCATCACAAATGCTTCAAGGTCGTAATCTGCCTAGAATAGCTAGGACGTACTCTCGATGTGATGTAAATTTGAGCTCAACAGTTGAAGGAGAAGAGCAAGGCTTAGACGAGGATGAAGCCTATGAACCTTTGGTGGCCGACGATTTAGACATCGATGATGATTATGGCCAAACACCACCTACTTCTCCTCATGAGAGTGGACCAAGTGATGAGAATCGTCAAGATGATTTAGACTTAGACATTGATGTTTGAATGTTCTTATCCTTGAAACATTATATTTATGTTTTAATGTCCTTATCTTTGAAACATTATATCTATGTTTAAAACTTTCAATATCCTTAGAATATTCTCAATTCTGCTTTCAAGATATTTTTGTAGTTTATATGAACTCCTTGTATCCAACAATCTAGTGTTTCATACTTTCATCTTGCTGACATCAAGTAAATCTCCTGCTTGTACCAGGGAAAATCAAGGCAAGCTGCTGGATGAATTGATCACATCAAAGATTCATACAAGCACTCCTCACTTCTACTATATTTGAGCTTGAATGATGATTTTGTACATAAGAAACTTATACTATAATTGAGATTCAAATTTAAACTATTTGGTCGTCTAATTGTCGCCTAGGCGGGCGCCTAGGCGTTCAGACGATCCGGAGGTGACTCGCCTCGCCAGAGCACCGTGATAAACATGGTCATATACAACAATGATGATTATCCATATATATATAGAATAGGCTTGTTATACGATGAAGTCAGAGTTGGCACCATCAGCAACAGATGGATATGGATATTAGTGCTATAACCACAAGACAGACTTGTTCAGAGAAATTAAGAATTGTTCTTCCAAATCAGCTAGATGGTAGATCCTTGCACATCCAAGGAGAAAACAACAAATCTGCATCAATCTCAGCAGTACTTTAGATACAGAATGACGAATCGTGTCAAACAGCAGTTACACAATCACAAGGCAGCCCTTGTAAAGTTAATAAGAGTAAAGACGGTTGCAGATGAATCATACGCCCCACTTCAGTAATAATAGACAATAGTAAGCTTCATTTCAAAAAAAAGGAAAAAGAGCCCACCTCAGTAATAATAGATAATAGTAAGCTTCATTTCAGAAAAAGGAAAAAGAGCCCACCTCAGTAATAATAGACAATAGTAAGCTTCATTTCAAAAAAAGAAAAAAGAAAGAAAGAAAAAGAAGAGGAAAAATTGTAAGCTTGGCAAGTTTTGTAGTATTTTTTAAGCTTTTTATGCAGAATTAATGCCTCCTTAAAATGTTTCCATAATCAACATTTTAACCAATTTGTTTCATCTATACTCCTGGATGGACTCATGGTTTACTCCAAAATTTCCACATACCAGGGTCTCAATGGGAATGGGATTTGGAATGTTATTCACAGCTCAAGGACCACACACATACACTGCTCAAGGACCACACACATACAATACATGGCTTACAGGCAAAATCAGCATTTCCATCAAGTATGGAAATGATAGTTATTCATTTGCTATCTTTGTATTGTCCCTTTTTTATCTCCGTATCAATAATAAAATAGATGGTATTTGGTGTCACTATGTTGGTATACCAAGCTGTTTCAGAGCAGACCTCATGTCATCAGTGCTGCAACCCTCAATTCCAATGATGTTTGCGCTATCAAGTGCAACAACATCTTGTAAAGGATACCGTCTGACAGTATGGATTCTATTTGCAGGAGTATTGAATTCACCCTTCAGGATGATTGTCTTATGGAGACCTCCAAAGAGTTCTTCATAATCTGAATCACCAGTTTCACCAACAAGAATCGCAACATTTGGCAACTCTATGCCCCAGTGAACAGTCAAGTACCTAGAAGAACAGAAAAAATTGTTAATTGCAGTAATACACATGAGGCTGCTAGGTGCATATGTGAATTAAAAATGAAAAGAATTTCACCAACCCCATGAGCACAGCAAAACTGTTAATATCTATTGCCTGGTGTTGACCTTTTCTAGGCAGCAGCAAATATTTGGCCTAAACAGCATCTAATATACACGACTTTTTCTTAAAAAAAATAAACAGGCAATGCATAATCTAACTCATATATTCACTGTAGGCTGTACCACTAGAGTTCCTCCATTTTGAAGTTACACGTCATTTAGGAGTTTACAATGCCTACTCTAGCTGGGATTTTCAAACAAAGCAACAGAGCGGAGTAATGTTTTTCCTCAACCAATATGTCTAATCTTCTGTGAAAAAAATATCGATGTTTGTCCACACAGAAAAAAATAAAAAAAAAATGAAACCACATCACATTTTGATCCAACTTAAAAAGGTGCTTCACGCCCAACAATACTGCAACAATTGTACATAAGTTCAGAACAGAGAAATGATAAACGAGTGAAATAAGAAAAATCAAAGAAAACCTTAGAGCCTGAGACCGTGATGCATGAATTGGAATTACAGATAGCCTGGTAGCGCCATGGTTATAAAGAGCATGACAACGGAGTGACTGGATTCTCATCAACTTTTGCAGCTCCTTGATAGGAGGTAACTACAATTCATAAACAAGCAACAATTAAAAAAAAAACACAAAGAACTATTATAAAATGATACACTTGAACAGTCCATAAAGTATATAAAAAATAAAATCCTGTACAAACACCAGAAGATTCTGGAAAGAAAAGGCTTACATGATTTGGATTGACCACTTTAAAGGCAAGACAATATGTCGAAGAGTGCTCTGGATCTTCAAAAATAACTTGCTTTTCAATTCTTCCCCTTCTTTCTACTACTGAAGAAGTCCACTTCACTAGATACTTTTTTAAACCTTCTCCTCCCCAATGATACTCAATATGGGCTTGGTAATTACGGTCTAATGCAAATGTCACACGGGAATTGCTTGGTGCATCACCATCCCGTGCCGGGAAATATAAATCACTCCCACTATTGCATATGAAAGCATCGAAATCAGTAGGAAGCATGCCTGCAGATATTAATAGAGAATGTATCTCCGCTACTGTCATGGAAGTCGACAACACGAAACCCGTTGAACACGACAAAGTTTCTGCATGTGTAGCCTCAATAGAATTTCTAATAATACAGACCAGATCTTCTTTACTGACAGAGTCTAAAGCAATAACAATGATATGCTTCCTTCCCTTAATAGGTGCCTTAATATGGTCTTCGTTGCTTGCAAAAGCAGGATACCTTGAGCCAAGAGTTAATATCCTTGACAAGTAATTCTTGCAATGTTCAGGCCATGAAAACTGGTGTATATTTTTCTGCCCATTCTCTCGGCATCTTGACCAAAGTTGCTTTTCAGAAAGAAGATTATAGAGTGCATCTGCAATTGCATGCTGATCATGAGGATCAACAAGGAGACCATTGTCCAGCACCTGCATCAACATCCACCGGAAAGGAGACAGTGATCTTCATTCCAGCTATGAGTTGATATGATTTTCCTTGCACAAAAAAGTTAATATGATTTGATTTTAACAATGGTACAATATGATGCACGGACCTGGTGAATTTCAACAGGAGCTCCATTTTTTGTTGCAATTACAGGCAAACCATGCATGGCAGCCTGTCCCCATTAAAAACAGATTGACAGTAATTAGAATGTAGAAATGGTAATGGCTGCAAAATTGAATTTAAATTTCAGTGATTATGACCTCTATCAAGGTGACACCAAATTGTTCGAAGTAAGCAACATTTACAAAAGCACCCTGCAAATGTTCAATGGACGATCAGCATCAACATAAAAATAGTACAGGATAAGTACTTAAGTGGAACTGGTGAATTCTACCTAACAAAACAAAATTGTTGCTATAAAATTTTAACTTAACAGAATCAGTTACCGAATCCTTGAGCCATTTGAACAATTTAATTTATTTAATTGTGAGATTTCTACCTATCAGAAACAGATCAAAATAGATAGACAATTGAAGACAAGCACTTCAAGTGCTAGGTATTCAAAACAAGGGAAAGCATGGCACCACCAGTTTCTTGTGCTCAGCATAACATACCTTTGTTCTCGCTGCTAAACGATAAATATCAGGAACTTCACAGTGTTTATGATGCTTTGGGTATGCCACTTGACCATATAAATCATATTCATCAATCAATGTAAGTACTGATGTCAAAACAGCTGCACTCATATTATGCATTTTGGAAATAGCCTCACGGTTACCCATTATCAATGTCTGAAATGTAATATAAAAAGTAATAACAAAATAAAATGTTAAGGGCATTTAAGATTATTAGCAGCTACTAAACTCAATGCATTACACTTATGGTATTCATATATACAAAACATCAAAATGCTAAGTTTTTAGGTTTTATCTTACTAGGTTAGCAAGCTCCCTCAATGGTCGGCATTCACCAAACGCCTTCACAAGTGTTGTAATATTCTTTTCAGGATAAGGACGAGCAACAGCCAGAATCATAGGTTTCCTAGGATTTGTAAAGAACCGCATTATCTGTCATCACATACAAATTATCAACGCACAAACTTAAAGATGCAGGATAAACAGGCATAAACATATCAGTAATAACTGTTATTAATTATGGAATATAAAAAACTAGTAAGTTTTAATCGAAAAAATAATATGTAAACTAGGAAGTGAGATCTTGCATGTGCAAATCTGAAGAAATTTTGCAACCTCAGACCAAATAGGTGGATCTTCAGAAGCTGGGGATGGGCTATCTTCTTCACCATCCATATCAAAATCGTGAATCATATGGCCAAATTCAACACCTGGAGGAATTATCTGCAGAGCAAGGAATAGAAAACTAATAAATATATTACCACCACAACAAATAAGGACAGCAACTGCAGGTGATGCTAATTACCCGACTATGAAATATAATTCTGCCGCAATTACCAGTGATTATTATGGTCACAAAAAAGAATCAAAGTTATGATTTATACAGTATACTCACAACCATACGAGGCATATAACGGCCATAGCAGTTAGCACCACGCTTGACTCTCGCACGAAGCTTCCTTGCAAGTATGACCTCAAAACCATCATACAAGTTCCACTGCTCTTCTATCTCTTGTCTAGTGCTTGCAATAACTATTTCAGATGCATCAAGAGACAATTCCTCTGCCTCAATTCGGCGCATTATTTTGTATGTCATATTTATTTGTTCCCTTGACTGTCTCCCTTGCTTGAGAAGCCCTTCCAACTTATCTTTCCCAAGAAAATGCCCTGTAAATACCATGGGAACATTAAGTGCTCCAGATAGTAGAGCAGAAGCAACTCCTGCACTGGCATAATGGCCATGAATCACAGCAGGCCACACTGGATGCCCACGGCCAATTTCTTCACCTATGATTTTCGACATCTGCACTATATGACTGAGTGCACCATCAACAAATTCTTGAATGTAAGGCCAGAGATGTTCTTTAGCTAGGTACTTGTCTTTTGGTCCAAATGGTATTCGGATGATATATGCACCACTGTTCTCTCCTCTTTCATGTTTAAAATTCTTGAAACTTGTTGGTACCAGTGTCTCTGCTGGTTCACCATAGCCACGATCAAAATTCGGTGCTAAGATTTGCCTTGTCAACAGATCAACCCGGTAAACTCCAGGGCATGAACTCAATGCTTTAGCAAGTTCCACGACATATTTGACCTATTAAATGGCATACAAAAGATGCAAGTGAAATTATGTCATTATAGGATACTTTTTGTTGGTGGACATGTTTAGAAGGTCAATTGGAAGTAATAGCTATCCCAATTAACTACAGTATAAGGTTATTCATGCTAGAGAACCAAATGCACTTGTACTTAATTATGTAAGTATATGCAACAACAATACCTGTCCACCAGTATCTGAATCACGGCCAAGCTCCATATTCTCACCACGGACCAGGCCATGGAGGCTGCAGTACAATACATCATAAAGGAATTAAACGGCCAATACATTTGATCACAAAATACCGACAGACCTGCAAATTACATCATATATCAAAGTAGAGAATAGGAACAAGAGGTGATACTGCCAATTCTGAGTCTTAAAGGGTTGATTATTAGTAGGTAGGCTAAATCTGTGCATGGTGATTTCTTTTATATCATTCTCTTGCTACAGAATGGGGAGCTCTTGGTGCACGATGGTATATAGGTATTAGAATAAAGTTCTTCCCCACTAACTGTGAGGTTGCATCTGTGCATGACAGCTCAGTGCAAAATGTGTTAATCGCTTGCAGCATAAGTAGTGTTTAACATGTAATTTTCTAACGTTGCACAACTTGCCTACAAAACTACAGTAGGAAGCTATTAAAGAAACTATTCCATACCTGATCAACACTATGTAGAGCTTGTCAACTGCACTGATCCTAGGTGTGTTCCCAGTCATGCTGTCACCGTAGGCAACAGATGGATCACCAGCCTCCTCTCCCTTTTCTCCTTCAAAGAGGTCTTCAGACATATCTGCAGTAGCATCATTTCGTGGCTTCTCTGTCTCTAGACGCCGTTTTAACAAGCGGTTGGCTTCCTCAAACTGAGCATTAGAACACTTAAGTAATAAAGAAACTGTCACGAGGATACTGGCCTAAGCTGCCTGTATCTCACACCTACAACCTACGTTCTGGTGCTGGTTGTGACAGAAACACAAAAAAGAGATGGAAGAGATAGAAGTAAAAATGTAAGTAAGCATGTAGTTGTAGAACAAGGGTGAAATCTCGAGTTCTCGACACTAAAATTGAGAAGGGAAAAGTTGCTTTTGATGAATAAGGTGGACCGGAAGAGAAGTAAAAGCAACATCAAATGCTCAATGCAAAAAAATATTAATTATATAATGTGGCCAACTTTTTCTAACAAGGGTAAACCCCATTTAATTTTCCATTACGAAAGCCGAAATATGACCAACAAGCTACTTAAAGTGGGATATATCTCATGTACCTAGCGTAGTTAGCAACCACTGATAACTTTGGAAATAGATGTAAAAATATGATGGCTTAAGATTGTGCAATCCCAAAAGGCCAATTTCGTTTCTTAACATGTTGGGACAATTCAAATCTTACCCTGTAACAATGATTATGGGTCAACCCAACAGCCACAAAGAATAAAAAAAAACTGCTTGGTGTATGAACACGCCATGTACTAATAATGTATGAAACAGTGACTGAAAGTTGGGACCAGCAATCGGTCACCTTTTTCATACATATTTTATACGCCAGTTTACATGCATGCAGCTTTTCCGTAAATTAGTTGTATCCAACGGTTGTCTCTGGATCTCCTTGTCAATTGGGCAGTCCACCTTATCTTGATTTGAGCTGATTCCATTTCGTAGCAATATTCTCATTTGTATGAGTTGTTCTTTGCAAAGCTTAAGAGGAGGCACATGGAAATTGCTCATTGAACTTGAGGAAAAATTGGAAAGACCAGATGGTTTTGCGGGTGTCAATGGAACTCTGCAAATCTGCTTGCTTGATCATGGATACTAATGGATGCAAGGAACGGGATAATATATTCGAACAGTTCCAGAATCCAGACCTTTTTAGTTGAGACCTGTGAATTTGGTAGTTTCTGTCTAGGACTGCTTTAAAATTCGCATGGTCTTTTCCCACCACATAAGACACCATCTCATCAGCTCTGTTAGAGATTGAATGTTGAATGGGCCAAAAGGGTAGAATTAAATGTGGAAGTAAAAAAATGTGGGACCTCTGATGGAAGAAATTGGAAGATGTAGGATTCATGTGCAAACCTGAGAAAAAATTTGGGGACCTATGGAGAAAATTTCTCTTTTGACAAAATGCAAGGTTTCGGGTATTTTAGTAACCTGAAACAAACTAAATGGATCTGACACTCCTCCCAAACCCTGATGTTCAGTGCACTTCGCACATTGTTCTCTATTTGGAAAAAGGGCTCTTTTTGAATGCATAGGAGAACACCATATGGACCACACACTATTAAACGACTTGAATGCAGAGTTTTTACAGATTTTGCCAAAGAGAACAGAATATTCCATCATCAGCACCATTTATGTTTTTTGGCAATTCGAACAGTGGTGCGACACGCACTTGATCCATCTATCCAATTAGATCTATAATACTCTCATGCTAGTCTTCAACCTTCTCACTGTCATCTATTCGATATGTGGCTACTGAAAAATTAAAATAGACTGCATTTGAAGGATTGCTCAGTGGAAAGCTTTGCAGTGCAGCATGCCCGACCCTGGTCTCCGTGCAACCAATAGGTACTGATTAATTGTTGTGTTTCCAGCATCTGTAATGGCTGTTGTAGCTTTTTCACATGGCACCACTTTATCAAGCAGCATTTGACAAACTGACAACATAACCAGGGGAAACAGACGAAGAGCCGGAGACCAAGTAATGATGACAGCAAATTTGAAAATTATCGAACTATGCACCTAGTTTCATTGGTGTGGTATGTTGTCCCAGCATAATCCGTAATCAGATGAAGCAAGAACCTACCAAACATTGTAGGCACGCTACCACATTCATGTGGTTTTTCTCACTCTGATTCCTTAGATAGTTCATCGAGAAGAGTGAGAGATCAATCAGCATTCCGCTAACGCATTCCGTCGAACAGATCCTGGTGCTCTCTAAAATGCACCTATGCCAAGATCAATCCAGCCTTTGGTCCTTCCTACGCAAAACCACACTAATCTAACGCACAGCTCCACTTGCCGGAGCCCAACTTGTGCACAGAATTATCGACGCCCCCGGCCCCGCCCTCTCCTACCACATCGAAAACTGAAGAACTAGAACAAAGGAAGAAACGAACCAAAAACGAAAAGGCATACCTCCTTCTTCTTCCTGGCGAGGTTCCAGATCCTCCAGGTCATGTTATCCAGCCGCGTGTTCCTCTCCTGCGGGCTCCGCATCGCGTTCGCCTGCGGCCACACACGAACGATTACACACGGTCGCACACAGATCGATAAAAAAGCTGAAAATTCACCAACGACTCGACGAGGAAGGGAAGCAGCAGGATTCGCGTGCGCGGAGCTGCGGGAGTGCGTGGAGTGGGTGGAGCTGCGGGTACGTACACGGAGCCATGTCTTGTAGAGGTCGGTCTCGTCGTAGCCGGTGATGACCTCCTCGACGAAGTAGCGGGCGGGGGAGAAGTGTCCGCGCTCGCGGAGGAGGAGCGAGGGGCGGTCCCCGCCCATGGTGGCGGCGGCGGCGCCCTTGCCAGCGTCAAGGATGGCGTCGAGGTAGCTGTTGATCCAGTTGTCGTTGCCGTACATCGCGGCCGGGCACGCTCGCTCGCTCGCTCGCCGGTGGCGACGAGGAGGAGGAGGAGGCGGCGGCGGCGAAATCGAGGAGCGCGTGGCGAATGGGAGCGGGCGACGACGGGATGGGGTGGGAAGAAGGGAAGTGGTGGGCTGGTGGCGACGAGAAACAAATATGTAAGAGCATCGTGCTTTCCATCTTAATATAAATATAAATTTTAATAAAAATGAAAGGATAAATAATTATGATGTATATTTCATCTAAACTTTAATAGTTATATAATTGTTAGAAAGAAAAGCATTGAAACAAGTCTCTTTATAGAAATAAATGAAAAATTTCAATATAGGTTGTGATTATCATCCCCGCACCCACTCTGCTTAAGGGTTTCGTGCGATCTCAACCGTTCTATTAGAATCTAATGGCACACATTTAATCATATCACAATGGTCAACTCAGTGAGCTCCTCACACGCGTAGGAATTGAAAGTAAGGTGTTATATATTTCGGATTTTTTCTAGCTTAAAATTTAAAAAGCTAAAGTCTAAATAAATAGATAAGTTTTTATTAGATATTTTAAAAGCCAAAAACTAAAAGCCACCGAATAAATGTGTTTCTTAGTTTATTAAGAGTTGTTTTTTTAAATGAATGATATTGATGTTTAGGGCTGTAAAAAAAAGCTTGAGACTCGCGAGCTACTCAGCTCGGCTCGCGAGAGGCTCGATTCGAGCTTCGAACGAGCCGAACTCGAGCTCGGGAACTTAACCAAACCGAGCTCAAATAGCTCGCGAGCCTACTCGAGTTTGGACCGAGCTTTCTTAGACCGAGTTTACTCGAGTTTGTTACCGAGCTTACTCAAGTTTACCGAGCTTACTCGAACTGAGCTCGGGTCTACTCGAGTTTGGACTGAGCCGAGCTTGAGCCTGGGTCGAGGTTCGGACTCTAACTTGAGCATGAGTCAGGCTCGCTCGAGCCCTATTGATGTTAGGGCAAAATTACCCATCTTTATCTCGTATAAAATCGGATTGCTTTTAATCTAGTTAAGTCAAAAGGCTGACTTTAAATTATAAACCAAAAGTCTAAGACTAAACGAATTGGATCTTAGATTTGTGTGTGAATAAACTAAATCTCGTAAAATAAAAGAAGGACCTCGTTTGGAATACAATAAAGACCTCGTTTTGAATACAATAATTTTGTAAGAAATAGTTCAATTTTCGTAAGAATCAAATAAAATCATCGCTTCCCAAATATGACCTAAATCTGTTTCTTGTCCCAACCGGTACACTGATGAACAAAAAAAAAAAACCACATCTTACTCTCTTTTTTTCCTACGAGGGGTTCATGTACTTTAGCCACAGGAAATTTAATTGGTCATAGCTGTCGGTGCTTGTCGACTATAATGAAGCATGAGATATTGTTATACGATACAGAAAATTATTTTCCTTCTTGCTAGGACAGTTGGTTTCATTTACTAGATGAGCATTTATTTATTCTTAAAAAAAGATGAACATTTATTTATAAATTCATAACGTGTTCCCTGCTTTGTAGGAAAGGCATTTTGGGAGAAAATTTAATATGTTCTAGATATTTGTGTGTTTAACCTTGATCCACCTCCAATTCGTCTGATATTCTGAAATTTCAATAATCACATGGCCCTGGAAGCTTGCTGCTAGCGTGGACAGCTTTGGAAACTTTCCAGATCCAAGTCAAGACATACTAGGAGTAGCGTCTTTTGTTCCTTTTACCTTCCCACTTGCTCTTTTATTTTTCCCTCTTTTTTTCAGAGTGACAACCTGAACTTGACCTATAGGCCAACGGCCAACCCCATGCCGTCAATAACCATGTCCCGAATAGGAAAATGAAAAGATGGGTCTAATTTGTAGACCAAATTGTATGCTTCATTAACAATGAGGGAAATAGTCCCATATCACATTATCATGTGATGGAACCATATCGTGTAACGCGAAGTCAATAACTGGACCGTAAACAGTCGGCTCTTTTATGGTCTCAAAGTGTACGGATTCATCCAAAAAAATCTAAGAGTTGCTTCTATGCATTACTTTTTAAAAGTTGCACAACTATTATCATATCAAGAGATGATGAATAGCAGCTCTGCTCTGCAAAATTTCTGTAATTTTCGATTTGTGAGGATAATGTTTGATACTTCAACAATCATTATAAATTAACCACATCGAGGTGCTATGTTTATGTGACCCATTTGCCGCGCTTGCATTTTCTGATTGGACCGCCCTATATCTCCCGGAGGAACAAATCTCCATTTTCCATGGCGAGAGAAACAAAAGATGGCGCCAGCGGAGTGGCGGAGAGAAACAGCAACCCCAGGAGCCCCAGCCAATCACACCGGTCGCCATCGCCGTTTCGTTGCCATTCTCGTTAGATATTCCCTCCACTTGCCGTTGTTTATACGACTACACAACTCGCCGGGGTGCGAAGGCCAGTAGGTCAGCGTCCGTCATCATCGGCGCTCTGGCCCCCATCCCCCACCCTTCCCGCCTGCCAAGCGGCGTTGCTGTCTCCGCTTTCCTAAGACGAGCTGGTTGGTGTCCGGTGAGGCGATAAGTTCGATCAGGTGTGTGTTTGTTTTCTTTTTTCTTTTGGAAAACCATGATCAGGTGTGTCCAGATGATCAGATCCAATCATCCAAGTCAGAGTGCTGCAGTGCTGCTACTTAGCTGCTAACGATGACAAGGCCATATCTGGAAGCATAATTTTTCAAAACCATAGTTTTGATATACTATGGTTCGACAATCACGATTATCATGTTGATTATTGATCGATGTTAGTGACAGAAGAGCGGATAAGGGTGGTGGAGAGGTCCGGGGACTACGGCGAAGCCCTTGTGATCTGACATCACAAACCAGGCGGATTTGAGTGAAAATAGACAAGAAGCGCGAATCAAAACCATGAAAACTTTGGGTTGGAATCGATTTTGATTCAAAAAAAGTTTATCTACCAAACCATATTTTTAATACGACAATTTTTTTTTATTTTAACCAAACACTCTATGATTTAAAAACATGACAAGCGAAAGGAGCCTATAGTGCATGAAAATGCTAATGATGACAATTTTAATCGCAAGCTTTGGGCTCTGACATAGCCTAACCGTGTGGTGCGTGCTCGCTAAGCCTCGCTGCTCACGGCACCTGTGGGCGATTAGTTAATGGGTGATCTTATCCTAAACGAATCTTAGCGCGGTTATTAAGACAAGGCAGCTAGGAAGGATGGTAGGTCAGTGGGTGTGATATAGTACGGCTCGAAGTTTCATCGTATGTGAAACTGCCTATGGCATTGCTTGTAAAATAAGAAGAAAGTGGGTGATCAAGAGCTTTTTTTTTAAGTGTGCATTTGGTGATTGAATCATGCAACAAGGACAAACAAATGCATGGACAGGCTGAATCTAGTGAACGATAGCCCTGACAATAGATTTCCAAGGCTAATTCTCGTTTGATATGTCCCCTGTACGTTTGATTTCGACAATTCATTGAAGGTAGTCAACAGTTCGAATGACATACGGCCACTAGGAAAATGTCGGCTTGGCAGAGCACCAATTAAGATGTTGAAAACTACAGGTTCTTATCCCTCCTCGTAATAAAGCCAACGGAATGATGCCTTCACGGGATTGGGCCAGCTCGGCGAATGCTTCAGTTGACCTGGGTGTATTTGTGGTACATGTATGAAATGTTTTTTTTTAAATTATTCATGTATTTGGTTGTTTAAATAAAATCATACCATTCTAAAGGGTAAGATACAAATTTAAAGAATATTTCTTATAAAAACTAAACCATTTCATTTACCCAAAACAATAGAACTAAATAATACACAACCATCCCATCAAATCTCATCCCACCTAAGGATTAATCCCGGCGAAATTATGGTCGAGATTTCGGATTTTGACTGCGGACAAGATTACAAATCCTAGTGGAATAAAAAAACTGAAAAAAACATCAGCTTGCTACAGTGATTTTGGAAATTCATCAAAATTTTAGGCATTTTGACCGGATTTCAGGGGTTTTGGACTAGATTTGAGACAATATCTCTTAAGAATATCATCTACCATTAGAGATGACCAAATGGGCATGTCTAATGGGCTAGCTCGAGACACACTGCTGCAGGCACGGCCCGACTCGACCGTAAACTGGCCTTGCTGGCACGGCTTGCGAGCCTGTCTATGCTTGGGCAGGCACCCCGGCAAAGTGGGTCAGCACGACATGGCCCATTTAGGGCCCGGTACAGTTTATTTGGTTTGTTTATTCGAAAAATAGCTGTTGGAGTCTTAAAAAAAATTCAAAATCCTAATTTTTTCCTATAAATAGGGTGACAACCCCCTCATTCCTCTATCAGTAAACTTGCAATATTCTCTTCATTCTCTTGTGGAAATTCTCTTACTCTTGGTTGTAATTTAGCAAAATTCAAAATAGTTTTGCCTTAAATCCAAAAATCCGAAATTTGGCTTGCGGCTTCGGTCAAAAAATCAAGGTAATAATTATGATTTAATGAAATCATTTTGTTAGTATTTTAAATGATATTAAATTACTAATAGTTAATTATTTCTTACAGTTGAACGAAAGTTTGCTGGAGTTCACATGCAGCGATCTCTATCAGCACTCACAAAACAGTAAGAAGAAAACTGCGTGGGGAAAAGATATGGGGTGCAGGTGGCTCTTCCTTAAGGAGTTCGACTATAACAACGTCAAGTGCGGACACAACAGGTTGTGGTGAGTTAGTTACTTATCTCAACAGTGACACTGACTACTACCAAGAACAGCAAGAGAAGGACTTCAATATTTTGTAATGGTGGCACGAGCACAAGATAATATGTCCGGTGCTTTCTATATTAACAAGGGATGTGCTAACAGTTTTTGTCTCCATGGTTTCTTCGGAGTTTGTTTTCGTCTATCCGAAAGAATAATCGAGGAGAGAAGAACAAATCTGTCAAGTGAGATCGTGAAAATACTTCTCACTGTGAAAGATTGGAAACTAGCTGATCAGTGAGTTCAACACACTACAGAAAATATTGAGCTAGCGGAAATGTTTAAAAATCTTTATCTAGGTAATTAGGAAGAATAATTGTAATATTCACATTTTTCTAGTATCCCTGAGCTCTATGTTGTACTTGTCAAATTTTCTAACAAGGTAGCTAGACATCAATAAAGCTTATTATTTAATTCTAATTATTTGTCTCATTTTAGAATTTATTGTATATTTTAGTTTTTTCTTAATTTACATATATTTTTTAAAAAAAATTTACATCCTTTGAGTTTTTCAAATTATTCTAACTTTTCCCCTTTTTTCTAAATTTTTTCAAACTTTATGTATTTTTGCATACTTGTTTATTGTTTATTTTTTGAATTTTTTGACGCTAACGGGCCGGTCTAGCCCGTTTTGTCCCATCAGCCCGCGAAGACCCGTGCTGACATAGCGCAACCTATTAGGCCAACGGACCACACATGGGCTGGCACCTTGACACGTGTGCCAACACGGTACTGCCAGTTTATTAGACGAGTCAAAACGGCCCTCTCTGTCTAACATGATTTTTCCTGAAAAACCGAATTTTTGAGACGTTTCACAAAAATAGCAAGAACATTGTCAGATTTTTATAAAAATACACAAACTTGATCATGCTCTGAAAAATTTACGGTACTATCTTTCGCGGTCTAGGATCATACAAAAAAAATTCCAAAAGAATTGAACTTCATTTGTCATCTTTGAAAAATCAAAACCAAAAGAAGCATAAATGAGATAGTAACTTTGTCAGAATTTTATAAATCCGCTTAAGTGTGATCATGACCCAAAATTTTTAAGAGAGCTTAAGAATCACCTCAGCACCCTTCTCTAAAAAGTTTCAAAAATTCTAAGCCTATTTTAGTTGCTCAATCAAATCTATAGAACTAATACATATACTCAGCCACTGTCGGAAAATTCCTCACCTTGATCGTCATCTGAAAATTTTATGAGAACATTATTGATGCATCGAGACCATCCACAATATCGTGGTTTGAACCACTTTTCACTTGATTGAAATTTTCCGAGATTTTCATAATTTTGGTCGAAATATTAGAAATCCCAGTCAAAAAATTCTAGAATTGAATTTTGCTTTTTGAATTTTGTCCAGATTTCAATCGCCTCTGATATATAATCAGAAAACAAAATTTAAAACCTTGATCCCACTAACTAAACACACCCCTAATGCAGCTGTCAGTTTCTTATCGCCAGCATGCGTCCATACGAGCTCAGCAACAACGACGACGAAGTCTTAGCCGTTGCTCTCCAAGCAGAGAAGGCCCTTCGTTGTGTGGCCATCCCCTCCCGGTGCTTCGCTGCCACGGGCTGCGAAAAGCCCATCTAGGGTTTGAATAAAAATACTTTGATTAAAGTCGTTAATAGATTTAAAATTAAAATGAGTCCATTCCAAATGAAAAAAAAGTTAACGAGACTCGGTTTGATAATAGCTTGTTATCTCAAATTTGAACTAACCAATAAAATGATTTTCTGTCCAATTATATCAATTTCGAAAGAAAATCAATAACAACTAGTTAAGTTCATAGAAAGCCCTAGCTGCCAGCCATTAGCATTACCTGCCAGAGAGATCAGGTGCACAGGTTAGGTGGTTTAAGCAAGACGGCAACAGTATCCTGCAAAAGTGCGGGGAAAGGCTGTAGTTCATTGTGAAATGTCACATGTGTACAGATTAACTTTTCACCATACAATACAGTGTTCAAGAGTCAATATCCACAAACGTCTATATGGCTCCTTGTCATTAGGCACGAATCGGATAGCCTGCCATGCCTTGCTCCGTTGATCTAGGCTGCCACAGAAGGCACCTGGCACAAGCAACAGAGCTATTCTGCCAGCATTTCTAAATGTTTGTGCTGCAATGCTCTGCAAGAACCCCCTAGAATATGGAAATCAGGTCCTCAAGTCTGTCGTAACGAAAATGGTTCTTCTTTAGTCTCCTGCGACGGGTGTTGCTTCCCCTGCCAAACATTGTCCATTTGGTCAGCTAGGGAGGCAACAATAGTACGAAAAGCAACAATAAATTACAAAACTAATGATCTGCATATCAGGCTACACCGGCTCAACATGACTAATTGACTACATTAGGCTCATAAAAGGACCAAACAATGAACAATTATTGCCCTTGGATAAAACTATCAAGTACCGCACTCACCAATATTGGTTATGGAACACCACATTGTCTGCTGGTACATACTTTCCGTCATCATTTCTGTTCCACTGGTAGATGGCATGAGTCCTATTTTTCAGTTGCAAAATTGAGTGACCATAACTAGCCTCCCTGAACGCAGAGTAGTCTGGTTGTGGATCATAAAACCTGCAACATGTGGAGTTCGACCAATTAGCAAGCATCCAAAGAGTGTAATAAACACAATCTTACCAATAATAAGTTTGATGGCTAACAATTCGATCCTTTAACCTTGAAGCAAGTCCTTCCTGGTTGCCTCCATCACCAACTGTTATGTATACAGGAGCAGATTTGTCTGGCACTGGATACCGATTTCCCGATGTTACGTTGTAGTTGACATTAGATATACGATACTGCAAATAATTCATATAGAAAGGCATCTATGAGAAATCAATATTTAGAGTTCTTAGACTAGAACTAACAGACTAGAATAGTTTCACCTGATTAATCTCTCAAAGGTTAAATTTAAAAAAATCAGACCAAATTCAGAAATTTTTTCATACAGAAGGAGCCTGTGCTGAAGAATGAAGTGAGGAATTTACCGATCTCTCATAAGCATGAACATGCCCCGCAAATACCAAGTCAACCTTGTACTTCACAAACCAATTTTCAAAAACAGCCCTCATACTCTCACCCTCCATATAGTGTGCTTCATTGCTGTTGTACATGGGAGCATGCATGAGAACAATTAGCCAAGGTGTCTTCTCCCTGTCCACGCGCTTCAATTCATTCTTCAGCCACCACCATTGAGGAGTGTATTTTACTATTAAACATCAGAGGTAAGGTTACGAAACGTACTTGCATTGGAAACAGCAAAATAATTAACAAAGTTGACAAACTAGTAAACTCAGTAAAGAACCTTCCAACTATATCGTACAGACATACAAGCCTCTAAAATATAATAGATAATGGTCAGAAAATGATGTCAATATAAAAAGATTACTTGCAACATAGTCACCGGATTCGCTGTAAACCCCCGTAAATCGCGAACCGAATTCGTCGAACCTGAATCTCATATAGGGTTCGTGTTTGTAGTGGAAATTAGAAGAAAAAGTAATGAACCGCAAACTCGAATCCCGTATCGTGACTCGGACGAACCGTGTTTATGGTAACTATGGCTTGCAATCTTGTACTCATTCATGGTAACATCCACAATGAAATCAGAAAAGACTTCAGATTTCTATACATGTGCATTGGAGATATGGAACTAAATAATATCGACATGCAGAGAGCAAATGACTTTAAAGTTATAATATATTTTCCAATAGACATTTGATTGAATAAGAACACAACTAGACCATATCACAAACTTTTTTTTTTAACCCCTTTTTGACTCAAGCTTTGAAACTATGCCAAGCAATTGGGACCCCCAAGTCACCACCACCACCATCACATCCTGGTGGTATATTGTAAACTTTATGGCAGAAACAAAACAAAGCCAGTTGGAAAAGGATCTTACCAAATGGAGAATAGCTAGAGAGCACGATGACATGAGCAGATGCACGCTTGATTGCATACCACATAGGAGAACTGCTCTTTGATGCCAAATATGGAGTTGTATATCTATGCTGATATGGCTTAAATGAAGAAGTTTCTCCCTGGAAATATAAAATATGAATATGGCCAGATTTACGGAAATACAAGTACAACAAGGTTTGGTCTTTTTAAAAGCAGCAATGAAGCAACACAAAGCTCAATACATGTGCTCAGCTAATTAAATGTTCAAATGGAAATGCACTGTTGTTCTGAACAAAGGATAAGGCTCTAACTTCTAAGCATATTTCCTTGGTACAGAGTGTAAAAAAAAACAAATAACATAATGCAGCTACAACCAATTACATGTGCACTTTCTTCAGTGTCCTTTAGTTATACTTGTCATCTTGTGAACATGCTTAAATAAGAAATAACAGCACAGGAGTTTACAAATGGCCAGAATTTACTATTTCCAATTACAGAGAAGTATGTTGCAAAAAATAATAGAATGAATGGGACACTCTCAACAGCGTTGACTATCAGTTTGAACTTTCAACTTATTAGTTACATTTTGGGCTTTCACAAGCAAAAATTTGAAAAGATGAGAAGATAAGTTACCAGATCAGGCCTGTATTCTATTTCATGGTTTCCAGAATTCCAAATCCATGGTTGATACGCAGCACTACGTTCAACAAGCCGACCCCAAGAATCCCAACGAACACCATCATTATGTTGATATCTATCAGCATAGGACAGGTCCCCGACAAATAAAACAGTTTGTCCTCCACTTTTCTCATAATGTTGAAGAGTTGAGAGGGAATTAAATGTTTGCCCCAGATCACCTAGCACAGCACAACCAGAAAAGAGTTAAGATCAACCTGCACAAATCGCTGCATCACTAAGAGCATATCATTCAACAAGTGGCTGTTATCCCCGATAGCCATTAGATCTTGGAAGTTTTCCCGTTTGCTTCTTTCGTTATCCTAACGGTGACACAACAGCCACTAGAATTTTTGACAAGGAGTGGAAGGGAGTAGGCACTAGGATATAACTCAGATAAAATTGTTATTGTAACCATGCCCAGTCAATCTATAGTATAAGCTGGTCAAGATCTACACATCCCTCCCATACTCAAGTCAAATGCAACCCTGAGACGCGTGTACCCTAGCAGCCTAGCCAGAGCAAATGTTATGGAGGTCCAAAGTAATTCAAGGACAGTGATGTGAACCAAAAATACTTAAAGAAAGAAAGACAAACCTATGATGCCAAATGTATAGGATGCATCTGGATCAATTGCTGGAGGTGTTTCAAACCAAAATTCTCGAACCGAATCTCCACTTCCAATCTTGTAATAATATTTAGTACTATACTGAAACCAAAAAAGTAAGTTTTGCATTGGAACTGACAACAAAACTCTGTACAAACAGAATATCTTACTAATGCACTGGGCTAAAAACCGAACTTGACAGAAATAAGAAAATGTTTGAAATCAATTTATACAGGTGGCCATCATGTTCAGAATGATCTTGTACTGTTTAAATTTGATGAAGAGAAATTCTTTGGCAAGTCCAACGTGTGCACAATAATTCTATAATTAAAGTAGAATTAGATCCATTATGAAATCATGGATGAGACAGTTGACCGAAGCTACTCAGACTATGTGCATTTATTTACCAAAGAATTGATCTCTAGCAGAGAAAGCATTACATTTTGAGCTATTATATTTGGCAGGGTAAATACAATGCCAGACAAATATTTTGCATAAGGAATTAAGGGTATAATTTAAAGCCTAAAGGATGTGAAAAAATGAATTTCTATTTACCTCAAGGCCATCAACAAGGCAATGGTGTATGTATCCCGATTTATAGTCATAAAATGTATAATTTGTTATTGTTCCTTCCGCTTTCTGATCATATTGGTGCTCATTTTTACCATAGAACACCTCACTTGGCCCGGGTTCTTCTACAGTAACCCATGATATTATAACAGATTTTCCATCATAGTCACCTTGAGTGATATGAACCTGGCAGCAAAATAAGTAGTGAGCATGTTATCCGTTCACTGGTAATGAACTGAAATCCAGCAGCAAAGTTGCATACCTGCTGTGGAGCATTATAGCCCTTTGGAACTGCAAACCATTCACTTTCTAGAGGTATATCAGTAGATGGGAACAACGCACGCACATAAGAGCTCGTGCGTCCAGCGTAGACACCATCAACCAGGCAGAAAAGAACATGTAACAGTAACACCACCAAAATCCAGCCCCTCATTGGGTCAGAACAATGTTGATGCCCCCTCAGCCTAAGATCACACAGTCAACTAAAAACAAAGAATTTATGAGATTCATATGACCACAGAAAATACTCACGCAACTGACCATTAAATTTTTCCGGTCACCGTTCACACAATAAAAACATTATGCTGATGAACGCAATAATACGACATCACTAGTACACGGGGGACTCTCACAGCGAAGAAGAAAAACTAAACACGATATTGTTTGTGCCACACAAGAGCAACATTCCTTGTTGATTTCATTGGTACGCAATTACACGTCTGCTCATAGATCCAACACCACCATTTGAGCTGAAGTAAAATGAATACTACCAATAAGCAGGCCCATGCTTGCCCAAACCACACAATAATGGCACTGCCTGTGGATACCAATCAGCTTGTGATCCAGAAGCTTCCCGGGCAATCTAAACCTCCAAATAGCTCCTAAATTACGTGATCCAAGCAAATTCGGCTCAAGTGCCACCGATCTGACCAGGAACTAGTACGAGCGACTAAGCAATTGCGGCATCGAAACCATCTAGCGCGAGTGATAGCTTGCTAATTCGCACGAAACCGAGAGAAGAACCGGAATCCCGCAGGATCTAACCCACTGCAGAATGAATCGGAACCGGATGCGAGGCGGAACCGAAAAGGAGAAAAGCAGAAAAGTCTACGAGTTAGCGATGGGATTCTCTTACCGTGGAAGGGATCGCACGGTACGGATTCTGTGAGGGAGAGCGCGGGGTTGCAGTTGGAGCCTTGGAGGAAGGAGATTAGCAGCAGCAGCAGGAGGAGGTGGCGTGGCGTCGGAGCGTCGCAGGGGTTAGGCCACAATGGCACGGCAGCAGCCGGACCGGTTAGATTCTTCTTCTTTTTTCAGTTCACGCCTCGAGCTTCTCCGTATTTTGATGGTTTGGTGCTTGGTTGCTGTCCTGTTCATGGTTTTGGGCCAAGCGAAATTGTCTGGTCAGCTATGGTAGGAAACATTTTTTAAAGTTTTTTTTTCAAATGTGTGCAGTTGGTTATCATAATCATGAGCCTCAACAACTAGGAACATATCTTGTGCAACCAGAGAGTTGGTAAAACTACGGTGCAACCCAACTAGAAAAAGTTTCAAAATTTTTTGAAAAAAAATCATGGATGTACATCTCAGCTTACCCCATCTACATATAAAATTTCATGATCAAATTCGTCCTGTGCTAGAAGTTACAAAAAAACAAAGTTGATCATGAGCGATAATCAAGTTTTCTTGTTTATAATCAAGTTTGTCTTTTTATTACTCTTAGCACAGGACGAATTTGATCATGAAATTTTATATGTAGATGGGGTAAGCTGAGATGTACATCTATGATTTTTTTCAGAATTTTTTGAAACTTTTTCTAGTTGGGTTGCACCGTGGTTTCACCAGCCTGTCTGATTGCACAGGATATTTTTCCCAACAACTAAGAGATCGGACATAGAAAAATTATAAATAATCCACCTAAAACATAGTTAGTGGTACTTAAATCATAGCTTTGGATGCCACCCTGTTGGGTTAGCCATCGATTGCTTTTCAAAAAAGGGTGACCATGTGGGAGCAAGGAAGAGGAATGCCACAATGGCACGAAGCAACTAGAATGTTTTTTTAGTTTGCGCCCTAGGTTTCTCAGTATTACAAAATGTTTGATGGTTTTGTATTGTTGTTGATGGTTTTCTACTGAGTACAAATATATAGATAACAATGGTATGATGGACTTTTTTAAAAGTTGATTTTTTATGAATAAAAGAAGAAAATTATTGAAGGGTAACCTTGGGCATCAAAGTCTCGTTAACCAAGAGGTAACATGATTAAACATAAAAAATTTATCTAACATATAGTTACTCGGTATCAAATGCGTACCACACTATTTCTAAAGAATAACTAACTTTAGCTACTATATTTATCGATTTGAAATTCAAGTGGATTAGAAATATGATTTGTGTTTTCATAAGATGCATCCTCCCAGTTAGTAGAGGAGGGTGATGAGAAAGCAGGAGAAGTTGGTAAGGGTGATGGAACATTAAATTTTAGAGCATATACTTAGAATGTGAAAATAGGTGGTTTGGACAGTCCTAAAGTAGTATATTGCTGTTGATCATGTAGCATAAAACCATGTAGAGTTGACAGATTGAAAAAGAGGCCATTACCTACCTTAGTCTCTAAGGGCCTGTTTGGTAGAGCTCCCTCTGATTCTGATTCTCTGTTAGAAGTGATTCTCCGAGAGAAGTGATTCTATCGCTGAAAGTGATTCTCTAACAAATTCATAGGATAAACTCTATGGAGAAACCGACTCTTTGTTGGGAGTGAATCGGAGAAGCTTTTTTCACTCTCTCCTAGTTCATTTCGAGAATCACTTCAGGAATCACCCAGGAGCGATTATGAGAAAGCTATTTGTTTGGCGAGCTCCAGATTCACTCATGAAGGTGGGAGCAGCTCAAACAGACCGCCATGGTTATAAGAGCTTGTTTTGATAAATGTGGACTCTCCTTTTAGTTTAGTAACTATTAGTCTCGTATACATCATTTTAAATGTATAAATAGATTTTATAAAAGGTGAGCTTTTTATAAATAAAAAAATTAAATGTTTTAAATTTGACATCTATTTCATTTATTGTTTAATGTATCTCTACTTAGTACCTATACACTAATGAAATATCTTTGTCTTACAACTATTCTACACCAATAAACCTGTTGGATAAATATGGACTCGAACTTATTCAACTTGGAAGTTTGTGGTGGAAGCTTGTTATGGCAATTCGCAAAAGATGCCTCCTTTCCTTTCAAAGGATGGGAGGGGCATTGCGAAAGGTGGCAAGCAAACCAGGAACTAGGGGTGGGCATTTTTAAACCGAAACCGAATTACCGAACTGAACCGAACCGATTTAACCGATTATTTCGGTTTATTCGGTTTTCGGTTCGGTTTTTGTTTTGATATAATTCGGTTTTGATTGTTGATTCGGTTTTTCGTTTTCAAAACCGAAATAACCAATAACTTAGAATAGCGCATATACAATACCACTTTTATAATATTCTTCCTAAAGCCACTAAATAATTCTCATGTTATAATACATTTATGCATATATTTAGTATATTCATATGTTCTATTATGCTTATATTGTAATGACATGAATATTGTGTGGGTTTATTTATACTCTTTGTTGCAATATGAGAAGGACTAAATCTAATCTACCTAGTGTTATTCATATTTCGGTTAACCGAAAAACCGAATAAACCGAACCGAAATATTTCGGTTAATTCGGTTCGGTTTTTTATTTTTGGCCGACAAATTCGGTTTCTAGTTTTCAAAAACCGAATTATTTTAAAACAGAAAAAATCGAACCGATTAAACCGAAAAAACCGAATGCCCACCCCTACCCGGAACCTTTGGAAGCAAGTGTAGGGAGCGGACAAGGACCCACCCGCGAATGACGACAATCGACTGAGTCACTGACAAACGGCCGGTTCCCGTCATCCCTCGTATGGTCAGTTTCGTGGACCCCACCGCCGACCGGGCCATCCCCCTCGCATATTGTGGGCGGGATGCCCCCTCCACTCGCGATACTGGGCCCACTTTCTTTCAACGGCCCAACCCAAACAAAGCCCACAAATCCCAGCCCAAACAAGAGCTATTCACTTGCCGCCTCCTACCGCGAGCCGTCAGGAAACTCCGCGGTCTCCTTCGAAGACCACGGTGAGAACACCAAACCGAACCGACCAAAGCAAAGGGAGCCTTCGCCGCCGCGACGCGATGTTGGACGCGCCCCGCCGCCTCCTCGTCCTCGTGCTCGCCGTCTCGTCGGCGTGCCTCGGCGCCGCGGTGGCGCATCAGCCCGGTAGGTGCCCTGGCCGCCGCTCGTTTCCCCTGTGATCCAATCCGACGGAAGCTGACCCCTTCTCTCCCGCTCTGTGCCTCCAGATCTGGTGAGGGATACGCGATCGCCGGCCGCGTCAAGATCGATGGTTAGTCGCCCGGCTCGGCTCGCCTATGATTTGGATGGACTCGGTGGGAATTTTGCGAGATGCGCATTTGGGTTGTTGCTATGTTTGGGGTCGTTAGGAATCGTGTCTTTGTAGCTCGGCGCAAAATTAGAAGCATATGGTATTTTGTGTGTGCCAGTTGTTTAGAGATTAGAGCCTTTTGCGATCAATTTCATGCTTGATTCGGGTCAATTTGGTGGAATTATTTTCGAGAGCTCTAGATGTGCACGTGATTGAAGTAGTGCTAACTGTGTAGATGCTGATCAGTAGATAATGAGAAATATGTGCATGGTGCAATGAAGAGATTTGGTATAACACGTCTCTTACTCAATTTAGCTCAGTTTTGTGTTCTTTTATCACGCAGGATCTGTCTGTAATCATGTAATGTGATAATCTAGGACGAACTTTGAGCTACTACTGTGTATGAACTATCGAGTATTGTAGCAGCTCAGTTTGGTGATATTTCAAGCATGCACAGGCTACGTTGCATTGATGTAGTTTGACGAGGCCCTGGTTTTGGTTGGTTTAGGGATCAATTGGCCATTGCTTAGGCGGTATTCATATTGATTGATTTTAGCCACGTTTCACCATTGCTTAGGTGGTATTCATAGTAACTGATTTTAGCGAAGCTTTTTTTATGTTTGAAATCTGAACTTAGGAGAAATTCTGAATAGCAGAAGTTCGTGTGCTGTGACTACTTACTGCTTTCTAGTGTTTGCAACCTTTTGTTCTGAGTAACAAAATCAACAGATGCTGTGACTATTCGTTGCTGTATAGTGTTTGCAACCTTTTTTTTCGAGTAACAGAATCAACAGATGTAGGAAACTATTTTTTAACTACCCTTTTGTGTTTCTAGTACAGAGAGAGCCGGTCTGATATGTGTGTGTGTGTGTGTTTTTTTTTTGGGGGCTCCTCCTCTCTCTCACTTGCTCGCCCGTTCTGTATAATAGTTACTAGTTGCCTTGTTGGGTAAACGTTTTGGGCTTTTGGCACGACTGTTCAAGCCAAATTTTCTCGTCCAGGCTTACTGGGAGCAATTAAAAACATAGTAAGCACTGGCTGTTGTAATAATGTTTCTTGACGAGTTTTGGCAATCAACTTGCTGAAAGTAGTTTTTAGCTTGCCGATGGAATCATGGGATTTTCAGGCTGGATTATTTCATGTGATTATATATTACTAAGGCAGGTTATTGGTTAATTTCTTTGCATCCAAATCATTTATTAGGATTTAGGTGTCTTGCACTTTACTCCTTGAAGTGCCTTAGGAGATTAAGTTTCCATATTTGTGGAGCCAAATGGTACTTATTTCTTCCAATGATGTCCACCTGATTTTCCTTTTTTGTGTTATGCCTCTAGCTGTGAGTGCAAAGGGCTTTGGTCTTCCAGCCAAGACATCGAATACAAAAGTGATACTTAATGGTGGTCAGAGGGTTACATTCGCCAGGCCAGATGGCTACTTTGCATTGTATCCTACAAAAACTGTAATAACATAACCTTTCAACTCTATTTCTAATTTTCTGATGTGGGGAAATTCACTTTTATTTTAATTAGATCCACTCTGTTCTAAGTACATTCGCTGGATCCCTCATTATCATACCTTTTCCATTTTTATCAGCAAACTTTGTTTTGAAAAAAGTACAAGAGAGTCCGTGGCTCTCATCAAGTGAAGAATTTGTAGCTCTCATCAAGTGGCTAGTTATATTTTCTTGTCTTCTTTGTATGTAAATGTTTCCTTGTAGGCAGCCCTAATGCAATGTTAGCAGAGCATACCGTGTTGCTTTATTGTTGCTCCTTGACATGATATGCTTAAGCCACAACGTGCCAGCTGGGACTCATTTGATTGAGGTTTCCTCAACTGGCTACTTCTTTTCACCAGTAAGTATTTATTAGTTAATTTTGTTGTAAGATGAGCAAAATGGACATTAGCAGTTGATTCTCTATTCTGTGCATGACAGGTTCGAGTCGACATCAGTGCCAGGAATCCTGGGCACATTCAAGCAGCATTGACTGAAACCCGAAGAGTTCTAAATGAACTTGTGTTGGAGCCTCTGAAAGAAGAGCAGTACTACGAGGTGGCTAATGCTACATTTTTCTGTTTACATGTTTCTTCACTGCTTGTTGTTAAGTACTTTTTTAAGCAATATCTGTACTTTTTTTGTCTTTTCTTTCCACAGATAAGGAGCCTTTCTCCATTATGTCACTTTTGAAGAGCCCCATGGGCTTGATGGTCGGTTTTATGGTCCTAATGGTCTTCGTTATGCCCAAGATGATGGAGAACATAGGTTAGTTGTGCACCTTCAACCTTTTACATCCAAAAATGGGCAACAAACTTTCGGTCAGTACATTCAGGGGCGGAGCCAAGGGGGGGCCGGCAGGGGCCATGGCCCCCCCTAATCAAAATCAGGTTTAGTAGATATTAATTAGTAGTAGCTAGTATTAGCAAACAGCAAATAAAGATCTAATCCATTCTTAATAGGTAAAGATTTCATTTTTCTCAACTTGATGTATGCAATGCTTAATTTCTCTTACTAACTTAACAAATGGACTATATAAAACAGGTAAAACTTCCCATTATTCAATGGTTGATAGGCTGTTACGATTGGTTATAACTCTTCCGGTGTCAACAGCAACCACAGAGCGAGTATTTTCAGTTATGAAACTTGTCAAGACCCGCATTCGAAATAAAATAGGAGATGACTTTCTTCGACATTGCATGATAGTTTACATTGAAAAAGAACTAGCAGCAAAAATTAGTTCAGATAAACTTATTGACTTGTATGATCTTCTAGGTAGTCGTAGAACTAAATTTAAGTTAATAGAGATGTAAGTTTATTAATCTAAAAAATATGTCATATTTTTCTTATGTGGACATGTGGTTATGCTATTTTTAAATTTAAATGCATCGATATTGCTATGATATTTTTTTATGGATACTACGATAATTTTTAGTTGGTCCACGTGGCCCCCCCTAACCCGAAATCCTGGCTCCGCCCCTGAGTACATTATACTTAATGCAAGCAAGTAGCAGCTTGGCAGAACAGGATTCATGCGTAATGACCTTTCTGCACCGGATAACTCTTATCAAACTTTTGCAGTGAGATATTATGTTTAAAACTGCTGTTTATTTTGCATTTCTCATCTGTTTCATTGTTTATAGTTCTAGTCCATTTAGAATAAAACAGTAACATGTAATGATATGTTCAATAATAATATATTTTTTAAAAAGAAAATATGCTCATCTGTGTGCACTGTTTTTGGAGCTCTGTTGTGTTAACATATGCGCAACATGTTATCTGCCTTGTCATTTGTATCCACAGTCCATTGATTGTGCTAAATGCTTTGTACATTGGGCCATTTTTTTTTTCATTTTAATACACTCATTTGCTCTGTTGTCACGGCGTCGCCTAGGCGACGCCTAGTCGTCACGGCGGCCGAAGGTGGACGCCAGGGTAGCTCACCTCGACTGGAGCGGAGGCGGCGGCTGGCGCTCAACGACGGAGTAGGCCCTTCAGCCTCGGGCGGTGACAGAGCAGGCCCCTCGGTGCTTGGGCAGCGACAGAGGTGGCAGGTGATGGAGGGCCCCTCGGGCGGAGAGCTGGCAATGGAGGATGCGAGGTGCGTGCGGCCATCTTCCGCCTCCGCTACTGCCCCAGTTCGATCTGTCGCCTCTAGCTGCCGCTGTTCGGCTTGCTTGCTGCCACTTGCTCGTTGCCGCTGCTGCTTGCTGATGTTGCCACTGCTGCTGCTGCTACTGCTTGCTGGGGCTACTGCTGTTGATGGTTGCTGCTGCAGCTGATGCTGATACTGCTGCTAATGCTTGATGCTGCTGGCCTGTTGCTGCTTCTTGTTGATGCTCTTGCTGCTTCTTCTTCTTTATCGTCTAATCATCGCCTAAGCATCTAGGGGCTCCGGGCTTGCCGCGCCTAGCCGGACCGCTGTGTCAACTATGCTCATTTGACTGCAGTGGGTTTTCTCAAGTAGTTCCCTTCAAGGTTAACCTTAGTGGGTTAGCTCTCTCTTTCTCTGATGAGCTGCATGTTTTTCAAAATATTTATGTACTGCTTAACAGTGTTCACTAAGGCGTTAAGCGCTAGTCGGGCGGTAGACCGGCACCTAGTGCCTAATCGCTGATAAGGCGTGCTAGACATCCCCCTAGGGGGGAGGGGGAGCCTACCGCCTAGGTGGCCACCTAGGGGAACAGTGCTGCTGAGATGATAATCTGAAACATCTTTGTAGTTTGGTGATGTATATAAGATATGCTCAAATGAATATTTCCTTGCAATGATTTGTGTTGATTTCATTTCTGTATCTACCTCTACCTGACTGTGTCTATGTTTTGTACTTGAAGATCCTGAGGAGATGAAGCAAGCTCAAGAACAAATGAGGAACTCCCCTGTTCCATCCTTCTCTGGCCTACTGGCCAGAGCAAACAGCTAGATGTATAACACGGGTATAATACATGGTTTACGTTTATGATGTGATGAAGAGCAGTATTAAACTGCTTCACTCTTGAATCAAATTATCTTTCCCTGGAACAAGGTGGAAATTCGTTCCCGCATTTTTACTGTATTTTAAGATGTAATAGGTCTATAATGTAGAGCCTTCTGAAACCCCTAACTGAAGTAGTCATGCAATATTAATTTATAGCCCAGATTGAGTTGTGTCGAATTTCGAATCATTTTTATATTTCATGCCTTGTTGAGTCATTGACTATGGCTATAGACATACATGATGTTACCTTTTGACTTTGTTAATCACAAACTTCGTCAGGCATTGAACAAAAGGATATATACTACAAGGTACCTATCTCAAGGCACTTAGATCTATTCAAGTTAATAAACATGAGGGCAGGTCCTTATGTTTAACTCCTATTCAGGCTATGTAGGATCGTGATTTCTTGATAAGGTTTAGCAGGCATAGATTTGACTCCATTATGCTGGATGATACGAGTTGTGAATAGTCTATCAAAGAAAGTAGAGTCCATTGTGAAGACTTATCAATTTGTTATGGTTTTGTCTTTTTCTTGTTTTGAAAACATCAATCTGTTATTTTGAACTCCAAAAACTTTTGCTTTTAGTATGGGAAGACAAGTCTCCATCACAAGACATGATTGAGCCTTGCCTACCTGTAGGGGAAGACAAGAAAGACATCCTAGATGGACACAGATTATCGTGGCATTTGCTTCCTTTTTTTTATCTTTTGCTGAAACACAATGCTACTAAATTGTGGCTATTTATTGAAACACACTCTGGTCATTAAATATCTTTTCTGGCATGTAGCCAACCTTCTCTCTCCTCTTTAGGCCAAAAATGATATTATAATGGCCGAAATGTGTTTTAACAAACAACCATGATTTGTTTCGCAAAAGCAAAAGCCAAAAAAAAAAGTCTGGTAGAAAGTGCCACAAAATATCAGTGTCATATAGCAAATTTTGCCAACCTAGATTGATCTAGATTGATAACAGAATGGAAACTTGGTACAAACTAAGAATATGAGTAGAAATTGGGAAATTTTTTTATTTTATACAAAAACGCTACCAGATTTACTGAAATATACAACAATCTCGCAGATTTACGAAATCTCCACCGATTTCAAGAACTCGAAAACGCGAAACCTCAATTTCGCAATTTCGGTTTATAAATCGATGGAATCAGCGTTGTCGAATCGCGAAATTGACGATTTCGCAATTTGAAAAAACGAAATTGACGTATTCGCAATTTGAAAACGCGAAATTGAAGTGCCACGTCAGATTTCGCAATTTGAAAACGTGAAATTGGATTCGCCACGTCAGCATGCTGATTTCGAATTGAAATTTGCTCGTCCGGAATGCCCGTCGATTTCGCGATTCGAGGTCGCTAAATTGGCCGAGAATTCGGCTCTGTCGGTGCTTCGGCGATTTCAATCACCGGTCCCGCCGCTTGCATGCCTCCACGAAAATGAGTTGGCGGTTCGTAGCAGATGCGTAAACCTCACAGCGTTGGCAAGCGCATCGCTGCATATCCGGACCCCGTTGATGGTAATGAATTTGCCTTGCTTTTGCAGGTACATGCACTCGCAGAGGGAGCTATAAATCGAGCCTCTGCGGTTTCGTTCGCTCATTCAAGACGAACTGACGGTAAGAGATTTTTGAGTTAGTAGGTGAGGAGTGGTGAGGCCGGGCGATGCTAATCATTTTCGAGTTAACTTTCGTGAGTGGTGAGGAGCCGATTTGCGTGAAGAAAGGAGTATAGCATTGCGGCGACTTCAAAGACAGTATTTATATTAGTTGTGATTAGGTTACTGATTAGAAGAATAGTTTATATCACGATTAGCGACATATTGATTTGATGTTGTATTGGCTGGGTAATTTTTTTAGATGCTAATTTAGATGTATTAGCGACGTTAATTTATGTAGTTGTTGTAGCGACTTAATTTTACGTAGTTGTTGTAGTGAGTTAATTTTATGTAGTTGTTGTAGGGACTTATTTTTGTGTAGTTGTTTTAGAAACTTTTTGTGTAGTGTTGTTGTAGCTACTGATTTTTTAGGTGTAATAGACACATTAATTTATTTATTTGTTATAGCGACTTAGGTTTACGTAGTTGTTTTAGCGACCTAAATTTTGTTTTAGCGACTTAGAAAAGCAGTGAAGCTAGACGGCCTAGACCACTATTGAGAAGGGCAAAGATCCGGTTGTTACTTGATTGTAATCACAGAAGTAACATCAATAAGCTCATTTTGGTATTGAACCACCATTGAGAAGGGCAGCATCAGTAGTTTATTGTCTCTCAAGTACTCATCATAGCGGCATTTTCAGACGTAGTTGCATTCTCGAGATGCTTCTCTCTTTGTGAAGTAGCGGCAAGGAGCTTTGTACAATCCCTTCTAAGAAGTATATTTTACATAAATGTAACTAGTTTCCTGCAGAGCATACCTTTGTATCAAGCTCAATGGAAGCCATGTTCTTTTCTGTGTAACTCAATGAGAGCAACAACTTCAATAAGCAAATTCTGAGAGAATTTAAACCAAATTGAAGTAAGAACAAAACTACATGCAAAAGAACAGAAAAAGTCTCATACCAACACGCCTTTGTATTTCTTCTCGCCTCTTCTTTTGGGACTTTGAGGTGGATCGGGCGGGGGCCCGGGACGCCCCTCGTCACGGAGGGTCGTCCTCGTTCGTCTTCAGGAGGCCCGCCCGAGATTGTGTATGTGGCTATCGTTTTGTATTGTACTCTATTCTTGTAAGTAGTTCATTTCGTGTAGAGGCGAGTTGGTCACGGATGTCTTTCAAGTGGTTTCAGTTTGTATCCGTATTTTCATGTATGGTTTTCGACTTAGTCCATCACCGCAGCTTATGTACCCTATGTTGTATCCCGACTTTATGAATTCCTAAGGCATTTAACTTGACATGGTATTACAATTGTTCTACTTACTTTACTTTGTAATATCAATGCTGGGTTCTATTCAATGCTTAACTCTGACTTAACACACACTAAAAGAGAATGGCGAACAACTTAAGTGCGCATCAGATCTATGACGACGACGACTTCGTGTCACCTCCACCTCGACGCTCAAGCACTACAAGAACTGGCGCCCTCACGAACAATACAAGGGACGTCCGACCGGTACCGGAAGGAGGGCTTGCTCCTAACTATGGCTATGACGATGATGACGACGACTTCGTGTCACCTCTACCTCGACGCTCAAGCACTACAAGAACTAGGCGCCCTACGAACAATACAAGAGGACGTCCGACCGTCTGAAGGAGGGCTTGCTCCTAACTATGGCTATGACGATGATGACGACGACTTCGCCTCACCACCATCTCGACGCTCAACTACTACCAGAGTGGCCGCTCTACTTAACAATACAAGAGGACGCTCGATTAACGATGCAGAGGGGTTACTCGTAACTATGGCGATGAAGATGACGACGACGACTTCGTGTCACCACCACCCCGTCGTTCAAGCACTACCAGAGTTGGCCGTTCTACGAACAATACAAGAGGACGTTCGACCAACGCTGTAGGAGGGCTTACTCGTAACTATGACGATGAAGATGACAACGACGACTTCGTGTCACCACCACCCCGACGCTCAAGCACTACTAGAGTCATCGTTTCTACTGAACAATACAAGAGGCCTATTCCGACAACTATAGCCTTAGAATGTATGGTTTTCTGACTTAGTCCTTCACTGGAGTTATGTACCCTATGTTGTATCCCAGCTTTACGGATGTCTTTCGAAGTGGTTTCCGGTTTGTATCCGTATTTTACATGTTAAGCACGGTTTAATTAGAACATTTCCGTGTGATTGAGGCTGCATTAAAAAAATTTTAGTGGCATGATTCACCTATATTACAAAATTGAAAAGGCATTAAGGCCGCGCGGTGTTGTCCACTCGATGCGAAAAGGCTCGAGGTCGAGTGTAATTTCTAGTCGCCTAAAAGACTCGACATTGCGCATGTATTGTCTACTCTACCGAAAAGACATTGACGCCAGCAGAATGTGTTGTCAAGTCCGCTGAAAAAAGCTCTCGAGGGTGCAGCAGCGTTGTCAACTCGGCCGAGAAACCGTGGGACACAAGATCTTTGGGACGGAGGCTTATGTGCCGTGTTTGCTCTCCGAAAGTGCCCCTAAGGCCTATATAAGAAGGGACGATGTGTTCTAAGAAGCACAGGAGAAGAGGAACAACCAACGTGAGGAAGTCTCTAAGATATATCCGCTCATTTTAGGTGAGGATCAAGACAAAATGCCGAGGCGTGCAAGTTCAAAGGAAAGGGCAAAGCAAAAGAAGAGGGAGGCTCTTCGACCTTGCCGCCACAACAATACCAAGATCTCTTCCTACCGATCGGGGTTGTCGACCGATGTGTTTGTGCGGAGATCCTTGCAGCTTGTCCGCTCATACGAGCTTCCAACTTGGAAGAGGCGGTATTGGAAGTGCCGCGAACTACTGATTCGACCACGGAGAAGGCCGGAAGCTTCGCCTCATGGTAATAATCATACGTGTTTCCTAATATTTCTACATGGAACTTTCCTAATTTTTGTTTCATGCACGATCTTCCCCCCATGTGTGAATTTGAGAAGTGGTACGACGAGGAGATCGACCGGAGGACCAAAGGCTCCTTGATGAAGAGTTCGCAAGCGGACCAGAGGAGGAGGCGACTTCAAGCTTAGCTGTGACGCCAAGACGCGAGGAGGCACGCCAAGGAAGCGGAGGAGAAGGAGGCCGAGAGAGAAAGGAAACGAGAGAGGGCACGTCGTGCCAGAGAAGCCCCACCGGAGGCATGGGAGAAGGGGAAGTGGCCTCGATGCACTCAGTAGACGTCATGTTATATGCTCCTCCCAATTTTAAGCCGTAATAAAAAATGTAGCCTACCTTATATTCCATGAGAACCTCGAGTTGAGAATCACCCTATCTCTTATTTTCCGCAGTAAATTATATGAATTTCTTCTATATCTTCTCTTCTTGTTGTATCCCAATTATATTATTCTCGCAATTATTACGAAACTACATTACTTAAAAAAAATTCCCTTAAACACTTCAAAAACCCCATTGTGTAGCGAGCAGAATAAAAATCTCGACGTTCAACCAGTCGCAAAAATTTTTCACTCGTCCAGTCGGAAATGTCTTATTCAACCAGTCCGACCGGAAAAGGTTATCACGCACCGAAATAAAATTCTCCAACAAAAATATTTCTGATAAAAGATTTTCTATATCACTAAAAAAATAGATTTTTTTATTTATTCAACCCTAGTTGACACATGAAATTATCGCCCGTCCGACCGGAAATGCGACCCATGTGTACGGAGAGGCCACTTTTGCAATTCTGACAGTGCTACTGTCTGAAATTTTAAAAATACACGAGAATGTTGTATATTTTTATGTGACATTTTACACCATGTCGAAAACGCTTAAATGATCAAGTAGTTCTTTTAATGATCAAGCAGTTCTTAGTAGTTCAATACCTCAGATAGCGATTTTTACAATATTCCTCGAGTGACTAGCACATGGTTTAAGTGAATGGGGTGCGACGCCATTAAGACGAGATTAGCGAGACCGCTTGAACGAACAAGAAAATTGCTCTGCTCTGCAGTTGGTTCCTTCTTTTTTCCCCGAAACCAATATAAAGTGTAACATTTCATCCACAAGGCGGCCGGCTCAATTTCGCGTTTTCAAATTGCGAAACTGACGTGGCACTTCAATTTCGCGTTTGAAATTGCGAATACGTCAATTTCGTTTTTTCAAATTGCGAAATACGTCAATTTCGCGATTCGACAACGCGAATTCATCGATTTCAAAACTGAAATTGCGAAATTGAGGTTTAGCGTTTTCAGTTGCGTAAATCGGTGGAGATTTCATAAATACGCGAGATTGTTGTATATTTCAGAATACGACGCGTTTTTGTATAAAATAAAAAAGTTTCCATAGAAATTGATATCCTAAGGCCTGGTTTAGGAAATCTATTTTTGGCCAGGATCCTGTTTTTTTAAAACGTTTGCAAGCTGTGTTAATCATTAGCGAAACTCAACGCCACCACAAAGATGATTAAAATTTTAGGATACTAGATCAATGCCCGTGCGTTGCTACAAAAAGCAAAATTGGTAATAAAACATAAAGGTCAAGCAATAAAAGAAAATTGTGCGACAAGATCAAACATCTATTTCTTTCGATTACAAAAGTTTTTATGGTTTCTTCTCAGGTATAAATTAAAACCAAATATATTGTACGCAGCAATATATATTACCAATCTCAAAAATCAATCAATCATTTTTATCCTTTTTTGCAATTTATGTTACCAGCTCGCGTTCCTCTTCCTATCGCCATATCCGCAGCACGCTCTTCGGTGCCGTCGACCTCGTCTTCCTCGTCGCCTCGCTCGTCCTCGTCATTCACCTCCTTCGCAGGGGCGACACGGGGGCTTCACCCGAGCACGAGGCGCTGCTGCCGAAGCCACCGCCATTTCGGACCACTGGCCATTACGTGGTCGCGCTTGGGGCGTCCGTCGTCCTCCTCGCGCTCGTGTTCTTCCTCCTGCCGAGCACGCCATGGTGCGCTGTGGAGTCCGTCTTTCTCGCCGCCCACTTCGTCGTGTATGACATGGCCACGTGGTCAGTCGCCTCGAAAAAAGGGGCCATCGTTGCCACCCTGCCTTTGCACCTCCGTGTCTTCTAGATCGCCACAGCCCTCGGCGCCGTGCTCTTCTTCGTTTCGAAGGTGGTCCGCTGTGCTTCCCAGATGACCTTATCGCCTTTGCCGGTCTACTCGTCTCCATGCCTCTGGCGTACCTAGCCATCACTGGCTACACCGGTCATGACACCGGAGCCCATGAAGGTGAACTAGAAAACACCAGCGCCGTGCGCCGCCGCGTCGTTCCTCTCTCTCGCGACGTTCAATTGGATCAACCTGTCTATCTCTAAGGGGTCTGCCAATGACTCTGTCACCGCCGACGATGTCCCACCGGTGTCGCCAGACAACCGCGTCGAAGTGTCGTATGCTTTGTTCACGTCCAACTGGCCGGCGCTGGGGTCACGAAACCCGGGCGCCGTGACTTAGTTATCCTTCGCCGAATTATTATCGATCGCAAGGCTCATTCCTCTCCAGGCCATGCCATGTACGTCGGTCCGTCACTTATTGATCAGTTCGTCGAGTTCATTCGCCACGATGGCACGACATGGGAGATCTTGAATGAATTCCATTGATTGATTCTGTGAAAACTGTACAGCATATATAAAGTATAAAAGGAATGATTGGCCGACTATTAATTACCAACAATAATCAGGGATTTTGCTATAATAATCAGCTATATTTAGAGAGATATGGCTGGCTGTAAATCAGAAAAGAATAATTAGCTATAATGACCGGCCATTATTGGAGATATGGCCAGAGGAGAGGGGGGCTAAGAAGACGGACCGCTGCCACCAACTTCAAATTTATATTAGTAGAGATGTGCACATATCTCCCAGAGAAAAGAGTCGTTGGCCACCAACTGCATTGTATTTGTGCGCCTCTTTCTGGTATTTGAAAACGACCGTATGCTTAAGACAGGTAGAAATGTAAATATGTGTAAATTCAGACGTTCAAGTCTCACCTAGTACTTTATTTTTATACAAAGCGTGCGGTTATCATTAATGTCTCTCCTATTTTTTTATTAACGGTCCAAGTAGATTAGCATTGACTTAATACATAATCGCTAGAGATCTGAAAGAGTTCATTGTATTTAGGTTAATCTCTCTGTCTATGTAATACACTTCCTTTTATAGTCTTAATACAGGAGTAGGCAGAGTTTGACACGAATAGTAAAGAATTTCTACGAAACCGATACAAAATCAATAGCTTGACACATGCCTTGAATTTGCAGGAAAATCAATTCCAACTCTGTTTCATAATTTTGTCATGATTTGCAGTCGTCCTTGAACAAAGTTAACTGCTTGAACCAATTGATGCCACTATCTCCATAACTCTGTGGGCATAAGTACATAAATAGATGCCTATCTAAACTACCTGGTCCAGATGGCTTCCCGGCTGAATTTTATCAAAGATTCTGGGTGGTTATCAAAAGGGATTTTATTTCAATGTTTCAAGATCTTCATGCTGGGGTTATACCTCTCTTTAGTCTGAACTTTGGTGTCATCACCCTTTTGCCAAAAGTTCAAGAGGCTAATATCATACTGCAATTCAGGCCCATTTGTCTTTTGAATGTGAGTTTTAAAATCTTCACGAAAGTTGCCACAAATAGACTAAATTTGGTTGCGGATAAAGTTGTAAGTCTAACTCAAACAGCTTTCATGCGAGGTAGAAATATACTTGAGGGAGTCGTTATATTGCATGAAACTTTGCATGAGTTGCATAGGAAAAACCTGAGTGGGGTTATTTTTAAGATTGATTTCGAGAAAGCGTATGATAAAGTTAAGTGGCCGTTCTTGTTACAAGCCTTAAGAATGAAAGGATTCTCACCTACATGGATATCGTAGGTTCAGTCTTTTATATCGGGAGACAGTGTAGCGGTGAATGTTAATAGGGAGATTGGTAATTACTTTCAAACAAGAAAGGGACTCCGTCAGGGGGATCCTTTGTCGCCCATCTTGTTTAACATAGTGGCGGATATGTTGTCGATCTTAATCAAAAGGGCTAAGGAACAGGGACAAGTGGGTGGGGTAGTGCCGCACTTGATTGATGACGGCTTGTCTATCCTTCAATACGCAGATGATACAATTCTTTTTATGGAAGATGACTTGGAAAAAGCACGCAATATGAAGCTTTTGCTTTGTGCTTTTGAGCAAGTCTCAGGACTCAAAATTAACTTTCACAAAAGCGAGTTATTCTGTTTTGGAGAGGCTCAAGGATCTTTAGAACGGTATAAGGAGTTATTTGGTTGTAAACATGGAAATCTTCCTCTCAAGTACCTCGGTATTCCCATCCATTTTAGAAAATTACGTAAATCAGATTGGAAACTGGTAGAAGAACGTTTTGAGAAGAGGCTTAGTAGCTGGAAAGGAAAAAATCTTTCGATGGGAGGTAGACTGATTATGATTAATTCAGTTCTAAGTACCCTGCCATTGTATATGTTGTCCTTTTTTGCGATACCTAAAGGTGTTCTTAAAAAACTGGATTTTTATCGATCTCGGTTTTACTGGCAAGGGGACAAGCATAAGCGAAAATATCGACTTGCTAGGTGGAACACTTTATGTCAACCTAAGGAGCAAGGAGGTCTGGGATTCATGATTTGAATATTAAGAATATCGCCCTTTTAAGTAAATGGCTATTTAAACTGTTAACTACAGAGGGTACATGGCAACAGATGCTTCGGAACAAATACTTAGGTTCCAAGTCATTAGGACAAGTTGAGTGCAAACCAGGAGATTCACATTTCTGGTCCAGTTTAATGAAGGTAAAGCAAGATTTTCTTCGCTTTGGTTCCTTTAAAATTAACAATGGATCGCAGGTGAGGTTCTGGGAGGATATTTGGCTTGGTAATCACTCACTTAAAGATCAATATCCTGGTTTGTATAGTATCGTTAGACGGACGGGTACAACCATTGCTGAGGTCTTATCTACACCACAACCAAATATTTCCTGGAGAAGGTCGCTGCTTGGAGCTAAGTTAGTGGCGTGGAGGGAGTTACCTTCCCGCATCGCTAACATTCATCTCGCGCAGATTGATGATGAATTCTATTGGAATCTGTGCCAAAATGGACAATTCTCGGTAAAATCACATTATCAAGCTTTGATCAAACGACAAGTGCCAAATTTAAATAAACGATAATGGAAACTTAAAGCTCCTTTAAAAATCAAGGTGTTCTTATGGTATCTTAGAAGCGGTGTGATTCTCACCAAAGATAATCTAGCAAAGCGGAATTGGCAAGGGAGCAGAACATGTTGCTATTGTAATGAATCTGAAACAATTAATCATCTGTTTTTTGATTGTCGCTTTGCGCAAACAGTTTGGTTTTTAATATATTTGGCTTTTGGAATATCTCGTCCAACAGGTGTAGCTAATATGTTTGGAAGTTGGCTAGAGGGTTTTGATAGTAATGGTAGAAACCTCGCTCTTCTTGATGCTGCAGCTACGTGTTGGTCTCTATGGTTAAGCAGGAATGATAGAGTATTTCAATAGAAAAATATTTCTTCTCCGTTGCAGGTTATTTTTGCTATTACCCGTTGGCTCTGTTCGTGGTGAAATTGCGTTGCAGAATGTGGAGGCGAACTACTTTGGCGGTGGCTATTCATTGTTTGGTTCGAGTGGCCACGAATTTTTCTCCTGTGCACGTGGGTGGCGGTCAATCTTCTTGATTCTGCAATACAGTGTGTGCGTGTTTATTTTTTCTTCTTGTTTGGTGTGTGTGCTTATGTAAGCAGAGCGGAAGAATTTCACGACTTCAGATTGTCTCGATGTAAGTTTCTTGAGATTAATAAAATTCTTTCTTTTTCAAAAAAAAAATCAAAATTTAAGTTGGAAGAAAGCTGGAAACCGATTTATTTTCGTTGGAGATCCTGCTTAATTTGATACCTGGGTAGCATGTGATCACCAGATAGAGCCGCAGGACATGTTCTACTAGAGGACAATCTATGCACTCTCACTATACTGTCACAACCATGGGAATTTGTGTCCTCCAATGGCTTGGAAAAGTTGGAAAAGATAATGCCTGAACCAGATCGCACCTTGGGAGCCCGAAAGGGACATGCTCCATCCACAGAATCACACGCCTCTCTTTGCTGGAAGACATACATCCTTACAACCAGCCACGAAACTCCATGGCTTGGGATTTTGGATGGTTTGCCTCCTGGCGTTTGGTTTTTTTTTATAATCAAATTGACTGTTTTTCGAGCATGAAAACGCTCCATTTTTGTCATTTTTTGTCGAGGTTGGAGATCGGACGAGCCATGAATCCATGATGCTTGAGACGGTGATCGTTTAGCGGTCAGTGCTAGCTAGTGCAAGCAAGTTATGGTGGTCTTCGATGGCGTCCCATGCAAGCTACGTGCAAAAGGAATTTGACATTTTCTTCTTTTCTGGGTCCCAATTTACTACATATTCTTTTGTTGGAATATGTTCTTAGAGAAGATCACAACAACATATAAAAAGAGATGCCCACTTGTAGCAGTGAAGGCTGCGATAAGGATAGTAACAGGGGGAAAAAAAGGAGTTTTTGAGCTGTACCAACAGCTCCTTTAGGCCACTCGCTGTGCACTGGCAATGCACATCATAAAATGCCTACTAGTACTGGGATTTCTTTGTGCCAAAAACATGTCACTTACATTGCCTCCTGAGTTGTTACTAACAAAGGCGTAACAACAATAGCAAAAATTGTCTGATTTTCTTCTGTACTTGCTTGCAGTTCAGATACAGGATTGCTAATTAAACTGAATGGGGGCTGCCTAGTAATTAATTGGTTGGTCATAGTGACACTCAAGGTCTTAACCTGAATTATTGCAGTTAGGTGTTCCTCCTAATCTGACCAACTGCTGTGCTCCTGTATTTACCCTCTGTATCGTTGTTTATTGTTCCTTGTAGAGAAGAAAGTGTCGGCAACACCGTGATGAAATGTGCTTCTCCCATTGATCTAGAGAGTATAGGCAGAGCATCACCATCATGTGCCTCACCTACCATTACATGAAGACAAATATGATTAATAACTCAATCAAATAGATAAACACCCGGTGGGGGATCTTATAGACCTGTCTACCATCCATGATTCCTTGGTGGTGCGTGTGTGAGAGATCATCTTTGGACAAATGTAAATCATATGCTAGCTTGTCCTTATATAAGTTAACATAACCCAGATTTTACTTCGTGTTAATGTATGAGATTAGACATGTTAATTAGCTAGCATCTGCTCACATGTAAAGGGGATCTTCTTCGTGATCCCATTCCTTTGCCTCCAACTACCTCTGAAGTGTAGCATTTATTGCGCAAAGCTTGCAATGCTTTCTTCTTGCATTGTTTCATCGGGTCCCATTCGGATCCCATACGTCAATTTAAACATGGCAAGATACAATTCAGTGTCAACTGTTTATGAGAATGCATGATACTCACAAATTTTATGTATTTAAAACGTTGAACTCGCTCAGAGTTGTTGCATTGGACTTGTTTCTTTCAGTATTAATTTTTGCTTATCATTTTCTTAGATTAATCTTTTTCTTATCACTAGGAGCAAAAACAATCACAAAATCAACATTTTGGTTCCGTGAGTATAGTTACAGTGGGAAATGGTATTCCAGTGCTAGAAATGGTTGACAACTATTTTGTTTAGGAACTTGTTCAAAAAAAAAACTATTTTGTTTAGGAAGAAGAGTGGGATGAATTGGTGTGATATTTTTGCATGTGTTATCAGCTGACTGTAAAATCGAAAACAAATTGGTCATAAATCTAGGCCTAGATCTACCTAATGTTAGGACAACTGTTTCTATTCCAGTGATGCAACTGATGTTTCCCCCGAACCAACCAATGGCAACCTTCGCAAAATAATTAATTCCTGCTCACCAGCATACATGTGATTATATCCTCCCATCTCCTCCACTAGTCCCCCCTTAACAACCACTGATAAGTCCAATTACTAGGCTTAGTTAATTGTCCACTGTACTATTTACTGTGCTCTTTAGTTTTTACTAAGCACAAGGCACTTGCTTTGCATGTAGAAGTAGTAGTAGTATATTTGAGTTGATATGATAGATATTGTTTTGATATGGACACTGCTACTTTCTTCCTATAAGAAATATTAACAATGCCAAATCCAGCTTAAGCCCACTCCTCCATGGATCCATGTTTGTGTGAACGACCTGTGCATTCCAAAATACTGCAAATGCACTCAGTTTTACATATTGAAAAGCTAGCAACGACATTGATTTGTGATCTAATGCCAAGCACAAATAATGGAGTAGAACAATTTTAAGAACAATACACGTGCACGGACAGACAAAGTGCTCCAAGAGAGCATTTGGTATATATGCATACAAATGCAATCATAACGCAGGTTGTTAGGCTATCCAGGACCATGAATGCATTGAGTTGGGACTCTGCGTATGGCACCCTACAAATTAATCAACTCCACACGATCCCTGCAAATAATACTGCAAGTCGAATACTATGCCGTAGAAATTAAGAAAATAAATCAAGTTCAATCTAATAGTAGAAAGTAAAACTAAGTCCAATCTATTACTAGCTTTTTTATCTTTTGGATCACAATTTTGTGGAAATAGTGCTATTTGCTGCGCACTATTACACGTTGTAATTGTTTTTTTTATATAATAAACATGACTTAGCATGTTCTTAGATCATCCCCTTACCTGTAGCCGACAATATTTTGAGGGTTTTTAAAAACTTATATGTATGATTTTAGTGAAATTTACACTATTTTTATAGGATACTCATTTTCGCCCGATATCGCCCCGTAAAGAATAATAGCATCTAGCGGCTTCTTGGAGAATCCAGAATCTGCACAATCAGAAGCTGTCCCAAACAGAGCCTTAGTGCCGTAAGGCAACTTAGCTTTTGCAAAAGTGATCTAATGGATAGAATTATGCAAGAGCGGAGTGCCACGTGGAATTCAATCTGCCTGCTCACCCTTGTTCATCATTGTCATGTTGATCCCTAAGGGCTGAGGTAACAAATTCGGGATCACCTTTTGTTTCAGTTACTACTATAACTTTAGCGGTTGTATGTGAACCACTGGATCAAAAGCGATTTCAAAATACTATTAGGCAATTCGAACTATCCGATACTTTGATCAAACGGTTCAAAGGGTTGGGGACTACTTGAATTACAGTCCCCATATTCACTGCAATGAAACCTTTTCCAAGGTAACATCATGATTTTGATCCATGCTTGCTTTGCTGAGTGGGGTCTATGGTTTATGGTTTCTTTTGCTCCACACGCTTTGTTCTGTAAAGTTATCATACATTTTTGCTCCTTTTCCTCGATAATATCCTAAATATTTTGCAGTTCATTAATGTCATAGCCAATACAACATAAGGTAACATGAATAACAGTATAACACATGTTTACCTTATATTCAAGCTTTCCGAAGTGTTGGACTAACCCATGTTTATACAGATGATTTTTATAAGTCTTATAACTTCTCCTTTCAGTCATTAAAATGCATACAATCAAAACAAAATAATTTTGGCCAAACATATTATCCTGAATGTATTATATATAATTATACATATACGAAAACCGTCCGAGTGAATTTGTTATGAAAAATAATTTCATAATATTGTAGTTTTATTATTTTTTATAAATATACGATGATAAAATATAGCGATCAAAGTGACCTTTGAAAAATAAAAACCGCAACCAACGTGGAACCGAGTGTGTGTCGCTCAACAATACAAGGCGTCTTCACGCAGGATTGCACGTCAGTTCCACGCTTGCGGAGTTGTCGTAGCTCGCCACGCAAAGCGAGGAGGAGCTCCGAAGTTTACACGGAGAGCATCAGCAGAGTTGCCACTAGCTGTGCTGACAATGGCACAAACAATGCTACCGATCTATATGGTGGGCCCAGTACACCCACCCGTAGCAGATCGCCACGTGTGAAAACATTGGACTTGCCTCTAGGAGAGAGAGGGCGTGTGTGCACTTGTCTTTACAACCACGTCACTTTCTCCTTTTTATAAATTTTAAAATTTTAAGACGAGGGGTCGAACTTTTTTCCAGACCAGATGAGGAGGGCTGAACCGTTGACTCGTTTTACTACTGTAGATTGGAGGTAGCATTGGACACTAGCTGTGTAGTTTCATTGTGTGCTTCGCATGACATTAGAATTCAGTTCGTCCTAACCAAACTACAAATTCGATCCTAAATAAAACATAATCGAGTTACAGTGATTACGATTCATTTGCTACTACCTTCGCAGAAAAAAATATATATACATTTCCTTTTTTCATTAACACGGTCTGCATGATGACCATACGTACCGCACTGTAGTCAGCATGAAATCGACACCGACAATGAATCTAGCCAAATTCTGTTCTGCGAATTTATAGTTGGGAAATATAAGACGACCTTATCCAATTTAGCTGTCTCCTCGTCGATTTCGCCATTAACTAACATGAGTCAGTGATGAGTCATCACCCAGCCAATTAGCTTTCCCATTGTTTCGGTAGGCCAATTCAAAGAGAGCAGGGCTCTTGTTGCACATTTTGGTCTCGGCTTTGTACCGGACCAAGTTTGTAGAGCGTATTTTTTTAATGTGTGAACTAAAGAGATATTAAAAATAATTTGGTTATTCTTAATTATTATCTTTAAGCACTATATTTAATACACGTATGTAGAGAAATATAAAATAAATCTGGTTATTTATTAGAGGTATAAAAGAATATCACACTAATTTTTGTAATTAAACATGAAATGAAACACATCCTATAAAATTATGGACAAGTTCATTTAGAAAAGACGTTCTATAAATTTAGATGGAGAAAGTACTAGTCAGGTCAGATAGAACACGTATTATTGTCAACCTAGGGGATTATTGATTATTGTATATTGTGACATGCTGTTACATATCTAAAATTTCAACTAAACGAACTCAAACTTTATATAATTTTCTCACCAAAAAACATGAAATCGGCAAGAGCATGCATTTTTAGATGAGTTTGCAAAATTGTAAATCTCTCGGACCGCCTACGAATTTTGTTTAGATGAAAAACTACGACGTGTTAGTGACAATAAAAAGATATGAATGGATTAATTGTTTTTGTTGAGTTGTTGCCAAAACGATATGATATGACATATTGACAATAGCATCCGTCGTCTAACATTTTTTTATCTACTTTGTTATCCTAAAAATGTTAAAAGGATAATGGATAAAGCTGAGTTGGATAAGGATCCAAAAGAATCCAATCCATGTGAATAGCTTTCACTGCTTAATCGCTGGGACAGGGCTCTCATAGCAAAAAACGAGGGACTTCTGCTGAAATATAATCAACCACAAGCGTACATCATTGCAAAATTCATCCAACAAAATTAATTAAACCCTATAACATTACAACTCAGCACCAACAACGCTACAACTCTTCGCCAATAAGACCTAGTTTGAGAAGGCCATTCTCAGTCAGGATATCTGTAGATGGATCGAGATTTTAGTCTAAAATCCTGGCCCATCCACAGAGATCCCGACTAGGAATGGGCTTCCCAAACCAGGCCTAAGATTGATTACAACCCTACGAGATTACAACTATTAGCTCTTGATTGCAACGATACATGCTCCCTTCAGTCATAAATAGTTATTTAGACATCAATATAGTTTCCAAAACATATATTTGACCACTTCTATCATAATATATTTATAAAATCCAATAAAATTATAATATTATGGAATCATTTTTGAGACAAATCTACACATATGATTGCCATGTACACAATTTAAATTTTTAAAAAGATATTGACATTTCAAAAGTTTAACCCCAACTATGCTTAAAACGATAATTATTTATGATTGGAGGAGTATTACAACTCACGAAAAGAGTGAGGAACGCAATTTTAGTACATATGCATCGACTGTTGGATAAAAATTGATGGTTCAGATCATCCATAGCATTGTTCGGCAATCTGTAACGTTCATTGTTTCGATCAAACGGTGCTCAAGATTGATTTCTTACAAACTTGCAAAGGATCACTTTTTCTAAGCCCATCTTATCTTCTTCTTTTTTTCAAATATAGTCTCTTTGCGAACGTATTTGTAAATCTAGCCCATCCCCCATTGTGAAAGTTACAGTAGGTGCCTTTTGCCGTGCTCAAAGAGTGTGGAAGCTGACGCTACCATGCTCGAGGAGCCCAGGAGGTTGGCAAGCGTGGCAAAGGCAGGCGAGCATAGGAGTTAGCACAATCACGCCTGGTGAGTGCAAGAAGAGAGCTACCATGGTTGAAGAGTGCGGGAGGCACTTCCGAGGTAGGGGAGCATAGAATGTACCTTCTATGATGCGAACAAGGTTAGATTTATAATTTTATTTAGAAGAGAGCTAATTTAAAAAAAAAAGAGAGAGGAGACTTAAAAACATGATCAATTTAAGTTAGAACTCCCGTCTATAGGATTAACCACTACCACACAACACTACCACTTAAAAGCAATAAGATTAATTGCAACTGTACATTATCCTGACACATTTACTACAGATCAAATAAAAACATGCCATCCGGATAAACTCAAAAACTGACATTTTACCAGAAAAGGAAAACAAACAAGAGCCCGAACACTAAAAATTACGGAGATACCCTCATCCCCAAGCTCTTCTCCTCCCCTCCCAGTGGCTTCCCTCCCTTATAAAACCGCGGTTCGCGTCTCCTGCTCTCCTCTCTCGTGCATACGAAACAATTCGTACAGAAAATAATTCTCCGCGAAAAGGGGAGGAAACACTAGCATCTGGATCTCGCCGCCGGTAATGGCTGCGCAGGCGATCCTGCCCGAGCTGGCCACGCAGGTGGTCATCCCGGTCGCGGCCGCGGTGGGCATCGCGTTCGCCGTGCTGCAGTGGGTGCTGGTCTCGAAGGTGAAGCTCTCGCCGGAGCGGCGCAGGGAGGGCGCCTCCGCCGCGGCTGGCAGCGCCGGGAAGAACGGGGTGAGCGAGTACCTCATCGAGGAGGAGGAGGGGCTCAACGAGCACAACGTCGTCGTCAAGTGCGCCGAGATCCAGAACGCCATCTCCGAAGGTGAGAGCACGGGGTAGTTTGCGTTTATGCGTGGACCTGATGGCGTTTCGTGGTAGATCTCGAGTCCTTGGTGTTAGTGGTTGTTGGGTCATACTGCATCCGAATTAGGCGCTAATTTTGCTATTTTGATTATTTTGTTTGCTTTTAGCGTGAACCTGCGAAAAAGTTGATTTTATCATGAAGCATGGGAAATCGATGATTAACTTGCTGCCGCGCGAGTTTGTATTATTGTGAGAAATAATAGATTTTCCTATGTTTCTTAGAGAATCCTGCTAAAACAGTGCTTCGTTCTAATCAAACGAACTTACGTGTCTAGGAGTAATTATCTATGTGCTTTGTTAGTTTGATGCATGAATTCGTCCTTTTATTTTGTTTTCTGCATTTTTTTTGCTCCCATAGTTATATTTTGAATTTATTCTGGGACGAGCTTCGATGTATCATACTTATCCTTTATTTCCTTAAAGATTTATACAACTTATATTGGAAGGTTAATGCATAGAAACACTGTTCATATATATACATATCCTGTACACATAGGGCTTCCCGTGTACACACTGTGCACACTAGCTAATAAAAATTATAAATAATTCTGAAAAAATATAGATGTACTTCATATATCACAGCTGTTATAGTAGCCCTAAGCGTTATTTGGATCTACACAAACATTAAACTATCGATGATCCCACTTTATGCAGCACCTGTTATAATAATTCTTAGTCAGTGTGCGCTAATTGCGGTTAATTAATCGTTTGTTGCCCCCACCTAGAGATTTTTTTTGGGAGATATTTGTGGTGGGGGTGGGAGGTGATCATAGATCAGAATTAGAAGTGATCTGTTCTTGATAGTCCCCATAAAGATCTGCAGTGGCCATGCTGTGGGGATAGGAGATAAATTACTGCAGGGAGTGGATAAGTTATTGCACCTGTGGTCCTCCCTCCTGCTCTTAGTAGGGTAAGAAGTTAGCAAATTTTCTGTGTAGCAGGTAGGAATTGGTTTCGCTGCAATTGGATGAGCACATACGCATTTTCTTACCTTGGAAAGAGTCCTAGATGCCACGCACATGGACTGGATGATTTTATGGTCCGTTCGTCGGTGTTTCGTGTAAGACAATTATTGGAGGACTTTTGCAGTCTGAAAGCGCTGCTGATCTAGTAGTTTGTCTCATATGAGGCTCCTGCACTGTTGGTAGGTTTAATTTCTTTGTGACATTGGCTAATCAGTTCTGTCTTTTTTTTTTAGTGTCCCCCTTTGTTTTCAGTTTGTTACGTACTCCTCATTTCATATTTTGATGCCAACGTGCTTCTTGAGTTCAGTGCTAACATCACAATTAGAAAACTGGATTTAGTTCTGATCAGAATCTTACTGTACTTTTTTATTGCTATCTTGTTCCTAGATTTGGTATTTGATATCGCTGTCAATATTTTGTTATTGTTAAACTTTCTCTTGGCAATTGTTATTATCTTACTTTGTATATGCATTTGCAGTCTAAATAATCTTGCTTTGTTGTAAACAGGAGCAACTTCTTTCCTTTTCACTGAATACAAGTATGTTGGACTATTCATGGGCATTTTTGCCATCCTGATCTTCCTCTTCCTTGGCTCTGTTGAGGGGTTCAGCACAAAGAGTCAACCTTGCCACTACAGCAAGGACAAGACATGCAAGCCTGCTCTTGCTAATGCCATCTTCAGCACAATTGCCTTCGTGCTTGGTGCAGTCACTTCTCTTGTGTCCGGTTTTCTCGGAATGAAGATTGCAACTTACGCAAATGCCAGGACAACTCTTGAGGCAAGGAAGGGTGTCGGGAAGGCATTCATTACTGCTTTCCGCTCTGGTGCTGTGATGGGCTTTCTGCTTGCTGCAAGTGGCCTTTTTGTTCTTTACGTTGCAATCAACTTGTTTGGAATTTATTATGGTGATGACTGGGAGGGTCTTTTTGAGGCTATCACTGGTTACGGTCTTGGCGGTTCTTCTATGGCTCTTTTTGGCCGTGTAGGTGGTGGGATTTACACTAAAGCTGCTGATGTTGGTGCTGATCTTGTTGGGAAAGTAGAGAGGAACATCCCTGAAGATGACCCGAGAAACCCAGCTGTAAGAGTTCTTTCACGACATTTTAAAGACCTGTGCATCTCTAATAATGCTTGAAATCCTCTGTATTAAAGTTTCTCAATAATTCATGATGTCGATCATAGGATTAACATTTTGATAGGTATATGTATCTACATGCAACAATGATCATTCCTTCCACTCCTTGCAGGTCATTGCAGACAATGTTGGTGACAATGTTGGAGACATTGCTGGAATGGGGTCAGATCTCTTTGGCTCCTACGCTGAGTCATCTTGTGCTGCTCTTGTCGTTGCTTCAATCTCTTCCTTTGGAATCAATCATGAATTCACCCCTATGCTGTACCCACTCCTTATTAGCTCTGTGGGTATAATAGCTTGTTTGATAACCACTCTTTTCGCCACTGATTTCTTTGAGATCAAGGCTGTAGATGAAATAGAGCCCGCCCTCAAGAAACAGCTTATAATTTCCACTGGTGTGATGACTGTTGGCATTGCACTCGTCAGTTGGTTAGGCCTCCCATATAACTTCACAATCTTCAACTTTGGTTCCCAGAAGATGGTGTACAACTGGTAATTGTCATTTTTTTAAAATGGAATTTCCATATATTATTTAGAACTCATTAAATTCATGATCTCACTGTGCCCTAAATTTGATAGGCAACTATTCTTATGTGTGGCGGTTGGTCTCTGGGCCGGCCTAATCATTGGATTTGTTACAGAGTATTACACGAGCAATGCATACAGGTACTTGCAATTTTGATCATATTTAATAGTGGTTGACTGGTTTTTATCTGTAGATTTGGTTCAAGTCCCTGACAATTCGAATTTCCCCCTTCCAGTCCTGTGCAGGATGTTGCTGATTCCTGCAGAACTGGAGCTGCTACTAATGTCATCTTTGGTCTTGCTCTGGGATACAAATCAGTCATTATCCCTATTTTTGCTATTGCCATTAGTATTTTCCTCAGCTTCAGCCTTGCAGCAATGTACGGTGTTGCCGTGGCTGCTCTTGGAATGCTCAGCACAATTGCTACTGGTCTTGCCATTGATGCCTATGGCCCTATCAGCGATAACGCTGGAGGAATTGCTGAAATGGCTGGCATGAGCCATAGAATTCGCGAGAGAACCGATGCTCTGGATGCCGCAGGAAACACCACTGCTGCCATTGGGAAGGTACACATGCCCTATCGGAGCATACTCGGTTGCATATGTTTGATTTTAAGAGCTAGAATACATTCGAGGAAGAGCAGTCCATTGTAATTGGATAGATGGTTGTTCGCTGTTCTTTTTTTTCCCCCACAAAATTCATTTTCAAAGCACGAAATTCCCATCCCCATGATTTTGTACTTGTAGGGTTTTGCCATTGGATCGGCTGCCTTGGTGTCCCTTGCCCTCTTTGGTGCCTTCGTGAGCCGTGCTGCGATCTCATCTGTTGATGTTCTGACACCTAAAGTTTTCATTGGACTGATTGTTGGTGCCATGCTCCCGTACTGGTTCTCTGCAATGACCATGAAGAGTGTCGGCAGCGCAGCGCTCAAGATGGTGGAGGAAGTCCGGAGGCAGTTCAACACCATGCCTGGGCTCATGGAGGGCACCACTAAGCCTGACTACGCGACATGTGTGAAGATCTCCACTGATGCGTCCATCAAGGAGATGATCCCCCCGGGTGCTCTTGTAATGCTCACACCTCTTATTGTCGGGATCTTGTTTGGTGTTGAGACCCTCTCTGGAGTCCTTGCCGGTGCCCTCGTTTCTGGTGTTCAGGTTGGTGCATTCTTCTTCTTTTTTTCGGGACTATACTTCCATATTTGTATTCTCTTACTATGCTCCATAACTATGTTGTTTCCATTCAGATTGCCATCTCTGCATCAAACACTGGTGGTGCCTGGGACAATGCGAAGAAGTACATTGAGGTTAGAACCTTTGATGACAGTAACGCCTGTCAGCCAGCAGGTTTATCTTTTCCCCATATTTGCCAAACATTACTAACTCTTGTTCTCCATGGTTTTAGGCCGGCGCATCTGAGCATGCAAGAACCCTGGGCCCGAAAGGCTCAGACTGCCACAAGGCTGCCGTGATCGGTGACACCATCGGGGATCCTCTCAAGGATACCTCAGGCCCCTCCCTCAACATCCTCATCAAGCTCATGGCCGTAGAGTCCCTCGTCTTTGCCCCCTTCTTTGCCACCCACGGAGGCATCCTCTTCAAATGGCTTTAGAGGACCGATGGTTTTAATTTTGCCAGGGGGAAAGCTCAAGATCATCTATAGAGCTTTTTCAGTTGACCCATGATGTGCCCTCCTTTGTTTCGCATCTGTTCTTACTCTCTTGCCATCATGTTGAATTTATCAGCAGCATACCTTTGTCTAGTTTTGAGTCTGGTAGTAGTACGTGGTTGAGGGGAGCAAATCTCCGGGCATTCGACAGGTTTGGACAAGAGTGTATTGGGAACTTCCATTTAGCCCGTAGATCGGATGATGATGATGAATTGATGATTCGTGTATGTGCTTAGAATGCACAGCGCGGATTTCCTGTCTCTTGTGAACATTTCCCCCCGGGAGCTTCCGTTTTTATTACGTGGCTGATTGGATGGCTGCGATAGGAGATTATACGGCTAAAATGGGGTGGTATTTGATCGGTGACTCCTTGGATGTGCGGTAAATCTGTTGCTTTTACGAAGCCAAGAAAACCTTTTGTCATGTGTAGTATTTGGCGGAGAGGTGAACACGTGAGAACCTGTACTCCTGTAGTGGATGTATGTATGCCTGTGGGAGTGGGAAAAGGTTTGGCCGTCCCAATAAGGTTTGGGTATATCAGATTTCTTTCTTTGTATATGATATTTTATGGATGGCTATATTTCTTCTTTTCAGATTGCTGAACGATAACTGTTCCCCGCACGAAACCATTCATTTGTCAACAAAAAAAAAAAGAGATAAATCGTTCATTTTTCTCATGTTAGATGCTGCCCTATGGCATGAGGTGCAAATCTTGATTTTTTACTGCGCCCTTGCTTCAGTGTAGAAGAGGTTAAATACAATATATCTGCCTTTTGAGAGTTACAATATACGCAAAGTTCGTTACTGCAACCCATCGATAGCTCACCTATCGTCTATGGAAAGGAAAATTGTGTTAAACAAACTTCCCTGAAAAATGCGCAACTGATATTACTTAGGTCATTCGCCTCGTACGTTTCGTTGCCGACAGTAATAGTGTTTTACTAGATGAACATATGCTTACCAATGGACTGTCTGGATGCTCAATACAACAAGTTTGGCAATGCACTGTCAGTGTTTTTTCTGTCACATCCAGTTCACCATTTTTGTACATGTTTATCACAGTTGTTAGTATCACTATCTACTGAAGCAGCTTACAATGGAGAAGTGAGGTTTGGATGCATGAAGTATGTCAACATATAACATTTTCTTCACGGTATACATATTGTTGCATTTCTCTTTAGCGTTTGGATTGAGAATCAATAGTGCCCTGCTATATATGTCCCTTCGGTGTGTGATTAGCTACTTTCTTCTCAAATAGATGAAGCAAAACAATCTTATACGTCTGTTGTTCTTAATACCGCATCTAGTGGTGGCGGAACTACAAAACTTTCAACAGAGATATACACTTCACATGTACAACTCTATAGTCTTGTACACTAATTTCATAATATAGTAAATCCAGCACAAATCTTTAAAATTTGCTAAAAATACAACATAAATAGTCTTAAGTTCTTAAAAATCTCAAACCATTAAAATCTCAATCAATAAACTTTGGCTATTAAAAAAGTAATCTTACAGTGTTTTTTCAATTTTTTAGAGCCTCTCCCTCCTCGCCCGCCATCTATCCTGACTATCCACCCTACCTATAGAAATCTACCAGGATTCCTCTAAGGAGAGGCTATCCACATCATCAGCAATTCGTGGGATATTGGATGGCAATAAGGCTTTGATTGAGGGTTTTAAGTCAGCTACAACTTTCAAAAAACTAGTAAGCTCTCTAAACAACTCAACTTTAAAGCGGTTTTTGGCATAAACTAGAAGCCATATATAGCTAGCAAAAATTGAAAGCTGGGCTGGATCTGTTTTTGCAGCTTATTTTTGAGAAAAATTAGTTATTTGTTAAACGATCTCTTATATTTGAACGAACTAGAAAGAGCACTGCTATCTTGCGTTTAAGAAAAATAGAAAAAATTTATTTACAAGACTTTCACACATGTAGGGATACACAGTCACACAGATTTGGCTATCGCCAGAAAACAAGCAAACAACAAGAGGTGACTAACACAACACTGTCTTTACAGTTTTGATGCTAACTGTTGAGAACCTCGCTACCAAGTAGTTCGAGGTTCCCAACAGATGAAAAGTGTAGAATAGAGACACAGGGAGATCGGAGGAACTGGACTATTATTTCTGATTGCATGTATAATAAGGTGAATCCCTCCTCTATATTTATAATCTACACCTAAGATTTCGACTGATAGATCAAAATAGACTTTCATAGTCCACCAGGTTTCTTAACACTAAATTTAACCTCGTCTCCACAATGAGAGCTTAAAAAATTAAATACAAAAATCCCAGGCTTCCCAGCGCATCTCACCCTCATCTCCGCTTGGCGCGTGCTCTCCGCAGCTTCACTCATCTTCTCAGTTCTCACCCCGCTCCTCCCCCGTTCCGCCGCTGCCGCCTCCCCCTCTCCACGCCGCCGCTTCCTGCTCCCACGCTGCCCTTGCGCCGTCTGCCCCTCCCCCTCCCCCACTAAATCTTGCGTCGTCTCGAGCGCCGCGCGCGACGCCCATGGAGGCTTTCCTGGTCAGCTTCAGGGCGCCCTCTCGAGCTCCCGCCGTATCCACCATCACACGAAGCCCGCCTCCCAACCCGTTCTTCTGCGGCTGGCGGCGCAAGAAGCCTTCCTCCTCCTTCTCCTCGGTGGTCTGCATGGCGGTAAGGTCTTTCTTATCCTATATACTCTTTGGGCATGGCGGTAAGGTCTTTCTTATCCTATATACACTTTGGGCGGCCATCTTGGCCCCTTTTTTGTGGCTAATTGTTGAGAATAGCGAGGGGTTGCAATCTATTGTCAGTTTTTTTTTGAAGCGGAAACAACGAGGGAGACCCCCATAGCAAAATATATTAATGAAAACAGAACAGTATAAGAGAACAAAGCCAGTGAGAAACCGGCCAGAGGGAAGCTAAATCATCCTAGAGACCCAAACTAGGAAAACCTCGTGGTGGTTAACAGGAAATTTGAACGATTGGAAATGAAATTCAGCAAGACACCAGTCCTTCCAGGCCAGGAAACTAACTGGCAAGGATCTAAAAATGATGTCATTACGGAGCTTCCAAATGCCCCAAGCAACAATCATGAAGGCGTCTATGAAGAAAGCTGCTTGATCACTAGCAGAAGCAGCGATCAACCTCTGGAAGATATCCAAATCAATGTTCCAGGAGAGGTGCAAAGCATTCCAGCATCTTCTGCTAAATGGACAGTCGAAGAAAAGGTGGTCTCTGGTTTCCTCCACAGCTAAGTTACAGAGGACACAATTGTAGTTAGAACTGGGAATTGGGCAGTTTTTCCTTCGGAGAAGGTTCCTGGTGTTGAGGCGATCCCAGCAAAGTAACCAGGCGAAGACCTTCAATTTGGTAGCACAATTGGCCTTCCAAATCCATGTAATCGGAGTAGGGATGGAGACGTGGCTGAAGACCGTTTTGTAGAATCTGCTGGGAATAAAATCCTGGGAGTTCCAAATATAGGACCAAACATCAAGGTTATGATTAATTATACCACCGGATTGAATCAAATGGTGGAGGTGCTGAAGCTCCTGAAAGGCCTGCTCAGAGAGCGGCAAGTGGAAGTTCTCGGAGATCGCCGGATTAGAAATGAAGGAAGCCACATCAGTAAAGCCATTCTTGACGAAGGAGTAGAGATGCGGAAAATGAGTTCTCAGATGCGTGTTATTCCACACATCATCCCAAAAAAGGGCCGTATTGCCTTGGCCGACGCAGCAGCGGGCAATCCCTCTGTATTGGTCAAGGAGGGAGAGCACATCCTTCCACCAAAAGATCCTTTCTTAGCCGAAGCTTGCGGCAGAACAGCATGGTAGTAGGAGAGCCAGACCAAATGCACCCAGGGAATGTCTTTTTTGTTGAAGAACTTGTGAAGGAATTTGAGCAGGAGAGCCGTGTTCTGAGTTTTCAGATTAATAACCCCCAAACCCCCTTTGAGCTTTGGCTTGCAGACTTTCTCCCATTTCACCAGAGATTTGCTTCTCCCATTGATATCATTCTTCCCCCATAAGCATATTCTCCTGGCCTTGTCGATGTTGTTGATAACCACCATAGGAAGCCGGAGAGAGCACATAGCAAAGGTAGACATGGAGGATACAACGGAGTTGACCAGCTGCAGTCTGCCCCCAAGCGAAAGCAGGGAAGAGAAAGAAGTCACCCGTCTGCGGATCCTATTAACCATGGCTTCAAAATGCTTGATTTGGGGTCTAGAGGTACCCATAGGGAGCCCAAGGTAGGTAAAAGGGAACTTCTGAACTTTACAACCAAAGAGGTCAGCAAGAGTCTCAATTTCAGAGTCCGACAGATTGATAGGGAGCATACCCGATTTGGAATAATTGATTGTAAGCCCCGTGACAGCCGAGAAAGTTTGAAGGAGACATTTGACTCGTTTGGGGGTCGAATTGTTTGGTGAGGATCGGTTCGACTCGTTTTGGGGTTGAATTGTTTGACGAGGATCCGTTCTTGAATCAGCTTGTAGGCAATGGAAGTGGCATGGATCATGTGACTCGTGATTGTAGTTGTCATTAATCCTATGTCAAGTTGTGTGCAATTGTCTAATTTGGTAGCCAATCATAATATTCCTTCCCTTCAGTTTTGCAATTTTTGGATTGCAGGTATCGTAATAGCCAATCGTAATATTACTTCAGTCTAATAATGGCTTCATTCCAGGTATTAAAGGCACGATTTTTGTTCTGCCTTTAATACCTGGAATGAAACCATTACACAGTAGCCTTAGAGCAAGTACAATAAGGCTACCTTAGTTTACTATTAGCTTGTACACGTCAGCTTTGTCCTATGTGGAAAAATGAGAAAAAAAGAGAGAGAAGAGAGCTGGCTCTTATTTAGTAGCTAGCTTTTCACGGGAATATATGTAGATTATTTATGTACAAGAGAGAACAGATAATTATTGCATAGCATCTACAGACAATCTTTAGAGACAGTTATTGTACAAGCTAATTTTTAGCTTACTCTAGATGACATGGATAAAAGATAGAGTAAATAGTAGGCTTTGCTATTTTACTTGCCCTTATGACTAATCCTTTTCAATGCTTCGTGCAGGAGCCCTATCTCATAACAAAGTTGGATTCTGCAGAGAAGGCATGGAAAGAAATGTCGGTATGGCTCATTGTTCAATGTTCATCTTTGAATTCTTTTATCCTTTTTAAGGGTCTGTTTGTTTCAGCTTTGGATTCTCTAAAAGCTGATTCTGGATTATGGTCGTAGAAAAGCTGATTCTCCAAAAGCTGGAATCTAAAATCCAAAAGTACATATGAAGTGGATTGTGGATTCTAACGTATATGGGTGGGCTGGATTGTGTGAATCGGATTCTAGAATCAAACTGTTTGTTTTTTATTATGCTTTTGGGGCTGTTTTTGATTCTGCTTTTGGAGCCAGAATCCAAAATCAAAAGCTAAAACAAATAGTCCCTAAATAGGAAATCACCTATGGATTGTGCTGACAATCATTTATGTAGTTTTCAAATCACCTTTCCTCATCTTGTGTAATATTGCTTTTTAGAACTAAGGGTCTGTTTGGTAGAGCTCTAGATCCTAGCTTTATCTAAGATCTGAAATTTGTAGGCTAAAATAAAGTGAATTAAGTTTATATTTTTGGTTTAAAATGTAAATAGATGATCTATCTAAACACTCTTAATGTACTCACAGTTCCAGCTCCACGGATCTGGTGGAGCTAGGAATACCCAGCTCCACCAGATCCACGGATTTGGTGGAGCTGGAGCTCTACCAAACACACCCTAAGACCAGTTCTTTAAAACTACTGAAAGAAGTTCTGAGCTTTTGATTTCACCCTATTATAACCCTTTCCTGGATAAGCAATATGTAGACAATGTAAACTGCAATGCTTTCATACTGATATGGCAAATTTGCAATTTGATTATCATTTTATATTGATTTACCAAACACGGAACTCTGATGAGTGAGTATCTTCTTCAGGTTAGATTGGCTGATCCTGACATTGTCTCAGATCCCAGCGAGTACCAAAAACTCGCACAGTCTGTTGCTGAACTAGATGAGGTATTTGACAAAATTCCAGTGGCATTTACTTTTGGTCACATAAGATGTCTACGTGAATGTAATGAACCTTAGAGCAGAAAATTTTTCTCTGTTTCATCGCATTTTTTATGAAAAATATTCAGGTTGTGACTACGTACAGGCAGTTTAAGGATTGTGAGAGGCAATTTGAAGAAACAATAGGTTAGCATGCTGCAATATTTCTTATGCCTGGGATTAGGTACTAGACTCTTTACAAACTTTGTGTATTGGACAACATGGTAGCTTTGCAAAAAGAGAACGGAAATGACCCAGATATGGCAGAGATGATAGCTTCAGAGCTGGAGTCTCTATCTAACCAGCTTGCAGAGCTTGAGGAAAAACTGAAGGTGGGTACGATAGATATTAGTATTACACATTAGACATGTTGAAGTGCTTCTCATTACTCTTATTTTCTCATGTTAGGTACTACTGCTTCCCAGCGATCCTCTAAATTCACGCAACATCTTACTTGAAGGTATGTCTAAGGTTTTCAATTGTACATTTGAACTCATCAACTTAATGATATGGCTAGCTAGTCTGTTCAGTCCCATAGTAGCCGAGTGTCCGTGCATTGCAATGTATTTTAAATAAGCATTATATAATTTCTAAACTTAGAAAGTTTCATACATAATTTGCATTCAATCAACAAGCCATATAGAATTTTATCACAAGCTACATGTACTTGTAATCTAATTATCCCCAGAAGATCCTTTAAGTAGCGTATGCATGTGTGCATGTATTTATCCACAAAAGGTCCTACCAACTCAAAGAGGTGGGGAGGTAAATGGCAAACTCACCACCATCACCAAGTCCTTTTATAATAGTAAAGATGTAATTGTGATACAACTACTATCTGTTGAGGTAGGCTAAAAATATTAGCTTTAGCACCTTTTAGTTATTTTATTCTTTCCAATTCACTTCAGGAAAAACTTATGTAAGAATGCCATACCACAATTGTTCAACTTATAATCTTCTACTAGTTCAAGTTTTGGAATTGAGGACTGCGTTTTCTTCATTTCTGCAGTAAGAGCAGGTGCTGGCGGTGATGAAGCTGGAATTTGGGCTGGTGACCTTGTAGGTAGATGATACTTTATGCAAATCAAGTATGATTTAGCAACTTTATGCATATCAAAACTTGTTGAACTGCATGTGACGAGATATTGTGGACAACAACCTAACAGTCACTGAATGGGCAAGAAGGATTTTGAATTTTGGCAACATAAGTTCATCTTTGTTGATTTCACTTTTGTTTCAGCAGTTATACTCTCAATATCTTAGTGCATCACATCTATGATTTTATTCGCATAATCCACAACTAAATATGTTAATGGCTGTTCTGCAGGTACGTATGTATCAAAAATATTGCGAGCGTAACAATTGGAAGTTTAAGCCGGTTTCTAGCTCAGAAGTATGCACTTACAACCTTAACCTAACTATTGAATAACAATGCGCTGCTCAAGAATTGAACCTTTCAGGCAGATATGGGTGGATATAAGATATACGTGATGGAGGTGAAGGGCAAACAAGTCTACAGTAAACTGAAGTTTGAGTCGGGCGTGCACCGTGTTCAACGTGTTCCCCAGACAGAGACGATGGGTCGTGTTCACACGTCAACAGCAACTGTAGCTATTATGCCAGAGGTGACTATTAGATGTCAGTTTTATGACTTGAATTTTTTTTTTCTCAATCTAGCGTTGTTTTGATGATATCATAGGCCGACGAAGTTGATGTGATTATTGATCCAAAAGACATTGAACTCAAAACTGCAAGATCTGGTGGAGCTGGAGGTATACCACTCATGGACTGTGTCTTGTTCTTTCTATTTCGAGCAAGGAGGGAAACCTCACCGGCTTCATTTATTGAAACCCAAGTTTACCATGTTCTTACAAACTGCTGGGTCTGTACTTTTGAATAGAATCAACCTCTTTATTTTGTTGCAATAAGGTAATGGTCCCAGAAGTCAACCTTTCTATAGGGAAGATACCTAGATGGAAATAATCAAATATTGCTTTCAACTCATGTTTAATAACATCCCAAAAATGTTGGTAGACTCTGAAAGAAAACCATTAGGTCTTGGAGCTTTATTATGCTCCATTTAGAACACAGCTGTCAATTTCAATGAATGTTACAAACTACAGCTAATTTTTACTCTTGTATATCCTCTGTACTCGATCAATGCAGGGCAGAACGTTAACAAGGTGGAAACGGCTGTTGATCTTATTCACAAACCTACGGGAATACGGATATTCTGTACAGAAGAAAGGTCACAACTTCAAAATAGAGAACGCGCATTCCAATTACTGAGAGCAAAACTGTAAGCTTCAATCATCTAATTTCTCCTCGTAATTGTGTAGCCTTCAAATCTGTGTGTTAATCTTGTCCATAGACCCCCTTCCATCTCATTTTTCCTGCTTGTAAAGTTGTTCTTTGACAGTTGGACTATAGTTGCATTGCTAGCTCTAGTTTTTTTTCAGAAAGAAATGATATGGATTTATGACTTCAAAGTAGATTAAACTTATATTTACTCCACGCATTTGTTACTGTTGTCAAATGATAGGTTGTAGTTTAATAGTTGCATTCATACTTGTGGTATCATATTTCACACCCATATATTCTCTCCCATGAACATTACAGATACGAGATAAAGTTAAGGGAACAACAAGAATCGATAAGAAACCAGAGGAAACTGCAGGTATGATGTCCGTTCTCCTTAGGGTCATATGCTGCAAAGGTCATAAATGTCATGTCCAATTGAAAGCAATGGAAATCTGTTTTCTAGATAATAAATGTTCAAACTCAGTGCGAAATAGTCCTTCACATAGTAAATAGTAATGAACTATGTACATGATGAGATTGAAATAGATTATATTTAATTGTTTGTTGTAAGTTTGTAACCAATAGCATTGTTATCACGGCGTCGCCTAGTCGCCGCCTAGGCGTCCCGGCGGCCGGGGGAGGCCGCTAGGACCCGTCATTTCGCCTGGAGCTCTTCAGGCGACCGACTGGTTGGCCCAGGCGTCGCAGCGGACGACTAGGCATCGCTGTTGAGGCGGCCGGGTAGGCGCCGAGCCAACATGACGCCAATTAAAGGAGGAAAGGACCAAGGCAGAGCAGAGAAGTCGGGTTTGGCAGTAAAACGTAGCGCGTGGAGATTCTGGAGAGGACCTTCGCCGTCGCCTCCGTCGTTCGTAGCCCGTGGCATCCTCGCTGCCCTCTAGATCCCATCACCTCCAGCTGTCGCCTCCCCCTCTAGCCCGCCGCAACCCGTCGCCTCTAGATCCGGTAAGCCCGCCGCGACCCATCGCCTCTAGATCCGGTAGCGGCGGACGTGGAAGAGCGTGAGGGGAAGGCGGCGACGCTCAGAGGGGAAGGCGTTGCTCGGTGGGAGGGGGAGCGGCGCTCGGGGCAGAGGGGGAGTGGGCACCGCGAGAGGGAGTAGAGGCCTAGAAGGGCGACAGCCGAATGGAGCAGCGATGGGAAAATAGGAGGAGTAGGGTTAGGGAGGCTAGCTTGGCTGGGCCGGCCAGTTGGGCTGGGAAATGGGCCAAGGCTGGACCGGCCAGGTGGGCTAGGAAATGGGCCGAGGAGGATTTTAGAGAGATAGAAAAAAGGAATATACTTGGTGATATACTGATATTAATGGAGCATTTTTGGTCGCCTAATCCTCGCCTAAGCGCCTAGGTGTCCAGGCGCCCCGGAGGCGACTCGCCTCGCCGGGGCGCCGTGATAACCATGACCAATAGACACTATAACAAGATTAAAAGAAGGAAGTACCTTTGTCTAATTCGCATATGGGAAAAAGTTTGTCTCTCATGGCAAAGTTCAGAATACCGTCTGTCAAATTTACTAATACTATTAGTAATTGAAGGTTGGTACGGGTGCTCGCTCTGAGAAAATAAGGACTTACAATTACAAGGTACCAGCACATCTCGTCATCTTATTGGTGTTATTGACACATGGTTATGTTGTGGAATGTGGACATTGAAAATATCTGTAATAATTTTGGAGACTTGTACATTTGCTTGCAGGACAACAGAGTGACTGACCACCGGTTGAAGATGAACTTTGAACTGACTAGCTTCCTTTTAGGAGATATCGAGTCAGCCGTTGAGGTACATTACACTTCAAGATGTGCAAACTTTGCAACATGCTACTGCTATTGCGAAAAAGATATAGCGCATGACACAAATCCATCGCTCATGTTGATTTCTTTTGTGACTGAGACATCTACAGTCCTGTGCCGCATTGGAGCAGAAGGAACTTTTGGAGGAAATGGCCTCATCTGTGGGTGCAGTGAAGGTATGATCAGCGCAATTGGCTCCTCTACTTCCATCAGAGCATCAAACATAAGTAATAGAGCAGAACACGTGTTCAAACGGATGGAGATCGATGGACAAGTTGTACATGAAGAAACCCGACGATTCGAATTCCACGCGCACACCTGTTTCTGATGTTCATGATCATGACTGATGTCAGAAAACATACCGATGTATTTGAGTTTCCCTGATGGCAGCAGATTTTGAGTTGATGGAAACAGACATAATGTGTACAACTGAACTGTTGCACAATTGAACGTGGCATATGCTTTCCTTCCCGGGAACTGTCTATTTATCACTCAACTAGAAATTATGATGATGCGAGTAAAATTTTCTTGAACCATTTGGGTTTAGATCCAACCGTCAACCGTATCTCTCTCAATCCAACCCTAGCTTCCACTGTCACCCCAAAGCCTCGCCACCGCTGGCAAGGTCTATTTGTCGCCCCTCCATGTCCTCCCCCCACGCGACCGCCTCCTGAACGCCGCTGGGACATCGGCGCCTCTGGCGTCGGTCCAAGAGCGTGCTTCTTATCTGAGGAGAAGCACGCGGCAAAACAGAGCTCGGACTGAGCTCTTTTGCAAAAGAATTCCTATTGTTCCGGAAATTCCTCTCACGTCATGAATCCCCAATTTCGCGAAAAAGCCCATAAATTTTTTAAATCTTATTCTCATTCATCGTTTCCGCAAAAAAAGACCCATGCAAATTCTGAAATTCATCATTTCCACAAAAAAGGTCCACGTGCAACCGTTAAAATTGCAGTCGTAACAATGATTGCATTGGAGCTCTTTCTGGTATGGGAAAGGAGTAGTTCAAGAGGAGGGGAGCAGAGCAGGAGAAGGATTCACAGATTTGTAAATTAGGACTTGATTTTCATTGTGTTACTTTCCTGATATATACATGTTTGGCTTCGTTGACCGAGATAGAGGAGAACACTGCACATATCTAGAATCCATAGCTCTTTTTTTTTTCAAAACTAGCCTTCTTGTGAATGCATTTGTAAAAATGGCATCCTCTCTCACCGCGGAAGGAGCGGCAGGCGACACATGCCCCTGTCATGCCTAAGGAGCGCAGAAACAAGTCGATACCACTATACCACGCCGGAGTGCGACAGGGCGTGCTTCCACGCCTAGGGAGCGCGGTAGTATTCCTTCTGCGCCCGTTGCTTGCTATCCTAATTGCCCAACTGCCTGCGTGTGCTGCTCGGTAGCCTGCTCGCCTGCCTACGTCGCCCGCCTACCATGCACGTTGCCGCGAGGCCGGCCTCCTCCCACCCTTCTTGGGCGCGGTAGTGGACATCTGTTGCCTTCCACGTCTTACACGGTGGGGCAAGGGGGCATTTTTGTAAATACCCTTCTTGGGCGCGGTAATTTTTTTTGGGGGGAGGGGTAAAGGGGCCTAGATAAGCACACTATTTGACATAGACCATTTTTTATCATAAAAAAAATCCCGTTAGGAATTTCATCAAATCTGCAAATGCGATCGTTTTTGTGATTTCAAACATTTATGTTGTGTATCCTAGATCTACCTCATTTTGTCTTAGTAGTATAATTAAGTCCATTCAGCAAGACCCCCTTCATTTTTGTACATGCACTGATTTGGTTTAGAAGGGAGGAGTTCTTTTTTAATAAGATACTTCAATTTTATGTCATAGAATAAACATGTGTAAACGTAAAAGAAGTAATTTGAACGAAGAAAATTGCCGATCAACTCTGTTAGCTAGCAGTGGGAATACCTTTTTGTCTGAAGATGCTTCATAGTGCCATAGCGATCTCTAAAGCTCCATAGCTTACTTCTAAAGTACAACGAGCATATGATTTTAGTAATACACATACGAGGAGCTGACTTAGGAGACAATCATCAATTATTGTGTTCTATAAGCTGAATAATAAATTGGTGCATAGTCGATTATGTACCTCTAGGTTCATCTTGGAGCTAGTCAAACTTGTGCAGAACTATTCCTGTTTATTCTTCTTTCTTATTCTGCTAATCAACAGTGTCCTAAGTCTGCTAGCTAATAATTTTAAGACCGAATTTGGTTCTGCAACTAAAAAACTTGGTACTAATTTTCACTAGACCAACAGTGTCTCTAATGGTGTAATATCAGTCAACAGCAAGTAGTTTTTTTTTTTTGGTAAACAGTCATCAATAATTTGATTGGTCATGCAACATATACAGTATGTATCAATTAGTGCACTTAGATATAGTCATATAGATAGTCTTTTCCGTCAGCATATATTAGTTAGTTTGCTTTTTTTTTTGATAACGGAAGAATTTTATTAATTTCAAAAACATTACATCGAGGTGACACAAATTCTCAAAATTGCTTCCGGCCTCTGCTTAAATTTAAGCACACAGCCAAACAAGAATAAAAGGGACCTCACACAATCTAGTAACTAGCAATCCGAAGACTAGACTGCCACCCATGTGCTCGGGAGTAGAACTCCTTGACCACCCGCGCCAAACATTGTGTAGCCGCCGCCAAAGAAGCTCGCATCTCTACCTTCTGCAACACAGCCCATGTACGCAACCATTGGATAATAGCAAAAGTAACCTGCAAAGGAGAAGAAGTGGTTTTCTTTTGAAAAACTAAATCATTCCTGTTTAGCCAAATAGACCAACACGTAGCAGCCGCACCAAGAAGGATAAACTTTCTAGCATTTGTATCAAAACTATTTAACCAATGACCAAACATATTAGTGACACTCTTTGGATTAGATATTCCAAACGCCACATAAATTAGAAACCAAACTGATTGCGCATAATGACAATCAAAAAACAAATACTTAATTGTCTCAGGTTCGTGACAAAAGCAACATATTCTGCTTCCTTGCCAATTTCGCTTCGCTAAATTATCTTTGGTTAAAATCACTCCTCTCCTAAGGTACCACAAGAACACCTTGATTTTGAGTGGAACTTTAAGTTGCCATAACCATTTATTAAAATTAGGCACACCATTTGCAATCAAGGCTTGATAATGGGATTTCACCGAGAATTTACCATCTTGACACAGATTCCAGCGGAACTCATCATCAATTGACGTTAAATTAATACTAGCGATTCGTGAAAGTAAATCATTCCACTCCACTAACTTTGGCCCAAACAAGGACCTTCTCCAGGAAATATTTGGTTGTGTTGTTAGTAAGACATCCGCAATGGTTACAAACTTCCGTCGAACAATACTATATAATCCAGGATATTGATCTTTTAGTGGGTAATTTCAAGCCAGATGTCCTCCCAGAACCTCACCTGCGATCCATTATTAATTTTGAAGGTGCCAAAGCAAAGAAAATCTTGCTTTACCTTCATCAAGCTAGACCAGAAATGTGAATCTCCTGTTTTCCACTTCGCTTGCCCAAGTGGCGTTGAGCCTAAATATTTATTTCTAATCAACTGCTGCCAAATACCTTCTGATGTTAAAAGTTTAAACAGCCATTTGCTTAATAGGGCAGTATTTTTACTTTTTAAGTCATGGATCCCCAAACCCCCTTGTTCTTTTGGTTGACATAAGGTGCTCCACCTAGCAAGGCGATACTTTCTCTTGTGATCATCTCCTTGCCAATAGAATCGAGACCGAAAATAGTCTAGTTTCTTGAGAACACCATTAGGAATTGCAAAGAAAGACATCATATACATAGGCAAGCTGCTTAACACTGAATTAATCAATGTCAGTCTACCTCCCACTGAAAGATGCTTTCCTTTCCAGCTACTTAACCTTTTTTGAAAACGATCTTCTACCATTTTCCAATCAGAGATTCGTAGTTTTCTATATTGAATCGGAATACCAAGATACTTCAAAGGCAAGTTCCCGTGCTTACACCCAAACAATTCCACATATTGTTCTAATGAATTGTGTGCCTCTCCAAAGCAGAACAATTCACTTTTATGGAAATTAATTCTTAGCCCTGATATTTGCTCAAACGCACAAAGCAATAGCTTCATGTTACACGCTTTTTCCAGGTCATTTTCCATGAAAAGGATTGTATCATCTGCATATTGTAAAATAGACAGGCCATCATCAATCAAATGAGGTATTACCCCACCCACTAACCCCTGATCTTTAGCCCTTTTAATTAATATTGCCAACATATCCGCAACAATATTAAACAAGAGTGGTGACAACAGATCCCCCTGACGGAGCCCCTTCCTTGTTTGGAAGTAGCTTCCAATCTCCCTATTAACATTCACCGCCACACTGCCTCCCGAGATGAAGGACTGAATCCAAGAAATCCACTTGGAAGAGAATCCCTTCATTCGTAAGACTTGTAACAAGAACGACCATTTGACTTTATCATAGGCTTTTTTCGAAATCGATTTTTAAAATAACTCCACTCAGCTTTTTCCTATGCAACTCATGAAGGTCTCATGCAAAATGACGACACCCTCAAGGATGTTTCGACCTCGCATAAAAGCTGTTTGAGTTGGGCTGACAACCTTATTTGCAACCGAGTTCAGTCTATTTGTGGCAACTTTCGTGAATATTTTGAAACTCACATTCAAAAGGCATATTGGCCTGTATTGTTGTATAATATTAGCCTCTTGAATTTTTGGTAACAGGGTTATAACGCCAAAATTCAGGCTAAAAATAGGTAATTCCCCAGCATATAACTCTTGAAACATTGAGAAGAGATCCCCTCTATTAACTTTCCAGAATTTTTGATAAAATTCAGCAGGGAAGCCATCTGGGCTAGGAGCCTTATTATGCTCCATCTGGAAGATAGCATCTTTAAGTTCGCTCTCCGTGAACTGTGCTATTAACAAATCATTTTCTTCCTGCGATACTCTCACAATGTCATGATGTTCACAATAGCATCTTTAAGTTTGCTTTTGTTTTTTAGGCAGTTCATTCATGGATAGGACTATAGGAGGGGCAAGAAGGTTGGTACTGGGCAAGGGAGTTCTAGGAGGGGTTCACCACCTATTCAGCGTGTGGTTGGCAGTGACGACGATGACTGCTACTACGTACGTCGACGCTGCCAGTGGCGTCAACCAATACATGAGTGTGTCTGATAACAAGAGGAACATGAATTTGTTCTCAATCTGTGTCAGCGAGCACTGGTTCGATTCAGCGTATGAGGATATTCAGGCTCTAATTCTTTTTATTGCTGCTTCTCTGGAACTGGCTTCTTGAGGCAAAAAGCTTGAGCTAAAGCCCTGAAGCCCGCCAACGAGAGCTTATTGACTACTTGAAGTCACATCATTCTATTTGTTATCTCTATTTCTACTACTTCTAATTATGAGTTGATAACGGTGGTTCGTTCTCTTCTCAGGTATATCCACGAACCCGTCATTATCCCGATCCTCTATACATTGGCAAACGGAGAAAGTTTTAATTTGGTTGGATATACATTTATGTGTGATCTGCGGCATATCAGACTTTTATCTCAATCAGCCGATTCCATTTCCAAATAATGCACGACCGATTCTTTTTCTATATACTGCACTCATACAGTTTTTTGAGTTACCATGTGCCTTTGAGTTGCCATATACATTCTTTGCATTAAATATTTACTTGCATGTGTAGGTAAGATCACCTTTTATTTTTATCTAATCACGTATGGACTTGATTCCAGCCGGCTAGCAGCATGCGCACGACTATGCATGACGCGACTAGATAAGTTTATTACCTTTACTCTAATAATTCTAATTACAAGTTGGTGATGGCATGTCCGTTTTTTACCCTCACCCCAACATGTGTGCACGCCCGTGTAAGGACCCGAATTCACCAATTCGGATCCACCGTGTATGCCGCACTATTCCCAGGATCAATGCTAGTGCACACGGCTTAACATCGGTAAGCATCACATCATACACAACGATAGTAATAGTAAGACTTCATTTATTTAATATAACTAGTGTATGATCTTATGATCACTTACATTTATTCGGCCTCATAGGGCAAGACTTAAGATAAAATAAGACAAATGCAGCGGAAAATCGTAGAAGGCGTAGTGACTCATCAAGACACCACAGCGATCGACAAGGCTTGGCCTAGTGACTCGCGTCCACCTGAAAGTCCTCCTCAAGCACAGGCGATGACTCCTCCACTGTTGTTGGTTTGTAACCAAGAGTGAGTATACCAACATGTACTCAACAAGTTGTGCACAGAATGCAATTCTATCATAGCTATATGCAGGCTTATTCCAAAGGAAAGGCTAAGTGGCTCATAAGCAGTAAAGCAGCATTTTCAAACATAAGCAATACATAGATTGAAAAGACAGTAAAACAAATAATAACAAGTAAATAGATTCCATTGTTTCTCAAATCAAACCCAAGTTCTCCATCCTAACTCATGTTCCATTATCCACATGGCATCCTGCCATCCCAAACAGTTGTCCATTTTAATTAACTACCCCTTGACTGTAATTCCCAAGCATTGCTCAATACCGTGAGCATGGCTATCCGAATAGATTGTACACTCTGCAGAGGTTATGCACTTTACCCACATGATACAACCATGCACCACACAAAGTGACGATCGAATGAAGCCTTTACAATGCATCCTCTTAACCCAGTGCTACCCGCTAAGGTTTCAACACTAAAGGGCTAAACCACCACAACAGGGCCCCCCTCTTGCGCCATGTGAGTTTCCCCCGTGCACCCGGACTCACACCACCAAGATAGCACTTAAGTTAAGCATTTGCAAATTAGTCAGCTAAGCTATCCCATTCCAGACATGTGGTTGCAAGTTAGACTCAGGTCAAAGGCTCGCAAGGTTAAGTCCTTAGGATTGATTAAAGCAAGACTTACACATACCCTTTCTCGCCCATCGGGCCCACCCTGGCACCCTTGCCCCTTCCACTTGCTTCAATCTAAAGTGATTATCTCCCGGTTGGTTACCAAGCATCACATGCTTATCACAAATCAACATCGTTGTGTGACCTCCCCGCCACGACAACTCAATCTCTTCGTGCATCCACACATGATACACAAATTAACATCATTGTTCCATATTCCATTAGTCAAGATTATTAACCATTAATTCATGAACATGTGATGACGTAGCATGGCTAAGCAGTTCTATTCCGATCTATCCATCCATGTTGATTTTCTATTAACCAACTATAATTAACCAACCTAGGGTGACAAGTGGATCATGGCATACAATTATCAAGGTGGGGTATAACTCAAAAGGTACCATAGCTAATCCCAAAGTTAAGTTGAAATCATTTATACGCATGAGATAACAAGTGATAAAGTAAATCAAAATAGCATGCAATCTAATTATGGGTGCAACATGATCAAAGCACAACTTGCCTTCGTTAAGCTCCCGCGCTCCGATCCGAAATAATTCTTGAGTGTGAAATCCTTAGAAGCCTCGCACAATTCAACGTCTACGCGAATCGAAAGAGAAAGCAAATAAAAACCAAAACCAAATAGCAAATAAACTCAAAACTTCAAATAAAAGCCACCATTAGAAAGATCTTAATTTTATAAATTTTTGAGAACTTGAATCGCCCAAATCCGAGTTCGTATGCAAAAGTTATAAGGTTTTGAAGTTTGAAAATACTGGAAAATAACCCTAATTCATAAATTCTAAATTAAATCAGATTAAATTCGGATTAAAATCAGATTTTATTCCCGCCCGATCCGTACGGTCAAAACGTGGCCGCTTATGGGCCGTTGATCTCGTGATCAACGGTCCATGCTTACCCTTATAGTTCCTGTTCACCCGTCGACGTGGCGCAATCCTGGCCTTCGGTGGTTGATCGGACGACGGAGATTCTTCCCGAGCGGTGAGGGCGAGACGGCGGCGTAGCTTCGTCGGAGCGGAAGAAGATGACCCCCCCGAACGGCGTTTCAGCGCAGCTCCGGCGTGAAGAAGTGACGGCCTCGACGCGGCTTGAACTGGTGACTCCGAATCTGAAACCCGTGCGGCGAACGACGGCTTGATGACGGGAAGCGCGAAAACTAAGCGGCGCTCACGGAGAACCGGCGAGCTCTCGGCGGCGGGTGGCGATTCAAAGGCGAAGGCTAGAGCTGCTAGTTGCGAGAGGTGATGAGGAACTTCGAGGTGCGGACGGGGGCTTTTATAGCCTTGGCATGCGCGCAAAGATGGAAGGTGAACCGACCTCGGCGGAGATGGCAAGCGGCAGCGTTTCTTTGGAAACCTGAATCGGAGACGATGACTGCTAGCCCTTGGATTTGCAACGGACGGTCACGATTGCTCCCAGGGTTTCCTATTCGGTCGGCAATTTCCTAATCAAACCCGTTCGGCCTGCACAGTGCATGGGCCGGCCCGTTACTGTTTACAAATATTTTCCCGAATTTCCTATTCCGATTAAATGTTTTGATTTATTTAAGGCTTTAGAAACATTCAAAAAATTCCCATAAAATTCTCAAAAATATTTTGAGCTACTCTGGACTTAAATAAAATATTTTTAGAAAAACTTTATTTTGCAAATCTCTTTTTATAATTATTTCTTGACAAAAGATATTGTACTTTAATTCAAAAGAATTCAAATAAATCTCAGAAAATCCAAATAAATTCAGAAAATTCACAAAATTCATAAATGGCAATAAAATAATATTAACTAATTGAAAAGCTGAAATTTTGGGATGTTACAGCCCGCGTGGCTAAGTGAGAAGCGAGCAGTGGCTATCCTGATAGATTAGATTGGATCATCCCGTCACGGGAGGTAAATGAATATGCATGATTCATTTATTGTTTTCCTTTCTCCCATTGATCTGACATTCGAATCGACAGCGATTGCTCTCAGTGTTTTTCGAATTGAATTGATTGATTCCCTTCCGAAGGAAGTAGAGTTTTGATTCATGTAGTTTGGTCTCTTTTCCTTTTGTTGCCTTCCTTATTCGATATTTTTTATTTTGAATTACATAGATATCTCCTTAGTTGCTGAATCTATATAACCACACCGCTTCTTGTCTCTTCTGCAGATGTGTTGAGCTTATCCGTTGAGTGGAGGTAATGAGCGACCTTCCTGATCTCGTCGATGCGGCGTAGGGGCAGGTTGCCGGTGGTGGGCGGCGAGATAGGCTGACGGCATTGCTGGAGCTAGCGCAGTGGATGATATTAATAGGTTGAGGAAGGCGCTCGCAGCGGGAGGTGAGGAGGCGGTGGAGCTGGTTGATGGGGTGGAGCTATGGTATGGTCGGAGTAAGGTGTACAAGCCACGCACGTCGCTAACAGTAGCAGCCATATACGGACGACGCCTACATCTTCAATGCCTTTGCACTCATGAGGCAACAAGTGATGACTCTTTTGGTCAATCGATCAATCTCAAATTATGGCGTTATAAATTTACAATCCTAAGTGCTATGATGTTATTATTTAAGTTTGTGAAATTAAAGATAATTTTAAGCTCAAGTTTGTAAACAGATGTTTGGAATTTGTATGCTTTGATGATTTCATTTAAACATTGAACCATTGTATATTCATAGTGAAAATTATTATTAAGATAAGATTAGTACTTTTTGCAAATAAATTTTTTATCGTAAATTGAGCTTCCGTTGCATCGCACGGGCATATGGCTATTGTATTATATTTATCACTTTTTGGAGAAATGACAATAGATATCGTTAATAGGGTTTGAAAAAAAAAAGCTCACTGACGTGCTTGTGGGCCTGTTAATCGGCTCAAATTCACTCGGGCTCGGCTCAATAATAGATCATTATTTCGATTCTAATATTTCTTGTAAACTACAAACGAGATGATATTAAATCAAAAGGATTAAATTTTGAATAAAGCTCGATTAAACTTGAACTTGTCCATTATCGGCCCTAACCGTAAATGTCTTCGAATGAAGGCGAAAAAAAAAATCTGACAGCAAGAAAAACCGAGGTCCTACATGCAAAATCCCACGCTCCCCTTCCGCTCTGCCATTGCCCACCTGGCCTTCCCTTCCCTCGTTCTCCGCCTCCGGTCCGGCCAACCAAACCAGCTCGCGAGAGAGAAAAAGGCATCAACTCCAACACCCAGTCAAACAATAGTCCCAACGCCACCTCCCCTCACCTCACGACAGGACAAGCTCCTCCCTTCCCCGCCTCCCCAAACCCCAACCCGACCCCACCCATGGCGTCGGAAATCGAGGTGCTCGAGGACACCACCGCCGTCGCCGTCGCCGCGGCAGCGTCCACGGCCCCCGCCCCCGCCCCCGCCGCGGATGCCAGCGCCGAGGGACCGGAGGCGGCGGAGGACGACTCGCTGAAGAACGACGTGTACACGGCGGCGGCGTACGGCGATCTGGAGAAGCTGCAGCGGCTGGTGGAGAGGGAGGGCCGGCCGGTCACTGAGCCCGACGGCCAAGGATACTACGCGCTCCAGTGGGCCGCCCTCAACAACCGCATCGCCGCTGCGCAGTACATCCTCGAGGTTCCTCCCGCCCGAATGACCTCCGTAATTTGCTTTATATATTCGTTGTTTCCTAGTGTGGGGAGATTTGGGTAGGTTGCCTCGTGATTGAAGCAATGTACTATTGTACTTTCTGAGCTGCACCTTTCGTATTCCAGAACTGTGGGCTGCTTACTAGATTGTGTTTGGTAGGTTTGGACCTTTGGGTGGTCGTCAATGTCCGTGAATTAAGCCGCTGCCCGCTGTGAATTGAATGATTGTCGTAGTGGTGGGTTTAGATTTTTGAATTGGTTGATGTGGAGCGATTTGGTTACTATAACTGGAAATTAACGTACGTCCGGCATGGGCCTTTGGAGAGGTTTGTATGAACTTGAGATGTTGCCACGGGGGGTTTTTCAGTTTCTCATTTGGCGTCTTGACTATAGTCAGTCGAATGTCATGGCCGCTAGTAGGTAGGTTTGGACAGTCATGGTACCAATGAGGCCTCGCGATACATGATTTAATCCCAAATTGTCTTGCGGCCGTACACCTGAGTTGGTTAACTGCATTTATCTGTCGCTCGTGGAATCATTGAGGGCATCAACTTGCTGGGTGTTGAAACAAGGCAGTTTAGATGGCTTGTATAGCATCCACTGGTTTTTTCCATTTAGGTCTTCTTCCTTTTCAGTTTTAAGCGAATGAGTATGGTAGGCTCATATAGAGTCTACTTGTACAACTTAGAGTCTACTATGATTACTCATACTCTCATAGTATGCCTATTGATTGCATGAATGAAATATCTCATGGCACACTTATACTGTGACGATACTGAGTATGTCTATCTTGATATCATAGTAGATAGTCAATATGTTATTCTGCTCGGTAGTTGTTGTTGAAACATATATAGCTGATTTTGTTTGGTGACTTCCTGTAAATGCTGTCAACCGTATTCTGTGAATATCCTTTGGTTGGTTGGGTGATTATTTTGTGCTTGGCCTTTGGACAGCATGGAGCGGATGTAAACGGTGTGGATCACACTGGGCAAACAGCACTTCACTGGAGTGCTGTACGTGGTCATATCCAAGTTGCTGAACTACTTCTAAAAGAAGGAGCTAAGGTGGATGCTGCTGATTTATATGGCTATCAGGTCTGCATCCTGACTTCTCTTCTGTGTGTTTGGTCCTTTTCTGCCGTTGTGTTTGCTTTTGGTTGTCCAACGTTGGTTCACACCTGAACCCTGATAGCCAACTATGTGTTGTTGATGTCATTTGCCAAATTGATCAGTTATTCACATCTTGTCATCTCCAAGTTTCAGGATCAGATATTTACTGTAGACCAAACTTACTCTGACCATATAGTTTTTCTAATACATTCAAGCATGACAGAGAATTTGTTTAAGTCCATATACTGTTGTGTAGGATCGAGGCGCACCAAGAGGGGGGGGGGGTGAATTGGTGCAAACTAACTCTTAAAACTATTTTTTTTGTTTTTATTATTTCTGAAAATTAACAAAATAATGACTAAACTGAGCAAATCAGTCTAGAATAATTGATTTAATATTATGGAAGAGAAACTAGATTAAACATGCATACTAGAAAGCAATTATACGTAAACATGAATTATTAGATCAGAATCAATACTCACTGATTTTCATTAAAAAAAACATGCATATAAATCCCTGTACATGAAAACACCAACCTCAAATAATCTCTGAAGTTTTCCTCTAATTTTCCTTCTAATCTCTCTCTTTTCTTCTCTATTCTCTCAGCAACATCACGTCTACAGCACACCCCGATACTGTAGCATTGCGTGTACTGTAGCGTCGTGGGGTACTGTAGCTCGTGTACTGTAGCACCGAATTTTCGGTCTCGTTGCTGTGACCGCTGCTCTCTTTTTCTTCCGCCTTCTGTTCTTCGATGTGTCGCCTTGATTTTTCTTTGTGCGGCCCCTCTCCTTGTACAGCTTGTGGGAGGCAGCACGCGTTATATACCGGCTGGGTTCGTGCGCACGTCCTCGACTCGGACGCGAACACCGCTCGGCCCAAGGAAACCTCCTCCCTCTCTCTTTTATACTCCTTCAACCCTAATTTACATGTATGCATGTAAGTACACTAGGCCCAATAACACATGGCCCAATACATGCACACAGCCCAAAAGTCACACATGCATTCGTACGGCTCACTTGCCACACTCGCATGACTTGTTCGCCTGCACGGCCCGCTGGCCATCACACTGCATCGTCCATCTGCGTAGACCTCTACGCGTCTCATCTCGCTGCACCTACGACCTCGCGTGCCACCTGCACCTCTGTGACCTCGCGTGCTGCGCCTGCACCTCTGCGACCTTCGCGTGTGCTTCTCTCGGGCTACGCGCCACCTGCGCGGATTCTCTTCGACCTGCAATGTACGTCCGTCTATGTCCGCCTATGCTGCAACGTGCATCTCGTGTCTCTGCGTTGCACTTCCTGTTGCCTGCGCTGCATCTCCTGTCACAAATAAAACAAAGCTTCGTAGTACCTTGTTTCATAACAAATATTGTTGTCAAAATCATCACACATATATTAAATTGTTGTCAAATTAATCATCACAATATAAATTTCGCGCAAATGGAACTAACATGTTGTTTGCAGGCCACACATGTTGCAGCACAGTATGGTCAGACATCATTTCTTTATCACGTTGTTGCAAAATGGAATGCTGATCCAGATGTCCCTGATAACGATGGAAGAAGCCCGTTGCACTGGTTTGTACCTTGTACTCTATGTTTCTCATTAGCCTACTAGTAATTTCTGCTGGTGCACTTTGTAACGTATGGCCCCACAGAACTTCAATACACCTTCTTATATTTCTTTTGTTTTTACATATTACGTTGCAGGGCTGCTTACAAGGGATTTGCGGATCCTATACGTCTCCTTTTGTATTTGGATGCTTATAGGGGGCGGCAGGATAAAGAAGGCATGTGCTAAATTTATCTACTGCTCTTATTACCTGTACACAGAACACAACAGCTTAGCCGTATCCCCCAATTATATTGGTTCACTCTGGTTCTTGAGATTTATTTCTTTACGACAAATGCTGCCCCTAGGTTGTACTCCTTTACATTGGGCTGCTATTCGGGGGAATCTGGAGGCATGCACTGTGCTAGTTCAGGCTGGCAAAAAGGATGACTTGATGGTGAAAGATAAAACTGGTTTAACTCCAGCGCAGCTTGCTGCTGATAAGAATCATCGGCAAGTTGCATTTTTTCTTGTGAGTAACATGAACTATGCCATTTTCTATTTTTGTGTTCTACTTGAGCTATTCTTTTGCAGTGCCTCAGAGTCTCAGTGCACTAACAGTATCATCTAATAAGGATTCTACCAAGTTTCTGAATATGACTTGCATAAAAATATATTAATAAAGTAATAAGCAATATTCATTTGTATCGTATGTTGGAAAACAAGACATAAAAGAGAGGGCGGACACCGACCGTTTCACGGGCCGCCATCCACGAGAGAATGGGTTGACATGAGGATTTATACATGTTCGAGCACTACTGAAGGTGCCCTCCTATCGGTGTGCCCTCAAACTCGGGGTAGAGGAGGTGTCTTCTTGCCCGAGAGGGATCTGAAGGCACATCAGTTTATATATGTTTTGTATTCCATTAGAGTTCTAGTTACGAGTGAGAGTTACAATGAGCTTTTCTAGGCACTCGGCCTAGTACACAAATACTATCTTACCCCTGGTAGGGTGACTAAGAGTGAGCATCTTCGTCATTTCTAGGAGATGGTAGTGGATCCCATGTTATTGCTCCTTGGGGGTAGGTCTCTGACATCATGGTCCCACGGGGGTTCTCAAGGCTTTGGCCCTCCTTCGGAGGGCGACCTCGCGGAACCATGGGACTTGGTGCCCCCACTGGTCAGTCTATCCTAAGCGAGACAAGAGTGCCCATCCATCTCTATGGGTGCCTAGTGGGCGCCCTAGTGGGTCGGGCGTTGAGCCATATGCCTTGCAGATAGGAACGAGGCGAAGCGCATAGGGGGAAGGGCACCTCACCAAGCTCCTTGTATGTTAGGGCACTTCGCCATGTGCCCTTATGCGAGTACGGGGTGAGGTGCCCTAGGAGGCCATTGGACTTGGCGACCCAACTCATCAGTCGATAACGAGTAAGGTGGGGGTGCCCCTCTATCTCCATGGGCGCTTATGGCGGGGGTGCCCTCATGGACCAAGAGTTGAGCCTCACGCTCTATGGGCGGGAACGAGACAAAGTACCCTGGAGGGCTAGGCACAACAATATGTACCCTCTTTAGAGGGCCGGCGGAGTATGATGGGATCTCCACCAACATCTTGCACCATGTAGTAGAGGGGAATTTGATGGGATCTCCCCCAACACCCCATACCACATACCCTCTTTAGAGGGCTAACGGCATATGATGGGACCTCCTCCCAACACCCGCGCTACATACCTTCTTTAGAGGGCTAGTGGAGTATGATGGGATCTCTCCCAACACCTCGCACCACATACCCTGTTTAGGGGGGCTGACAGAATATGATGGGATTCCCTCCATCAATTTGCATCTATTTTTGTTTTGTATGCTTTCTACCTTGCCAATTATTAAAGGACTGAGCTATATTGCTAGAGCTAGTGGTTTGGGGAAGCCTATCTAGAAACTAATTAGGAAGAATTGAGTTTCATGATGAGGTATTGTATAATTTATTGAATATGACGTATATATTCCTTTTGGACCTTGTAATTTCTCGGTAGACTTATATAAGTACCAACCATATGGTGTGACTATTCTTACCACAGAAAACAGGTTCTATTTTTCCTAGAAAACATCATAGACCGGTACAGTACATAAATTGTTGTATATTGGGAAAAGGGACACGTGAGTGAGGGTGAACACCGGCCATTTCATGGGCCACCGTTCAAGAGAGAGAGAGAGAGAGAGAGAGAGAGAGAGAGAGTTGGCATGAGGGTTTATACAGGTTCGAGCACTAAGGTAAGCGCCCTAGTGTTTGTGTGCCTCCTGGTCGGGGAGTACCTCCTTGTCCGGGTTCCTTGAGGGCACACTAGCTAGTTTGTTTCTTGTATTCAATGAGAGTCCCCCTTACAAGTGAGAGCTACAATGGGTTTTTATAGGTGCTTGGCCTGATAAATAGACTATCACACCCCTACCGGGGTGGGTTAAGCGTGGGTATTTTCGTTATTCCTGGGATTGTGTAGTTGATCCCATGTCATTGCACCTTGGGAGTGAGTCTCTGGCTCTAGGGTCCCACAAGAGGCCCTGGGGCTTAGGCCCTCCTTTGGGAGCTAACCTTGCCAGGGGTCACAAGACTTGGTGAACCCATTCACTAGTCAACCCCGAGCGAGGTGAGGATACCTCTCTATCTCAATGGCCGCTCACTGGGGCATCCTCACGGACCGGGAGTTGAGCCTCATGCCCTATGGATAGGTATGAGGCAAAGTACCCTGGAAGGTTGGGCACCGCTCCACACACCCTCTTTAGAGGATCGGCGGGGGTATGATGGGGTCTCCCTTAAGGGTGCGTTTGTTTCAAGGGCAAAGGCTGGATGGGATGGCCCCATCCGTCCCGATCTTTGGTTGGATGAGGGCAGCCAACTCTCAGGAATATTCCTCGTAGATGCTGGATGAGCTCATCCAACTTTTATCCCACCCATCTCATCCCTCCAATTTGAACTTTTATCCCATCCAACACCCAACTCTTATCCCTCCAATCAAACAAAAATTTAGCTCATCCCATCCATCTCTCATCCCTTCAACCAAATATGAACTTGGATGGCTTCATCCCTACCAGGATGGATGGCCCCATCCCATCCACCCTTTGTCCTTGAACCAATTAGACCCTACCACTCCACACCGCACACCTTCTCCGGCGAGGTATGATGGGATCTTCCCCAACATACCTAGAGGTAACCAAGGAGGAAAAATACTTGAGAAGTTGTGATATTGCTGATGCTTAAATGCTCTTATATAGATTTTGTAGATTCCATGTGAGCTTCAGAATTGAAATGATCAGCTTGTAGATTAGTACCTTTTCACGCCAAATATTTGTGATTGCTCTTGTAGATTAATACAATTTCGCTTATCCCCCAATGTATATTATCTGGATAAGAGCAAGCATACTGACCTGGACTGGGGTAAGGGCCTTTAGGCCTGATTGAGGTGTCCCTGGACCCAAATGGTGTGACGGTGCGGTGATTGGCAGCCGTGCCTCAAGGGCAGGGAGAAGGAGATACTAGGAACTTGCGTTTATTCTTTTCTTCCCTCGATTACAATCCGATTTTTTTTTTTTTTTTTTTTTTTTTTTTTTTTTTTTTTTTTTTTTTTTTTTTTTTTATGGCTATCACATGTTTTGACATTAGTCACCACTCACCACATCGCATACATATCCTTAATTAAGGTAACGTACTTTGTTGGGGCTTTTTTTTTCTCAAGCGTACACCACATAACTTTTCTTGGCACTTTTTCATAAACTTTCTCCAAGTCGATGAGCACCATATATAGATCCTTCTTTTCCTCCTTATACCTTTCCATCAATTGTCGTGTCAAGAAGATCGCCTCTAAGGTCGATCTCTTAAGCATAAAACCAAATTGGTTTTTCGTCATGCTAGTCGCTCTTCTTAAACGATGCTCAATTACTCGCTTCCAAAGCTTCATAGTATGACTTATGAGCTTAATTCCTCTATAGTTAGTACAACTTTGGATGTCTCCTTTATTCTTGAAAATTGACGCTAATGTGCTTCTCCGCCACTCGTCGGGCATCTTGTTCGACCTAAAATTGCTATTAAACAATTTAGATAGCCAAATAATCGCCACGTCTCCAAGGCATTTCCACACCTCGATAGGAATGTCATTAGGCCCCAACGCCTTACCTACTTTCATCTTTTTTAAGGCCTCTCTTACTTCAGACTTTTGAATTTTTTGAACAAAGCACCTATTGGTGTCATTAAAAGAATCATCCAGTTCGATCATGCTATCCCTATTGTCTCCGTTAACCATTATACAACTTGTTGAAGTAGTCTCTCTGCCTTTTATTGATCACGTCATCTTTAACTAAAAGTTTATTAGTGTCATCTTTGATGCATTTAACTTGGTTGGAATCCCTTGTCTATCTTTCTCAGAGTTTAGCCATCTTGTAGATGTCCTTCTCACCCTTCTTTGTATTTAGCTTCTGATAAAGATCCTCATAAGCCTTTCCCCGTGCCTCACTCACTGCTTTCTATGTACTCTTTTTGGCTGTTTTGTACTTGTGTATGTTGTCGTCGCTCCTATCATACTGCATATGCTTTAAGCATGCCTTCTTTTCCTCGATAGCCTTTTGCATTTCCTCGTTCCACCACCAAGCGTCTTTAGATTCGTATCCACCTAGGGGTGGGCATTTTAAAACCGAAACCGAAAAACCGAACCGAACCGAATTAACCGATTTTTTCGGTTTTTTCGGTTTTCGGTTCGGTTTTTATTTTAGATCTGTTCGGTTTTCGGGCTTCGATTCGGTTTCTAATCCTTAAAACCGAAGAACCGATTCAACCGAACAAAGCAACGCCTAAAAGCTTCAACCGCTGGCGTTCACCCCATTTTTCTTCCATTCGGTCATTCCCAATCCCCATTCCATTGAATCGCAAATCTGATCTCTCCAGTCTCCACGCCGCCTCCAGCAGCTTGCGACTCCTCCATGACGGCAAGCTGGCCACCGCCTCTCCAGTCTCCACCACCGCCTCCTCGACATTTTTGTCTTGGAAGGATTCCCAGTCAGGCGAGATCCGCCTCCAAATCTCCGTCTGGAGAACGCCACTTGCAAGGTTAGTAGATCACTTTTCTTCAAGCGATTCTACCCACCTCTTCCTTCAGATTTCTATCCGCTAAATTTCTCGCCTCCTCTTCCAAATCATTTGTCAGTTTCATGACTCATCTTGCTTGCGGCGGTAACATTAGCTTCTGCCATCCAACTTGCCTGTACCAGCCTTGCTTGAATCATATCTAGTTTGCTAGTTGTATGATTGTTGATATCTCCCCTTTACATGGTCTATTTGATGAGGAAGTTAAATTAACGTAGTAGATATGCTTCTCTATCCCATCCCCTAGTAGTCACATTGGTCCATCTGGCTATCCAGTGTGTAATTTTTTTATTTCCCTGGCAGCTCTAGTTTATTCCCAACTTTGATCCCACAAGACCACTCATCAGTACTGAATATTGATTGATGCTTGCTGTTTAGAAATTCGGTTATCCGAATAACCGAAAACCGAACCGAATTAATTCGGTTTATTCGTTCGGTTTTTTGGTTATTCGGTTTCGTTCGGTTTATTTAATCTAAAAACCGAATTTTTCAAAAACCAAAAACCGATTGCCTGTGCCTATATCCACCACCAAGTGCCAGTTACTACCTCTTGACAAAAATTTGAGACAGTAAACTTGCATATTTGCATCATCTGATGTCCTGTTTGTCCCTACTCTTATATGTGTTAGATACATTACAAATTATTTAAACCATTACACTCTTTTGTTCTTGCCATGCATATCTGTCGAAATTGTTATGTGTAAATATCCTGCTACTTTCATATTACACCTACGGACACGTGAGTGAGGGTGAACACGCCATTTCATGGCCCAAAGAGAGAGAGAGAGAGAGAGGTTGGCATGAGGGTTTATCTGAGTTCGAGCACTAAGGTAAGCGCCCTAGTGTTTGTGTGCCTCCTGGTCGGGGAGTACCTCCTTGTCCGGGTTCCTTGAGGGCACACTAGCTAGTTTGTTTCTTGTATTCAATGAGAGTCCCCCTTACAAGTGAGAGCTACAATGGGTTTTATAGGTGCTTGGCACGATAAATAGACTATCACACCCTACGGGTGGGTTAAGCGTGGTATTTTCGTTATTCCGGGATTGTGTAGTTGATCCCATGTCATTGCACCTGGGAGTGAGTCTCGGCTCTAGGGTCCCACAAGAGGCCACGGGCTTAGGCCCTCCTTGGGAGCTAACCTTGCCGGGGTCACAAGACTTGGTGAACCCATTCACTAGTCAACCCCGAGCGAGGTGAGGATACCTCTCTATCTCAATGGCGCTCACTGGGCATCCTCACGGACGGGAGTTGAGCCTCATGCCCTATGGATAGGTATGAGGCAAAGTACCTGGAAGGTTGGGCACCGCTCCACACACCTCTTTAGAGGATCGGCGGGGGTATGATGGGGTCTCCCTTAAGGGTGCGTTTGTTTCAAGGGCAAAGGCTGGATGGGATGGCCCCATCCGTCCCGATCTTTGGTTGGATGAGGGCAGCCAACTCTCAGGAATATTCCTCGTAGATGCTGGATGAGCTCATCTAATGAAATTAGCTGGATGAGCTCATCCAACTTTTATCCCACCCATCTCATCCCTCCAATTTGAACTTTTATCCCATCCAACACCCAACTCTTATCCCTCCAATCAAACAAAAATTTAGCTCATCCCATCCATCTCTCATCCCTTCAACCAAATATGAACTTGGATGGCTTCATCCCTACCAGGATGGATGGCCCCATCCCATCCACCCTTTGTCCTTGAACCAATTAGACCCTACCACTCCACACCGCACCTTCTCCTGAGGTATGATGGGATCTTCCCCAACATACCTAGAGGTAACCAAGGAGGAAAAATACTTGAGAAGTTGTGATATTGCTGATGCTTAAATGCTCTTATATAGATTTTGTAGATTCCATGTGAGCTTCAGAATTGAAATGATCAGCTTGTAGATTAGTACCTTTTCACGCCAAATATTTGTGATTGCTCTTGTAGATTAATACAATTTCGCTTATCCCCCAATGTATATTATCTGGATAAGAGCAAGCATACTGACCTGGACTGGGGTAAGGGCCTTTAGGCCTGATTGAGGTGTCCCTGGACCAAATGGTGTGACGGTGCGGTGATTGGCAGCCGTGCCTCAAGGGCAGGGAGAAGGAGATACTAGGAACTTGCGTTTATTCTTTTCTTCCCTCGATTACAATCCGACTGCCTCTTTAAATAGGCGCCACTAACTGCAACTAACCAAATATCTTATCTAAGTAAATAGCTTATCTCCTTATTTGCTAACTTACATCTAACAAACATGTCCCCCTGACAATGCTAACAAACACTAATAGATAAAACAGACAGATAGGTAGGTTCGGCAGCTGTTGTGTGCCTCAGGTTGGATGTAATCAGCTGCTGCCCTGTGCATGGCCTTCCAGCCGGCTGCAAGGCCTCCTGGTTGCAGCTGCCACACCTAAACTCTGCTGCTGCTGTTGTGCATGTCATGTTGCACATGATGGTATTGCTGATTTTTCAACAGGAAAAATCTAGCTGAAACTTGATTTTCTTGTTGTGTTGAAAAAAGAAACAAAAGAATTGATTTGCTTAATTCCTTACAGGTCAATGCTAGAAGGGTACATGACAGAGGATGTGATGGGAATACCAGTTTTGGGAAGTTATCAAAATTAGGGCTTGCTCCTCTTCTTTGGTGTATTATTATTAGTTTGCTTGCTACATATATACACTCTGTTATATCAGGTAAGCAGCATTTTTAATGTCTTTCACTCGCTTTGATCTTCTGTAGTGTGATACTTAGTTACTTACTCTATTTCCTTCTTTTCAGGACAATATATCATGAATATGACAGCACCATTTGGGCTGTTTGCATGGTCCGGAGTTTTCCTTGCAACTGCTGGGTCGGTCATGTTTTATAAATGTAGCAGGTAATTCGGAAAAAAAATCATTTGGTTAATAGTTACGAATAGTTGAAAAGCAAAAAAAGGGCAAGCACATATTGCTAGCATGTTGATTATTGCCATTCAGGCATTCACTATTACTACAACAACCACCAAGCATTTTGTCCCAAACATGTTGGGGTAGGCTAGTAAACAAACCCAATTAAAGTTAGTAAACCCCTAAACCTTCGATCTTGAGTCATGGTTCCAATACGTGAATTTTTAACTTCCATGCACTCCTATCCAACGCCAAATCTTTGGGAATGTTCCAATCATGTAAGTCTCTTTTAACTGTTTCTTCCCATATCAGTTTTGGTCGACCTTTGTCTCATCTTATGTTTTCGTATTCTACTACACACTGGTGCCCCAGGAGGCCTTCGTTGGAGATGTCTAAACCATCTTAGACGATTTTGGATAAGATTTTCTTCAATTGGTGCCACCCCAACCCTATCATGTATATCATCATTGCGGATTTGATCTCGCCTTGTATGACCATAGATCCACCGCAGCATCCCCATCTCTGCTACACTCATCTTCTGTGTATGATGTCTTTTTATCGTCCAACACTCCGCTCCATACAATGTCGCGGGTCTAATCGTCTTCTTATAAAACTTACTTTTAACTTTTGAGGGACTTTTCTATCACATAGGACACCTGATGCTTAGCGTCATTTCAACCACCCCGCTCATATCTTGTGACTCACATCTTCATCAATCTCGCCGTCACTCTGTAGCATTGATCCCAAATATCAAAAGTGTCCTTCTTGGGCACTATTTTTCCATCCAGATTAACATCTCCATCACCTGCCATAGTGATGCTGAAAACACACATCATATGCTCAGTTTTAGTCCTACTAAGTTTAAAACCCTTTGATTCTAAAGTCTTCCTCCACAACTTAGGTTTTATATCAACACCTACCCTACTCTCATCAATTAGCATATCATCAGCAAAAAGCATGCACCAAGGAATCTCTCCTTGTATGTCCCGCGTGACTTCATTCATTACTAGGGTAAAAATATAGGGGCTCAATATTGACCCTTGATGTAGTCCTATTTTAATAGAAAAGTTAGGAAAGTCACTGGTATGGCTATCACATGTTTTGACATTAGTCACCACTCACCACATCGTCATACATATCCTTAATTAAGGTAACGTACTTTGTTGGGGCTTTTTTTTTCTCAAGCGTACACCACATAACTTTTCTTGGCACTTTTTCATAAACTTTCTCCAAGTCGATGAGCACCATATATAGATCCTTCTTTTCCTCCTTATACCTTTCCATCAATTGTCGTGTCAAGAAGATCGCCTCTAAGGTCGATCTCTTAAGCATAAAACCAAATTGGTTTTTCGTCATGCTAGTCGCTCTTCTTAAACGATGCTCAATTACTCGCTTCCAAAGCTTCATAGTATGACTTATGAGCTTAATTCCTCTATAGTTAGTACAACTTTGGATGTCTCCTTTATTCTTGAAAATTGACGCTAATGTGCTTCTCCGCCACTCGTCGGGCATCTTGTTCGACCTAAAATTGCTATTAAACAATTTAGATAGCCAAATAATCGCCACGTCTCCAAGGCATTTCCACACCTCGATAGGAATGTCATTAGGCCCCAACGCCTTACCTACTTTCATCTTTTTTAAGGCCTCTCTACTTGGACTTTTGAATTTTTGAACAAAGCACCTATTGGTGTCATTAAAAGAATCATCCATTCGATCATGCTATCCCTATTGTCTCCGTTAACCATTATACAACTTGTTGAAGTAGTCTCTCTGCCTTTTATTGATCACGTCATCTTTAACTAAAAGTTTATTAGTGTCATCTTTGATGCATTTAACTTGGTTGGAATCCCTTGTCTATCTTTCTCAGAGTTTAGCCATCTTGTAGATGTCCTTCTCACCCTTCTTTGTATTTAGCTTCGATAAAGATCCTCATAAGCCTTTCCCGTGCCTCGCTCACTGCTTTCTATGTACTCTTTTGGTTGTTTTGTACTTGTGTATGTTGTCGTCGCTCTATCATCTGCATATGCTTTAAGCATGCCTTCTTTTCCTCGATAGCCTTTTGCATTTCCTCGTTCCACCACCAAGCGTCTTTAGATTCAGTATCCACCTAGGGTGGGCATTTTAAAACGAAACGAAAACGAACGAACCGAATTAACCGATTTTTTCGGTTTTTGTTCGTTCGATTTTATTTTAGATCTGTTCGGTTTTGGGCTTGATTCGGTTTCTAATCCTTAAAACCGAAGAACCGATTCAACCGAACAAAGCAACGCTAAAAGCTTGAACCGTTCGGCGTTCACCCCATTTTTCTTCCATTCGGTCATTCCCCAATCCCCATTCCATTGAATCGCAAATCTGATCTCTCCAGTCTCCACGCCGCCTCCAGCAGCTTGCGCACTCCTCCATGACGGCAAGCTGGCCACCGCTCTCTCCAGTCTCCACCACCGCCTCCTGCGACATTTTTGTCTTGGAAGGATTCCCAGCAGGCGAGATCCGCCTCCAAATCTCCGTCTGGAGAACGTCACTTGCAAGGTTAGTAGATCACTTTTCTTCAAGCGATTCTACCCACCTCTTCCTTCAGATTTCTATCCGCTAAATTTCTCGCCTCCTCTTCCAAATCATTTGTCGGTTTCATGACTCATCTTGCTTTGGCGGTAACATTAGCTTCTGCCATCCAACTTGCCTGTACCAGCCTTGCTTGAATCATATCTAGTTTGCTAGTTGTATGATTGTTGATATCTCCCTTTACATGGTCTATTTGATGAGGAAGTTAAATTAACGTAGTAGATATGCTTCTCTATCCCATCCCCTAGTAGTCACATTGGTCCATCTGGCTATCCAGTGTGTAATTTTTTATTTCCTGGCAGCTCTAGTTTATTCCCAACTTTGATCCCACAAGACCACTCATCAGTACTGAATATTGATTGATGCTTGCTGTTTAGAAATTCGGTTATCCGAATAACCGAAAACCGAACCGAATTAATTCGGTTTATTCGTTCGGTTTTTGGTTATTCGGTTTCGTTCGGTTTATTAATCTAAAAACCGAATTTTTCAAAAACCAAAAACCGATTGCCTGGGCCTATATCCACCACCAAGTGCCAGTTACTACCTCTTGACAAAAATTTGAGACAGTAAACTTGCATATTTGCATCATCTGATGTCCTGTTTGTCCCTACTCTTATATGTGTTAGATACATTACAAATTATTTAAACCATTACACTCTTTTGTTCTTGCCATGCATATCTGTCGAAATTGTTATGTGTAAATATCCTGCTACTTTCATATTACACCTACCACCAGGGTTAACAAAACCGTACCGGTACGGTTTTCGCAAAAACCGCTCAAAAACCGAAGGGTTGAAAAATAAAAGAAATTCGAGAAAAAAATGAAAACCGCGGTTTTTCGGAAACCGCCGGTTTTCACAAAACCAACCCGACCAATTGAATGTTCTTCAAAACGGTTTTTGAGCGGTTTTATCGAAAATCGCGGTTTTTCACGAAAACCGCAATAAATTTTTTCAAAATTTGTTAATTTTTTAGTTAGAACAGTTTACTGCGATTTTGGATCTCAAACCGAGCGGTAAGGTCGAAAACTGCGGTTTTCGAGTGGTTTTCGGCGGTTTTGTTAACCTTGCCCACCACCACCCAAAACACCATATGGCAGATAGAGATATGCAGCCTTCGTCAATTATCATTTAGCAACACCATGACATTGCCTTTTGCTTTCTGCAGGAAAGATCCTGGCTACATCAAAACAAATATAAGAGACTCACAAAATCAAAGGGATGATGTAAGTTTGAAATATTAGCAGAGTGACTCGAAACCATAATATGAAATTTTGCAATCCTAATCATGAGAATTTGTGCCTTTAGGAACCATTGTTGAAGATGGAGTTAGACAATCCCGCACTTCTATCTGGTAATTGGTCACAGCTTTGTATAACCTGCAAAGTAAGTAGTACAGCATCCAGCAATTTAGTTGTCTCTTTCCTAGATCGATATTCTTAGGCCTCTGATTTCCAAACTTCTTGGCATTCAACAGATTGTCAGACCTGTTCGTCAAACATTGCTCTACATGTGATCGCTGCTTGAGCAGTTTGACCATCACTGTCCCTGGGTATCTAATTGCATTGGCAAGGTACTTGGCTCTTCTGTTATTTTAACTTGCTTAGTTGTGATCAAATGTAATTACCATCTCTTCTGAAGATGAATTGGCAATTTATGTTGCATGCTGAATTTCATTGAGACATAAGTTTATGCAACCATCCTTTTCTTACGAAAGTTACTCACTGTAACATTATGAAGAGCACTGCGCTCCTCATTTGCTGATTTTTTTTCTTACCTTTTGTTTGAATCTATTCTTTTGGATGTCTGCTTGTCATTTGGTCTTATCTATAGTGGACTGTACCTGCAGAAGAACAAATGGGAATTCTTCGTGTTCATCACTCTGGAAGTTTTTGCAATGATCATTACTGGTTCTGCTGCCATTATAAGTATTGTCTATGTTCTTTGTGGCTTTTTCCTTGTAATTTGATTGGAAATTTTCCATAAGCTTGCTGCTTCTGTCACAGGGATTGTAAGAGACCCAGCTTCTCCAGCGTCCTTTGGTGGTTGGCTTCGCTATTCTGCTGTTCACCATCCTGGGGCGGTTTCTTTTTTTGTAATGGACCTTTTCCTTTTCCTCGGTGTTGCAGTTCTAGTAGTAGTTCAAGCATCACAGGTATGTAAAATTTGATTTTTTTTTTCCTTGATCTTTTTTTAAAAAAAAAAAACTGATATACCAAGTTATTTTGTTTCTAAAGTCGTAAGTCACTGGAATACCTGTTTATTGTCTATATGTGGGATACCAGGTTATTGTCTATTCTTCAGTCATTGTGTTTGTCAAATCCACAGTCGTTATCGGCTTGTTCATGACCTATCAACACTGTAGAACTAACATTAAAGGTTAGGCAGTAAAACTAAACTTTAGGAAATAAAATTGGTATGTTTTTTGGAATGGTAGGAAATTTGAGAATCCAATTACTAAACATTGCTAAATCATGGTCAGATGAGAAATGTTGTCTGCTTATATAGCTTTCTGCAAGGTTTATGTGTGGGATAGTAAGAGGAGCATGTGTATCTGCACTATCTGTGTTGTGTTGCTGCCTTACTTCCTTCTCCATTGCAGATAGCAAGGAACATTACAACAAACGAGATGGCAAATTCCATGAGATACAGTTATCTAAGAGGTCCAGGTGGCAGATTCAGAAACCCATTCGACCATGGGGTGCGCAAGAACTGCTCAGACTTCTTGTTAAACGGATACAATGAGGACATTGAGCGGCTCGAATATACATCGACGCTGATGCTGAAATGGGAATGATACAGATGACAAGTGCAGTCTCGCAGAATGGCGAGGGCCCTCCCCGTCATGGTAATAGCACTGACCATGCTCGTGCTGATTCACATGCTAACTCAAAATCTCACAGTCAAGCAGGTTCATCTCAATGTTGCGACCACAGTAAGAAAACCGATAGGACACCATTGGGCCTAGGGTTGGGCCTTGGACGAAACAGTGCTTCCCGGCAGTATGTCCGGTCTCTTCTCCCATTGTGATTTATCACTTGGAGATCGTGTGTGTTCTGGCTGTAGATTGTATGTGTGCACTGCTCAGGCTCCATTCGTTTAGCTGCTTGTGACATGTTTTACTATATAGCCTTGGCTAGTTTGGGTTACTATTGTGGTGGTGCTAGCTGTGGAAAACTCGGATCTATTTAGCACCAGTAATTTTGTGGTGGATACATAAGAGGAGGAGGTAGCAATGTACTCATGAATATCCGCTGATCTGCAATTCGGAAATTTTATGTAGCTCCTGCAAATCGGATAACAATTTTGTGCACATGCATCATCATGGAATATCTTCGCTGTTGCTGTATCCGTCATGGTCGGCGGTACTCCAGTTGTTCAGCACCATACAACTTTGGAAAATGTAGTTGTAAATTCATAGAACTGTACATTGATTAGTAACTTCACTGGGGCATAAGCTGCTTTCATGTTTCATCCCTTTTTTCTTAGGATACCCAGTTGGTCCTTGTCATGTATATTTTCTTTCCTTCCTTTTTGTTCAGTTGGAGAGGATCCTTGTCATGTATCCGTGTTGTCCAATTGTTTGAGATTTAGAATTAAGATACGCTTATTAGGGAGTTGTGTCTCAGACTGACAGTGTGATCTAAAAGACTAACTGTATTTCTGGATTGAGATCGAGGAAGTTGTAAGGAAATACCTGCACTTATGACGTGTTATATTTCACCTTTGAACTCTTCAGTATATTCTTTTTGTAATCACTGTTCATTATATTCTTACATGCACTTCTAAGGGCCTATTTGGATACAAAGTATTTCTAGAGCTTTTAGAGAATACCATGGTTTCTCAAAAATACCATGGTATTGAAAACTTTGGTGTGTTTAGAGGTAACAAAGTCTATAGCTTTATAAGCAGCAGTATATGGTTAATACCATTGTATTTTTGGAGTTTTTGGCCAACTAATGGCCAGTTGATAATTATGATTGTAATTTGTGGTTTGGCAAGCACTAAGATACGATATTATATAAGGTTTGCCTTTTATTTGGTAATAAAGCCAGAGTTGATAATAGAACACTTTGAATTCTTGATGGGAATTTCGATTTGATTGTTGAGAACTACCGTTGCTAGTTCACTAGCTTGGCTAAATTTATAGGAGTATTTCTAGGAGATTTAGGAAAGAAATGCATGAAAGCGCAATGATATTGTCGTTAAGGAATAGAGAGGGCTTCCTTGAGATGGAGAAATGATTAATCTAATGAATGCACTATGTTTTAAAAACAAAATATTGTATTAAATATTGCAATATCCAAACACATCATGGTTTACATCAATACTGTAAAAAATATAGTATTTACAAACTTGACGTATTTCGTTCATGGTACATTGAAAAATGTGGTTTTGGAATACAGTGCTTTTGTCCGTCTCTCTTTGCAGCTCGTCTCTCTGAATTTCGAACCGATGTATATTTAGTTCAGATTTGAAGGGGTGGCTATAACATAACTGCATGAGATTTTTTTTGTACTGTACGTACACTTTGTCCACCATTCAGGAAGTAGAAAAATGATGGACAAAAATTGTTGGAATTTTTAAAATTAAAAGTTGTTTGTCTGTAGTTATCCCCATAATTTAGGGCCTGTTTGGTAGAGCTCCAGATTCCAGCTTCACCTAAGATCTGAAATTTATAGGCTAAAATAAAGTGAATTAAGTTTATATTTTAGTCTAAAATGTAAACAAGATGATCCATCTAAACACTCTTAATGTACTCACAGCTCCAGTTTCATGAATCTGGTGAAGCTAAAATTTTCAGCTTCACCAAATTCTCAGAATCTGGAAAAATTGAATCCCTGCCAAACAGGCCCTTAAAGCTCCCTTGTTTATGTATAAACTCCATAGCAAAATAAAAAGATAAGAAAATTTCAGCTTTTACTGATCTTTTTTCCTTTACCGAAATATATCTCTGCCTCACTAAAAATGAAAAGGAGTAGAGAGAGAGAGAGAGAGCTTTTAGCCACTGTTGAGCATTTCAGCACCGGTCCCAACTCCAACTGTCCAACATCCCTGGGGAATTTCTATCCGCTAAATTTCGCGCCTCCTCTTCCAAATCATTTGTCGGTTTCATGACTCATCTTGCTTCTGGCGGTAACATTAGCTTCTGCCATCCAACTTGCCTGTACCAGCCTTGCTTGAATCATATCTAGTTTGCTAGTTGTATGATTGTTGATATCTCCCCTTTACATGGTCTATTTGATGAGGAAGTTAAATTAACGTAGTAGATATGCTTCTCTATCCCATCCCCTAGTAGTCACATTGGTCCATCTGGCTATCCAGTGTGTAATTTTTTTATTTCCCTGGCAGCTCTAGTTTATTCCCAACTTTGATCCCACAAGACCACTCATCAGTACTGAATATTGATTGATGCTTGCTGTTTAGAAATTCGGTTATCCGAATAACCGAAAAACCGAACCGAATTAATTCGGTTTATTGATTCGGTTTTTGGTTATTCGGTTTCGGTTCGGTTTACGAATCTAAAAAACCGAATTTTTCAAAAACCGAAAAAACCGATTGCCCAGGCCTATATCCACCACCAAGTGCCAGTTACTACCTCTTGACAAAAATTTGAGACAGTAAACTTGCATATTTGCATCATCTGATGTCCTGTTTGTCCCTACTCTTATATGTGTTAGATACATTACAAATTATTTAAACCATTACACTCTTTTGTTCTTGCCATGCATATCTGTCGAAATTGTTATGTGTAAATATCCTGCTACTTTCATATTACACCTACCACCAGGGTTAACAAAACCGTACCGGTACGGTTTTCGCAAAAACCGCTCAAAAACCGAAGGGTTGAAAAATAAAAGAAATTCGAAAAAAAAATGAAAACCGCGGTTTTTCGTGAAAAACCGCTCGGTTTTCACGAAAAACCAACCCGACCAATTGAATGTTCTTCGAAAACGGTTTTTGAGCGGTTTTCATCGAAAATCGCGGTTTTTCACGAAAAACCGCACATAAATTTTTTCAAAATTTGTTAATTTTTTTTAGTTAGAACAGTTTACCAAGCGATTTTGGATCTCAAACCGGAGCGGTAAGGTCGAAAACTGCGGTTTTCGAGTGGTTTTCGGCGGTTTTGTTAACCTTGCCCACCACCACCCAAAACACCATATGGCAGATAGAGATATGCAGCCTTCGTCAATTATCATTTAGCAACACCATGACATTGCCTTTTGCTTTCTGCAGGAAAGATCCTGGCTACATCAAAACAAATATAAGAGACTCACAAAATCAAAGGGATGATGTAAGTTTGAAATATTAGCAGAGTGACTCGAAACCATAATATGAAATTTTGCAATCCTAATCATGAGAATTTGTGCCTTTAGGAACCATTGTTGAAGATGGAGTTAGACAATCCCGCACTTCTATCTGGTAATTGGTCACAGCTTTGTATAACCTGCAAAGTAAGTAGTACAGCATCCAGCAATTTAGTTGTCTCTTTCCTAGATCGATATTCTTAGGCCTCTGATTTCCAAACTTCTTGGCATTCAACAGATTGTCAGACCTGTTCGTTCGAAACATTGCTCTACATGTGATCGCTGCGTTGAGCAGTTTGACCATCACTGTCCCTGGGTATCTAATTGCATTGGCAAGGTACTTGGCTCTTCTGTTATTTTAACTTGCTTAGTTGTGATCAAATGTAATTACCATCTCTTCTGAAGATGAATTGGCAATTTATGTTGCATGCTGAATTTCATTGAGACATAAGTTTATGCAACCATCCTTTTCTTACGAAAGTTACTCACTGTAACATTATGAAGAGCACTGCGCTCCTCATTTGCTGATTTTTTTTCTTACCTTTTGTTTGAATCTATTCTTTTGGATGTCTGCTTGTCATTTGGTCTTATCTATAGTGGACTGTACCTGCAGAAGAACAAATGGGAATTCTTCGTGTTCATCACTCTGGAAGTTTTTGCAATGATCATTACTGGTTCTGCTGCCATTATAAGTATTGTCTATGTTCTTTGTGGCTTTTTCCTTGTAATTTGGATTGGAAATTTTCCATAAGCTTGCTGCTTCTGTCACAGGGATTGTAAGAGACCCAGCTTCTCCAGCGTCCTTTGGTGGTTGGCTTCGCTATTCTGCTGTTCACCATCCTGGGGCGGTTTCTTTTTTTGTAATGGACCTTTTCCTTTTCCTCGGTGTTGCAGTTCTAGTAGTAGTTCAAGCATCACAGGTATGTAAAATTTGATTTTTTTTTTCCTTGATCTTTTTTTTTAAAAAAAAAACTGATATACCAAGTTATTTTGTTTCTAAAGTCGTAAGTCACTGGAATACCTGTTTATTGTCTATATGTGGGATACCAGGTTATTGTCTATTCTTCAGTCATTGGGTTTGTCAAATCCACAGTCGTTATCGGCTTGTTCATGATTATATGACCTATCAACACTGTAGAACTAACATTAAAGGTTAGGCAGTAAAACTAAACTTTAGGAAATAAAATTGGTATGTTTTTTGGAATGGTAGGAAATTTGAGAATCCAATTACTAAACATTGCTAAATCATGGTCAGATGAGAAATGTTGTCTGCTTATATAGCTTTCTGCAAGGTTTATGTGTGGGATAGTAAGAGGAGCATGTGTATCTGCACTATCTGTGTTGTGTTGCTGCCTTACTTCCTTCTCCATTGCAGATAGCAAGGAACATTACAACAAACGAGATGGCAAATTCCATGAGATACAGTTATCTAAGAGGTCCAGGTGGCAGATTCAGAAACCCATTCGACCATGGGGTGCGCAAGAACTGCTCAGACTTCTTGTTAAACGGATACAATGAGGACATTGAGCGGCTCGAATATACATCGACGCTGATGCTGAAATGGGAATGATACAGATGACAAGTGCAGTCTCGCAGAATGGCGAGGGCCCTCCCGTCATGGTAATAGCACTGACCATGCTCGTGCTGATTCACATGCTAACTCAAAATCTCACAGTCAAGCAGGTTCATCTCAATGTTGCGACCACAGTAAGAAAACCGATAGGACACCATTGGGCCTAGGGTTGGGCCTTGGACGAAACAGTGCTTCCCGGCAGTATGTCCGGTCTCTTCTCCCATTGTGATTTATCACTTGGAGATCGTGTGTGTTCTGGCTGTAGATTGTATGTGTGCACTGCTCAGGCTCCATTCGTTTAGCTGCTTGTGACATGTTTTACTATATAGCCTTGGCTAGTTTGGGTTACTATTGTGGTGGTGCTAGCTGTGGAAAACTCGGATCTATTTAGCACCAGTAATTTTGTGGTGGATACATAAGAGGAGGAGGTAGCAATGTACTCATGAATATCCGCTGATCTGCAATTCGGAAATTTTATGTAGCTCCTGCAAATCGGATAACAATTTTGTGCACATGCATCATCATGGAATATCTTCGCTGTTGCTGTATCCGTCATGGTCGGCGGTACTCCAGTTGTTCAGCACCATACAACTTTGGAAAATGTAGTTGTAAATTCATAGAACTGTACATTGATTAGTAACTTCACTGGGGCATAAGCTGCTTTCATGTTTCATCCCCTTTTTTTCTTAGGATACCCAGTTGGTCCTTGTCATGTATATTTTCTTTCCTTCCCTTTTTTGTTCAGTTGGAGAGGATCCTTGTCATGTATCCGTGTTGTCCAATTGTTTGAGATTTAGAATTAAGATACGCTTATTAGGGAGTTGTGTCTCAGACTGACAGTGTGATCTAAAAGACTAACTGTATTTCTGGATTGAGATCGAGGAAGTTGTAAGGAAATACCTGCACTTATGACGTGTTATATTTCACCTTTGAACTCTTCAGTATATTCTTTTTGTAATCACTGTTCATTATATTCTTACATGCACTTCTAAGGGCCTATTTGGATACAAAGTATTTCTAGAGCTTTTAGAGAATACCATGGTTTCTCAAAAATACCATGGTATTGAAAACTTTGGTGTGTTTAGAGGTAACAAAGTCTATAGCTTTATAAGCAGCAGTATATGGTTAATACCATTGTATTTTTGGAGTTTTTGGCCAACTAATGGCCAGTTGATAATTATGATTGTAATTTGTGGTTTGGCAAGCACTAAGATACGATATTATATAAGGTTTGCCTTTTATTTGGTAATAAAGCCAGAGTTGATAATAGAACACTTTGAATTCTTGATGGGAATTTCGATTTGATTGTTGAGAACTACCGTTGCTAGTTCACTAGCTTGGCTAAATTTATAGGAGTATTTCTAGGAGATTTAGGAAAGAAATGCATGAAAGCGCAATGATATTGTCGTTAAGGAATAGAGAGGGCTTCCTTGAGATGGAGAAATGATTAATCTAATGAATGCACTATGTTTTAAAAACAAAATATTGTATTAAATATTGCAATATCCAAACACATCATGGTTTACATCAATACTGTAAAAATATAGTATTTACAAACTTGACGTATTTCGTTCATGGTACATTGAAAAATGTGGTTTTGGAATACAGTGCTTTTGTCCGTCTCTCTTTGCAGCTCGTCTCTCTGAATTTCGAACCGATGTATATTTAGTTCAGATTTGAAGGGTGGCTATAACATAACTGCATGAGATTTTTTTGTACTGTACGTACACTTTGTCCACCATTCAGGAAGTAGAAAATGATGGACAAAAATTGTTGGAATTTTAAAATTAAAAGTTGTTTGTCTGTAGTTATCCCCATAATTTAGGGCCTGTTTGGTAGAGCTCCAGATTCCAAATTTCACCTAAGATCTGAAATTTATAGGCTAAAATAAAGTGAATTAAGTTTATATTTTAGTCTAAAATGTAAACAAGATGATCCATCTAAACACTCTTAATGTATTTCACAGACTCAGTTTCATGAACTGGTGAAGCTAAAATTTTCAACTTCACCAAATTCTCGAATCTGAAAAATTGAATCCCGCCAACAGGCCCTTAAAGCTCCCTTGTTTATGTATAAACTCCATAGCAAAATAAAAAGATAAGAAAATTTCAGCTTTTACTGATCTTTTTTCCTTTACCGAAATATATCTCTGCCTCACTAAAAATGAAAAGGAGTAGAGAGAGAGAGAGAGAGCTTTTAGCCACTGTTGAGCATTTCAGCACCGGTCCCAACTCCAACTGTCCAACATCCCTGGGGAAGCATATCCTTCATCTTTGCCTTGCTAGGACCAACTTTGTTTCATCCTATATTGTCGTTCTAGAGCAACAATGGGATTCCTCGCCTCATGTCTAATAACCCATCTGCTCAATTGTCTCTCATCCATAGCAGCTGGCTACTGCGTCTCCGGCCACTCCATATATAATAGTTCGCTATCGTCCATTTACAGAGAAGACAAAACCACAAAACATATGGAAGCAGCAAGAATGCACACATGTAGAGGCGGAGGCAGCTCCAAGTAGGGCGGGCACCTGACTTGCCTAGTTTTTCAAAATTTTCTGGCTCCGCTTCTACACACATGCTGATGAGAAAGCATAGGGTAATGTTTTATTCAGCCATAACTTTATCACAAATCAACTGAATATAATATCTTAGAATTGACTAGAAGTATGCATGCTTGTGAATCATACCGTAGGTAATGTTAGAAATATCGATGCCACTATCTATTGTGTGGATTATGGATTCTAGCCCCAAAAGCTGAATTAAAACAAATAGCTCGAGTCTAGAAATCGATTATCATAATTTAGCCTACTTATATACACTAGAATCCGGATTCCACTTCATATATGCTTCTATGGATTCGAGGAATACAAATATGAGAATGCCACTGAAAATTTCAAGTAATTACCCACCAAATGCTATCCCGAATCCAAAATTAGTTTCTTTAAAGCTACAATCCAGAATCAAGTTTTGGAGAAACCAAAGCAAAAAGAAACAAACCCTAAAGGAATAATAGGAAATCAACTAGCATAAATCTTAAATCAAACGCATGAAAATAGTACCACACTATAATCTATTAGAAGCAAAGCAACCACTGCCATATAATATCCAAAGATATATACTATCTAGATTTAACAAAGCACCCTGTCATTCTTAGCAAACTACTACTACCACACATCATGAGTAACCACTGTATTATTGCTGTATTTCTAGCTAATTTTGACAGAAAGTGCAACTTTAGTTCTTCACTCGCATACTTTACTCTCCAATCTCCATGGCTGCAGGGTGAGGTGAGCGTGTGGGCCAACAGAACTACAGAAGCACAAAAGAAGATAAGGAGGTGGTCAGAGTCCTAAAAGAGTTTGACAGAGAGCGTGTCTTAGATTTTTTAAAAATAAAGGAGGGCAGCTAGGAAAAAGAAGCTAGGGGAGGAAGAAACAGATAAGGCAGGTGGGTGAGGAAGAAAGGAAAGAAGAGAAGATAAGAAGAGAAGAGAAGAAAAGAAAAAGAGGAGAAAAGGAGAGGAAAGAAAAGAAGAGGAAAGAGAGAGAGAGAAAGAAAATGGGAAGAGAAATAGAAAAGAAAAATAGGTAGGAGGGGAAAGGTGGGAAAAAAGGGAGAGGAAAGGTGAGAAAATAAAATACTCTGGTATATTGCAACCGCACGAACCGCAATAATTCAAATAAGAATATGCCGTAAAATTTGAGAAACTAGAAATATCGCAAATCACCGCTGCTAATTAGATAAGGAATTGCATGAATTTAGTAGCTACCTTAATAACTAAATTATCGGCTTGTTCATGATTATATGACCTATCAACACTGTAGAACTAACATTAAAGGTTAGGCAGTAAAACTAAACTTTAGGAAATAAAATTGGTATGTTTTTTGGAATGGTAGGAAATTTGAGAATCCAATTACTAAACATTGCTAAATCATGGTCAGATGAGAAATGTTGTCTGCTTATATAGCTTTCTGCAAGGTTTATGTGTGGGATAGTAAGAGGAGCATGTGTATCTGCACTATCTGTGTTGTGTTGCTGCCTTACTTCCTTCTCCATTGCAGATAGCAAGGAACATTACAACAAACGAGATGGCAAATTCCATGAGATACAGTTATCTAAGAGGTCCAGGTGGCAGATTCAGAAACCCATTCGACCATGGGGTGCGCAAGAACTGCTCAGACTTCTTGTTAAACGGATACAATGAGGACATTGAGCGGCTCGAATATACATCGCACGCTGATGCTGAAATGGGAATGATACAGATGACAAGTGCAGTCTCGCAGAATGGCGAGGGCCCTCCCCGTCATGGTAATAGCACTGACCATGCTCGTGCTGATTCACATGCTAACTCAAAATCTCACAGTCAAGCAGGTTCATCTCAATGTTGCGACCACAGTAAGAAAACCGATAGGACACCATTGGGCCTAGGGTTGGGCCTTGACGAAACAGTGCTTCCCGGCAGTATGTCCGGTCTCTTCTCCCATTGTGATTTATCACTTGGAGATCGTGTGTGTTCTGGCTGTAGATTGTATGTGTGCACTGCTCAGGCTCCATTCGTTTAGCTGCTTGTGACATGTTTTACTATATAGCCTTGGCTAGTTTGGGTTACTATTGTGGTGGTGCTAGCTGTGGAAAACTCGGATCTATTTAGCACCAGTAATTTTGTGGTGGATACATAAGAGGAGGAGGTAGCAATGTACTCATGAATATCCGCTGATCTGCAATTCGGAAATTTTATGTAGCTCCTGCAAATCGGATAACAATTTTGTGCACATGCATCATCATGGAATATCTTCGCTGTTGCTGTATCCGTCATGGTCGGCGGTACTCCAGTTGTTCAGCACCATACAACTTTGGAAAATGTAGTTGTAAATTCATAGAACTGTACATTGATTAGTAACTTCACTGGGGCATAAGCTGCTTTCATGTTTCATCCCCTTTTTTTCTTAGGATACCCAGTTGGTCCTTGTCATGTATATTTTCTTTCCTTCCCTTTTTTGTTCAGTTGGAGAGGATCCTTGTCATGTATCCGTGTTGTCCAATTGTTTGAGATTTAGAATTAAGATACGCTTATTAGGGAGTTGTGTCTCAGACTGACAGTGTGATCTAAAAGACTAACTGTATTTCTGGATTGAGATCGAGGAAGTTGTAAGGAAATACCTGCACTTATGACGTGTTATATTTCACCTTTGAACTCTTCAGTATATTCTTTTTGTAATCACTGTTCATTATATTCTTACATGCACTTCTAAGGGCCTATTTGGATACAAAGTATTTCTAGAGCTTTTAGAGAATACCATGGTTTCTCAAAAATACCATGGTATTGAAAACTTTGGTGTGTTTAGAGGTAACAAAGTCTATAGCTTTATAAGCAGCAGTATATGGTTAATACCATTGTATTTTTGGAGTTTTGGCCAACTAATGGCCAGTTGATAATTATGATTGTAATTTGTGGTTTGGCAAGCACTAAGATACGATATTATATAAGGTTTGCCTTTTATTTGGTAATAAAGCCAGAGTTGATAATAGAACACTTTGAATTCTTGATGGGAATTTCGATTTGATTGTTGAGAACTACCGTTGCTAGTTCACTAGCTTGGCTAAATTTATAGGAGTATTTCTAGGAGATTTAGGAAAGAAATGCATGAAAGCGCAATGATATTGTCGTTAAGGAATAGAGAGGGCTTCCTTGAGATGGAGAAATGATTAATCTAATGAATGCACTATGTTTTAAAAACAAAATATTGTATTAAATATTGCAATATCCAAACACATCATGGTTTACATCAATACTGTAAAAATATAGTATTTACAAACTTGACGTATTTCGTTCATGGTACATTGAAAATGTGGTTTTGGAATACAGTGCTTTTGTCCGTCTCTCTTTGCAGCTCGTCTCTCTGAATTTCGAACCGATGTATATTTAGTTCAGATTTGAAGGGGTGGCTATAACATAACTGCATGAGATTTTTTTGTACTGTACGTACACTTTGTCCACCATTCAGGAAGTAGAAAAATGATGGACAAAAATTGTTGGAATTTTTAAAATTAAAAGTTGTTTGTCCGTAGTTATCCCCATAATTTAGGGCCTGTTTGGTAGAGCTCAGATTCCAAATTTCACCTAAGATCTGAAATTTATAGGCTAAAATAAAGTGAATTAAGTTTATATTTTAGTCTAAAATGTAAACAAGATGATCCATCTAAACACTCTTAATGTATTTCACAACTTAGCTTCATGAATCTGTGAAGCTAAAATTTTTACTTCACCAAATTCTCGAATCTGAAAAATTGAATCCCCGCCAAACAGGCCCTTAAAGCTCCCTTGTTTATGTATAAACTCCATAGCAAAATAAAAAGATAAGAAAATTTCAGCTTTTACTGATCTTTTTTCCTTTACCGAAATATATCTCTGCCTCACTAAAAATGAAAAGGAGTAAGAGAGAGAGAGAGAGAGAGCTTTTAGCCACTGTTGAGCATTTCAGCACCGGTCCCAACTCCAACTGTCCAACATCCCTGGGGAAGCATATCCTTCATCTTTGCCTTGCTAGGACCAACTTTGTTTCATCCTATATTGTCGTTCTAGAGCAACAATGGGATTCCTCGCCTCATGTCTAATAACCCATCTGCTCAATTGTCTCTCATCCATAGCAGCTGGCTACTGCGTCTCCGGCCACTCCATATATAATAGTTCGCTATCGTCCATTTACAGAGAAGACAAAACCACAAAACATATGGAAGCAGCAAGAATGCACACATGTAGAGGCGGAGGCAGCTCCAAGTAGGGCGGGCACCTGACTTGCCTAGTTTTTCAAAATTTTCTGGCTCCGCTTCTACACACATGCTGATGAGAAAGCATAGGGTAATGTTTTATTCAGCCATAACTTTATCACAAATCAACTGAATATAATATCTTAGAATTGACTAGAAGTATGCATGCTTGTGAATCATACCGTAGGTAATGTTAGAAATATCGATGCCACTATCTATTGCTGTGGATTATGGATTCTAGCCCCAAAAGCTGAATTAAAAACAAATAGCTCGAGTCTAGAAATCGATTATCATAATTTAGCCTACTTATATACACTAGAATCCGGATTCCACTTCATATATGCTTCTATGGATTCTGAGGAATACAAATATGAGAATGCCACTGAAAATTTCAAGTAATTACCCACCAAATGCTATCCCAGAATCCAAAATTAGTTTCTTTAAAGCTACAATCCAGAATCAAGTTTTGGAGAAACCAAAGCAAAAAGAAACAAACCCTAAAGGAATAATAGGAAATCAACTAGCATAAATCTTAAATCAAACGCATGAAAATAGTACCACACTATAATCTATTAGAAGCAAAGCAACCACTGCCATATAATATCCAAAGATATATACTATCTAGATTTAACAAAGCACCCTGTCATTCTTAGCAAACTACTACTACCACACATCATGAGTAACCACTGTATTATTGCTGTATTTCTAGCTAATTTTGACAGAAAGTGCAACTTTAGTTCTTCACTGCATACTTTACTCTCCAATCTCCATGGCTGCAGGGTGAGGTGAGCGTGTGGGCCAACAGAACTACAGAAGCACAAAAGAAGATAAGGAGGTGGTCAGAGTCCTAAAAGAGTTTGACAGAGAGCGTGTCTTAGATTTTTTAAAAATAAAGGAGGGCAGCTAGGAAAAAGAAGCTAGGGGAGGAAGAAACAGATAAGGCAGGTGGGTGAGGAAGAAAGGAAAGAAGAGAAGATAAGAAGAGAAGAGAAGAAAAGAAAAAGAGGAGAAAAGGAGAGGAAAGAAAAGAAGAGGAAGAGAGAGAGAGAGAAAGAAAATGGGAAGAGAAATAGAAAAGAAAAATAGGTAGGAGGGGGAAAGGTGGGAAAAAAAGGGAGAGGAAAGGTGAGAAAATAAAAATACTCTGGTATATTGCAACCGTCACGAACCGCAATAATTCAAATAAGAATATGCCGTAAAATTTGAGAAACTAGAAATATCGCAAATCACCGCTGCTAATTAGATAAGGAATTGCATGAATTTAGTAGCTACCTTAATAACTAAAAATGGAGAACAATGTTGTTACTAAATTGAATTTTACATTCAGGAATTTTAAGTTGAATAAAATTAAGCGGCACTAAAATTAAAATATAGATAGTGAGACCATCTCAATCTAAAATACGTCAGATTGACAAGGTGACAAATTTCATAAATATTGATTTCAAAGTGAACATCATATCTATTCTAATTTTAGATGGTTCGGAAAAAGGTTTGGATGCCATAAAACACACCATAAGCAATTGTCGCATGAATTTAATATTTAATGATTTCAGGAACTGAACTGAATCCAGTAGAAGGCCACTTTCCAAATACGAGTGAGGCCAGGTATATCAATCCTAATATAGGCAAGCTTCTTTTGATCATATTTATTAAATTACTTTTAAATGTTTTCATATATACGTGATAGCATTAATTCATGGGAAAAGTATCTTCTAAGATGAAAATCTGAATCGGTTGCGGTTGGTAAAATGCCATGGAGTTGAATTGTTGAAATGGTTTGATTTTGGGTATGTTGAATTGGCTTTTCCAATGAATGGAGCCGGTGACGTATTTCTGTGTATGGTGGGTAGAGGGCTCCGATGAGAAGGAGAATAGCCGGTGGGGTCCTTTACAAAGATTATAATATAAGGACAAACAACTAACACTCAGGTATTGATCCGTATTACAATACCAACTATAGTGTATGAAATCGACCAGAAAAGATTATCATAAGAAGGTATTATGATCTCCACATTGGGGATAGGTAAATTACTAGGAGTGTGAAGCTGGGTATGCTGGGAGTCTCAGTGAGAGACACGAAATTAGCTGCGGTTGATCAGGCGCTATATTTAAAGCCTATGGTTGAGTATCAGTACTGCTGCGATAGCATGGTACAACTGGTATGCTGAGGGTAGGCAAAGAACAGTCGAGGACACCGCTACCCATTGGCTACTATGGTTGGAGATCTAATACTGAACTAGTGATAAATATTTTAGAGCCTCATGGGATGGGGTCACTATGGATAAAGTTTTACAAACCTGCGTAGAGTTAAAATCATGAATTCATACATGACTCCTAGATTAGAGAGTACAGTAAGTCTGCCTCATATATAGTAAGTCTGTAAAACTGGATTTTGAGGGAATATGATCATTAGATGGACTTTGGTTGGAATTGAGAGAAATTTATCTATTGCATTTTGCTAATAATGCTTGCTGAGTAGTTTTGTACTCACTCTTGCTAAACCCTCCTTTTTTACAAAATGGCTTCGATGTTCAAGCGACTGGTTGGTTTGACAGAGGCGGCTGAGTTCTACTAGAAGGGATAGGATGGGTAGCCGTGCATCGAATTTGTCAGTCTTATGTGTAATTAGTATCTATGTATTATATTTTTATTGTATTTGAATCCTATGTATAATTGTGGTACTGGACATGTAGCTTGTGTGGCAATGGACTGTAATAAAGTTTTCATTTTAGTCTCTAATTATTGTTTCGCTGCAACACTCTAAACATGATGTACTAACTAATAAAATATCGAGCGCACTCGATGTTGTGATTAGCTAGTATGTCGAGATTCATGTAATTATTTCAGAGTAATGGCTGGGTTACTATCGTTACCCTAAGCTAATTTTGTGGGCCGCCACAATGTTCTAGAGTTTAGTCTTGTGTTTGTCTATGTACTCTATATATTTACCCATCAAATTATTGCAATACAACTAATCTTGCACACTTGCACTTCTCTCCTTTTAACATGGTATCGGAGCACTGGGTTTTCTCCTAGCTTTCATCCTTCCATTGTTGGTGCCACTGCCCTCGGGAGGAGAAATCTCCGCTCCCAGGAGCTGCCACATCCCGGTAGCTTTAGTGTCCTACAGTAGCAAGCTGCCTCCCCCATGCTGGTGTTGCTAGATATGGCCCCAGCGTGATGCTCAGCGGCGGGGATGAAGGCGGCCCGCCTTTGGATCCAATGTCCTCACCTTGGCCTCCACCAGATCCAGTTGTGGTCTTCATCCTCCAAGCTGGATCTGGCCGACCCCGAGGTCGTCACTGCCAGATCAGGACCTCTTCATCATCAACGCCGTCAACGAGCACCTCCATCGGATGTGGGTTCTGGGGCCCCACCGTGTGCTCATTCGATTGCCGGCAACCTCATCATTGTCTCCTCAAACTCGACCTCGCCCGTCGTGCCTCCCAAGCCCGCTGTGATCCTATCTATTGACCCCAAGGTTACCTCTACCGGATCCATCCTCCCTAAGGTCACTGGTGCTAAATCCGCACCGCCAAGTCTGCTAGTGTAGGGTCTAATGTCCCCAAGGTTGTCGATGCTAGATCTGCATCCTCCCTGACCAACTAGTGCACCGCCTCCTCCTTCTTCCTCTCAACTTCCACCCTAGTGCCGCCACTTGCTCCATGATGACGCCGCCGATTTGCTCCACCATCGGTATGCTGATTATGATAGATCCAGTGACGACAACCTCTCCTTCACCTCCTTTGTGGCCTAAGGGAGGTAGATGCCGGTGATGCTACTACCTGTACTACCCAGCCGCATGCTCGCTCTTCACTCCCTCATCTCCAAGTGAGAAGGAATCGGTGAGGTAGAGAGAGAATGGGGAAGGAGAAAATGAGGCGTTGGTTGCTAATTTGAAGGGGAGAAGAGGGTGTTGCTGGGGATCTAAGAAAGGAGAGAAGGATGGGAGAAAAGGCCATCCGAGTTGAGGTGGTGTGGTTGTTGTATTGCTGCTATTAAGTCTTTTTCTTTGTGTCTTTGGCTATGTCTACCCAAATCTGTAGCACTTAAGAGAGTTCGTCAATGCCGTGCAAGTTCACAAATTCCTTTTTAGTCATGCGATTGCTTTGCTAGTTCTCCTTTTGCATGGTAACGGCTGCCACTCCTTTCTAAGTCACCTCAGATCGTAGAAGTCATTATGATGTCGCCGCTTCTCTCTAAGCCGTCGTGCTTCTGGTGTACTACGTCTCCGCTGTCCCAAGCTTTAATCTGCGTCATTATGCTTCTATCTATCCCTCTTCAGCTTGATTTAATAGCTCTCTCTATTTGTGTTAGCTTCATCATCTTCTTTGTCTTGTAGTCGTGGTTGACTTTGCTCCCGGTTGCCTCTACTTTCTTAGCCCCTGTACTTTGTACTTTATGGGTTGCCGCACGACCTTAGATGGGAGGACACCATTTAAAGCTCGACACATTTTCCCAGAGTTACACACTACAATGACAACTTTACGACTAGAACTTTGGATTTTCCATATTTTACTATCTACCCTTTCGAATGCCATGCTATTGCATAGCCTTCCTTTTTTTTGGAGGGGGGTGGTGTATTAATGGTACTAGTTCAATGCCCGTGCGTTGCTACGAAAAATAAAATTGGTAACGAAACATAAAGGTCAAACAATAAATGAAAATTGTGCTACAAGATCAAACATCTATTTCTCCCGATTACAAAAGTTTTTATGATTTCTTCTCCGGTATAAATTAAAACCAAATATATTGTACGTAGTAATATATATTACCCATCTCAAAAATCAATCAATCATTTTTATCCATTTTTACAATTTATATTACCAACTCGCGTTCCTTTTTCTCTCGTCACGCCTGCAGCGCGCGCTCCTCGGCACCATCGACCTCATCTTCCTCGTCGCCTCGCTCATTCTCGTCATCCACCGTCTTTGCAGAGGCTACACGGGGGGTTCCCACTGCCGCCACCCAGCTTTTGCACCTCCGCGTCTTCTGGATCGCCACCACCCTCGGCGCCGCGCTCTTCTCCACTTCGGCGGTGGTCCGTTGTCAAATCTCGATCACCTCCGAGATGTCAATCAGAAACGAGATTTTAAAACTTGAGCTAATGAATTAATTCTTGGCTAGTAACTAACCTATGCTGGCTGGTTCACGCATAGATGTTCTTTCTGCCTAGCCTTTGTTTGCGTTTGATTCAATTCGACTATTACTTTCTTGATTCACACACGCACAGGCACAGCCGAGTCGTTTGATTAATTCACTCCATCTCCATTGAATGGTAAAAGCATGCACCTGACAACCACCTAGAGGACGGGCTACGTACAGCAGAGAGGTTCGGAAACAAGATTGTACTCCACTTGTGCAATGCTCATACGCGCGTCCTGGATTTCTCAATGAATACTTATTTTGGGACTAATTAAAGATCGGGGCTAAGTACCTCTTAGGAATAAAAACATATCTGTTCAACTCAACTCATAGCTCAGTCAGAGTACATATCTAAATGCAACCCACAGAGCCAATAGCTCCAAGCAAACATTAGTGTCAATGACATGTTCAAGTTTCTGTTGTAGTATCACTGGCTGTCGGCTGTCCTTCAATAAACAACAGCTACAGAGCTACTGACCATTGAACTCTGATATTCAGTATTGTTTTGGCAGGCAACTAAGATGCTAGGCAAGCCTGATCCAGTACCTGAAGGCAAGCAAATTCAGGAGCATAATGTTTGTCCCACCCTTGCAAGTTGTGACTAAGTTAATTTCTACTCCTACATGATGCCCAACAACACCAATTTCCTTCCTTCCAGAGTGTTGCTTTTAATTATATTTACATAAGAAGATATTAATTACATTGTTGGTGGAATAAATGAGACGAGACAAACTACATATATGTGCTGCAATGGTAGTTTCATCACACCGTCATTTTTTCACCAAGCGTTTGTTGGACAAACCACAGTACCGGGTTTCCAAGCGCTGGAATTAGGCTCACTGCAACCAACGGAACAGCGCACACAAAAACCCAGGGCCAAATGTTGTTTACTGCATGTTTTGTAGGCACAGGTGGTCTAAACTTTTCAAGCTCTTCACACAGATCAGGGTGAGTTTGAAACAGCAGCTGTAACTGGAAAACAAACAGAGAGAGGATTCAATGTTGATGATTTCATGAATCAGTTGACGGAGAGATAGAATGGCATTCATACCTCTCGGTAGGCCTTAGACTGGGACAACTCCATTCTGCCAAGAATGTCGAACAATGACAAATACAACATGTAGTTACGAGCCTAAGAAACAAGAAACTTAAATCATGATCCAAAGTATAAGAGAGTATGAGACATTAATGGGCAAACTTCATAATACCATATACAACTAAATAGCTGAATTAGCCATTTACCTGGTATATTGAAAATGGTAGGCAAGCTACACTTTCTGATGAAATAGGACAGAGTTGAGAACTAAGCAATCTTATTTCCAGCCAGATAGGGTATCATATTCTGATGCAGACACAAGGTCTGATTCAGCGAGATCAAGGAATGACAGGAACTTGGCTAATAAAATTTAGTTTTTTTTAAGTCTAAAATCACCAAAAGTGTTTATAATAGTGTTTCTTATGATTGTACCAGAAGTTTTTAGTTGAGCTACCTCATGGCCTGGCATTCTTACCCCCTCTCTATTTTTTCACTGAACCGTTTCAAAGTGATTTGTATAGATAACAGATCTAGAAAATACAGCAAGAATCCACCTAATATAAATTTAGTTTTACTTTTATGCATGGGTCATCACTCATCAGCATATTGCAGAGTGGCAAACAAGTTAGAAGAATTCTACCTGTTGTTCATTCAACATCTCAAAGCATGGTGAAATTCTTTCAAACATCTCAAAGCATGGTGGAATTCTTTCAAGCAGAAAAATTTAGATAGCTAATGTGTATCCAGATATAAAACGAAAAAATGCAGTATTAAGATTGAGTAGTGGACACTGGACAGTACAAACCAATTTATGATTTATTTGACAGGTCAAGTATCGATGCAAGATTGACATTATAACAAAAAGAATGAAAACCATGTAACGGCATGAAAAATTATCAGAACATTCAGCTTACCTTTACTTTCTTGACAAATCTGAGGGACTCCTCAAATGTCAGTGGCTCTGATTTAGATGTAAAGGCACCAAAGACCACCATCATTCTCGAGTCTGCCCTAAACATCTCATTTGCTCTAGACATGGTACTTCTCTTGTCTCTGTGCTGCATAACAACCACCAATTACCACAATAGCAGTAATTTTATAGCAGATATTCTTAGATACACAAGCAGTCTCAACTAAAACTAACAACTACTGTTCAATTTGGCCCTGAACTGCAGCCAATAGAAAAAACCAGAACAACATCAGCCACTATGAACGCCATCAAGCTTACAACCAACATTGTCCATATGATTATCCAAACACACCAGATTAGAGTAGAATCTCAGAACATACCAACAGAAACGACTAAAGAAAACAAAATAAGCACCAACCACATTTGCAATCCATTAATGACGTAAGGGCATTTTATTCATACAATAAAATCACGAATTAGTCTTACGATGGAAAACGGACAGCTTAGCTAAAAGGTATCGAGTCTATCGACAAAGTCAAAACAATCTGCTGAAAACTGTACGAAGCAGCAGCAGAGTTGAACGTCTTAAGAAACCTGACAAGAGCCTATAAAAGAGGACTAAATGCTTTCACGGGTTAAGAAAAATGATTGCTGTAGCAAAATTGGAAGGAAGAAAGAAGATAGAGAAGACGAATTGCATCAAGCAACGTCGAATGTGGAGACGGCAAAAACAAACAACAGCGCCGACAACATTTTGCTGTAACCGGCAAAGAATGGCTGCGGCGACAACATTATCACATCACACTAAGGTCTTGCTCATGCCATAATTTTCAGTTTGCATGCCAACCCTTCAAAAAAAATTTGTTTATACCCATCACAAGCAGAAAAATAGATTGAAAATTGTACAATACATGTAGATAAAATTAGTCTTACAATACGGTTTAATGCAAGGAGATTGTTCCCATTGGTGTTTTGGCACAAACAAAGTGATCGCAAAACAATACTACTGTAAATTAGTGAACAACCAAGCAATGGCACCAGGGAAGATCAAATAACAACAATTGATATGCTATATACTGCTACTAATCATATATTTAACCACAGCCATGGAAAATATTAGAAAGGGTTTTGTGAACGAAGTGATTGCCAAGAAGCATGGTATGCAGGAGTACATGAAGACTTGCATAGCTGCATACGTAAGGTAAGGCTCTGCTACTCGAGCATTTCTAGGCTTTGAAAAGGTGGTCTGCATCAATAATTGACTATCAACTGATCCACATATTACTACGAAGAACTGCAGGGGATGCAAAATTTTCACACTCATCTGGAGACAAAAGGCACCGCGATACAACAATTACTTAAGAGAGTATCCTATTGACTTGCCTCTTCAGCCATAAAGTACGAAGCCTGGGCTCATAAGAAAGAAAGAGATCCCTCTGGATAGTCACCGTGGAGAAAGCTGGGTCATCAAACTCTTTTGGCAGCTTGAAACAAGACAAGATCAGATTTTGTCACCCGAATCTTCAGTCAACTCAATTTCAATGAATAATCAACAACCCCAACTCCAAACTTGTTGACTTGCCTCTTCAGCCATAAAGTACGAAGCCTGGGCTCATAAGAAAGAAAGAGATCCCTCTGGATAGTCACCGTGGAGAAAGCCGGGTCATCAAACTCTTTTGGCAGCCTGAAACAAGACAAGATCAGATTTTGTCACCCGAATCTTCAGTCAACTCAATTTCAATGAATAATCAACAACCCCAACTCCAAACTTGACGCACATTGAGGCTTGGTAGTCAACTCAATTTCAATGAATAATCAACAACCCCAACTCCAAACTTGACGCACATTCTGGTAGCCGCGGCCCACCCATTCTCGTTGGGCCACACGAAGAGCAGCCCCTGAGAGACGAGGGTGGGGAACTTGGTCGCGCATGCCCTCGGCGACCGCGCCGCCCGAGCCTGTGGTCCCGTATCGTCAATCCTCCCCTCCTGTGTATATAGACAGGCAGAATATCGTTGTGAATACAGTTGGATCAAAACTAATCCAAAAGAGGAAGAGATCGATAGCTACGAGGCGAGGAGTGTGAGGTTGTCATACCGAGAGGGGGGCGAGGCGGTGGGGGCAGCGGTCGTCGAGGGCGACCCACTCTCCGGATTTGGGGTCCTTCCAGATGACGAGGTCGCGATTGAGGAGCTGAAACGGGATGGGGAGGCGGGAGTCGAGGTCCTCGACGAGGGACACGGGGTACCAGTGATCCCTCCACACGAACGTCTCGCCCGGCGCCGGCGACGACGTGCTCGGCTCTGCCTCCTCCGGAGCCCGCTCCGCCTCCCTGGGACGGACAATACGGGGAGGGAGGGAGGTTTCAGATGGGGAGGAGGAAGAGGGGAGGGCATGCACCATGCGGAGGATGCCGGTGGTGCCGGGATCCTTAAGCGTGGTCTTGGCTCTCGGAGCAGATCGGGCGGGGAGGGGAATCCGCGCGGCCAGTGACGGGGATGGAGTGCGGTGCGGACGGAGCAGATCGAGATTCGGAGGGGGAACAACAGAGACGCGCATCATGCCCGACGAGGGGAAGGGAGTGGGGCGCAGTCGGAGAAGGGAGGGCAGATCCAGAGCGATCATCGGAGCGCGGCGCGGGTGGGGGCAGGTCGTCGCGGGGTGACGGGCTGGGACATGGCGGCGGATGAGTAGGCGAGCGCAAGGAGAGAGTCGGAACCCTAGTAGCCGCGAGGCGGGGGTGGGAGGGCAGATCGGGAGGGCGGAGCGAGGATCGGGTGGGAGGCGTGGTGGCGATGGGATCGGGAGGGCGGAGCGAGGATCGCGGGGGGCGGGCAGATCGGGATTGGGACGGCGGAGCGAGGGTTTCGGGCGCCGCGGGGGGGGTGGCGATCAGGATCGGGAGGGCGGAGCGAGGATCGCAGGGTTGCGGGCGCCAGGGAGCCGCCGATGGAGCGGGGCGATCGGGAGGGGGTAGAGACGCGGGCGCGGGGGGCATGCGGGAACTCAAGTCAGAGACACAGTGAATCAAATCTGGCCGTTCATCGCGAATTAAACGGCTGGACCAAACGCTGGCCCAAATACCAATCACCACTCACACCGGGCCATTCCATGTCCACCACCACCAACGGCGACCACGGTTTGGCTCGGTCTTGGCCGCGTCTTCATTTTACGGCGCGACGACGATTTTCGGCTTGGGCGTCATGAGTAGGGCTCTGGTTTACCGCGGGCTAATCGAGCTCCAAACCAACAGTGAAAGCTAGAAGCGTGAGGTCAATACTGGTTTGGCCCCCGCAGAGATGAAGGCATCACGAGTTGGCGACGCTGATGTAAGTGGCCGTACTCACGGATTGATTAAGTAGCGAGCCAATGGCGTACGAGGCGTATTGCAGAGCCATAACATGAGCAAAGACCCGACTGAGAGGTATAAAGAGGCAAAATCTCCCACTGCTCCACTCAGACGGAGGATACAATGGGTTATATGGCGTGACGAGTGAGTTTTTGCCTGGCTCAATCCTAATCTGGCGGGAACGAAAGCACGTCTCGCTTATTTTCCGGTCTCGATGGATTCACAATACATTGTACACTGCAGACGCCTTCTATATGCCAGGATCGGTCTGGCTCTCCTTTTTGCTCCTCGAATGATGGAAGAAAGTGTAATGGTGGAGCCTCTTCCAAATGGTCATGGACCTCCTCCCATGGAAGGTATACAACCAATGCTTAACTGATCCAAAATTTAGTATTTCTCAACATGAAGAAAAAGCTTTCCACCACAACAATTTTTGGTTCATTGTATTTGTCAAGAGCTTGTTGAATTTTGTATATGAACTTGATGGTCACCATTAGCTTTATTGTAAATGGAGATTGATTACTTATTTTCTTTTGTGTAGAGCCAATCTATTGCCTTGTTGGATTCCTCAAATTGGGATGGAATTTGGAAATCTAGAGGAAGCACAAATTTTCTCGAACTACTATGGTGGTCTGAATGGGTTTTAGTATAAGAAAGAGGTATGAGAACAAAAGCAAAAAGGATTCCAAGGTTACATCATGTAGATTTGTAAAGTGCCTGGGAAGGTGTCGAGGGAGGGACAAAAGAGATCATTTGACAAAGAATCCTCGAAGTAAAACAAGAACCGATGCGCAAGGTGCGAATGGGAGTTTCATTGAATAGAGAAAATGAAAAATTCAAGGTAGTTGATTTGGTTCTTGATCACAATCATATGCTTCAAATTCCGATGTACCATTTGATGCCATCACATCAGCATCTCAACCCGCCCGTGCTATTGAAATTGAAATGGTCGATGATCTGTGTCTTCACCTAGAATTGCACATGAGTTGGCTAGTAGGCATGCTCTGGGCTTACTAACCTTGGGAGTACACGCCAAGATCACAAGAATTATTTATGCACTAAACGCCAAAGAGAGATGAAGTATGGGGAAGTCGGACGCATTTTGCATTACTTCGTAATAAGGTTGCGTAAAATCCTTCCTTTACTATGCTTTGCGTTTAGATTGTGAAGAACAAATAGCAAATATTTTTTAATGATGCAAGAATGAGAATAGATTATGCTCATTTTGGCGATGTAGTTACTTTTGATACTACATTTGGAACAAATATGAGAGCCGACCATTTGGTGTATTTGTTGGATTAAACCAATTCGAGAAATCGCGGATATTTGGGGCAGTTTCATGCATGGATGAAACATTCGAATCATTTAGATGGATCTTTGATACCTTCTTGATAGCTCATAGTCGAAGCAACCTAGAACCATTTATAACTTACTCAAGATATTGCAATGGGCAAGGCTATAGCTCATGTTTTTCCCTATACATGGCATGGTTTATGTATTTGGCACATATTTCAAAATGCAATCAAGCACTTGAATCTATTACAAGGTTGATAATTCAAACATTCTTGCTGATTTTTAGTGCGTATGTATGAATATGAGGATGAAAAATCGGTTTGAGGAAGTATTTTCCAACATGAGAAGCAAGGTAGAGGACCAATCATGGTTGGATAGTATATATAACATAAAGGAAAAGTGGGTGAATGTTACATGAGGAATGTTTACACTCTAGGGATGAGAAGTACACAATTAAGTGAGAGATTGAATAGCCACTTGAAAGATTATCTTACAACAGAAAGTTAAACATTCTTCTGCTTTTTCAAGCATTTTGAGAGGGCCGTCCAAGCAAAGAGAGACATAGAGATCAAATCTGTAGTATGAATCAAGGCACAAGTTGCCCCACATAAAAATGAGGACTCCTATGTTGGTGCAAGTAGGTTGTATACTCCACATATCTTTGAAGCATTCCAAATTGTTTATGAAAAGTCTATGTTAGCCTATGCAATAAATCGACGGATGATGGAAAAGCATATGTTGTTTCGATTAGGTCTCTCGATGATCCTAACACTATTGAAGATGAGCACATGGTCGATGGTTCTTTTGAAGAGGGCAAGCTTATATTGCAATTGTCAACAATTTGAGCGATGTGGTCTTTTATGTCGCCATGTAATCAAAATTCTTGAATTGAGGGATATTAGCAACTACCCGATCATTATGTCTTGAAGCGATGGACAAGACAAGCATGCAATGGAATAGTTCAAGATAATGTTGGGAGAAATATTTTAGAAGATCCGGGTTAGATGCTACACGTCGCTATAAGTTCCTTTTCGTGACAAGGCTATTTTTTGGCTTCTCTGGGCACGCGACAACATTATCACATCACACTAAGGTCTTGCTCATGCCATAATTTTCAGTTTGCATGCCAACCCTTCAAAAAAATTTGTTTATACCCATCACAAGCAGAAAAATAGATTGAAAATTGTACAATACATGTAGATAAAATTAGTCTTACAATACGGTTTAATGCAAGGAGATTGTTCCCATTGGTGTTTTGGCACAAACAAAGTGATCGCAAAACAATACTACTGTAAATTAGTGAACAACCAAGCAATGGCACCAGGGAAGATCAAATAACAACAATTGATATGCTATATACTGCTACTAATCATATATTTAACCACAGCCATGGAAAATATTAGAAAGGGTTTTGTGAACGAAGTGATTGCCAAGAAGCATGGTATGCAGGAGTACATGAAGACTTGCATAGCTGCATACGTAAGGTAAGGCTCTGCTACTCGAGCATTTCTAGGCTTTGAAAAGGTGGTCTGCATCAATAATTGACTATCAACTGATCCACATATTACTACGAAGAACTGCAGGGGATGCAAAATTTTCACACTCATCTGGAGACAAAAGGCACCGCGATACAACAATTACTTAAGAGAGTATCCTATTGACTTGCCTCTTCAGCCATAAAGTACGAAGCCTGGGCTCATAAGAAAGAAAGAGATCCCTCTGGATAGTCACCGTGGAGAAAGCTGGGTCATCAAACTCTTTTGGCAGCCTGAAACAAGACAAGATCAGATTTTGTCACCCGAATCTTCAGTCAACTCAATTTCAATGAATAATCAACAACCCCAACTCCAAACTTGTTGACTTGCCTCTTCAGCCATAAAGTACGAAGCCTGGGCTCATAAGAAAGAAAGAGATCCTCTGGATAGTCACCGGAGAAAGCCGGGTCATCAAACTCTTTTGGCAGCCTGAAACAAGACAAGATCAGATTTTGTCACCCGAATCTTCAGTCAACTCAATTTCAATGAATAATCAACAACCCCAACTCCAAACTTGTTGACTTGCCTCTTCAGCCATAAAGTACGAAGCCTGGGCTCATAAGAAAGAAAGAGATCCCTCTGGATAGTCACCGTGGAGAAAGCCGGGTCATCAAACTCTTTTGGCAGCCTGAAACAAGACAAGATCAGATTTTGTCACCCGAATCTTCAGTCAACTCAATTTCAATGAATAATCAACAACCCCAACTCCAAACTTGACGCACATTGGAGGCTTGGTAGCCGCGGCCTTCTCCCACCCATTCTCGTTGGGCCACACGAAGAGCAGCCCCTGAGAGACGAGGGTGGGGAACTTGGTCGCGCATGCCCTCGGCGACCGCGCCGCCCGAGCCTGTGGTCCCGTATCGTCAATCCTCCCCTCCTGTGTATATAGACAGGCAGAATATCGTTGTGAATACAGTTGGATCAAAACTAATCCAAAAGAGGAAGAGATCGATAGCTACGAGGCGAGGAGTGTGAGGTTGTCATACCGAGAGGGGGGCGAGGCGGTGGGGGCAGCGGTCGTCGAGGGCGACCCACTCTCCGGATTTGGGGTCCTTCCAGATGACGAGGTCGCGATTGAGGAGCTGAAACGGGATGGGGAGGCGGGAGTCGAGGTCCTCGACGAGGGACACGGGGTACCAGTGATCCCTCCACACGAACGTCTCGCCCGGCGCCGGCGACGACGTGCTCGGCTCTGCCTCCTCCGGAGCCCGCTCCGCCTCCCCTGGGACGGACAATACGGGGGAGGGAGGGAGGTTTCAGATGGGGGAGGAGGAAGAGGGGGGAGGGCATGCACCATGCGGAGGATGCCGGTGGTGCCGGGATCCTTAAGCGTGGTCTTGGCTCTCGGAGCAGATCGGGCGGGGAGGGGAATCCGCGCGGCCAGTGACGGGGATGGAGTGCGGTGCGGACGGAGCAGATCGAGATTCGGAGGGGGAACAACAGAGACGCGCATCATGCCCGACGAGGGGAAGGGAGTGGGGCGCAGTCGGAGAAGGGAGGGCAGATCCAGAGCGATCATCGGAGCGCGGCGCGGGTGGGGGCAGGTCGTCGCGGGGTGACGGGCTGGGACATGGCGGCGGATGAGTAGGCGAGCGCAAGGAGAGAGTCGGAACCCTAGTAGCCGCGAGGCGGGGTGGAGGGCAGATCGGGAGGGCGGAGCGAGGATCGGGTGGGAGGCGTGGTGGCGATGGGATCGGGAGGGCGGAGCGAGGATCGCGGGGGGCGGGCAGATCGGGATTGGGACGGCGGAGCGAGGGTTTCGGGCGCCGCGGGGGGGGTGGCGATCAGGATCGGGAGGGCGGAGCGAGGATCGCAGGGTTGCGGGCGCCAGGGAGCCGCCGATGGAGCGGGGCGATCGGGAGGGGGTAGAGACGCGGAAGCGTATCGTCTGACTTGAGTGGAACTCAAGTCAGAGACACAGTGAATCAAATCTGGCCGTTCATCGCGAATTAAACGGCTGGACCAAACGCTGGCCCTAAATACCTGAATCACCACCAGCACCGGGCCATTCCATGTCCACCACCACCAACGGCGACCACGGCTTGGGCTCGGTCTTGGCCGTGCCCCACGGCGGACGGCGACGACGACCTCGGCTTGGGCGCCTGCGAGGAGGGGCTCCGTCGGCCGTAGGCTAATCGAGCTCCAAACCAACAGGGGAAAGCTAGGCGCGTGAGGTCGCTACTGGTCGGTCCCGGCAGAGAGATGAGGTTCGCGAGGTCGGCGACGCCGACAATCGGGCGTCGGTTGCTCGGGGACGGCAATGGAGCCGGCGGCGTCCGCGGTGTCACGTCGGTCAGGAGCAAGACCGACAGAGGCCTGATGAGGCAAAATCCCGTTGCTCCACTCGCATCGGAGGACAATGGGTTGCGTGTTGCGATGAGTGAGTTTTGCCCACTCAATCCTAATCTCTGCGGGAAGCGAAACACGCCGCCGCCATTTTCCGTCTCGATGGACTCACGTATGTACAGGCCAGATCGCTTCAGCGTTATGGATCGGGTCATTCTCCTCTTTTTGCTCTGAATGATGGAAGAAAGTGTAATGGTGGAGCCTCTTCCACGGTGGTCATGGACCTCCTCCCGATGGAAGGTATACAACCAATGCCTTAGTGATCCAAAATTTAGTATTTCTCAACATGAAGAAAAGCTTTCCACCACAACAATTTTTGGTTCATTGTATTTGTCAAGAGCTTGTTGAATTTTGTATATGAACTTGATGGTCACCATTAGCTTTATTGTAAATGGAGATTGATTACTTATTTTCTTTTGTGTAGAGCCAATCTATTGCCTTGTTGGATTCCTCAAATTGGGATGGAATTTGGAAATCTAGAGGAAGCACAAATTTTCCTGGAACTACTATGGTGGTCGAATGGGTTTTAGTATAAGAAAGAGGTATGAGAACAAAAGCAAAAAGGATTCCAAGGTTACATCATGTAGATTTGTGTGCGAAGGAAGGTGTCGGAGGAGGGACAAAAGAGATCATTTGACAAAGAATCCTCGAAATGAAACAAGAACCGATCGCAAGGTGCGAATGGGAGTTTCATTGAATAGAAAATGAAAAATTCAAGGTAGTTGATTTGGTTCTTGATCACAATCATATGCTTCAAATTCCAGAGACAGCTCATTTGATGCCATCACATCAAGCATCTCAACCGTCCGTGCTATTGAAATTGAAATGGTGATGATTCAGTCTTCGACCTAGAATTGCACATGAGTTGGCTAGTAGGCATGTCTGGTGGGCGACTAACCTTGGGTACACACGTCAAGATCACAAGAATTATTTATGCACTAAACGCCAAAGAGAGATGAAGTATGGGGAAGCTGGAGGCATTTTGCATTACTTTTTAATAAGGTTGCGTAAAAATCCTTCCTTTTACTATGCTTTTGACTAGATTGTGAAGAACAAATAGCAAATATTTTTAATGATGCAAGAATGAGAATAGATTATGCTCATTTTGGCGATGTAGTTACTTTTGATACTACATTTGGAACAAATATGGAGAGCCAAACCATTTGGTGTATTTGTTGGATTAAACCAATTTGAGAAACTGTGATATTTGGGGCGACTCTCATGTGCGATGAAACATTCAATCATTTAGATGGATCTTTGATACCTTCTTGATAGCTCATAGTCGAAGCAACCTAGAACCATTTACACTGCACCAAGATATTGCAATGGGCAAGGCTATAGCTCATGTTTTTCCCTATACATGGCATGGTTTATGTACTTGGCACATATTTCAAAATGCAATCAAGCACTTGAATCGACACAAGGTTGATAATTCAAACATTCTTGCTGATTTTAGTGCGTGTATGTATGAATATGAGGATGAAAATCGGTTTGAGGAAGTATTTTCCAACATGAGAAGCAAGGTAGAGGACCAATCATGGTTGGATAGTATATATAACATAAAGGAAAAGTGGGTGAATGTTACATGAGGAATGTTTACACTCTAGGGATGAGAAGTACACAATTAAGTGAGAGATTGAATAGCCACTTGAAAGATTATCTTACAAATGAGTTAAACATTCTTCGGTTTTTCAAGCATTTTGAGAGGGCCGTCCAAGCAAAAGAGACATAGAGATCAAATCGTAGTATGAATCAAGGCACAAGTTGCCCCACATAAAAATGAGGACTCCTATGTTGGTGCAAGCAAGTAGGTTGTATACTCCACATATCTTTGAAGCATTCCAAATTGTTTATGAAAAGTCTATGTTAGCCTATGCACTGTGACGGATGATGGAAAAGCATATGTTGTTTCGATTAGGTCTCTCGATGATCCTAACACTATTGAAGATGAGCACATGGTCGATGGTTCTTTTGAAGAGGGCAAGCTATATTGCAATTGTCAACAATTTGAGCGATGTGGTCTTTTATGCCGCCATGTAATCAAAATTTTGAATTGAGGGATATTAAGCAACTACGATCATTATGTCTTGAAGCGATGGACAAGACAAGCACGCAATGGAATAGTTCAAGATAATGTTGGGAGAAATATTTTAGAAGATCCGGGTTAGATGCTACACGTCGCTATAAGTTCCTTTTCGCACAAGGCTATTTTTTGGCCTCTCAGGCACCGAGGAGGAGGAAAACTCTTTACTATTTGACAAAGTCCTTGATACCTTTCAAAAGGAGTTGGAAGAAAGAAGCAATAAGTATTCTACTTAACAACACCTTCGAGCCCCCAAATGTTGAACCAAAGAATCCAAAACAATATCTCCAAGCCTACCGCCTCAAGAAAAGGAAACTAGAAAGGGTGGTTGGAAGAGAAGGCCAAATTGGGTTGAGAAACTATCAACCAAGAAGAAAAATATGGTAAGTTCATTTCTATCTAATAAAATGTTTGGTTCAATTTCTTTAGCTTAACATTGAGGGCATATGTCCATTTATACTTTACAGAGAGCGGGAGGACCAAGACAAGGAGAGCTGCACCAAAATAGGCTCGGGAGCATGGCAAAATACCCTTTCATATTTGCATATGATGGCAAAAATAGCCATAATATATACCACCTTTTGTCATTTGGAAGTAATTAGAATGTAATATATCCGTGTAAAAACTGAACAGGTTCACCGACAACTCAACCTTTTGTCTTTTGGAAATAGTTCAAAATTGTCTTCTTCACAAATATTTTGGTTGCTTTCAAAGAATGCCCTTTTATATTTTGTATCCAAAACCAAGTTTCTCGAATCTCATCTTCTCATCGAAGAATATCAAGATTCTTAAGCTTTGCTCCATGCATCTTCTCATCACACAATATGTTGCATTCTTATTTTAAAATAACAATGTTTTCATTTCAGCTTGAGAAAATCAACAGATTACAAGTTCCCTTTTAAACCAACAGATTACAAGTTCTTCCCTATGCTCAAGAATTTACATGGCGGTTGTTGTGTTGCATTCTCGAGTACCCAATTGAGTAACAATTGGTTCTCGCACATCACACAACATAAACCATCACAAGACATCTCTGAAATTACATGGAGCAAAATTTGAACTTGCATATGAATGCAGAACTCAAGACCGAACAGAGAGGATGCAATTTATCACTAGATTACATACAAGTTTCTAAATCTCATATAACTCAATTGCATTCAAAACATTGATGCAACAATGGTTTCATTACAAAACAATTCTGCTGGCTGCAATTTTGGGAAGGAGCTTTTGAACCCGTGTAGAAAATTTTGAGTTTTCCCATGTACTCTTCTTCTCTTTAAGTGGCGGTGGTGGAACAATACGCAAATTCCATATGGTTCTCGCTATTATCGTCGGTGTCTGTTCAAGACTCACGACGTGACACCGCCGACGCATGGGCTCATTGCTGCTCCTGACGAAATGGGCCCAAGATCGGCGTCGCCATAAACCTCGCACCGCCTCATCTGCCGGGACCGACCAGTACCGCCGCCACGCCTAGCTTTCCTCTGTTGGTTTGAGCTCGATTAGCCCACTGACGACGGAGCCTCTCGCAGCGCCAAGCCGAGGTCGTTGCCGTCCGTCGCTGCAAGGGCACGGCCAAGACCGAGCCAAGCCGTGGTCGCCGTTGGTGGTGGTGGACATGGAATGGTCCTTCTTCGGTGGTGATTCGGTTTTAGGCCAGCGTTTGGTCCAAATTGTTTAATCGCGATGAACGGCCGATTTGATTCATCGTGTCTCGACTTGAGTTCCACTCAAGTCGACGATACGCCTGTTATTTCTAGTATTTTAAGGTTTACTCTATATATTTGTCCCTTGGGCTATTGCAATACAGTAAATGTGGACAGTATCATCAATTGCTGCTGACTGATGGCCAGATAGTACAACTTCTGAAAATTTGCTTTCAAAAGTCAGTCTCCAGCGTGCTGTTTTGAAAGCAAATTTGCAGTTTATTGATACTGTGATACTGTGTGTATCACACAGTATCAGCCCATCTTATAAGGCCAACTTAGTGATACTGTGATACACATTTGCATTTTTGCTTTCCAACAAGGAAATGTTCTCCCCACAAGTGACCTTTGCAAATATGTTAGGCTGCAAACTTTGGTGCTATGTTTAAAACTTTCTTTTTTTGTGAGATTGTTTAAAACCAGTTGAATACATAAGAGCACAGATAACTTTGAATATTCAAGATGGATAACTTCAATTAATCCTCCTTTAGTTGCTAAGGTCATTTCTTCTGTGTTTCTACTTCATAGCACTCTACCGTTATGGATAACAAGCATAGTATATGGCGTTCTGCCATTTATTTATTTTTATCTCATATATAGTCTCGTTCTTAATTACTTTGACAGGGTTAATCAAGCATTGTTCTCAGCTTCAACAAACGTTAATAATTATGTGAGTGGTAAATATGTCAGGAATGTCTGTTTGCCAGCTGTTTCATCAACAAAAATATCTGACGAAGAACCCGTTCATAATTCAGAATATTCAAATCAATCAAATATTAAACCTTTCGTCATAATGGATCACCAAATACCCAATCTGATCACCCTCTCTCTACTTCCTAGGAGTCAATGGCAAAGCTTGGCAAATCTTGACATTATAAAGGTAATATACTTTTGTTTTAGTTTTAATCCTCAAGTTTCTACATTGCAAAGTAACTAATTTTGTGATCTGCATTACTATGTTACTTTAAATTATATTTTGCTTCATGTCAAAGAATGACTAGATTTAAGTGCTTATCATCATATTTTTGTGTTTTTAGGTTCTAAATAAACCGATTGAGCCACCAAAGAAACCTGAGAAGGTGCCGTTTATCTTGCCCTCGGTTCCATCCCTTTCTGGGGAGATAATGTTAGAGGCCCCTGCTGGCAGTAAAGAAACAGACAACAACACTACTGAGAACGCAAGTGATAAAAATATGGTTGATATCTCCTCTCACTTCAGTCGGTTGTTACAATCCTGTGGAGAAACAAAGCACTGTAAGTGTTTATTGTTATAGATCTAGGTATTATTTTAATTTCAGATTTGAATATGAAACATAATCCCAAAATAATCAAACACAACAGACTAGACAGAAGATACCACATATTTATGAAAAGTAGATCTAGAAATGTTGTGTATGAGATGAACAGGGGAAAATAGGAAAATTCTTACGATGGGCTTGATGACGAAAAATAGTAGCGCAGTAGCGACCGGCCGTAGAGGAAGTACTCGACGCAGAGAAAGTAGTTGACGTTGTGGATCGCGTCCTACGTCCAATAGCAAGATGAAGAGCTCGAGCGGTCGCGCAGTTGCGCTGCCCAGAAACCTTATTGCCGCCCCCGTGCAGATTCTTGCAACGACAACGGTTTGGAGATTCCGCTCTCCTTGCTTCGCGGTGCACACCGAGAGGAAGGTCGGTAAAGAACGAGTGCAGCACGAAGACGCAACACAGATCACAGTGGATGAACGCGAGTGCCAGCAAAAAAACTCTATTCTGTCTGGACGTCTCCAAATTTTATAGCCTCGCACTAGTAACGGTCAATAAATTAATCATTACAGCACCATTAAACGCTAGTAACTGTTATCATCAAATATTCATTCAAACAGACTGTTTCAATTGAAACTGATGCCATAACGCTGTTGAATGCTTAGTTAATGACCATGATATTGAAGAGAAACCGAAGATTAAAAATGACTTAAACGCGTTAGGAATTTAATTCACGTGGAAAAACACACGGAAATACGCGGTAATTCGCGAAATACGTGCACGCGCGTGCGTGTGACTTTAGCCGTGCTCCTCACTCTCCATATGCCTTATTACAAGGCATGGTGGGAAATCTCCATTTTAAGTTGGCATTCTCCTTTCTCAACTAGCAATATGGTACTATTCTTTGTAGTTTTGGCATTAGAGATAAATGGACCACTTGGGTCTCATTTTTAACATTTATAAGTATCTTTGCTCAAGTATTTCTCTTAATAAAACTCAGTTAGTTTAGCTTATTGACGAGACTGTAAGAAGTTGCGGTCATATTGTTGCTCAAAATACTTTATTTGTTGTCACTATTATGTAGTTATTTATAGTGCCAAAACTCATAACTTACAACCAGAACAAGGATTTAAAAACCAACGAAATTTTGGAAATCTCAGCCGAGTTTTCAGATTCCAGCTGGGGACGGGATCCAAAATCCCAGCCAGGTAAAAAAAATTGAAAAAAATAAATTGCTACATTAATCTCAGAAAGTTTCAGTGAGATTTCACCAAATCTTACCAAAATCTCAAGTTTTTGACCTTTTTTTTTACTGGATTTGATCCAAGAACCCTTAAGAAAGTCATCTTTCATGAAAATTCATTGAAAAACCAAAATTTTGAGTCGTTTTAAAATTTTGGCAAAAATACTAACAGTTTTTTATAAAATTGTACCGTCTTGATCATGGCATGAAAATTTTCTGGTACTATCTTTAGTAGTGTATGATCATACAAAAAAAAATTAAAATAAATGAACTTTACTTATTATCTTTAAAAAATCAAAAATAGAATGAACATAATTGAGACAGTAATTTTGTCAGAATTTTTTAAATTTTCTTAAGTGTGATCATCAACTAAATTTTTATGAGAGCTTAAGAATTACCTCAGAACCATTATCTAAAATTTTAAAAAAATCAACTTTTTTTGGCTCAATCAAATTTATGTAAGCATTGAACTTCCTTTGTTATATTTCAAAAATAAAAAAATAGAAAGAAATGGTACAGTGCCCTTGTAAGAATTTTATAAATTCACTGGAGTGTGATCATAATTCAAAATTTTTATGAGATCTTAAGCATTTCCTTAGAATACTTCTTTAAATTTTCAGAAATTCTAAATCTTTTTTTATTGCTAAAGAAAATCTTTGTATTGATCATCAAGTTTTTATCAAGGTGTAGTACTGTCAGAATGTTTGAAAATTATTGAAGGTTTATAATCATCTTAAAATTTTACAAAAATATTAATTTTACATTAGGACAATCCATAAAAATTTTAAAAATTTTCTAACATGGTTTGTGCCATTTTTCATTTGGTTGAAGTTTGTCAGTAAGACTTTTATCAGGACAATAGCATTGTCCAATTTTTTAAAAATTCAAGAAGCTATCATCATCTGAATTTTATGAGAATATTAGTGATGCATCATAACCATACAAAAAAATTTTCAAAATTTTCTATCGCGGTTTGTTCTATTTTTCATTCGATTCAAATTTGTCGGTCAGCGTTTTATCAGGATAGTAGCAATATTTGAATTTTTAAAAATTTGTAAAATTTTATAATCATCTAAAATTTTTATGGAAAAATCATTGACATGTCAGGATCCTGTACAAAAAATTTCAAAAATTTTCGATATCGTTTGAGCTATATTTCGCTCAGTGGAAATTCACTAAAATCTCAGCAAATCTCGCCGAAATTTCATGAATTCTGGCTGAAGTTTCGTTTTTCTAGGTGAAAAAATTAATTTGAATTTTTGTTTTTATATTTCAACCGGAATTTGTCTGAAATTCCAAGATCTCGGCGAGATTTCGGATTTCGGCCACTCCCGAGATGTCATCTGAAAACGAGATTTCAAACTTGGGACCAGAAGCTACGCAGTAATATGGAGATATATATGTTATTGTTGTGGCCTCTGCTGATGCTAGTGATGATAAGTACTAAGCACTGAGTTGGAATCTGTTTTGCAGATTCAGCATTCACTGACTACCTAAAAAGCTTACCGCCATTAGGGTTAACAAAACCGCCGAAAACCGTGGTTTTCAACTTTACCGTTCCAGTTCGAAATCCAAAACCGCTCGGTAAACCGTTCTAATTAAAAAAAATTTAAAAATTTTGAAAAAAATTTATGTGTGCGGTTTTTTGTAAAAAACCGTGGTTTTCGTTGAAAACCGTTTTCGAAAAAATTCAATTGGTCAGGTTGGTTTTTCGTGAAAACCGAGCGGTTTTTCACGAAAAACCGCGGTTTTCAATTTTTTTTTATTTTTCAACCCTTCGATTTTTGACGATTTTTAAGCGGTTTTTGCAAAAACCGTACCGCGAAAACCGAACCGATTTACACGGTACGGTTTTGTTAACCCTGACCGCCATCATCTTTAGATATGGAACTACGAATGCTACAGATAATAGATGATGAGTCAGAAAATTTGGAGCAGAGACCTGAGCTCCAATCCATTTCATTGCTGTTGGAGTACCTCATTCATGAGCTTTACTGCAGGAATAACTAGTCTGTTCTGAAATTGTTTTTGAAGGTATAAGATATTTGTACTGTTCAGTCTGTTGTTAAATTGTTTTTGGAGGTATATAGTTTTTATATGTCATCTTAACCCATGAAGTTTGTACTTAAAAATATTTATCTTTCTTGGAAGCAGATCCATGGTGAAACAATACAGTGTCACTCACTCCTTCAGGACAAAGTGAAGAAGCTTCTCGATGTCCAGAGTTTTGTTTGGCAGAAGATAGATAAAATGTTTCAGAGTGCACGATGCATGGTTACATTTGTCAGCCACTCGCAGTTCTAATAGCAGGTGATTCCTTGTCATTCGATTTGTCAAATGGATTAACTTCATTTACTGCCTCAAGTTTTCCATTGACCACAAGATTTATTAATTATTATGCTGTATTACTTAGTCCGAGCTAAAATATTTTCAGAGCTCAACTCTCCAACATTGTAGTTATCTGGCTGAGTTACACAAGGAAGCGCTAATCTACGTGTGCGTGCAATTAGTTATTCGACGCATTGGCCGTAACCCGCTTCGGTCGGAAAACAACTAGTAAATATGTTTCTACGTACACTCGTGTGTTGACTAAGCCAATCAGTTACATGGTCAAACTAACTAGTAAATGTGTTTCTTTATTTATTCTAGAATTTGTTTTTTCTTTGATTTAGTCAGAACTTTTTATTGACAACTCTCCACAAAACCAATGCGTACAAGGTGTCTATGTGGCTGTTGTACCATTCTCCTGTATCTTAGCATGTCGATCGTCACGGTACAGCTTAGTGCTAACAGCGCATGCACCAACAGTACTCCAGACCATGAGATGGCAATTTTGTAGTTTTATAATTTATTCTTGTATTCTTTTGAAACATACTGATATATCAACACCATTTTGTAAGAAATATTAGAACATCATCATTGGTATTTGAGCAAAATTCTCTTCTGTATTTATTGTCAGCGTGTTTATCTTCAGTGTCGAGATAGAATTTCATGACATTCTGGCGACTGCAGATCACAAGAAGTTTTTTTGGGGCCTATATACGGGTGTTAATGAGAATATAGATAGTCATGAAAATGCTCCAACAATATTCAGCTGTGAAAAGGTGAGCTCCAGGCTCCAGACACTAGCAAATAAACACAAAAAAAAATGGCTTACATAAACCTTCTGACGGGCCTTTGATCATATCATAGATAGGCAATTGCCTCTTCAGTACAACAGAACCAGCTTCTTGTGTACCCTTTATCAAAAAAATGACACAAGGACCCACAAGTAAGAATAAGCAAAACAAAGACATCAAAGAATCTGGTCGCAAAGTACAAAAAAAAAACCTTCAAAAATAGTCCAATCCTGCACATCTGACAGTAAGCAGAATGTATCTGAGATCTGCTCATGTAGTATTCTTGCTGACTAGTTAACACAGTCTCTGTGTGGCTGCCACTACGACAAACCATATCTCACGTTGTAATGCTTCTAATCCTGAGTTGCCCATCTTGATAGATCACCCAGACTTGCTCTTCAGGCTGTATACGTTTCCGATGACTCCGACAATGCTAACAACTAAGGCCAACCCCAGCATCACAAGTGACAGGAGCCTCTGTCCATGCCCTAAGTACTTCCCTTCCTTGTCCAGCCTCAATGCTACCAGAGCCGGGAATATGAACCCCAATGCAAGCCCTGTCGTTGCGCCAGTGAACTTGAAGGCCATCCAGATGTTGGGTATCATTGTTGAGCCGAGATAGATGAGTGCCAAGAGAACCACTGTCAAGGTGAGCATCTTCTTCCTGCTATGGGGCGCCAACTCACCAAAAATCAATGAGTCCACCGTCTGTCTCAGGGAGAAGTGGACGACCGGGAAGACAAGGACCAGATGGATGACATACCCAATCCTGACAATGTAGTTGAGGACCGAGCTGAATCTGATCCCAAGATCCTTGTCGAAGTTAGTGAGCACATCAGATTCTGTGTCATCACCGAACAAGAGGTACCCTGAGATGGCAGTCAGTGCGTATACCACAACACATAGTGTAGTAGTGATCCTCCCAATCTTGTACATGTTGTGAGGAGTCTTCTCCTTGAGCTCGTTGTAGATCGGCTGGACATTGAAATGGCAGATGTAGGCGTTCGTCATGATCGGTATCACCACAAGCAAGTCCAGCATCGCCGCTCTTGAGCTAAAATCTGGCCCCATCCTCGGCATACTGATTTTGCCCTCGATGAGCTTGACCAAAGCAATGATGCATGACACAACCACAAACACAGCAGCAAGAGCAACCGAAGCAGCAGATGACAAGCTCAGCGAGTCAATCTTCTCGAGTGCGCACAATGGGGCGAGGAAAATCACCAGGACCACCAAGATCAGCAGCCTCCGATTATCCCACTCGCCATGACCAACCAACTGATCCACCACTCCGATGTGCTTCAGTGATCCTGACATCACATCTCCGATGATGATGAGATACACTACGAGGATCCCGGCATTGTTGATGATGACACACATCTGCGCCGTAATGCTCGCCGGACGGCCAAGCGCCTTGTGCACAACCTCACCGTACGACAGCGCGCGGCAATGCACCGAGAACCTCACGAGCAGCTCGATAGTAATCTCGGACAGAATCCCCATGACCAGAATCGAGACGAGCCCGACCGCGACGCCCAAAACCTTCATGGTGGCCGGGAGGGCCATAATGCCAGCCCCGATGATGGAGGTCGCGAGGTTGAACACCGCCCCGGGCACGCCGGACCCCTCGGGGGGGCCGGCGGGGCCGTCGCCGATGAGCGGCAACTCATCGTGCTCGCCGCCGCCGCTGTCTTCTGCCTCGCCCAAGAACGAATCTTGCTTGGAGATCTTGGCTTGACTGTTGTAGACGCCATTGGCGGCGTTGGATTTGGGCTGGTTGGATTGGAGCTCGATGGAGGGAGAGGTCAATGGGAGGGCCGAGTAATTCGTGTTCATCTTGCCTCTTGGCGCATCAAAGATGGATCAACAAACCAAGAAGAAGTGAGAAAAAAATTGGTGGAAGAGAGGAGGAACAAATTGGCTAAAAATAGGGGGGAAGGAAAGGGTTTCAATGCCTAATCCAACCAAAATGGAAATATCTCCTATCTACTGCTCCAAGAACACAAAATTGCACAGAAAGGGGAGGAAATTTTGATGACTCTAGTATCGATACGTGAGATCTTAGAGAAACTTGGTGGGCATTGATGATTGTCGCTGCTAAAGCTTCCTCCTTTGTCCCTTTCTTGGTGAGATTTGGATGGAGAAACAAGAGCTAAAATTTGTCACCTCTACTGGAGCAAAAATTGGAGCATATGCAACCAAGGAAGCAGAGATCTTGGGGAGGTACCTGGGGATTGGATTGAGAGAGCCGACGCGTCCTACTGTGGAGATATCTGAGTTTTATCTCTCTCTTCTTTATTATTTTTTTCTGTTTATTTCTACTCCCTTCCTGTTCTTGCTTTTCTCTCATAAAAGTCTCCCCTAATCTAGAGTATAGTCAATTTACGTTAATTCCGAGAAAGGACAGCTGCACCAACCTTGCGATTCCGCGTGTACAGTGAATGATTAGTGGGTCCGACACGTATGTGGGGCCACATTGTCATTGGTACAGCTAGGCGCTCCGTAAACACGGTCTCACTCCACCTCCTCACGCGTCCGGCCACATGGGAAGCGCGGATACAAGGACAACTCTTCGATCTGATTGGCCCGCGGTCAGGGATGGGACCCGCTTGGTGGCTGCCGCCTACCCGTGGCCCACCTATCAGTGAGGAGGAAAATCCTCTCTGATGAGTTTGAGAGCACAACTCTTCTTCCCACGTAGTAAGCCATCACTTTTATAGTCTTTTTATCTCGCTATTTACAAATCTAGATTTTTTAATGAAATTATAAATTTAGCCTTTTTTTTCTTACAGTAGAAGGCGCGGCAGGTAATATTTATTTTCTATATGTCTAAAAAGCGTGGAAACCGAAGCTGCCGTACTTAGAAAGTGGAGGCATATTTTGAGGTAGGGAGAAGGCTAGATTTGCTATTCTATTCAAGATGACGCTAGATTTGTATATAAAAATATAAAAAAAGCTAGAAAAGTTCTCACTCCTCTCGATTGCTCCTGCTAGTAGCTATAACCGGGTGATTGGTCTATGGAACATCTCATCTTTGGATTAGATTGGAAGATTTTGGTAGGACGACGAATATTCTTTACTTTGTCGGAATGACTCGTATTCGGAGTCTGAAATTTTCGAACGCACTATAACATTTTTTTCCTTCACGTGCAACATTTTGTTACAACGCGTGTAACATTTTCCTTCGACAAGCAGTAAAATTCGCTGTAGTAAACGGATGTTGCAAGCGTTCAAAAAAAATATTTCACGCGTTGACAGAAAATGTTGCAAACGTAGAAAAAAAATATTACAAGAAACGTCCGATGGAATGAACAGAAATCGAACGTCCGAGCGCTAATTTCTCCCTTACTTTGTACCAGACAACATAAGCTACGAGGGATGATGTAACGGTGGACCAACCAATTCCATTTTTCAAAATAAAAGTGGATTATGTCCGGAGCTAGGGTCGAATGATCTGTTCACCGTCCGGTCCTTTATACCAAACACCCCATAAATTTCCTTGTCAAGTATAGCACTTAGTCGTTTCAAAAGAAAAGGAAGTATAGCACTCGCAGTTGCACTACAATGGTAGTATTACAAGTTAATTAAGAAGTCTTTAGGTTCACAAATGATCTTATCGTGTTTGGTTTTGATTTGACCAAGAAAATAGTCCGTGTGAGTCGATTCATTGAATTAATCTTCGGTTGAACAAGCACAGCTCGAAGTTTCTTTGCAACAACTTATTTTTATTGGGAATAAAAAGAAAGAGACATTTATCAGTCAGCTCTCTTATATTCGAGTCTTTCTTCATCAGTTCATCGCTATGCAGATTGGGTAGAGTTTTTATATATACTACTTATTTTCTAAGCACTGAAGCACATGCTTCTTGGGCTTGGTATGATGCTGTGAAGTTGTAAAAAAATGATCAAGACATCCTAACATTAAACAATTCTCTTTTGGCCTCCGAGTTGCCTTGATGTGCACTAAAAAACATGTACACTTGCTGCCAACTTTCCAAGATTATTCTTCACTTCAGAGCAATCTGTGTATTGTGTAAAAAAAGAAAGAAAGAAGAAGTTGTGTGCACTCGCACCTTTCAAGATCACCGCATTATCTTTTATAAACATCTCAAGCAAATGTTAGAGCATCTCGAATAGTCAAGCCTTAAAATAGAGTCCTATACCTCAAAATATGGCCTAAACTAAAAAAATTAAGACCCAAGATAGCTATTGACTCCAGCAATTAGATCCTAAATCTCCAATCCTTCATTAGGGCCGGAGAGGAGAGTTGCACTCCAACAGAGGTTGTATTTTGAGAAAAATTATCAAAATAGGTTTAGGACTCAGAGCCCTGTTGCTATATTTAGCAACCTATTTAGGGCTCCTCTTGGAGATGCTCTTAGTGTCTAGAGCCTGCCACTGAATCTCAGTTCTCAAATTCTTTCCTTTACTAATACAGAAAAACCCTCTTCACTCGTAATATTCCCCTTTGATCAATATTAGTCTGATTATCTCAAACTGCTTCAGATGAATCGATATACGCTCGAAGAGCACCATGTATCACTGTATTTAGGATCATAATACAGCCAAGGGATAATGTTGCTCAGTTGCCAACTTGACACTGTTCCTCCAAAATGATGATTTCTTCAATAGATGAGGATAACACACATGGCGGGTAATCAAATAGCATAAGCTGCAAAATTATGTAATTCATCAGGGTCTGGAATGATGGAGATCTCTTCTTTTGGAAGAGAGTCATCATCCGCAGTGGATGCGGCTTCAGCAAGCAACTCGTTGCAGTGGATGGAGAGGGTGCATTTTTCTTGTTGAAATAACCTGCAAGTGGAAGATAATCAGCTGAGATCATGCAGACATAGAGAAGATTATTAAGAGAAAAATGTTAGTACTTACGGGTTCTTGCAAAGCATTGGGCTTTGAAATGTTAAAACATATTTACAGGAAGAGATCTCCTTAATTGAGCTGATCAGTACAGTGGGCTCTGAACAAACAAATCTAACCTGTAGGAAAAAGGCAGGTGAGCTGACCAGTATAGTGATTGAATCGCTTGAATTTAGAAACACAACCACATATAGATCGATTATCAGTCTTTTTCTTGCATTTTCTTACCTCTGTCTTCCGGGGTATGTCTGTGAGATCACAGACAGTCCCATTTGTGTACAAGTGAACATGATACCTGCAACAAAGCACAAAAAACAAGCATTCATTCAAGTGAGTTTTGCTTCCAGATATAATTTGTTGTTCCATGTTCTTACTTTCAAGAAATTCTAGTACAGTACCTCTTAGAAATATCTTTCAAGTTACCTCCTCCATCAGCAGACTCAGAGGTGTGATTTTCATGGTAAGCATCAGTTGCATCAGCGTCATATTCACCTAGAACATATTCTTGAATAACCTGCAACAAACGAAACACGCTTTACACGGCAGTTTAAGAGCTCCAGCAGCTATAAAGTGCATATAACAAAGTCAAAGCATGAACATGCTAAAGGTAAAATATTTTCTTTTTTCGACTGAGTTCAGAATTTGTCTCTCCTGTTAAAGATAGCAATTCCTGCACTGAAAATATCCCAAAATTTGTTTGAGATGGTGGATAGAAAGATCAACAAAAAATACAGTAGTTATGAGCCTGGCCAAAAAAGGAAAAAAATAAACAAAAAGGGAAAGAACATCTTACCTTCTCACCCTCTAAATGAACCTGTCGGATTTTCCCATAATAACAGAATTCATAAGACCACCAACCTTCGTGCTGTGTCAAAAAAATAATACTCTAAGAACTAGGTGTACTTTACAATTGAACCTGTAACAAAATTGATAGCGTTGCGTATGCTGTCCAAACTAGGCTTCTACCAGCACAGTGAGATTAATGATGTGGCATATCCATTTTTAGTGGAGTACAAAACCTCTAATGTAAGTCTCTAGGTAAGGTGAAAGATGCTTCATAGCTGTCATATCAGCTGATGTATTTTCAAGAGCGATGGGAATAATTCTACCTTCTATTTTAAAGTTAGTAATAACCTTAAGTACACGGTTACCAATAGCTTTTTCGGTGTGTGCCTCATCGATTGGGCTAAACCCAGTGACCTTTTTGTTTGGAACGTAGTTGTCGTCCAAATAATGTACAACAATAGTAAGATAGATTGCTCTTTGGTGGGAGAAAGTTTATATATCTGAGACCAAAACAAAGGAAAAATAACTCTTCTAAATGCCTATTTCAACATTTTAGTTTATTGTGTACATTGCATATGTCACGTGTAGTCGTTCTCCTACTAACGTGTTGATATTATGGCAAAAACCAAGTTACACCATCCTTTCAAAACTAGATGTCTCATCCTTCTAAGTGGAAGATCTCCCATAACTATGTAACGTGCAATTTTGTCTCTAACTACATCGACGTTGTATACCTATGTGCTTCTTGAACCACCGTGTTGAAATTGAGTGTGTTTGGGCGCCTTGTTTGGCCTCCATCTAGCCGATATCTTCTTCAAACATGTCTTTGTGTGTCGTTTGATATGATCGTTCCTCCACAAAAAAAAAAAAAAAAAAAAAAAAAAAAAAAAAAAAAAAAAAAAAAAAAAAAAAAAAAAAAAAAAAAAAAAAAAAAAAAAAAAAAAAAAAAAAAAAAAAAAAAAAAAAAAAAAAAAAAAAAAAAAAAAAAAAAAAAAAAAAAAAAAAAAAAAAAAAAAAAAAAAAAAAAAAAAAAAAAAAAAAAAAAAAAAAATTCTTAGAGCGTGCCTACCGCTAGTAGGGGTGAAAGCGGTTCGGATAGTTTCAAGCCGATCCGGATAATTTTCGGATACGGATAGTTTGGATCGGATTTTTTGGATAGTTCCGGATCGGATACGGATCACGGATATTTTTATCGGATACGGATACGGATTGATAGCGTACTATCCGGCGGATACGGATACTGGATACGGATTATCCGATGAACGATGTCTCGGATATCCGGACTTTAGCTATGTTGGGCCTTGGCCTTGTGGGCTCGCTTTGTTCTCCGTCTAGCCTCCACCCTCTAGCCCTCCACGCATCGCCCCACCTGGAGCGGCCCGACGAGTGGGCGCAGCTTCGAGCAGAGACCACGATCCGGCTGCCCGCTTCGACGAGCTTCGCCGTCGCCGAGAAGGTCGAGAACCTGTGCGGAGAGGTTCCTGCGAAACAGCGCCATGGGAGGGAGGTCGTCGAGCGGATCTGCCGGTACCTTGAGGCAACCGCCGTGCGCCGCGCCTCCGCCGTCGACTTGCTGGTCTGGTTTGCTTCGCCTTTCTTGAGCCGTTCTTGATCGATCGGATAGAAGGGTTCGCTCGATCTGCTTGCGTGTGCCGGCCGGACCTCGCCTCGTAGGCTTTTCTTTTATTTTACTTTTGGTTTGTACGAAATGATGAGTGAATCTGAATGGAATGAAGCTTGTAGTCATAGACTTTTAATTGTTACATTGTCGTGGAACCGTTCAACCCCTTGCTTGTTTTTGCTAAGCCATTATAATCTGCTATGGAACACTGGTACTTATTGTGCTGATTTCACCAATTGGATAATGCTCATGTTTTGATGGATGTATGGAACACAGGTTACGTGGTATAGTTGACTGTGGCAAGGCACATAAGCACATTTATCAGAGAGCTATGCTTTTTGTGGAACAAGTTAAAGGTATCCAGTTTATTGTGCTGTACTCTTCTTCATCTTTTTTAAAAAAGAAATGTACTTGCTTTTTCTAGTTATCTTGTTTGATTTCTTGTGTATAATTTAAGGGGTTATCGTGTTCAGATAAATATCCGTGACCGTATCCGTTCGATTCAGATTCGATCCGTATCCGTATTCGATATTATCCGTATCCGTGATTCAGTATCCGGACTATCCAGTATCCGTGATCCGAATCCAAAAAAATATGAAAACAAATATGGTACACTATTATCCGTCCGTATCCGATCCGTTTTCACCCTAACCGCTAGGCATGGTAGGGAACCAAACACCACTAACCAGGTCACCTAAGTCGTACACACTGTGGCACCTAATAACCTTAGGTGTGGCTCGCTAGGTAAGAGCTCCAGCAGCTATAAAGTGCATATAACAAAGTCAAAGCATGAACATGCTAAAGGTAAAATATTTTCTTTTTTCGACTGAGTTCAGAATTTGTCTCTCCTGTTAAAGATAGCAATTCCTGCACTGAAAATATCCCAAAATTTGTTTGAGATGGTGGATAGAAAGATCAACAAAAAATACAGTAGTTATGAGCCTGGCCAAAAAAGGAAAAAAATAAACAAAAAGGGAAAGAACATCTTACCTTCTCACCCTCTAAATGAACCTGTCGGATTTTCCCATAATAACAGAATTCATAAGACCACCAACCTTCGTGCTGTGTCAAAAAAATAATACTCTAAGAACTAGGTGTACTTTACAATTGAACCTGTAACAAAATTGATAGCGTTGCGTATGCTGTCCAAACTAGGCTTCTACCAGCACAGTGAGATTAATGATGTGGCATATCCATTTTTAGTGGAGTACAAAACCTCTAATGTAAGTCTCTAGGTAAGGTGAGAGATGCTTCATAGCTGTCATATCAGCTGATGTATTTTCAAGAGCGATGGGAATAATTCTACCTTCTATTTTAAAGTTAGTAATAACCTTAAGTACACGGTTACCAATAGCTTTTTCGGTGTGTGCCTCATCGATTGGGCTAAACCCAGTGACCTTTTTGTTTGGAACGTAGTTGTCGTCCAAATAATGTACAACAATAGTAAGATAGATTGCTCTTTGGTGGGAGAAAGTTTATATATCTGAGACCAAAACAAAGGAAAAATAACTCTTCTAAATGCCTATTTCAACATTTTAGTTTATTGTGTACATTGCATATGTCACGTGTAGTCGTTCTCCTACTAACGTGTTGATATTGCGGGCAAAAACCAAGTTACACCATCCTTTCAAAACTAGATGTCTCATCCTTCTAAGTGGAAGATCTCCCATAACTATGTAACGTGCAATTTTGTCTCTAACTACATCGACGTTGTATACCTATGTGCTTACTGAACCATCGGTGTTGAAATTGAGCTGTGTTTGGGCGCCCTTGTTTGGCCTCCATCTAGCCGATATCTTCTTCAAACATGTCTTTGTGTGTCGTTTGATATGATCGTTCCTCCACATGCAATGTGCAGATAATTTAGCTTGACAGTATTTACAAATACCATACACTACCTCACGCCCGTCCACAATTTCGACAGTTCTATCTATATGTTTCTAGTACCATACCTGTCGACTACCGGATATGGATGCCTATCCCAGATGCACCAATCTAGCGGCATCGAAGCTCGGTGCGGATATCGACATCCGTCCATTGTGAATGTAAGAGGATTTCTCGATGTCGTGTGTACCATCCAAATGACGGTCATCGATGTCATAGTCTTTCATGCCAGGAGAGAGTTGCGTGGATCAATCTTTTGATCCCGACAAAGGGGACTTGGAGAGCGAAGTCGTGTTCTCCTGCTCTTGCCAAATATTTTGTATCAGTTTTTTTTTTTCAGGCACTCATTTTATGTGGCACATGTGCACACCACTGACCATAAGGCACATTTGCACATGCATAAAGAAAGGGTTGTATGATGCTCACCCCTGTAGAAGCACTGATCCTTGAGAGCCTCCAGCAATTCATCCGGCTCCTTTGGCTTAATTCTCCGTTTGCTTTCTATGATAATGTTAGTTGCATTTTGTGGGAGAATTGACTTAATGGTTTTAGTTTCTTCGACTGGTAGGAAGCATGCATAATGTTTTCCCTTATGGTTAGTCATTGGTACAGATTCCTGGCCATTCTCCTGCAGATACGCCATAAGTATATTTAGTTGACAGTTACGATAACAGGAAGTATGCTTGAATTATGCCAAACAGCAACCTTAGCAGCAAGCGCTTAAAGTAGACGATTTACAATAAGGTTTCTGACGAAATTGGCATGAAATACACGTGATTTAGTAGAAACATGGTGAATTAACATTGCTTATACCATTATCAATTATCTGTGGAAGCCGGAAAAAGAAGAAGGAAGAACTGCGTATATTTTTCCAACTCTTAGCGACATTGATAAATTCTAGAATTGGTTATTTGATTTGAATCTTATTGTGGCTTGGATTCTAGTTCACTATGACCAATAAACCTCACAAACCTACTTAAGAGCTATCCATAACCAAGTGAGCAAAATTAGAGAGAACTAGAGAAAGTTCATGTTTTGCTACAAACTACAAAACTTACTGGATGAAATGGCGAGTCGACAGTATGGAACTCCACACGGTACCTCTGGTCACGTGAATTCCGTCCAAACGGCACACCTGACATTCGGCAACAATTCAGTGCGATCCTTCCTCTTTTTAGCAAGGAAAAGTAGCAGTTCAGTAAGAAACAATAGCAAAACATGGGGAAAACGAATTGTCCCAATAAACTATCAACCCATTAGCAATTTTAGATCACAAGCACACAGAGGAAGAGGCATTTCAACTACAGATGCTACATCAGGCCAAGGAATTTAGATGGACAGGAACTCGCAAGAGCCGCTCAACAATCGGATAACTTCTTGAATCGAGAAGTAAGCTATGAACAAACATTGTAAATGCATCGAATAAGCGGTAGATTGGATTCACGAAGAAAAGAAGCAGGGAGGGATACAAGCGCGCCCGAGAGATCCAGCTAGGCTCTGATGCGATTACCAGAAGTAGTGAAGATCAGATCGGCGACAGCGGTTCTGACCATCAGGACGAAGAGCAGCAGGCACGCCCCGCCGGCGAAATCCATCGGCGACGGCAGAGAGCTGTCGCCTCCGGTTTCTTCCCGTCAGCGTTCGCGTAGCAGTTTGGCCCTGTTGACGTAACGTAACTCGTCTCCGCCTCCCAAAAGCCTACACAGCCACCTACTAGACCCACTTTTTCTGCACTGTTAGCGTAAGGCTATTCCCAGTGCATGATAACATACTCATTTAATATATGCCACATAAGCATTTTTGATGATGTGGCAAGAGAGTTAAGAGAGGAGAGAAGAAAGCTATATCTTGAGGAAGATACCACTTGGGCACGAAATCATAGATATTGAAACTTGAATCATCTAAGTGGCCCACAATTCATACTCTCATACACATCTAGCATTTAATTATCTTGTGGGGACTATGAAACAATCCATGATACCATGCATTGGGATAGTTGTATCTTCTATAATATCATATGGCATGACAGCTTTGAATATTGTGACAAGATACAATGCACTGTGAATAGCCTAATACGACAACCCCGCCTTCATGTGACGGTTACCATGGAATTCAAACGAACGAATATACGCACACGTGCGCAACGCACCTCCCTCCACACGCTATTTCCGTAATCCTCTACTTGGCAGCCACGTGTGGCGGTGTAGGGAAACGTGTGGGGGAAGCTAGTTAGGGCATGTATCACTGGCATAGATAGCGGTTATCAGCCTTTCGTATTGTCTATAAAACAGAACTAAAGTATAATAAATTTTCTATATACTTATCTATAAGGGTCTTATTTAATTAATAAATCATCCATACAATAATACATATGATATAAAACTGTTTATAATATCGTTTCTTAAATAAAAGATAACGTCTTTCTCTCCTCTCTAACCACCCAAAACTTGACATGGCAAATATTTACAAACAGCTGACATTTCATATATCTATCCCAACTTCTGAACTAACTAATTCTGCCCGGGTTTGCGGTTTTGCTGTTCCGGAGTTGTGCTGCGCACGCATCCGCAGCCATGCCCCAGTACCCGATCGCCTCTCCTCTGGCGCGGCTGCGCGTCCATGCATGCAGCTTCGATCTCTCGCCGCGCGCAACCGGCCGCATGCCAAGTTGCCAACCCCATCCTGATCCATCCGCCGCGAAACAAATGCGCCGTTCGAGTTAACCAGTGAACCACCGTAGCTAGGCGTGGTTGCAGTGGGCGTCGCGCGCAGCTGATTACCGCGTGCCGATGCATGCGCGCGCTTAATTATAAACCGAGTGCTCCCGTCGCTGCATATGCACGCACGCCATTGTTAACATGAGGGGAGCGAGGGCCAAGCCGCCAAGAAGGGAAGGATTTAGACAAAGATAAGAGGGAGTGTGTCTGGCCAGGCGATCGCTATGGAGCTAGAGCACTCGCCGGAGAGTAATCTTTCCATGCTGCGGCCGCCGCGTGTGCCGATGCCGGTGAGCCAGCTGGCGTCGTCGGCGAAACTTCCGGGGTCGTCGCTGCTCTCCGCGGCGGTGCAGGAAATGCTGATGGTCCAGAAGGGCAAGGTCATCAAGAAGCCGTCGCGGTCGCTGCGTCTCCCGCCGGGCAGCGAAAACGCCGAGAGGAGGAAGGCCGCCTGTCAGGAGCTGTGGGAAGCTTGGTTCTGAAGCTTTGATGATGCGGGAAGTTCTGAAGAAAACAGAGGAAGCGAAGGGGAGTTTAAAGTTCCATCAACGGTTCAGGAGAAATGCGAGTGTTATCAGAGCATCCGACGGCCAGATGACCGGAAACAGTGTTTACCTAATGCTTAATGTCTGTGTTTTGTCGTTTTCCACTCTTTTACTTGTGCTGTACTCTGTGCGTTGTGAACTTGCACTTTTACCGCTGTAATCGGGAGGGAGTATAAACTCAGAAACTGGAATGGAAGAAGTTAACCTTCCGCATATACTGCTAGCTACTTTAGTTCTGGTAGAACCCTAGTTTACTTTAGTTCTGGTAGAACCCTAGTTTACTTTCCTGTTTCCTGGTGGCGGCGGCTCTCTGGTTCCTTCTGAATCGCTAATCATCTGGGCGGATTCAGTAAGGGGCCTGACAAAGTGGTATCAGAGCAGTTCGTTCTTGTTGCGTGATTGATTTGAGGATTTGGGAAAGGGATTGGTTCATCCGTAAAATTCCCCAATCAGTGAAGAAACCTCAGATCGACGAATCTGTCCAGAATCTGTGGGTGATTGAAGGCAGAGATGGTTGTTCAAGAGGAGATCGAGAAAATCCAGGTATGTTTTACTGATCTGGAGGCTTTAAAATCAGATGTGGTGGAGATTAAGAGTTTGCTTATGGGGAGCTCGTGTATACCTGTGAATCAAGTAGAACATCTAAGCCCATCTGTAAAGATTGAAACCAGTGTTCCTTTGTTGTCATCTGATATGCATAGGAGTGGTATTTTTGTTGGTATATCTGGTGGAACAGAACGCCACTCTGAAATGAGTAGCACGCCACCCAGATTTGCTCCTGCCATCAGAACTCACCCTCATCCAAATGTGAGAGTTCTTGGAGGAATGGGATCAGTTGGGGCTGGTTCCAATTCAGCGGCCCAATTACCTCAGCAGATGTATTCTGGCTGGCAGTTCGGAAATGGTGGTCAACCAGTCCTAGGTGATTGTCATCCGGTTCTTCCTCCGTACTATCAATCGGGAGTTCTGCAAACAGATGGGAGGTACAGTACGAATGGAACTTCTGTTCAGGTTCAGCCACAAATATTGCCGATCCAAAATAGTTCTACCTTACTGAGTGGTCCTAATTTATATCATCAGATTAGATCAGGAATAGCTGGTTATTCCTCGCAGACTCCAATTTATCAGCATCCTGCATTATCTCAAAATTTGGGTTTTAGAAGAGATTATTCTGGAGGTATGCCTCTACAAACAAAGCAATACACAGGAATCCATCCTGGGGGGAGTCATTTTTCACCCATTTTTCCTTCTACTATCAGAACATTTTCAGAACCTTCTTATAGAAGTTTGAGTGGAGGAGTTTCGGTAGGGGATACTGTCTTTGTTGAGCCTCCACTGTCTCAAGCAGTGTATTCAGGAACCCATACAGAACATGTTGGTCCTCAGATAAATGGGAACTTCTGTCCTGCTCTTGCTCAAGCTGTCAAAACTATGAACAAACCAGTAGATGGTGAGGAAGGCGCTAGACCACCAAATGACACTCCTCTTGTTGACCTGGAGTCGGTTCCAGACAAGACTGCTACAGAAGTAGGAGATGATAAGGAAATCCTAAAGAAAATTTTTAGGAAGGGAGAAGTAGATGAGCAGTCCAATGAAGGTGCAGAAAAAAATGCAGCCCATGCTTTATCAGACTCTGAAGAAGTGAATTCTGAGTATGTTGTGCACTGGAAGGCTCTTGGGGATTTTGGCCTTAATCAAGAATGCAAGGTAAGAAATGCTTTGCATCCATTGCTGTTGCAAGGAGAAGAACAACACAGGATAGAAGAAAAAGATGAAGTTCAAGCAGACTTGAGTGGGTTTGTTACTGCACCTGGTAGTTCCGATAATACCGAAATTGAAGAAAAATCAGACCAGCTATTGCAGCTTTCAGTATATACAGCACCTAGGCTAAATGGACCAGTCATATTTCCTTTGAGGGTGAATATAGGAAATCAACATGCTGTCACTTTGGTTGACAGTGAGAGCACTAACTCATTCATGGACTATGATTTTGCAGAGAAAAATGGATACTCCTTAAGCTCCATGACTCTTAAAAAGGTTACAGTAGCAGGATGGAGTGAGCTAATGACTGATGTCACGGTCAAGAACTTATCTTATGAAGTCAAGAATGTCAACTTCCAGACAATATTCAAACTGTTGAAATTGGAAAATTATGATGTTATCTTTGGGGCAGATTGGATAGATGATCACAGCCCTACTGAGTTGGATTTAAGGGAGAAATCACTTATGATTACTAAGAGTGGCCAACAAATTCAATTCCATGACTGCACCCATCCAACTGCCAATTATATGCCCACAGTAGAAAAGTTCCAGAAGTTGGCTCCAAAGAATGTGAATGAATTTATTGTCCAAGTTAATGTCGAGATTTGAATACCTCATCGATTCACTTAACCCTCCCGAAGTAGAAGCAATACTCAACCGATATTCTGATGTTTTGAAGGAGATAGCTGGCTTGCCACCCAAGCGTGATTGGGATCACATCATACATTTGAAAGTTGATGCTGAGCCACCAAAACTGAAGCCGTATAGAGTTCCCCATTATCAGCGAATAGCAATGGAAGGCATCATCAAGGATATGCTTAACACAGGGGAGATACGGCTGAGCCACAATCCTTATTCCTCTCCGGTTGTTATGATCAGAAAAAAACATGGGGCGTGGCGAAGGTGTGTTGATTGTAGACAATTGAATGCCATCACCATGAAAAAACGATTTCCTATGCATGTTATTGAGGATTGGCTAGAGGAACTACATAGCTCCAGAATCTCCTCCAAGTTTGATCGAGCTTTAATGAATACAGTGTTTGTTGATTTCTTGAGGAAGTTTATTCAGGTATTCTTTGATGATATACTTATTTATAGCATGAATTGTAGTTATCATTTGAAGCACCTAGAGGTTGCATTGAAATGTTTGAGAGAAAATCACCTAGTAGCCAAGAAGACTAAATGTGTGTTTGCTATTGGCACAATGGAATATTTGGAACATGTGGTCAATTCCTCAGGAGTCTTTATTGATCCGAACAATATAGCTGATGTACTGAATTGGCCCACATTGCATACTGTCTTCAAATGGAGGGGGTTTCTTGGCTCAACAGGTTATTTTCAGCGCTTTGCCAAAGGGTATGGGGAATTATCCAGACCCTTATATGGTTTACTCAAGAAAGGAAGCTTCAAGTGGGGGCCGGAGCAGGCTAAAGTAATTGAGCAATTAAAGAAACTTATAACTTCTTGTCTTATGCTCGCATCACCTGATTTCCGCCGGTCATTTCAATTGGAAGCTGATGCAATTTGTGGATTGGATCATACAGATGGTAAGACTGAAGAGTGTGCTGTCATCATACATATGATTCCAGAATGGGGTACTAATGTTAAAGCTAGTTATGAGCAAGAAGTCAAGGTGTCAAAATTCATGAGCGACCTGCAGACTGGTGAGGACCCGAATGGCAAAAACAGAGTGGAAACTGGAATCTTTAAGTACAAGGGCCTATTGTATGTAGGGGACAAGAGTAACCTCAGGTCTGTGCTGTTAGATGCATGTCACACATCAGCTCTTGGTAGTCATTCAGGTGTGAAGACATTCAATCACAAACTCAAGAAGGTTTTTTATTGGTGTCAATGAGAAGAAGTGTAGAATACTTTGACGAAGATGTCCGTGTGCCGATCGATCAAAGCAAAGCATATCTGATTCTGGTTTGCTTAAGTCAAGTAGAAATATCGAAATGGCAAAATGGTGTGTGTCAGAGGAGGCTGAATTCACCATTGAGGAAAAAGAAAAGATGCTAAGGAAGCTCAAAGAAAATCTGATTCAGGCCCAAAACACAATGAAGAGGTCTGCTGATCTGTTGAGGACTGAAAGAAGCTTTACTGTAGGTGATATGTCATATGTAAAACTCAAACCAAATAGGCAAAAGGTATTCGGATGGAGAGGTTCAATGCAGTTTCGGTCAAAGTTTTATTGGCCTTTGAGAGTGAGGAGCAAGGTCGTGACACTAGCTTACAGATTACACTTACCAGTTGCTGGTGATTGTTCTTTGCTGGTTCGAATCCATTTGGCGATTGTTCAGTGGTTACTTATGGCAATGATGAAGTGGCTGGTTCAATGGTTAAACATGTCAGCCGAAGATACAACCTGGGAAAACGCAAGTTTCAGCTGCAGCACTTTCCTGAACTCAAGGCTTGAGGACAAGCTCTTGCTCAAGAAAGGGGGTATTGTCAGGAGCTGTGGGAAGCTTGGTTCTGAAGCTTTGATGACGCGGGAAGTTCTGAAGAAAACAGAGGAAGCGAAGGGGAGTTTAAAGTTCCATCGACGGTTCAGGAGAAATGCGAGTGTTATCAGAGCATCCGACGGCCAGATGACCGGAAACAGTGTTTACCTAATGCTTAATGTCTGTGTTTTGTCGTTTTCCACTCTTTTACTTGTGCTGTACTCTGTGCGTTGTGAACTTGCACTTTTACCGCTGTAATCGGGAGGGAGTATAAACTCAGAAACTGGAATGGAAGAAGTTAACCTTCCGCATATACTGCTAGCTACTTTAGTTCTGGTAGAACCCTAGTTTACTTTCCTGTTTTCTGGTGGCGGCGGCTCTCTGGTTCCTTCTGAATCGCTAATCATCTGGGCGGATTCAGTAAGGGGCCTGACACCGCCGAACCGGCCGAGCACACGGCGCGGATGCGCCAGTCGCTGGCGAAGAGGGTCGCCAGGCACATGCTGAAGCGGGGCTCGCCGTCGCCGGACGAGAGAAGGGTCGTCCTGACGTGCTGCTGCCCGCGGCTCCCGCCGGGTCTGCGCTGCGCACTACACCAGGGCGCGCCGGGCAGGTCCTGGATGCGCTTGCAGCGCGGTGGCGGCGCCGCGGGCGAGGCCGTGGCGCCCAGGGCGTGCCGGCGCGGCGGGTGGGTGTTCAGCGAGTACGCGCGGTGGCGTAGGAGCGTGTGGATGCCGAGCCGGTTCTACCTGGAGCGCGTCGGACCAGGCGGCGTGAGCACGTGGATAGGGCTCGACGGCCGGCGCTGAGCGAACTGCGTGTTCCGATCAGATGCGTGTAGATAGATGTACTAACTACTAGTATTTGTTTTCGTATGTTCTTAGCGACCTTGAGCAAATGAGCGAAGGAATGTAAGTATACATGCATGCATGATGCATGGGCAATGCTTGTTCCATTTGTATTTCTACTTTGTGGCGTATATACGGGAGCCCAGAGAAATTGGGTTATTCGGTCTCTGTTTTCTTACAGGGAAAACGTCCCAAAGTTGTTGCAACATGACGTCTCTTCCTTCACTCCCCCTTCTCTTTTCCTTTCCCACCTCTTTCTTCTCCTTTAATACAAAATATTTCAATTCCAACCTTTAAGATGAATTTAACCGCAAAGTTTTGGTTCAAAAATTTTCACTAAAAAAACTTTTGGTTTAAAATATTTCACTCAAAAAACTTCCAATTCAAAATTTTTCAAAATTAGTTAAAAAAATACTTCTTACTCAAAACTTCGGGAAAATTTGAAAACAAAATTTTTTTTTAGTTTGAGAGGAGAGGAACAGAAGAGAAAAAAAAGGTACAAAGGGGATGCCACTAAATGTCATGATGAGAGAATGTTTGAGAGGGAGGAAAATGAATGAAGGAAGAAGGTGCCGCCACTGACGCCACATGTCACAATAAGCGCCCTCAAATTAGCAAATTGCCAAGGATGGCATGGTACATACTACATAGTACTATAATGACAGGACAATCAGTAGCATGTGCTTAGTTGAACCATTTAATGATACTAGCTTAATAGTCGTGCTTTGTAATGGATTCCTAGCATATCAAGCTACTACCTTTGTAACGGATCCTTAACATATCAAGCTACTACTGATAGGCCTAGCATACACACCATTCTACCGGCCTCATATCGTGTATCTACTATCATGTTTGGCCTATATCGCGGCCTCGACTTTGTCACCATGCTTGGCCAAAATCATAACAGCACAAGTTGTGTCTCTATTGCTATGCTCGAATGCGTCGCATCCTTGGCCCTGTTATTGTCATCTTTCATAAATAAAAATCACATATAACGAATTTCCCTTTTTTGTTAATATTTTTTAGTTGCTAAAAACAAATAGAAAAAGTAGTCGCACAAGAACAAACTTGGAAAACTTATATCAGGCAACGCCCACTACAAGATTGAGGATTTTTTACATCATCTTGCGTGGATGGAGCCTGACTGGATCCGGTGACGACGTGGTTCAATCCAGTCGGGTTTGGCCTTCACCAGGATGAGCGCCACGTCGGATCCACCCCAAGCCTCCATATGACGCGCCTGCAAGCTCCGTGTCTTCATCCGCGTGCCACCTTGGGACGAATGAACCTTTCCAGATTCGACGACGGCGAGGCTCGATCTGGCCTGATCTGACCACCCTAGATCATGTCTCCTTGACCTCCTCCTCCTCCAACCCCTCGTGACAGCCTTTTCGCCATCGTTGCTGACTTATTTAGAAAGCTCAAAATCCCATCCTATTCTAGATGAGCTAGAAATTTTGGACTTTCCAAACAAGGCTTTAGGAGGAAAAAAAGGTCATGCTTGTACATAGCCTGGGTGTCACAGTACGAGGACCTGTTTGGAATACAAGAATTTTGTAGGATTTTCACTGGAAAAAAATTCAATTTCCCAGAATTACGGAGAATCCTTGTATTAATTCCAAATAGGGTCTGAAGGTTGCCGAGGTTAATACAACTGGATAGTACCTAGTAAAGGCGTTAAAATGGAAGCACAAGCTATGATAGCAATACAGTGAGAATTAATGAGTAAACCTAACGTCCAAGTAAAAAAAACATGCCAACAAAAAAAAAATCAAACTTCTATTCTTATATTCCACCAAACTCAAAATTGGTTCTCACTAACCAGTGGTACCAGAATTTATAGAGGACAACAAAACCCGTTAATTTATGTCACTTTTTCGGGCTTAAGACTAGGGCCATGCCAAATTATTTTCAAGACATTTCAAAAAAAAAAGTTTCTACAGAAGTACGGAACAAGTGCATTTTACTCAAAGATCAACGAGAAAAAGGTCACATAATTAGGAAAGTACTATATTTTTAAGCAACTCATAATTAGACTTTTAGTTAATTATCGCGTAGAAGGTTACAATACAAACAATTTCCCATGGTTCATAGTGATTTGGTTAAAAAAAACTTTTTATAAGATTTTTTTATAGTATTCTGTACAATACTTAATCCAATTCAACATCATTAATTTTTCCCGAGGGAGTGCAGAGGCGGGATGGGAATTTGTTAGAGGCCGACGAATGTTGGTGGAGTGACGAGATGGGAGAGAGGGCAAAAATGGGGATTGTTGCAATTGGGCAGGGCTGGAGGAGGCCACAGCCGATTTGGGCCTCGTGTGTTGGGTTCTTGGTCAAGGAAGCTAGGTGACGACGGCGGCGCATGCAGGCACATCTGCGATTAGAAAGAAGGAGGAATTTTTTTATTTAATATTTATTTTAAAACATATTTTTAGAACTAGTCGCCCGCGGGAAAAATTTTCAAAAATACCCACCCGTCGCCCCTTGGCGATCGCTCATCTGGGCGACAAAGTGGTCCCAACGGTCGGCTAACGGCGAACACGAGCGTCGTTCGGCGTCGTGTCGGCAGTGGACACGCGTCGCCGTCTGGGCGATCGTCGCCCGGGGCAGGGGCGATCGCCCGGCAGTATGGACAAGGTCATTTAAAATGCCCATGAAAGCAACAAGATGTTCATTTCTTTACTGATGTCGCAGAAGAAAGAAAGAGGAGATGAAGAGAGGAAAAAAGAGGGAAGGAAAAAAATGAGGGGAAGAAAAAAGAGGAAAAAAATATCCGTCATTTTTGTGAAGGTAAGTTTGAATATTTTGTACTCATATTTTTTGAAATGTTAGTATTGTGTAATTTTTTGAAATGTAGAGATGTAGTATTTAGAAATGTAGAAATGTAGTATTTAGAGATTTAATGTAGTATTTAGAAATATTAGGATTGAGATGTTGAGAATTAATATAGTATTTAGAAATTTAATGTAGTTAGGATTGGATAGTACAAATATTAGGCAATGTTTAGAGGTTTAATATTTAGTATTTGCGGTATGTAATATTTTAGAGATTTAATATTTAGTATTTGCGGTATGTAATATTTTAGAGATTTAATATTTAATATTTGCGGTATGTAATATAGGTAATCGAATTACTTATTTATAGTCAATGACCGTTACAAATCAGTAGGGTAAAATTTGACGACAATATATTGTGATATTTATATAGCGGTTAGATGGAGAAATGATGTTTTTTCGGTTCGACGTTGTAGGCAGCATGTCGGAGAAATTGTATTTTCAAATATTCTATGGAGATGGGGAGATAGCACAGGGGCCGAATGGAGTCGATTTGTCGGCATTTTCAGCAGTCATATGGGGCATATCTAGGCCGAGAGATAGGACATACAGGGGTTTGTTGGAGTGGATGTTTCGGATATTCAATCTGGATGCCCAGAGTGTTCGGCTGCGGATTAGAGCAGTAGTAAGCCGTGCGCAGGACTTTTTTATGGAGAGTTGATTCCTATTAACGCGACATCGTCATGGAGGAGCTATCTTGGAGTGCAGAGAGCGGCTGGCCGCTCATGTTCTTTGGTAGATTGGTACGGTAGCTCCATCGGTGTCGGATGTTCGTGATGTCGGGTAGATATTACGGAGGAGGAATCAGATATGCAACAACGCGATGATGAAGGTGGCGAGGTTGGCGGTGCCGACGGGATCGGGGGGGACGAGGAGCCAGCCGTGGAGGCGCGGGGGGTGGCCGACGAGGGGGAGGAGGTGGAGCACATAGTTGAGTTGATGGAGGAGGAGGACCGTGCGGATGAGGAAGTCCCTGATGGCGAACGCTCGGACAAGGAGGACAATACTCCTGAGGCGCCTGTCCTCGGTGCGTGGACTAATTATAATTTCGAAGACCTAACAATGAATGAAGGGAACAGAGATGCATGGGAGTATCATGAGAACGAGGTCGCGCAGGGGGCCATATATAAAGACAAGGAGGCCGTGATGGATGCGGTGAAGTACTGGTCAATGTCTCTTCGGCGGCAATTTAGGGTAGTCAAGTCCAGTAAAAAAGACTACGACGTGAAGTGCGTAGTTGATTCGTGCCCATGGCGGTGCATGCATACAAGGGAAGTGGAGGACTATCGAAATGTTCCATAGTGACGAGCATAATCGCCATTGGAGGAAGCGGAGCAGAACACCGCAATCTGTCGTCCACTTGGGTGGCAAATGTGTTTATGGTCGATCGTGGACAATCCTTTTCTGACCTCGATCCATTATCGAGCCGTGGAGGAGAGGTTTTGAGACAAGATTAGCTACGGAAAGGCATGGAGAGCAAAAGAACAACTTTGCAAATACGGTTCGGGACATACGAGGCTTCTTACGAGAATATTCCACACTTGCTCAGGGCAATAGCAAGTAGGAATCCCGGTACGGTCATTGACCTTGCGGAGTTTCCGCGGATGGTGCGTCTTGCGAGTAAGTGGGTCTTCGGCGGGCCTTCTTCGCCTCGGCGCATGCATTAATGCCTTCCCAAGACCTTGTCGCCGGTCATTTGCATGGACGGCACATTCCTTACAGGAAATACAAGGGCGATTCTAATCGCAATCGCGGTGGACGCCAACAACCGTGTTCTACCTGGTCGCATTGGCCTTCGTGGAGGGGAAAACACGGAGAGTCGGTATTGGTTTCTTGAAAGAGTCAAGATGGCGGTTGTGCAAGACCGCCCGATGTATGTGTCATCCATGACCGACATGCAGGTTCTTGAGGCGATCGTGGATATGCAACAAGGGTCCGACGTCGTGGGAGCGACAAAGTGGCTGACACTGAAGAGCGGTGGTGCATGAGGCACATGGGTGCCAATTTTTTTCGTCGGCTCCAGAACAAGGAGCTTATGAACATGTTCAGCGGTACGTGCAAACAGAACCGATGGAGGAAGTTCGACTCATTGTGGAGGACGTTGGATGAACTAACCAAGAAGCAATCATCGAATCAAGGGATGACGCTAGCTCGTCAAGGAACCCTATGGTGTACCACGAGCAAGGAGATGACCTGACCTTGTGTGCGCCCCGACCGACGATTTAAACATCCGGCGTGGGCGGGGCAAGCATAAAGAGTTTCACGGATTTGGATACGACACGAGCCGTTGGAGAAATGGTCCATTCAAGATGACGAGGCGGTTCCGCTATGGAATAATGACAACCAACTTTGGCGGAGATTTACAAGCGGGTAATGAAAGGTGCAAGATGCCTCCCGTTGGTGGGCATTGTTGAGGGTGTGTTACTAGGCACCCAAAGATATTTCGTTGAGCGGTACAAGGCCTCCGTTGCATGTATGTTGGACAATCGCCTGTCGTACTCGACGGTTGTCTCTACGTACATGGCAAACAAGACACGGAAGGCACAGACACATCGCTTGACACCGGAGAGTGGCGTGGAACGGAGGTACCACGTGCATCGCGGTGGCCGGGTCAAGAGGTGCCCACCGGGAGAGGACTTCCCATCTGTGCATACTCCGAGCTGCTGACTGCGAGTGCTCCTGCCAGAAGCCACGCCTGCGAGTGCCTTTTCCGATTTTGGTAACAAAATGCCGGGGCAACGTCCGGCCATCTCGCCCGCGCTGAAGTGGTATCCCACGTTCAGAGTCTGCCGTGCTTTTTCCGTATTTTTTCTACCAGATTCGGCGGACCCTTCGAGGCTACGAAAATACCTAAGTGAGATGCGTATCACTAACGAACTAAAACAATTTTTCGGGTTCATTACATGACAATAAGTTTTTTCTAATTCGTCGATTCAATACAACAATTATTGTACAAACAATTTACAAAAAATTCAAAAAAATAAGATGATCATACGACGCCATGCGGTAAAATGACATTTTTTATATTTTTTATCTACTGATTAGGTTCATGAGTTTTCTTGTTAGGCAACTTACTGTCGCCGTCTGGCGATCGCCTGGCGGGCGACGACGGGTATTTTGAAAAATTTTCATGAGCGACTAGTTCTGAAAATATGTTTTAAAATAAATATTAAATAAAAAAATTCAAGAAGGAGAGGGGAAGGTAGCACAACTACAGCGTGGAGAGAATTTCGAGGTCAGCATACAGCGTTGTATGTTGTTGGGCCCACACTCCAGCCCAATATATGTAGCGGTAGATAGGAAGAATGGGCGTACAACTATCAACTCTTAATTAGAAGTAGTAGGGACTATATTTTTAAGCAAATCATAATTAGGCTTTTAGTTAATTATTGTTATTTAACCATCATTTGGTAGAGGGTTACAATACAAACAATTTCCCATGGTTCATAGTGATTTGGTAAAAAAAAACTATTTATAAGATTTTTTTCTGTAGTATTCTTTACAGTACTTAAGCCAATTCAACATCATTTTTCCCGATCCTATGGTTGCCAAGTAATGGCTAGCGTAGCAATGCGCCATTATTTTGCAATGTTTGCATCTACTATTGGGGATATATGTGTTGCTAAAGGGTCTTTTATGTAAAAGACTAAAGTACATGGTAGTAACTTTTGCTAATCAAACGGCGCAGACTGTACCCTTGTAGATACTTAAGGACTTGAGGGATCGAATTGAAAGTTTCCTAACGACAGCAAGGAAGCACGCGCACTGCACGTGAACTCCAGTTCTAAACCCCCCTCCTCTTCTCAGTCCCAAGCACAAGTCCTCTTCCCGCCGCCGCCGGCGCCTCACTCGATAGTCGATACCCTAGGCCCTAGCCTCATTAGCCGCCGCCGCCTCTGCGGAGGTCATGGAGGACGTGTGCGAGGGGAGGGATTTCTCGTTCCCGGCAGAGGAGGAGCGCGTGCTCCAGCTGTGGTCGGAGCTCGACGCCTTCCACGAGCAGCTCCGCCGCACGGAGGGGGGGCGAGGAGTTTATCTTCTACGACGACCCTCCCTTCGCCACCGGCCTCCCCCACTACGGCCACATCCTGGCCGGCACCATCAAGGATGTGGAAACTACAATCTACAGATTCTGTAGTTGTGTAATAAAGTAGTGTGATGATACATTACATTATAATGTTAGTATGTCTCGGAACAACCTTAGAAGTTGTGCATGCATTTTGATGCCTTTATCACGCTGTTTATCCGGATAAACTTTAAGGGGATACATGCACAAGGAAATCAGGTGTCTAGCATGGATGTTCTCAAGTTATATCAGTGTATTCTGTGGACTGCACTGTCATAAGTGTGGCTTTTCTTTCTTATCATGATAGATTTATTTTGCGCATTGTTTCAAGGGCACCTTAATGAAATTCATTTATTTTCCTGAGGATTGCATTCTGAAAATTATAAACTACATGAACAGGATAAAGGAAGGCTTTCCAGTAAAGGGAGCATTGAACACTCTTATCCATTTTGTTGGCGCCCGGGCACTCCTCTTATTTACCGGGCTGTTCCAAGCTGGTAAATATCTTCTGCTACTACCGTCTAAATCTATTTTGTCCATGTGCTGACAATTGATGTTTTCTTGTTCTGCTTTCTTGAAGTTAGTACTAATGCTTTTGTCTTTCCTGGTTCTAATAAGTATACATGACACTCCAGTCCATCTTCTATTTGCTCCTCGTATCACATGGATCAATCACTTTATGGAATTTGACTTTATCGTGTTATAGTTCCATCCAGATGTTCAAATAAGGCTTCTGTTGAATCATTTGGGTTTCCTTTTTGTTAGTTTTGTTCCTCTGCTTTTATGTCCATTACGGTTTTCCTATTGCATGTTTTCATTGAGGAATGCAGATCTGAAAGAGCTTTTCTGTAGGTTTGTCAAGGTTGAAAAGATTAGGGACCAGCTGCTAGAGTGTAACAAGGAGACCTACTGGGTTCCAGATTATGTTAAGGTATGTTATCATTTCCTGCCTGTGACATGGCTTGCAGGAAGAAACTTTAATTGTGATGTAACTCGTGTGGGGATCCCCTCATAGCCACCCGATCGTTTATCGAGATTCATGAGATCACAATTGGACGGCTATGAGGGCATCCTCACTTGGGGTACTGCCCCACAGAAGTTCTTTCAGTGCTTTCAATACTTAACGAGTATGTCAATCTAATGCACGGAAACCATGTATTTATGGCACTCAATGCTAATAGTGCAATCATAAGACATTTGGTACAATGGTTTGGTATGGTACTGTTTTCAGACCTGGTAGTCATTTTACCTATGCTTCTTGACGGACCTGTGGTTGTACATGACCTTAAATGTTTATACAGACATTAGATAGTGTGCATTGTTGGGCAGAGCAAATTGCTGGTTTAAAATCCTTCGTAAGTGTTATCTCATTCACTTATGGAGGTATTACAGATTCGAACATAATCTAAAAAATAAAGTAATTTGTTGCACCTATCAAACAGTATCCCCATCAAATCTAAAAAAACTAAAGTAATTTGTTGCACATATCAAACAGTGGTTCCACTTGATAAGCCACAACACCAGTCTGGATGTTTTTATAAATAAATGGAAACTCAAGGGGTCTATTAGGAAAAAAAGTCCACTTGAACTTCTCCATTTTGCTGCCCCATTTGAGAGTAAGAAAACACATCAGGTCATGGTGGTTTGTAAAGAACGAGAGGGTTGGATCAGGGATTCAGGGTAATATTGTTCTAGTCTAATAGAATCTCGAGGAGCAAGTAATCAGTTCCTGGATTTGTTAGTTGAGAGCAGGATTTGCCTAATTGTTGCTGAACTCCTGCAAAGTTATGCCTAGTTGTGGCCAATTCGCAGCGACTCTGGAAGGATTTACGTTGTATATAAAAAATTCAATCATGGGCTCGTGGCATCAAAGCTAAACACTAAGTGTTCTGGACATTCGAAACGACCATATTGCAGCTGTTAGACGGTGTTTCTAGCCAGTAATCCCTAGGAAGTACCCAGCAACTGGTATATGCATTCTTCAGAAACTAGATCTGGTCTATGTTACCTTAATATGTCAAAGTCAAAAAGGAAACTCAAAACCTATTTCCGGAGATGAAGTTGGCCAACCTTTGATTTCTATTCATACATTCCTAGACGATGAAAGCAAAATGCAACACCTGTAGGCTGTTGCTGTCGTAAGAATATGTAAAAACTTTCCATTAACTCTATTTGGATAATGTACTTCATATTCATGTGGATATATGTATACTTGATCCGCTTTGCTTGGGATGTGCCATCAATCCACATGTTATTTTGCTATGTCAATTCTGTTTCCCACCCCCATGTATTCATTATCATTTCTTGTTTCCAACATTTGCATGAAATACATGTATATAAGTGCATAGATTGTTTCAAAACTGCTTGGAGAGTTTAGGTTTATGAATGATGGTGTGGTTTATGTTTTACCTTTATTTCTTTGTTAACAATGAATGCATGCAGGAAAAGAGATTCCATAACTGGCTAGAAGGTGCTAGGGACTGGGCCGTTAGCAGAACTAGATTCTGGGGTACTCCACTTCCATTGTGGATCAGCCAAGATGGTGAAGAAATTGTTGTCATGGATTCCGTTGACAAACTTGAAAAATTATCTGGTGTCAAGGTTAATATCTGTACTATGCAAGATATATTTCATTCTTTTGCAGTATTCGCAGTTGATTACATACACATATTCTTGTAATTCCACAGTATTTTAATTTAAAAATTGAAAAAACAATGAACTTGTCATATGCTCTTGTTCTTTCTTTTTTGCTTGGACATCATTTTTTTTGTCCTGGTACATAATACATATTAATAGGCACTTGCTATCAGTGTTCCCCTAGGTGCTAGATACTAGACGGGTGGCACACCGACGCCTAGTGCCTAATCGCTGATTAGGTGTGATAGGTGACTGCCTAGGCGGGAGATTGTAGCCTAGCACCTAGGCACCTCCTAGGAGGGCTAGGTGACTGCCTAGGGTAACACTGCTTCCTATTCTTGGACATGTCCTGATACCAACCGCAGGCCTGAAATAATCATTTTTTTATTTTTGTGATGGTTAGTGATCATCACCGACACCATGTTGATGATATCACGATTCCCTCTAGTAGAGGATCAGAGTATGGGGTGCTCAATAGACCCAATGCTACATCTTATTTGAACTTTATATGCAGTAATGGGCTGGCTGGCTGAGTTTTGGCCCGACACAATTCCAGCATGTTAATTTAGTTTTTATTTTTAGAAAATATAGAAAATACAAAAGAACTCAAATAAAGTAGCAAATGCACTCAAAAAATGCCTAGAAAAATCTAGAAAATACTTCCAAGCGCAAATAACCCAAATAAAATAATTTTGACAACTGTTGACTTGAGCATTATTCATATTAAATCATTTTTTACTTATGAAAGTCCCACATTAAGCTTTAATTTCAGAATAAAATGGTGAAAATTTTTAGAGAGCTACTACACCAAAAACTTTTCAAAGAGGCGAAAATTGGGATGTTACAATGCAACAGCCTTTTCAATTGCTTGTAAACGGTGCCTCTTCCCCCTTCGATGTTCCATATTCAATGCTTTGTTACTGTTGTTCCATCCCTGCTTGCGATTAATATTTGGCAACAAATCTGCTTATCCATATTCCTAATAGTTTATTTAATACTAATTATCGAGCAATTAGATGGATTAATTGTTCTTCAATATTTGCTACTCAGTTTTCATTATGTGGAGTGACTGTTTTGTTTATTCCGTGTTGATTGTTGTTATCATCTACTTTCCACTATGTAGTATGTCATGGAGGAGATGAATGTTAAGACTGTCACTCCATGTAATGATCCCTTGATGTATGCTTCTTTGCGGGCAGAACCCAATTTTAGGTATGTGTACCTGTATGCATAAGAATTGTTGCACATTTTTTTCAATTGCTCTGAACTTGTGTTATTCTCTTAGTGTGCTAGGCAAAAGACTTGGAAAAAAACATGGCAAAATATCAAATGAAGTGAAGAAAATGACTCAGGAACAAATCTTAGCCTTTGAGCAAAGTGGAGAGATTTTGTTCTATGGTCATTGCTTCAAGCTAGATGATATTAAGGTAATATTCCATGCTTCAAGTGGTTGTAAATTTGAAGACTCAAACTGTTGCTATCAGATGTCTATTTGAAGATTCACATTGGGTGATAAGTGCTAGTTTATCTCCTCAAGAAAATGCATCAGTCAGATTATGCTGGTTTATTTTGTATATTTCATTTGATACAAAAATAATGTTCCCAAGTGTTATGTTGGATGATCCAGAACATGTATTTATCTAGCAAATGCTTTTCAGTAACTTCAATGCCAAGATAATATTTGGCGTTTCTTTTACTATATGGGCATTCTTCCTGATTACCATGAGCTGATGATTCTTCATGAAGTTACATTTAAGTTCTACAACAGTTGTCACAGAACTATTTATTTCAATCTGTTGCATCTTTATTTATACAAAATTTACCTGACTAATTTTGTATCTTTAGGTGGTCCGGCAATTCAAGCGTCCTGTAAATGTGTCAGAGAAGGAAATTGATGCTGCGGGAGATGGTATGTCATAAATTTGTTACTTCATCTTGGTAGTTCAATTACTCTGTCGATGACATCACTATCTTGTTTTTGTTACAGGCGATGTTTTAGTCATTTTGGATCTCCGGGCTGATCAGTCGTTGTTTGAAGCTAGAGTGGCTCGAGAGGTAGTCACTTAATTCTTTCTTTGTATAGGATTGGTACTCTCGAGCTTGACTCAGATTGTTTCGGTGTTTCCTGTACTGAATATATATGATATATATTCGCTATCTGCTGTTGCATAGGTTCATTTATTGATGTCTGAATTCAATAATTTTGCCTGATATAGCTGAAACTTAGATCATGTAAAACTGGAAAATTAAAACACAGCATTTTGTACCAGGAAGGCAGGAACATTCATGGCCATTTGTTTAAGTGTTTTTGGTGCTTCAGTCTTAAGGATGAACACTCATAAGTCCTAATGTGGTCTAATAATTCTTGAGCATCTCTGTCCAGGTTGTAAACAGAGTCCAGAAATTACGGAAAACTGCTCAGCTGGAACCTACAGACTTAGTTGATGTGTATTACAAATCTGTGGACAACCACAAGAATACACTGGAAGAGGAAGAAATTTTGCAGTTGCAGGTAGCTAAATTGGTTTAAATAATTGCTTCTTGTTTCAGAAATGATGACATCATTTCATGAAATCTACTGTTATTGTGTGCAGGGTCAGTATATTAGGGATGCGCTTGGTAATTCCCTAATTCCAAAGGCAATGGCATCTCCAGATCTGGTGAGTTTGGATCTTCAACCATTTTCAGTTTACTGACTTTAACCTTAAATTATTGTCAAAGTCAACTTAAAAAAATGCATCCTGGTCTACCAGTTTTCAGCTTTTATATGTTCACCAATGGATTTTGGTTGTACCTTGATAATTTATTACATTTTGGAGATATCTCTATTCTATTTAAGCACATTCCTGTGGTACTTTAAGCTTAGGTTTCACATATAATAAGCTTAAAGTAGACCCAACAGTGCCAGGTTTTTTTTGGCTAACTTTGTGAGCATAAGCAGCTATTAAGGATAATGTTTAGCGGGGATAGCTTTTGTGGTGTATAAGTTTTGTGCTGGCCTATAGTCTAGGTTTACATTGTCATTTTTTAGAGTTCATTTCGCAACTTGCTTATAGATGCAACAAACTGTCATGGGAAATTGGAAAGTAATGTGGTGTTGGCATAGGTCATCAAACATTTAATTGCATTGTCATTGGTGTGGTTTGCAGGTAGTCATCTGTGAGGAGTCTCACAATGTACATGGCATGTCGTTTGTCATCTACGTTGCAATGGGTTCCCCTGTGCTCACACCTGATCTCCTTCCCCATGCCTCAGGTAAATAGTGCTGTTTCTGCTCCAGAGTGCAGTTGCAAAGTAGTCATGCGTATGCTCACTATGTTTGTTCTTCATATCTTGGCATTCTCTGAGAGATATTCCGTGGTTAATATTTGCATGCACTTCGATGAAACAGGCAACCGTGACCATGTTGATTGTTGATGCATTAAGAGTATATTTGCTGTCAAGGTCCATTTCCAGATTGAAGAACGAATTCCAGGCTGGAAATGGCAAGGTAAGCAATCTGCAACGTTGTAACAATATTCAGAATGTGTATTCTTTTGTCTTTGTTATTGCAGATTACGGTGGACTGCATTGAAGGCTATCCACCAATTGATCTGCAGCTAGGAAAACATATTTTTCTTAGTGTAGGGGATTTTTACCAGGCTAATCGTTCTTGATTCCTGTTTCAAAGCATCCCAATTTTGAGTGATTTGTCTTTTTTTTTCACTCGCAATCATTATTCTTTTTGCGTCCCCACAAAAGCAGTGTGTTTACATTCATCTAGCGTGAAAAATGAAAGGGCGATAAAATGGTCAATATATTATCGTAAACTTATGTGTATGATAGTGATACGCCCATGCTCCTGTGGTTACACACTAATTAAATGTGCCAATAGCAGTTAGATCAGGCAGTCAAATGTAGTAATTTGTATCGACATGTGCTGTGAAGTCAGAATTTTTTTGGAGAAGGTGAACTCATGTTCTTCGGTGGAGTTTCTGTTCGACATTTTTTATTTCCTCTCGTATCTGCTGTTGCGTGTCTGGGGACCGCCAATTGATTTTGCCGCAGGGCCGAGCTCAGGTGCCAGGAAATTCTGGGATGCCAGCCTTACCCGTTCACCCTACATCTGTTCCCCCCCCCCCTTCTGGCCGTGCTGTAGCAGGAATTCCTCTCATAACGCCAGTTCGTTACTATTTAACGGTGAAGCTGGTCTGCCATCGAACATGCATCGTCGACTGCCAAGTGGGTCGATCTGTGGCAGTTCGGTCGCGAACTGGTAAAGGCCTGCTGCCCTCTAGCCGTCACTCGACAACTGGAGAAGTGCTGCTATATTTCGGAGTTCTTTTGTCATTTTAGGTTGTGTTTAGTTGTTTGTATCAAATCATTCTATACTGGATGATGGGATACAAATTTAAAGAATATTTTCTATAGGTACTGAACTATTCTATTCACTTAAACACAATAGGACCAAATAGTACGAGACCACCCTATCCTATTCCATCTCATCTCACCAACCAAACGCACTCTTAATAGCATCATAGTCCACCTCTTTGGACTTGGTGTGGTTTTTTTCCCAAGTCCAAAATAACAAAGCCTTTATATGGTTGGATGGACACCATTACAAAAGAGTAATAACGATGTCGTGTGCGCAATGTTCGCTGTTTAAGGAGGATGAGCTTGGGGTATTGTCGGGCATCGTCAGGGTTTGCAACTTCAGTTAGTTACTCTTCTCGTAATCTCAAGACTACCAAACCACGATATGCATGGTGTTGCATTGCTAGGAGAAATCCAAGGTGCAGTTTCAGAAATAGACGAGAGAAATTCATGATGGCATTTTTTATCACTCATGTACACTCAACCCCTTTGATTCCGCTAATAATGAAGATCATACTATGTGCAGAGCAGTCTTGACCTTCACTCCCACTCAAACCTGAAACCCAATTCCGTGGAAACAACACGTATCTCGACAGAATCAAAACGATATTGGCGTTCGATATTATTGGCTAAACAGCACGAAATGCGTATTTTCACCTTCCTACTCTCCCACTTTCTCTTCTCTTCTCAAGAAGAAGTGAAGAACACGCGCCCAAAAGAGAAGTGTAAAAATTCTCTCCTATCCCGCGACAACCAAACCCGGAACAACCAACTCACGCAAGAACATCAAACCAACAGCACAAGAACTAGAGAAAATTCAACTCGATCATCACGTTGGTTTCAGGTCCTGAAACATGGAGTCCCACTTGATCTCACCTCCGCCCGCGCCGTCGGAGCACGCCTCTTCCTCCCCCTCCTCGCGGGCGCCGGCGCCGGCGCCGTCCTCCTCCTCGTCGTCCTCGTAACAGTCGTGGAACATCAGGCTCGCCTTCTGCGACGCCGAGAACCGGCCGCCCCTCGAGCCGGCCCCGGTGCCGTCGGTGATCATGAGCACCATCTTCTTGACGCTCCTCCTCTGCACGGCGCCGACGCGGACGTCGTCGCCATTACAGATCCTCGGCACGACGGTGACCGACGAGCCCCTGCCGCCGCGGTGCGCCAGCCGGCGCACGCACCGGGCGAGGCACTTGCCGGCCTTGCGCACGAGCCGCGCGTAGGAGGCCGAGGCGGAGGAGGCGGCGGCCCCGGCGTCCTTCCTGGCGAGCTTGAGTATCTCGAGGCGGTGCTTGGCGACGGCGATGCCCATGCTCTTGAGCAGGTCGTGGTCGAAGTGCGCGGCGTCGCCGGGCTCCAGCTCGTTCTGGTTGAAGAGGAGCCCGTACTCGTACGTCAGCGACGGCGTCAGCCCCGTCTTGGACAGCCAAGAGTACCAGTCCATGGACACCCTCACCTGCTTCCCTCCGCTTAATTTTGATCTCCCTGCTTCCCTCCGCTCAAGAAGTGTCAAGACTCACTCACTGGTCACTACTCACTCCTACCACCACCCACCACTACTCATCAAGTGTGCAGGATATATAGAAAGGAAGAAGAAGCATGCAGTTGCACGGCTCAGCTCACACGCACCGGCAAAAGGATTGCTGCTGCTGCTGCCGCCTAGTATCAATGGCTACCGCGTTACACATTAGTTGCAGTGGCAGTAGTTTGTACACCTATATATAGGCAATGGAAATCTCGACGTATTTTTCGTTTTCATGGGGCTAGGATTCTGCGCGGCAGTACAAGATCCAGCATAAACATTTGGGTTGAAGTGCACGCAGACGCAGCGGGTGCAAATCTGAAGCCAAAGGGAAGGAGAGAAAAAGAATTCCAAAGTCGTCAACCTGATCTGATGCAAATGGCTCTATCCAGGGCGTGGCTCCTCACATGCCCCTGCAAAAATGGCCCCAGCCGATGGCTTTCCCTCCCTTCTTTTCGTATGATTATTATTGTTGTTGCAAGGGGTTGTTAAATGAGCACTTGCATTAGCCTTTTTATGATTCAGAGTTGTTTCACTTGAAGGCAGATTAGATATGATGACTGATGTGTTCTATTTAAGGACCACGTATGGTCTATCGTACGTAAAGGCTAAAAGGACGCGAGTAAAGTGATGACAGGGGTGGCAGGTCGGAAGGTGGGTAGGGGCCTACGTGTTTGTTACTTCTTCTGCGTCTGAATCGGACGGTACAAAATTGGAGCAAGGCATGTGCATGTACGTAGACATGTAGGGGAGGAAAAACTGCGTCAAGTATTTGGAATCTCTTCATGTGGGGATTTCTTGTCTGGTTATGAGTGGCTAGGAGTGTTAAAAGGGTCACGTGATTAGGCATGGGTAAAAAGGCAATTGGGCAGTAAACAAATGCGGTTTTGCTAATTTGAGGATACTCTCACCAATTCCTTAGTGAAGACGCACTCTAGTTATGACATGTGCCAGCATCCTTCTTCTTCCGTTTCCTCCTTCTCAAACTCAAAAATTATTGTTTTCAAATTTCCTAAGTTTTTTTAATATAAAATATTTTTAAACATTTTAAAAGTTTTTCGAACGAAGAATCGAAAGTTTTCAGGCTGAAAGTTTTTTGAGCAAATGTTTTTGGTTGAATCAAAAGTTTTTTAATTGAAAGTTTTCAAAGCAAAACTTTTTATTCATTTGAAAGTTTCGAATCAAAATTCTTTATATTGGAGTAGAAGGAAGAAGCGAGAAAGAGGAAGAGAAGGTGGCGGAGTGAAGGGAGTGATACTATAGTGAAATACTAGGGAACGGTATACCGTTCCTAGCTTTTCAACGGTATAGGAAGTCAAAATATGTAGACACGTATGAACAAGCCGTGCACGCACACCTTAGTTGTTTGTGATGTTACAGAACCTCCTGTCTCTCCCTAAGTCCCTATACTGAGCACTTGGATGTCACCCATCTTGATCAGCGACGCCACGAACCGCACCATCCACGCCATCGGGTCCACAGCGTTGTTCGCCATCTTCGCCGTCGTCTCATTGAGGGTGAGCAGTGACGCGCCGACGTGAATAGCACCTTTATAGCACCGTGTTCGAGAAGACACCGGAGGTTGAGGACACAATGCCATCGCACTGGCCAGAGGAAATGGGGAAGACGAAGCCGCCAGATTTGGTGACCGAGACATGGGCAGCAAATGCGAGGATGTCAGCGCAGGAGACCTTACCAGGGCACACGGTCTCGACAGCTGCCTTGAAGTTGTCGACGTCAACTTACCCGTGCAACGGGATCACCGTCTTCTCTGGAGAACTATTGGCCTTTAAGGGTCACAGGAGGATGGAGCCATCGCAACCTTAATTGAACAACCAAATAGAATACGGTTTACCATTCTTTCATGGAAGTAATCATCAATCTGTAGCACTTTGTTAGCTAAATGTAGAAAATTAATTTCAAGAAAAGACAAAATACATATAGCCAAACAGAATCAGGTTTCTTGAGATTCAAGAGGTTCATAGATATATTTCATGACGTTTCACAGATAAGTTTCATGATGTTTCACAGATAAGTTTCATTAGGTTTCGTAGTGTTCCATCAACATAATTTAGTTTCAGGTTTTTCAAAAGTTTCACGAGGTTCGTTGCTAAGTTTCATGGTGTTTCATAATGTTTCACGAATAAGTTTTATGATGTTTCACAGATAAGTTTAATTAGATTTCATAGTTTTCCATCAACCTTCCATGAAACTTGATGTATGGTTGAAACTGTTTGATACTTGATCTTGACACCTTCCATGAAACTTGATGTATATATGGTTGAAACTTTCATGAAACTTGCTAGAACGTTGGATTTTTAAACATATTGAAACTTGAAGTTCTTTTTTGAAACTGCTATGAAACTTAAAGATTAATTTGAAACTTGCTTGAAATCTACTGAAACTTGATCCAAAATCTTGAAACATGAAATCTTCTGGAATTAACTTGAAACTTGGAACCTTTATGCATGGACTCGATAGCGGGCAGCGTCATTTGGCTCCATGACAGCAACGGTAGCCAAGGTAGGAGCTAGAGAATAGGGTGCATTTGTAGCAGACGGTATTGGATGGTCTTCGGTGGCGTGGTAGACTATCATAGGCTGGTGAGTTCATCAAAACTTCTTGAAAAGCTTGTTCAAAACTTATTGAAGCTTTTGGTTGAAACCTGTTGAAACTCATGAGTTGAAACTTGGTGAAACTTGAAATATTCTAGAAACACGTGGAACTTATGGAAACATGAAACTTTTCAAACGTTCTCTTAAAACTTGCCATAACGCACATGTTACTTACTGAAACTCACCGAAACATGAATGAAACATACTATACCATTGGAATCAATTCCAACGGTACAGTGCGCAGTAGTCCCACTCGATACTATATAGCAACAACTAATGTATTATCACCGAAGAATCGGTGAGGATGTTCTCAAATTAGCAATACCCAACAAAGTGGGTGGTAAATAAGGGGACATATCCAGTGCAATCATGATTTTGGTGCAATTACCGTGTAATCCAACTAAGAAAAGTTTCAAAAAATTCTGAAAAAAATCATGGATGTACATCTCATCTTACCCCATCTACATATAAAATTTCATGATCAAATTCGTCCTATGCTAGATGAAATTTTATATGTAGATGGGGTAAGATGAGATGTACATCCATAATTTTTTCAGAATTTTTTGAAACTTTTCTTAGTTGGATTGCACGGTGATTGCATCAAAATCATAATTGCACTGGATATGTCCCAGTAAATAAAACATAAGGGTTGGAAGGGTTGGAACCTAGGGCAAAATTCTAGTTGCCTCAAAACAAATGCTAGCTCTAGAGCTGTTTTTGTATGCGTGCTGTCTAAAGAACTAGATAAGAAGGCAGACGCATGAATAAAAAAACAAATTTTGTTTTTTTTAAAAACGACACGAAAATATTTTTTGGAAAACAGACAATGAAACAATTTTTGAAGAATTTCCGTTTTTAGGAGAAAACTGAAAAACATTTTTCCTAAAAACGAGACAAAATATTTTTCCGGAAAAACGGAGAAAGGACCTAGACAAAAACGAATTTGCGTTTTTAGAGAAAAACGAACACAAAAACAGACGTAAAGAGTAAGGACCTGAATGTTATGTTTTTGGACCTATTCGCTATCCTGAAAAATTAGAAAAGGGCTTGTTCGCGATTTGAATTTAACGGGAGGTTTTTGTAAACGGCGACGAGGACCCAAACGCGATTAACAAAAGAAAATTTTTCCCTCACAAAAAATTACGGAGGACCTATTCGTAATTTGCAGGGACCTATCCGCAATTTCAAGAAACGGAGGGGTTTTTTTGCAAAAGCGCCAAGAGGGTGATGTGGCGCGTCCTCCAGCCGGGAACTCTGCAGGCTTTAATATACGTAGTATTAATCCTCTCTTTCTAAGCTAGAATCTAGGGCCTCTCGGCACGGCAGCTATAGTTACTACTTTCGCGCCAATGCAATATGGTTTCGCACCAAACTAGCTTCTCTAGTTCCCCCGCGACCTAGCCTAGCTTGGTTAGGCTCACGAATTTGCATCCATCCAAAGCTGCAGCAAGTACAGATTAATTTCCGCCCCGGTCGGTCAGACGATCACGCGTGGCATCAATTAGCTTAGCGTACTCGATGCCTACCGCGATGCACGATCTCTCTCTATATCTGTACTGTGCCTCCGCCTCCGCGCGGACGCATTGACCACTTGCATTGACTCGCGACCTGCCCCCCGCCCCACCCCACCCCAGCTACCACCACGCGAACGTTACCTCTAACCGGAAGCCGCGCGTTAAGGGGGCGACCGATTTGGCACGGACGACGTTAAGCGACTTTCTGCTGCGGCGCACGACGCGATCGACGAAAACGCGGCATGCATACGGGCGTACGGATTGGGCGGTTGGAAGCCGGGATAAAATTCGAGGGAGGGGTCGAAGGACTAAGTTAAAATGTTAAATCGAGACAAATGTAATAAAGATATCCTTATATAATTTAAATCTATACATAAATAGAAGAGAAACAAATAAAAAAATAAAAATACCTTATGGTATAAAGTTATCGACACCGTTGAAGTAGGGATGGCAAAAATACCCGTGGGTCTGGGTACCCGTGGGTACCCGACCCGATGGGTCCGGGTCTGGGTCCAAATTTGGACCCACGGGTATATTATTTCGGGTTTGGGTCTGGGTCCGGGTCTCATTTTGGACCCGTGGGTACCCAGATCCGGACCCGTTACAGTCTCACGTGTAATGAGTGTTTCACTTTTTTTTTTTTTGCTCTTCAACCTTTTCTCACGTGTTTAAGGATTTTGCTCTTCAACCTTTTCACGGCCATGAAGGTCAGGCCTTGTTTACAGGATTTGGGCGGGCGACTTGAGCTGTGTTACGTTCGTCCAGAGACTTGGGCGGGATCTTTTCATTGCTCGAGTTAGGATAGAAAGGCAGCCCAGCCCAACCTCTCTGGCTCGGTGACACGACCAGCCTGTAACGGGTCTTTGGGCGCTGGCCTTTGGGCGTGCACACACGAGCGATCAGCCTCTCTGGCACTTCGGCAGACGGCAGCGAGAACATTAGTACCGCCTCGCCTGGCGAGAGCCCTGGCTCGGTGGAAGCGGGTTACAAAAGGAGGGCCACTGCTCAGCCTAGATGAGAACGCCGAACGTGCGGGCCATCTCACGGCGTGCTGACGTGCGGGCCCGGCTGGAGGTAGGCTGTCGGCCAGAAAAATTGAAAAAAAAGGCAATCCAAATTTCAAAACTTGTTCTGTATGGTAATGGGTCCGGGTACCCGTTTGGGTCCGGGTACCCATTGGGTTCGGGTCTGGGTTTGAGATTGGACCCGTGACTGATTTCGGGTTCGGGTTTAGGTCTAAATTTCGGGTTTCGGGTTCGGGTCTATAGAGGTTGGATCCGGAGGTACCCGGACCCGTTGCCATCCCTACGTTGAAGGGTAGACTCTGAGTCAAAAAAAAAAAACCCTGCAGATATTATTGCGCGGCGCGCCAAAGCCGGGGCCGTCCATCTCTCGTTGGCTTGGCAAAGGAAGGCAGGATCATTGCGCCCGCGCACTGGTGTCGCGGGCCCGGCCGGCTGGGCCACACGCGAAGGAAGGAGGGGGACATGCATCGAGTGTTAGTGTGTTTGTTATGTTATCTCTTGTACTAGCCGTACTGTTAGTTTTATCACGTTGATAGTATTATTTCCCCCGCCTTTTTTTTTTCTTGTAGAATGTCTTTTGTTTCCATGTTATGGGTCCTGGATGGTAGTTGTGATTCAGGACTTCTATGCGCTGCAATAACTGCGTTGTGTTGTATTCCTTCGTTTAGAAATATAAGATATATGGTTTGAATGGTCATATTTAGAAATACAACGTTTGTATATAAATTCAAAGAGTTTTTTTGACTATAGATTTATTTATTCTCTCTCAACCATATACATGTATTCAATATCGCTTATACAAAGTATTATTTCTCATCTTTTTAAAACAATTAAGTGGGGTATCTAAATCATTTTTTCTCGTAACTTTCTCAGTTTCACTGCAACATTAATCCTTATGTTGAGTTAAAAATACGTCTTATATTTTTAAACGGATGGAGCATTACTTATTGAGGATTACTATGCATGCTTTTGGATCACTTAGGGCAAGAACGATAAGACCACCTCAGCTTGCTATTAGTCTGTACACGTCGGCTTTGTCCTATGTAGAAGAGTGGGAAAGGAGGAGGGAAAAGAGAGTTGGCTCTTATTTAGTAGACAGCTTTGTACATAAATATAGGTAGATTATTTATGTACAATAGAGAAGATATAGTTATTGCACAACATCTTTTTTTTTAGATGAAGGAAGATTTTATTAATTTCAAGAACATTACATCAAGATGATACAAGTCCTTAAAATTTCTCCCGGCCTCTACTTAACAAGAAGCACACAACATCTAACGCTAATTTTTAATATTTAAAGACAATATTTAAATATAGTTATTGTATAAGCTAATTTTTAATTTACTTTAGATGATATAAATGAGAGATGAAGTAATTACTAGATACTTCTAACGCTCGGACATGGGCCATCCCTTCTGGACGTCACGTTGGACGTGGGGTGATTTAGAGCAACTCCAACCCAAATCCCTATATTTTCTCCTTAAATCACTCATTTAAGGATGGTATAAAAATTAGGGACATCCTATATCAAATTTGTCTCCAACCCACACTCCCTATTACTCACTCCTATTATTTATCTAAACATTATTATTACTTTGCACCCATGAATTATTATTTTAAAATGAATAAAAAAATGCCAAATAAAATAGTAGGGGCAAAGAGAAAGCCGTTAGATGTAGGGGTGAGAAAGGACTTTCCTAGAATAGAGATTCCAAATAGAGGTTCGGTTGAAGCTTATATTTTTTTAATTCTCCTTATAATTTAAGATAGGAGGAGATTAGGAACCTAAAAGACAATGGATAACTCAGTGTGGTGTTGGAGTGGAAGCTGTACCCACGCTGTTCGGTTTATGCGGCCCACCAGAGGTAGCTTGCGGGGCCTGGAATTTCTAATTCCAAATCACATGTGTTATTGTCCTAGTAGTATAATCATTAGCTAGCATACATATCCAAGAATATTTATATCACATCTATACGTGAATAAATAAAGCATAGTAGCGTAATATAATTAACAATTGAAATTAATTTATATGTGATTATCGTATAGCTGATCGGCTAAATGGCTCATATGACATAAAGTTTTACGGCGGAAATTAAGAGGCACAAAAAACCAGCAAGTATGCCTTTGCCCCCCCACCACATGCAACTGACTAGGTTAAACCCTAGTGATTAGTGCCATCATTTTTACCGAAACCTGTGGCGCAAGGTGTCTGATCGATGAGTAATCTCTACATCTTTTGAATTTGTTCAACAAGCGATTGTGAGTACAAAATTATACTATGCAAGACTTTAGATCAAAAGTTATATAGTACGCAAGACTATATCAAGAGAGATGGCTAGAAGTAATAATAGATTGTAAATAAAAGTTGTAATAGTTCGACATTAATAAGTAAAAAATAATAAACATAAATAGCGTAATTAAACAAGTGACTTGTTGCCATAAAATCAAAGGAACGGCAAATTCTTTTATGCTGAACGAGCTATATATACTTTGATTTCCTTTTATCCAGGCACCACATAATCCATTTGCAAAGACATAAAACTACTTATTGTAGGACATAACCAAGTGATGTCTATAACTGAGGACATGACTGTTAAAATAGATTTACACTCTGTAAAGGTGGTACAACTTTACTTATACAATATAAATATCCCATCATGTCAATCAGGTCACCCAATACCAATGGTACCTAATTTGAGAGTTTATGGCAAAGTTTTTAGATTGCCAGTCCTAACAATAAATTGTGCTATAATAACTTCCTAGGATACAGAGAGCTCCTCAAAATCCTAGAACTTATACATTATGTTGGTAAGCTTTGCTGTCCTCACAAAGACCCTATGATGACAAAGGTACTCTACCATGCTCACACTAGCTCAAAAACTATCAACTACCACCTACAGTTTTATTGCTAGTACGTGGCAATCTATTATGCTTGATTCTCTAATAAGGCACATGCGGTTGAACAAAAAATATTTAGATCTACGGCACAATAGATCAGCCCTTAAGCTAGAACTTATTGGGGATCCCTGACAATCATCAATCTTTTCAATTCTCACTACTACACAAATGATCTTTAGTCCCGGTTGATAACTGGCTTTAGTCCCGGTTATCAAACCGGGACAGCCCATCCAGGACTAAAGGTCACAGACTAAAGGTCACAGACCTTTAGTCCCGGTTCCCCTAACCGGGACTAAAGCTCTCTCGTGATGTAGAAAAAATTATGACGAACTCAAGACTCGAACCTGGAACCTCCTGCATGCCACCACAGGACACTACCAACCCACCCACCCACGCGTATTGAATAGACTAGGATATGCATTCCTTTTAAAGTATCTTTGAACAGCCTTTAGTACCGGTTCGTAACACGAACCGGGACTAAAACCTTTTAGTCCGGGTTAAGTAACACTAACCGGGACTAAAGTTTACTTTTAGTCGGTTAAGTAACACTAACCGACTAATGTGTGCTCGTGCTAACTATGCGCTAAAGCACTCTTCTATCGGTTTGTGGCACGAACCGACTAATGTGAGCGAAAAAGCATGCTTTTAATCTAGTAGCCACAAACCGGGACTGTTGCTACTATTAGTCCCGGTTCGTGACTAATCGGGACTGATGAGTCGATATGAAAGGTCGTTTCTCTAGTAGTGTCTTCATGTATAGCCGCTTACCCGGGTGACAACAACAAACCAAGTCCCGTGCACATGCACCAGTCTCAATACATACTCGACCAAGTATAAAACAAATATCAGTTTTCATTTGTTCATCAAAATCACAGAGGTACCTCATCTGGACATATACACAAAGTGTTTCCCATTATTTAAATATTTACAAAGTTGTTCCAACCTAGAAAACTAGTATTTAAAAAAAAACAGAGAAAACTAGTATTGTAAGAATGGGTAATTCACACCATCTAAAGTTCCACAATTAATTACACCAATAGCGGATAGTATTATTATGGTGACAACAATGAGGATAACAACTTATCAAGGTAGCGTCAATGCAACAATTAGGTATAATTATCAACCTTACCAACATAGTGATTTCAACCTTGCAACAAACACAACATAGAAAATATGATCAAATATTCATCCAAAATAAATAGGTTGCTAATTGTAATTATAGGACTTTGATGGAAAACAAGCACTCAACAGAGGTTGCATTTTGAAAAATTATCAACAAATTTGCACAATATACTAATAGTCAATAGCTATCTTGGGTCCTAATTTTTAGTTTAGGCCCTAATATAGGATCAAATATGACTAAAGTATGTGCTTGCCTTGCTGAATAAACTCTTGGTCTTACTCGGGATCAACTTTGGGAATTTCCGGAATGTTGGTATCTAATTTGTAAAAGCCAAGTAACACAAATAAAAACAAAATAAATTCAAAAGGAGATATTTTTTTAAAAAAAAACTTTTGTAGATTCAAAGTTTTCATGATTTTAGACAATTTTAAAAAACAAAAACCACTCAATTTGGAGTTCATATAGAAACGTTGTAAGCATTTGAATTTGGTTCGGAAAGAAAAATCCAGAAAAATTAAAAAAACATTGCGCACTGATTTTCTTTTTAATTTTCATTTTCCTTCCTAAAGGAAAACATGTATTTATTATGTAATTAGGTTGTTAGGTGGGGTCGGGCGTATGTGGACTATGTCCGCATTTGCGTCTACAGACCAGGCGATCCCACACCCACATATCAGTGGCATACATGTTAAAACTTAGTTAAATCAAAAGTTAGATTAATTAACTGGTCGGTCCCACACATCAACGACTCACTAACCTTAACTACTTTCATTAGTGCTAACCTTAACACTAGTCATGCGGGCCCACATGCCAAAGAGAGGGAAACATAGCATAGCAAGGCAGTGCAGAGCAGGATTTGGTCGAGCTCGCCAATGGCGATGCAACGACGAAGTAGCCTTGGGGACTAGCAAAATAGAATGGCGATGTCGAGGCGATCTTATCGGTGGTGACAGTGTCTAGGGAGGTGAATGGAAACACGGTGCAAAGCGGTAGAGTGCTGCCATGCTACGGCATTGGTGCGGGAGAGCAAGAAGAGCAAACTGGGTCATAACACTAATTAGAGAGAATCTAGGCAATAATACTACGCCAGTTGATGTAGGAACCAATGGTCACCGGAGTTAGCTCAGTGACATGCAGCCGTGGCAGTGCCACGGATGGCAACAAGGAAGACTTGACTAGGCGCGCTAACCTTCAACTTGCAGTACTTCAACTTGCAGCATGGGTAATTTCTCTAAAAAAAACCTATGGTGACGTATGTATACGGTTTTGCACGAGTAATTCAACCACATATTCTTAGCGTCATCTAAGCAGTGAATATAGGCTTTTGTTCCCTTTGTACTATGACCTGACAGGTTAGTAAGGGTAAGATAATCATTTATAGTACAAAACAACAGGCGGTGCAAAGTGAAGTTCTCTCGTTTGCACGCATCTCATACCTTACCTCAGGAACCCACAGTGTTTTTAGATCTTCTATCAATGGTGCTAGGTACACATCAATCTTGTTCCCAGGTTGTCTCGTCCTTTGGATAAGTATGGACAATAAAATGTACTTTCGCTTCATAAACAATCAAGGAGAAATGTTGTAGATACAGGGATTCATGGGCCAAGTGTTATGTCAATTGCTCATGTTATCGAAAGTATTCATTCCACCTGTACTCAATCCAAACCTTATATTCTTTGATTCCACACTAAACTATGCAAACATCCTGTCGATGTTTCTCCACTGAAAAGAATAATTAGAGTGTCTTAGAATTCTATCATTCTTACGCTCCTTCGAGTGCCAACGCAGTAGTTTTGCCTCCCTTGGGTTGGCAAATAAATGCTTCAAACGGAAAATTGCATGCAAATACCACGCCACCTTTGTAGAAGGTCCTTGTCTCCCTTGGTTTGGCAAATAAATGCTTCAAACGGAAAATTACATGCAAATACCACGTCTCTTTACTTTGATGCACTCATCGTCGTCATCTGGTTATTTTTATACTTATACTAGAATGCATTGCACATCAGACATATATGCAAGTTTGTACACTATTTACGATAGAGGATATAGTTGTTTGGACATGTATATATTCTTTCTACTTTCATTCCCAAGGAATAAACAACCTTCTTAGCTTTGTAAGTTGTTGTCAGTAACTCGTTTCCCTTCGAAAGCATGTCTATTAATAGATTTAACAGTGTCGTGAAACTCTTGTCAGATCAACCGTTGCCTGCCTTCAATTTCAGTAGTTCAAGCACGGATAACAACCTTATATTTTTCGACTTGCAGCCTGAGAATAAAGATTTCTTCGAGTCATCCATCAAGCCACGAAATTTACCATACTGTCTCTTATCACGGTTCCCTTCTACATCATGCAGCATCTGATGCAGATTGTCATTGTGCAACATATTCTCATCAGAAGTACAATCGATATCATCCGGTATATCGTTGACTTCGTCGACGATATTAGTACTACATACTTCCTGTATAATTTGATCTTTACCGTGACTAGTCCAAGGTGTATACCCTTTTTGAAACCCTGTAGATTCAAGTGCGCTTCGATCTGGGCTGAGTTGCCAAACATTATCAGATTATCGCAGTCAATGCATAAACAAGACATAAATTGGACCCCTTATTAAGTATATTTTACTCTGTAGCTCTTCTAAAAGTAGAGACGCCATCAATGTACTTGGCACTCGCACGGTTTGCATCGTACATCCAGTTTTGATTCATCTATGTACGCTATGTATATAATAATAAGTGTTAAATAATAAAGTATACTACTAATACATATGCATACATTTTTAAATTGGAGCACAAATTAACAAGCTAAACCCTACCCTAAATCATAAACCATGCTAGATCTAAAAAATAAATGGATCTACAATTTTTATATAAGCTACATTTAAACTTACCAACCTAGCTTCTTAGATCATAAAAAACAAATGGATCTTTATGTAAGCTACATTTGAACTTAGCATCTTCAATTCTCTCTTTACTTAGCTAGCTACATCTTGAGTATAATGCAATTAGAACCAATTACTACTTTATATCACAAAGAATAAATAGATCTACACCAAGCTAAATCTAATCCATCTGCAATTCCCTTTTTATCGAGCTAGATTTTGAATATAATGCAATTAGAACTAATTACCAACTTTAGATCACCAAGAACAAAAAGATCTACAACCATTCTTCTAAATTCATGATCTCCTTGCACCAGATCGACTCTCAATCGTGGCCACCTCAAAAATAGCTTGAGAATCCCTAAAAACACTAAGTGGTCGAGGCGCTCTATACTTATTTCCAAAAAATTCTCATCATAAACAGTTTTAAACAAGAACCGTCAGTGATGAATGGTTGTCATCACTGACGGTTCTTGTCTAAACCGTCTCTGATGAGGCTCACATCACTGACGGTTTTAGCAAAAAAAAAACGTCAGTGTTGTGAATAGTAGTTATCACTTATGGTTCTTAGCTAAAACCGTCTCTAATAAGGCTCACAATGGTTAGTCATGTTTGACCGTTTTTAGATAAAATCATAAGCGATGATCAACTATCATATTTGGGTTTTTAAAACTATTAGTGATGATAGCTCTAATATAAACCTTTTTTTTTTTTTGTAATAGTGACTATCTAGCGCATCAGCAAAAGTGGCTACCAGGAGATCACTACAGTGGCCGAAGACAACAGAGAAGGTCAGAGGTGGCCGGACGGTGATGGGCAAGGCGGCGACGGAGGCAGGCTTCACAGTTGCAGCGAACTACAGTGAGGGAGAGGCTACAAGGCGCCATGCATTAGCTTACATGCATGTTGTGGATGGTTCAAAAGCAAGAATCAACGAGGAGCTCGTCGGACAGCGAGAAACGATGGAAAATTGTGGTGGCGGCTGGAACCGAGGACGACGGCTCGAACTTGAGGATTCACTATGGGGTTGACAACATTAAGTGAGGGTTTCGCATATGTGGAATGCGGAACACAAGGTGACATGAGAGATGAGTGAAGGAGCCCAGGCAACATGGCGGCTAGGAACGGATGTGCGCACGCTAGAAAGGAGGAAGACGGTACATACTTGGCTCCTAATGGCTCCAACTGCAAAAACAAGTATGGGGACGATCAGCGAGGCTCCAAACAAGAAAGGATGTGCGCATCGAGCAAGAAGGCTCACTAGAATCAGCAATGGCATGGTGGCGTGCTCGTCGGTGTTGAAAAAGACGATGTCGTTCCCAGCAAACCACAAGACCAGGAGCTCTGGTTCTTAGGGAGAAAACCGGAAATGGTCAGCTAGAAGAGATGTCGCGCACGATAAGGCTTAAGTATGGCAGATAAGATCATGAGGATGCCGTGATTTCTTGCAGGCGTGGCAAGAGAACTGTGGAGATAGTGTCTCATTCTTGAGAGGTGCTTCCTTCCAAGCTTTTGGTTTTTGACAGTTGCACAAATATTAAATTATAAATAAATGATAGATAGTGATTACTTACCCTTTCGCTTCCTTCAAGATTTATACAATTTGTATTGGGAAGGAATGCATTGAAGAACTACTCCTCATTCTTTCATGTGCATGCAACAAGCAAACCGGATAAAGTGGGGAGATGTAGCGCAATGATGGGGGGCGAGCAATCAGGCAGGGTGTGTTCGGTTGTCTTGGTCTGAACAGCTCAATCAGGGTTAGAGTGCAAATGGAGTGGATAATTTCTGACTGTCCATCCGATCGAAAAAGTTCGTATCAAATTCGAAGTGAAAAAACGAATATCCGGTTAGTTTTACAAATTTTGGATTCAGAATCGAATAGTCTTTCCCGGATATGAGATCAGATTTATAATAGAAGTATATGTCGGATTTAGAGCTATCCAAGAATTTAATCGGATAGTACTCAGTACACTTATCCAGTTATCCTGGATTTTAGTAACTGTATGTCCATGAGTTATGCCTTAGCTGATCAGCCCAATAGGCAAGCCCATGCGACTGTAGGTCTATGAATAATGACTAGCCACTCACTCGTGGGCAAGAGATAAATGGGCCCACAAGGCTAATTAGTTGTTTTATTTATATAAAATACAATAAATCTAAGTAAGCCAACAAAATAGCAAATGAATTTGAAAAAGCCCCCAGAAAATTAGGCAAATACGTTTGAAAATAAGTAACGCAGATACAATAGTTTTGAATTTAAATGATGCATTCAAATTGGCTGGTTGAACTCCTAATGTAGTTGCATTTTGAACAAGCAGTACAGTGGATGACCCTTTTATGTACATCATATGTGGGTTCTAGTTCTGCAATATGCCCGATTTAACATTCGTGACTAAGACTATCCGCATTCACTTGATATGTATTCATTCTATATTTGTGACCGAGACAATCTGTATTCGTATTTGTATCCAACATTATTCGTGTTCGACTCCGTGACAAAATATAGAATAGCAGCACGAAAATCATCCGTGTATTAGATCATGCCTTTAGTCGTACGTAATAATTCACACTCAACCATTATCACGACTAAATGATGGATGCTGTCTATGCCATACAATGCTTAAGCATTTACGGACTAACCCCCCCCCCCCCCCAAAACCCAAGTAGCAGCCGCTTGAACTGAATGTTGATTGTAATCAAACAAGCTTCATAATCCAATTATACAGCCTCTGCTGGTCACCGGGCTCTTGTAACCATTTACTACAGTCAAATTTAGCAAACTACTTAATGCATTTCACAAATGGTTCCAATGAAAAGTTGCGCCAGTCGTATAACAAAGAAATAGTGGTACTCCGTACTCCTCAATACTGATCAAACAGGATTTCTAAGTATAAAGTAATAAATACGGAGATCACTGTCAGTTTTCCACTCCACAGTACACATTTTGTTTTTGGCTATAACAATGAAATACTGAGTTACGGAAATCAGTGAGTGCTACGTGAGGGGATATATTGAGCAAAAGGTAGGGGCACTGAAAAAAAATGCATTGCTTCCACTGCACACTGAACAAGCATAATCTAGCACCGCCCTTCAGAAAATATACACAAGAAACACTATCCTTTTATATAAGGGATGCGGTGTTAAAATAAACATTCAAAACTTGAACAGTGTAAAAGGAAGAGCATTGAAATGACTCTTGCCGAATTTGGTAACCAAATCGAGTAAATCGCCATGCACTGAGCCTGACAGGTACAACAAAGATATGAATCACTCATTGCTCAGCTGGACGCCCATTTCCTTAAGATACAAATGCAACTAGGGTGGTACAGTGACTAGGTGAGAACATAAGACAGAAATTATGATGAAGCAGTACATTACCTAAGATTCATCCCAAATCCCATGACCAAAAAAAAAAAAAAGAGTCCAATATTTTTAAACAAAATAGCAAGACTTAATCACTAAAATATAGAAGTTTCAATCACTAAAGAGATCAAACATTGAATCTAACCAATCACTACACCATGACACAATATTACCGTCAGATGATTGTCGGAAATAATACGTGACCACCAACAAACTATCTGTCGGCAAATTGAAGCAACAGACTATCTGTCGGTAATACATCTTTTAGGGTTTGATTGTCTGTCGGCAATTATATATGTATTGAGGACTAAGTATATGTCGGTAAATATCATGTTTTAGGGTCAAACGGTCTGTCGGTAAACATATTATAACTGATTATCTGTCGGCAAAGATGAAGCGCGGCAATTCGGCGGGACATCAGAAAATTAAGGCTGCTAGGTTTTCCCTCCTTTCCCCCCAAAACCCCAGATCCCCGCCTTCCCCCAAATCCCACCGGCCGCCCCCCACCCCACGCTGCCTCACGCCCCCCTTCTTCCACCCCACGCCCCCAAATCCCCAAACCCCATCGGTCACCCTCCTTCTGCCTCATTGTAAATATGAGAGATTAATGGAATTCACACCAATATGGTTTACCCTCAGACTATCTGTCGGCAAAAGTAAGCCCTCAGACTATCTGTCGGCAAAAGTTTACCCTCGGACTATCTGTCGGCAAAAAAGCCCTCGACTATCCGGCAAAAGTCATCTGTCGGAAAAAGTATATCTCGGCAAAAGTCTTATAACAATGTCAGATCATCTGTCGGTAAAAATATATCTGTCGGCAAATGTTTTTCCCGACAGGACTTCTACCGACAGATGTTTTCTGTCGGAAAAACTTTTGCCGACAGATAATGCGTCGCACTACGTGGCTTTTGCCGACAGATAGACTGTTGATGAAAATGTGTCATGGTGTAGTGAATCCTAACAATGAAACATATTTAACCCTTAACCCCATCCAGGGACGGTCAGCCATGTGACATCAAAGGATAACCCCAAAGAAAGAATGGAAAAAAGAAAAGGAGCGAGCTAAAACGAGCTCAATAACATGGTTTGCATGGAGATTGACTCATAAACAACAGAAGAAGAAAAGAAAACAAGGAATCATAAGCAGATAAAATGTCTGAGTACCCAACTACAATCCGTAAGTTGGCAAATAAAGGACTGCCAACTAACGGAAACACACAGTGAACCCTTTTGTGGAGTCTGCATAATAATTAGCAAACAATTACAACATGTATTGCAAGTTTAAGAGAACTTAAATTCAAAATTAAGAAAACGCAATGTGAAAATCCCAAAACGCTTCAATCACTAAAATATAGAAGTTTCAATCACTAAAGAGATTAAACATTGAATCTAACCAATCCTAACAATGAAACATATTTAACCCTTAACCCCATCCACGGACGGTCAGCCATGTGACATCAAAGGATAACCCCAAATAAAGAATGGAAAAAAAGAAAAGGAAGGAGCTAAAACGAGCTCAATAACATGGTTTGCATGGAGATGACTCATAAACAACAGAAGAAGAAAAGAAAACAAGGAATCATAAGCAGATAAAATGTCTGAACACCCAACTACAATCCGTAAGTTGGCAAATAAAGGACTGCCAACTAACGGAAACACACAGTGAACCCTTTTGTGGTGTCTGCATAATAACTAGCAAACAATTACAACATGTATTGCAAGTTTAAGAAAACTTAAATTCAAAATTAAGAACACGTAATATGAAAATCCGAAAACGCTTCTACAAATAATTTAATACACTGGCGGATCCAGAGGGTGGGCCGGGTCCAAAAATTCTAATTTCGTTTTTAGAGTTTGATTAGTAGCGGTAAGATCAATTCCCATCATTCTTGAGACAGTCATATTGCGAAGGTAATATCTTTAGATCCGTTGATCCGATCGGATTGATTCTTATTGTGTTAATTTCGAAATTACATCTAGTTTCTACAGTTAAAATTTCACAACAATTCAACGGTAGGATCTTTAGGAATTATTATTTTGGTGAACGTGAGTCAATCTGTTTTTATTTGGTCTGGCGTTTGATTCAGTAAAATTGCGAAGAAAATAACTTTAGATCCGTAAATCCGATCGAGTTGATTTTTGTTGTGTTAGCTTGAAAATTGAGTTTAGTTTCATTAGTTAAAATTTCACATCGATCTAACGGTGGGATCATCAGAAATTACTGTTTTAGTGAACGTAGGTTAATCTGTTTTGGTAAATTCTATACTTGTATTGTATATTAGCATGTTAGATTTACGGTATTTAAAAAATTTATGCCAAATTGGACCACCCATACCCAAAATCCTGGATACGCCAAATTGGACCACCCATACCCAAAATTTATGCCAAATTTACGCTATTAAATGCATTATGTACAAAGCAGATCATGTCCATGACATTGAGCTTAGGCACTGCGTGTGTGGACATATCAGCTATGTGCCAACAAAACTGCACATGGAGTGCCAAAGAAAAGGCCCTAATCCAGGCGTATAACTGCCTTACATATCTGAAATACCATACATTTTTTCTTGCCACAGCAACGAACTGATAAAACCTATTCCCCTGATAACTGCCACTACCAAAAGTGGTCAGCACTCAACAATCAACGCAAGAAAGCAATAAATTCATATTTCATATCAGTTTTTTCCTAGTGCAATGCAACTAAGTTTCATCAAGCTTTGCAGTGATAAAAGATACATACAGATTGAGTTGAGTTTCAGTAGCAACAGCAACAGTAAGGGAACTTCTAACATGTAATGTAATAGCACACCATCATCATTAGCCAGATAACAACAATTCCTTTGTGCATGTCATCTGATTTATTTTGTTGATATCACTTCATTGGCAAGCGATTTAACCAGAATCCTGAAAAATTAACATGATGGCTAGCAGTATAACCAGACTACCATAATCATGTAAAGTTAACAAGATGGACAATAGTTTAACCAGAGTACCATAACCGTGTAAAATTAACAAGCTGGCTAGCAATTTAACCGGATTAACATAACCATGTAAAATTAACCAGCCGGTTAGCAATTTAACCGGATTACATAACGACGTAAAACTAACAAGCTGGCTAATGATGCAACCAAACTTGCCAACTTATTCATACATCAGATCAACCATTTACTTTTTCTTACCTAACCTAAGTATGAGCAAGCAAGCACCGGAGAAACACATGAATAGCAAACAACAGATCGGATTAAATCTCTCGGAGGGGGGAAATTGCACACATACGAGATTCACCTTAATCTCTGAAATTGGAGCAAAAGCAGCAACATTTGATGGGAAATTAGGGTTTGCCGGGATTACCTGGGTGTGCGAGGAAGTGGTGCAGGTGATGGGGCACGACATCGACATCATCCTCGTGGGGGCCGGGGCCAGAACGAGATCCGCGAGTGGGTGCGCCATGGAACGGGCGCCACCTTGACAGCAGGATCTCCAAGCCGCCTCCTAAACACCGCGGTTGCCTTGTGGCACGTGGCATTGCGGCGAGACGTCCGGTGCTCGCGAGACCCGCTGAGCTGGCGACCAGGGTGCTCGCGAGCAGCGGCTGATCCAGGGAATGCGTACGGGGGTTATAAAAATATGGTTAGTGTAAAATATAAAGTCTTGCAATATCAAAAATACAAATTATAAATTATTTTTATTAGAAACAACAGCTCAAATAATTTAGAGATTTATGAATCGGAAATTTCAAATCTACATAATTTCTCTTCATTTTTAATGCTCTACGTGCTACATTTCAAAAATTACTATTGACCTTTACAAATCGACGTAATGCTGTTGGATTTATAAATCAAGAACGAAATTCACCTATATAGTTGTTGATGTCAAATACTCAGCTATTGTATATTATTTTAGCACCATTTTTTGACTCGCCAGATATCACCGCCCTAACTGGCCGGTAGCCGCCGCCCATCGACATCGCACCTTTTATCTCCAGCTCGATGCTCATTGGGACCATAGGTCTGCCCTTGCAACATACCACACGATGTTCCGTACCCTGTCGAACACTACCATCTGACCAGTCAGCCATTGTTGGTGTCACACCCTCCATCCTCGAGTTAATGCTCGCCACGACCACAAGAGCTAGGGCTGCCCTATTGTGGGCCCCTTTTTGCACTGTCACATCTGTACGTTTGTTAGTGCCGGTGGCTAATTGGTACTAGTCTGTTGCCCTACTTCATGTCGGCTTGCGCCCGCCTCGTAGGCCATGGCCTTTGTCCATTATTGCCAAGCTGCTACTTACTAGCAGCATCGCTACCACAGAGAGAGTGAGAGAGCATGGAACGTGCGAAATGAAGAGGGAGTTGGATGTTAGGTTTGAAGAATGAAAGAAGACTAAGCCTTGGCTAATTGAGCTGTGCAGAGAAGATTGGGAGAGGGGGTAGGGTGGAATGGGTTGAAATAGTATTTGAGATTGAAATACGTATTTTTGAGCTCACTTAGGGTGCGTTTGGTTGGATGTACAAAGGTGAATGGGATATGATGGTACAGGATAGATGGGATGATCCTGGATGAGATGGTACAAGAAAAGTGTTTGGTTGCCTGAATGAAATGATATAAGATTTTGTTTGGTTGCTTGGATGAAATGATACAGGATGGTACGAGATGATGTTTGGTTGAAGGGATGATATTAGTTTGAGGGATGGTGCGAGTGAACGATCTTATCCTGGACCGATTGGTTCGGCCAAATTTCCCGTACGGGATGGTGCAACATCTTTTTAGAATATTCTAAGAATATGTACCATCTCATCATGTACCAAAGGTTCCGTTCAATCAACCAAACGCAAAAATAGAACTAAATTCTATACGGAACGGTTCGATTCATCTTTGTACATCCAACCAAATGCACCCTTATTTATATGTATATGTACCTACTATATACTATATGTTAGGCTTTTTTTCCAAAAAAAAAATTTAGGTGAGTGGAACCTCCTCACCAGCTAGATCTGCGTCACCGTCCTCGTACGAGGTCAGAAACGGCTCTCTGGAATCGATGATGTATGATCAATTGATTTCTGAATATTTAATCTGTAGAACTTGCACTATTTGATGAGCTCGGCATGACAAGTGAAAATGTTCGCTCACCAAATTACTTCCATACAACTGCTATATAGTACTAACTTTGATTACAAATAGTTGTTATCTAGGATATCAATCGGTGATTACTAGAAGCCGAACGTCCGATCCCAGCATGTTTTCTCGGATGTGTCGGTACAATATTTTTTTTCAATCGTCTGCAATATTTTTTTTCACGCGCACATTTTTATTGTTATTGAAGAAAAATATTGCTCGTGTAGAAAAAAATATTTCACACATAGGAAGAAAATATTGCAACGATTCGGATCAACATTTCTATTGTTATCGAAGGAAAATGTTACACGCGTAGAAAAAAATATTTCATGAATGAGAAAAAAATGTTGTAGCGTCTGGAAAAATCGGACATCTGATCACAAGTCATTCCGATATCAATATGGCACTGGTTTCTACTATAATATATTTTATAAAATCCAATAAAATTATAATATTTTAAAAGTACTTTTCGAGATAAATCTACATATATTATTTTTATAATTTTAATTTGAATAGTTAAAAATATATTGACAGCCGAAGTTTTAAAAATTTAAATACATCTATCTATATCCAGGTAAGTACGATCTCAATCCTACGGGAACAGCCATCACTTAGAACTGCTCCACACTCAACACGGGAGGTGTTTAAACGCACTGCCTTTTCAACCGATGCACAAATATTAAAGCACAAGCGAAAGATCTTACACCTTAATACGCTTTGAGATTCGTGCACCTCATCTTGGAACACTACTCCGCCGTGGTGAACCATCCAAACACCTCCCAAAACGGCAGGTTACACGTACAGACGTAACACATTCATGCTCAAGCTGTGACAAAATGTACACGTCTCTTATACGCTATCATGGATCAACCTCTACCTGACCAAGCTGCCAACCTCGCCTCGCCTGTACGGCCTCCTCGGGCTCTTGAGCAGCGCCTTCTCCTCGATCGGGAACCTGTACGGCGACACCTGGAACCTCCTCGTCTGGCTCCGCCGCTTCCTCTCCCGGGAGTACGCCACCCACGCCACCAGGGCCACCATCACGGCGACGGACACGGCGAGCAGCGCCTGGTACACCCTACCGCTGTACCGTGTCAGCCCGGGGCAGTGGTTCTTGGTGACCGACTGGAACGCCCGGCGGACGAACGTGCAGTTCGCCAGGTCGGCGAGGACAGGCCCGTAGTGGCCCAGCCCGACGCTGGCGTTGACGGCGACGAGCATCTGGGAGTACATCGCTGGCGTGAGGCGGCCGGTCGTCGCGCAGACCTCCGACCCCGCCGCGCCCGCCGCGCGGCACACGAAGCCCTGCCACACCTGAAGCAGAGCACCACATGCAAGAAAAGTCAGTCACCGCTGTCAGATATCAAGAATTGAACCTTGCAAGTGCAATGTATATATGTTCGATGCGTTGTACCTGCTGCGCGTTGCCGGCTGCGACCTCGCCGGCGGTGCAGGAGCGGTCGGTGAGGTCGGGATGGTAGGGGTTGCAGAGGAGGGGCACCGGGGGGCCGGACTGGTTGTAGTAGAGAGGGGGCCCGGCCTGGGGAGGGATGTTGGCGTTGGACACGTTGGAGATGACACCGTTGAGCACGCTGACGAGCTGGTAGTTCACCTCCTTGCTCCGGCGCAGGGCCTCGGAGGTCGCCGCCGCGTCGACGCAGGGGAGGATGTCGTCCAGGGCGGTGTGGTCCTGCGGGTGGCGCACCCACTCGTCCATGGCGACGCAGGTGTCTCCTACCGCACTGAAAAATGAGCATAGAATTCAGGTCGACAGGCGTGTACTGTGAGATGCACTTACTTTCGACGTAAAATTTGTACAAAAAAAATGTGATATTTTGTAAGTAGCAAGTGCCAAGAACTTACTTGTGTAAGAGAAGGAAAGTGCCGCACAATATGAATGTTACAGTAACTAGAATCCATGCAAGAAACACCAGGCTGCAGAAGTAAAAGAATTGGAACTTAGTGTGCCAATATCTGCAGATATAGTAGAAATGAACCTGTACTCTAGAGAAGGATGTTCTGTGATGTTCTTGTGCTCACATATATACAAGTGACTGCAGCCCGGACAACGAGAACACTGCAACAAATTGATGAAAAAAGTTGAACTGTGATTACAAACAGCTGCAAAATAAAGGATCTTGCAATTTCAAGCCAAATCAGGTAGAAACAATTTTGCTCACCAAGCCCAAGAAACGCTAGGACCAGCATAACGGCCGAAACAACGATCAGGACTTTCCTTCTGCAATCACATGCAAAAGTCAAACAAAATACTTCACTTCACCAAGATCCAAAATTATAGAGGTTGCAAGTGCCATACATGGTCTCCAACGCGGTCCGGATCTTGTGCGAGTTGCTGGACGTGCGCGAGGCAAGCTCGTCCGACGACGCGTTCACCTTCGCCACGACCACGTCGATCTTCCCCTTGAGGTCGGAGGACAAGGAGATCCTGTCCACGCCAGCCGCCTTCGCCGTCTCCAGGAAGCCGGTGAAGTTCCTCAGGCTGGCCACCGCGTCGTCGGACTGGCTCACCACGTAGCCCAGCGTCGCCGTCGTGCTGCCGTGGAACTTGCCCTGCCCGTCGTACAGCACGGCACACCCAATACTGCAACGGCAACAATCCATAACTTCATGCAAGAATCATACTAAAAATGGGTTGTTTCAGCCGTGCAACTCTGCTAATTGCAAGGACAAAAAGAATGGTGTTGAGCTGGGAATTTACTTACATGGCTGCCGCTGTGAAGAGGAGTAGGAGCACGAGGGAGACCACGAAAGCCACGCGTGAGTATGAGTAGTCGCCGTTGCCGCCGCGGCAGCAACGGCAGCAGCAGGCGACGAGCGCCGCCACCGCGAACACGACTAACCAGACCGCCGCCGCCACGAACACCGGCGCCGCGCTGAAACCAACCGACTGCAGCACAAGAAGTCAACGTTCGATGGCTACACAATACACACCCGTATGCTACAAAAACAGCGGAGACAGCAAGAGCACCAAGAACTGATCGTTGCATTAATTGTACACATAAATCACAGCAAGAACAAGAAATCAGGAACTTACTGCCAGGTAGTGCCTGTCGCTGATGTTCCAGCCGCCGGTGTAGTACTTCAGCCCGTTCAGGGGGTCCTTCCGCCGCGTCTGCGCCGCCGCCAGCGCGAAGGACGCGTTCGTGTTGGAAACCGCGGCTGCAAATGGGTGATCCACCGATCGATCATCGTCTCGTTGCATGGTACATCAAAAACTTGTTGTATAATTGAGCACAAGAAGTTCTTGAGGTGCAAAGTTAATTACCTGATGCTTCGACATAGGAGGATGCAAAGATGAGGAGCAGGATGAGAGAACGTCTGTGAGATAATGATCCCATGATCGACTGCCAAAGGAACTGAAGTTCTGAGCAAACGCTGATCAAAAGGATTGGGAGATTTTTATACGACAACGGCGGATGTGCTTGGTGAAGTGATTGGAATCGGTCATGGGATATTGTAATGTTTTGCTTGCCGGCTCAAGATGTGGATGCATGCCACTGGATGTGAGATGTAAGCAAAGACCGGCAAGCTATACATTACTAGTTTATGAGCAGTCGCGTGTTTAAAGCACCGCACCTGCAGATTAAAGAAACATAGGTCATTTCGCAGATCCGTCACTGCCAAATGCAACACGTTTCAGCTGTTCATATATATGTGTTGTGATCTGACCATGCAACATAAGAAAAAATTTGGGCAGGATTAAAGCTTTAGGCCATGAAAATGTAAGTAAATTTTACGTTGTATTATACTAATAGTATATGCTGGGTAATAGAAATAGCAATTGATTTATTGAGATATTTGTACTCTATTACCAGAGGAAGTATAAATAAATACTAGCTAATCTGATCTATTAGATTGAAAAGAACGAACGATCAATATTAAATTTAGTATATGTTAAAAAAAAAGCTCAAAATGTAACATGCACTTGCAGTAGTTAGTTATAATCGGTCTATCCCTGTAATACAGCGAAGATCAACTTGATCAAAACAGGTATCAGCCGCCTAAGTGGCTCAGTATCTAGCCCACTCTTTGTCCTGATCGGATGATCCAAACACCCTTCGCACGTTTCAAGGCTTTCTGAAGCTTCCTTGTCAGTAGGCCGCTGGTTGTCAGTAGGTCGCTGGTAGGTGAGAGTATCTCAAGTAGCATCCTCATCAGAGTTGGTGAGTTTCCGATGAGTTGTTGTATGTACGTAAGTTTATGTAGTAGATCAACGTCCTAAAGTTTATACCTCCTTTTACTTCATCAAGCAAGAAAATCATCACTTTGCTAGTCCTATTGTAAATATTTTTAACAAATATGGCCTCTTTTGAAAACGTAATTGCAAAAATAGCTCTATTTTTAACTGCAGAAACGACAAACTATTTTTGCAATTGTATTCGCATATAGACGTTACACACGGGTCTAGTAAAGTGACCGTTTCTCAAGTAAGAGAAAAGATACCGAGTTGGTTAAAAGACTAGCTTGTTGGGTCACGATCCGGAAGTCTAAACTGTAACCATCCGATGACACAGCCATAAGTACCCAGTCAAAGTGTACACGCGATTCAACATCTCAAATAATACATAAGCAAGCAACTTGTCTAGCCGACTTTGCATGCTTTGACTATGAACATTTGTACGGTAGCCTCTAATTATGCATGATTAGACCACGCATAATGGACCATAGGCCTAGACCGCGTCATATCATCACAGTCCAGCTAGCCTGTTGTGTCATACCGTACCGGCCCGACTTGTCTCCGGTGAATCTAGGCATGACCCATTAGCACATCGTACTACTTTTGTGCTTTGCCAACCTAAGTCTATAATCCATTTGTATTATTGCGATAAGAGAAAATAAGCTAAAGACGCATGAGGCGAAGTCAATAGATATAAATATTAGAGGAAAAAATTGAATTTTATTCACTATGCGCAAAAAACATATCAAGATAATGATTGATCCCTATTTGCGGATTCCATTACAACCTGTTAAGTGTTTTGGAAGACAAACTATACGTCTTACCTTTTAGATTCTAATTTTCATTCGATTCAAACTTACCGGTTAGCGTTTTATCAGGGCAGTAGCAATATTTGAATTTTTAAAAATTCCTCAGATTTGATAATCATCTGAAATTTTTATGACAATATCATCAATGTGTTAAGACTCTCCAGAAAAAATTTCAAAATTTTTCATCATCGTTTGACCCAATTTTCAATCGGTGCAAAATGATCAAAATTTCAGCAATTTCATTCAAAATTTTAATAAATTTCACCAAAATTCAGATTTTTTTCAGTGGTAAACGGACTGGATTTGAATTTTGATTTTTGAATTTCAACCAAAATTTATCCGAAATATCAAAATTTCACCGAAATGTCGGATTTCAGCTATACCCAATATTTTTCCCCAAACGAAATTTGAATCCCTGACCTTCACAAATGACAAATCACGCCGATTCAAACGGCTCAAATCTCGTGCACATCGTAATTTTGGCTTTACCGAAATTTGGCCATCAGCTTAACACATCAGACTTGCAATGTAATAACCTCTTGTCTCTCGATACAAGCAATGAAAGCTGACACCTGACAGGGATGCCCAAAGAAAAGTTAGACCGGGTGCAACCAGGCACGTGCTTTGACCTTTTGCATCTTGATCCATATGATTCAAGGCCATTCACATTGGATATACAGCTACAACATCAGAATATGGACAGATTATATTGCTACATTTTTACAGCAAGAGACCAATAGTTACAACGGACCCTCAATGGCTAACCTAGAGCTTGTGTACATTCAGTCAGACTCCCAACTCCCAATACCAACAAGGCAAAATGGTTGGAATTGGGATCACATGTATATCAAATATCACCGCCAGAACCTAAAAAGAATGTACAGGTGCCATTTCCCCTCCTGCAGATCAGTAAAATACATCATCTATGTTAGGATATAGCAACATCTAAATGCCAATCTGGTTATTTCACTAGTCCTCGATTGCATATTCTGCAGCGTCAAGCAACTCTGCGCTTTCATCGAGAAGATAATCGCACATCTCCAAAAGCTGGTCAGCGAGCGGAGGGATGGCAGGATGGCGTGTATCGTTGTATATGTGCGCATTCAGTGCTATCTGGGCCATGTCATGCCTGAATTCCTCCCTATTTTTGTACTCCATCTTCCTCACCTTGTCCTTGATGGTACCAAGATCCATTGGGTGCTCGATTATGTCAAGGTAATCAGGAGCGTCTTTCTTTGGCACCGGTTTAAGAAACAGGTAAGATACAGACTTGTTTCCCCGCAAGTGGTCCACTATTTTTTCCAATATGTTTGAGAGCTCAACCTACATTAGGATGCAAACAATTAATCAAGCTCAAGTTCCTAGTTGTAGCAAATAAAATCAATTGAATATGTCCCTTATTTATGAAAACACATGGGCATCACATCCATATTTAACAAAGTAGCAGTCTCTAAATAGAAAAACTCGTTGAAAAATTTAAAGATGACAGAAGGTGAAGGCAAAGATCAAACTAAGTATTGGATAACAAAAAAATAAGACAAACGGAATTTATGATCCCAAGTGATTTTCTACGCTATTGTGCCTACATCTCTTAACAACAAAGACACAATATTCCGTTGGGATCACACATTTGAGTGAGACTGCTTAATTCAAAAAAAGTTAGGCACAGTTTCTTGAAAGAGAAAACAAAGGAAAACACAAAGCTGGATAAAACCTTTCATACAATTATTTGGTCAAAGTTGTGGCCACAATTCTCCTAGTGCAGTGCAAAACACAAAGCTGGATAAAACCTTTCATACAAATATTTGGTAAAAGTTGTGGCCACAATTCTCCTAGTGTAGTGTAATCAGCAACAGCCGAACATTATTAAAACAATGCATAATCCCATTAAACATATAAGTGAAAACAAGTACCTCTCCTCCTTTGCGCCGCTTGGCTGATGGTGCATATTCTGTCATATCAGCTGGAGTACGTCTCTTGGCTGCACGATCCTTTTCAGGTACCCTTCTGTCATTTTTGTATGGCCTTTGATCAAGTAGGTAATCATCTCGAAATTCATGTTTTTTCTTTTTCTTCTTTTTCTTCATTGCCTTTTGATGCTCTTCCTCCCTCCTTGCTTCATACACCCTAGCTTCAATTAGCCTTTGTTCCTCTCTCTCTCTTTGCTCTTCAAAATCTCTCCAGGATTCATTAATTTCCATTACTCCTTTGCTTCCCCTTTTACCCTGCTGACCCCACAATCTACCTTGTGAGAAATTCATCTGGCTGGGTTCTCCAGCAAACAAATGACCATCCTCTCCATTTCTCTTCTCAAAGCTTGACAATTCAACGACCTTCCTTGTCTTCCTGGGCTCCTGACTACTCCTATGTTCAATAGCTCTTTGCTGGTCTACAAGCCCCTTAGGCTGCTTGATAATGATCTTCTTACGAGGTGGATCCTTCTCTACTTCAGCAGGAGGCCGTATTACAACAGATGGCTTAGGAGTATCAGGAGGATAATCTTCAGACTTCGTCTTATTAGATATTTTAATCTTATTGGCATTTCCAGTAGATTTCAGATCTGTAGTATCCATCATACGTTTATCAGAAACTAAAGAACCTGACAGTAGAGATATGTTCCTCTCTAAGGACTTCTCAGGTGCCCCACATTTGAATTTTACTGGTTTGATCTTTTCAATACTTTCTGGCCCTTCAATTTCAGGAACTTCAGATGAAACCTTGGCTACCAACCTCTTCTTTGGTGTCTTTATTTGAGCATGAGTCACTACATCAGAAGGATTAGATCTCACAGAAGTCGCATCTATTTCTGATGTTTCTTGATCTTCCCCATATTTGGGGCACAGTTTGTTGGTCCGCATGTGCCCAAGCTATCAATAACAAAGTGATGTCAAGAAACACAATCCTATTTCAGAACATCATTTGCAAGAATCCATTCTACTATGCCTACCTGACCACAAGCTCCACATACAAGAGTATCACCCCTTGCGCCCTGTCTCTTTTCCTTAAAATAAAAAAGGCATGCCACATAAGAATCATGATAGGAAGATAGGATCAGCATTATGTTAATGCTACTCCTATTAAAAGAAGTTGAGAAGTTCAGCATATAACCATAGAATCCTCAATACCAGTATTCACGTTTCTTTTTAAATTTAAGCAGAAACCTTCCCAGCTAAAGCTCTTACAGGTATGGCAGCAAGCAAAAACCAGTGCACGGCAGCATTACCTTACTTGAATAGCCACAAGAGTACAAACATGAATTTTGGTACTTCACTATTCAGCTTAAATTAACACTCACCAGACAGTTATTGTGCAGTCTGACAAAATAAACAGAACAGCAACTTATAAACTAACTTGTACACTTTTAGATGCCACTGCTTACTTAGCAAATTGCAGTAACCCAAACCAACTATTATTTACTGTACGAATCAGTACAGTACCAAAAAAGCCTAAGCTCTCAGGCACTGACCAAACTAATGAAGTTATGCCATATTTCAACATGGGTTGGTATCCATGCAAAGTTAGCTTATGGTGTAAAGTACTAAAGTCATGCAAAGTAACATTGAAAATTTTTAAAGTACATTTGAAAAAGGCTTTGTTTGGGACTAAAAGGCTTTGTTGTTGTTGTTATTGTTGTGTACATTTGAAAAAAAAAAGGTGCTTGGCGTGAAAGTAAGAAACAGAAAATACAAGTTCACCAAAATATTTAACTTGAATATTTTTATCGTATTTCCTTCTGAACTTATTTTTTTATGTGTTTCTCCAGGCCTAGAGAGAGTTAGATGGAAAATTTTGGTCAGGTTGTATAGTAAGATAAACACCATTGCCCGTATATATAAACTTAAAAAAAACTTTTCAATGACACAAGATAGTTACCCTTCAAACTGACAACATTGTGCCAAGATCTCTAACTCTAAACCATTTAGTATCATTACTCCACCAGTTCAACATAATCAAACACAGCATAGGTGGAAGTTCAGCAAACCTTGTTGAGTCAGATTTATGTACAATATCAACAATCAGTATAGACAAAAAAGCTAGTTCAGGAAGACAAACAATAACGTGTATACTATATATTCAAATACAACTTCTGGCAAAATCCCAAGTAGGAATTACAGAGATGAAATTCAAAAGCCTCCAGCGGTAGACAAAATTACCACAGAAATCACAGTCATGCTCTGAACTTACCTTAAAGCCATCCTTTCCAGAAGCATTTTTCCTTTTAAGTAGAATGACATCACTTACATCAGACATCATCTTGGTTTTTAGTTTGGAGGGTAAACCTCCTTCAGCAAAAGAAATTTCACCCTGCATGCAGTCACATGAATCACCCTAATAGAGCTTGTTTCTGATAGTATAGCAACAACTGAAAAAAAGCAACAGCTGAGACTAGATCAGAACTTATGGAATTTCTAATACCTCTTTCGCTTCTCTTGGTGTGCTCTCCTTTGCAGTCGATGCACTGACATAACCCGACGATTTAATCATTTTCCCAGCCTTACTCTGCTTCATTTTATTGGCACCTTGATTAGAGGTGCCATAATTTGTCATTTCCACAGGCTGCTTCTTCCTCTTTGTATCATTACCACTTTCTGCAACATAATACACCATCAATCATAGCTGCTAAAGTTGGGTCTTTAGAAAGCCAAAATGAATCAAACCAGTAATTAAGCACCTTCAAGCAACTTTTTTACTCGATCAGCTTCTGCATCATCATCTTGAATTTCCTCGTTAGTTTGAGCTTGAGTAGGGCACCTTCTCATTTTAAGCCCTCTCATTCCTTCTACTTTATCACTTCTCAGGTTTGCTTTGGCAGCATCTTCATCGTCAAATTCTTCGGCATCTAGCAAATTCTCAAGATCCCCAGCAAATGAGTCCAGATCACTGTTGGCTTCTATGTCACTGCCATTGTCATCACCATCTATAGCTGAAAGCGAATGAAGTTGTCTGTCCCAAATTTCCTGACATTTCTCTTTAGTTTGTTGTTGAAGCTGCAGAAAAGACATCCTTTGTCCACGTGCAAACTTACTAACTGGAATTTCATCAATAGTAACTCCTGATGCTGCTTGCTCACTTGAAAGTTTCCTCACCATAGCAATCCGATGCCATCTCGTTAATTTATCAATTTGATCTTCTGGAACGCCGAATTTGAGAAGCAACTAAATTAAAGCAATATTAATGGCAAGCATTAGTGAACGAAGTGTAAAAAGATTGGAAAAACAGTATGCTTAATATATGGACATGGTACATTTGCTTCCACACCACTAGGAAAAGTCAATAGTTTGCCAAAATACCACCAAGTGTGTCAACGACATGTGGTAATAGGTCCCTTGTCATTTGTCACAGATGATGGTGTTTTGGCAAAATGTGATTTCTTTTTCAGTGGTATGGAGGCCATTATTCCTTTCCTTAACAGGTATCCACATGTATCTATCTATCTTCTACGCCAGTCAATAAAAGAAGCATCTGAAAGACTACCAATGCAGATATATATAACATATGTTCACAATGAAGCATGTTCCGTGATCTTAAGGCATGTCAACACCTGGAACCCCAGGCAACATTCCTGTGTATAGTACTGCTAAATCATTAGCGTTGATGGTACCTCTCTGGCTGCATCCATGCTCAACCGGCGGAGATCAGCATCTGTTCCAGTTACAGTGGTACCTTTTGCAGCAGACGACTTTTTCTTAAGCATTGAATTGGAGACAGGTGCCTTTGGAGTTACTCGCACATAGCTAAATCCTAGTCCACGACCAGATGGATCACCAACACCAGTAATTTCTAATCTTTCTATATTTTCTCTGTCCTGCATTCATCCAAGGAAATTAGATTACAACATTCTATGAAAAAACGTATGCCAATAAACAAGTAACATTAAAACCACACCTATGCATTTAGTTTTAAATTAAAGGAGGCAAAAACACACAAGCATTGAGACATACATAACCTGTATAGCTAAAGCTGCCACTGGGTATCCCTTACCCAAACCCATTTAAATTTGGGTAATAAAGTATTACCCAACTATTTAAATTAAAAAAAAAATCTCTTTCTGAACCTCTCTCTGGCAGCAGGGCCAATAGAGCTGGTCGTGCTGCTGCTGCTGAGAGTGGGGTCCGAGCTCACAGGAGAGGGGACCAAGAGGGCTGATCCCCCTCCCTCGTACTACCAATTTATCTACTCTCTTTGTCTTCAACCCCCCCCCCCCCCACCCCCCACCCCCAAAAACACACACACACAAACACACAGAGAAAACCCAAAAGAAACGTATATGTGTCCCCTCCCTCAATTTCTCTCTCATCTCCCTACTCCCTATTGCCTCCCTCTATCTCTCTTCCTGTCTACCATGTACCCATTGGGTCTAATCGTACCCACTGGCCATACCTCTCTCTGTGGGTACGAGTTTCGAAGTTGATTGGGTAACCCATACCCTAAAAGTAGAAGTCCTACACCCAGTAGCCAAAAAGAACTCATATAGAGTGGTACAATCAAATCTCCAAAAGTGGCCACTATTTTGATCAATCTTGCACTGTCAAAATTTAACATTGTGAAATAACTGACTATGGCAAAATATACAAATTTAGTTATCTCTACACAGATAGAATCCAAATCCCACAACCTGCTCTATTAAGTCCTGCAATGTTTCATAATTATTCTTACATCAGTCCAAACAGAACTGGAAGTAGCCATCCCAACTATACAATTTTCCATGTGGAATTAGTCACCTGCCATTCCCCCTTACACATCTTTTCTTGTCGATAAATAATAGTATTCATTCTCTCTCGCTATTTTTTTCAGTAAAGAATTATAGATGAGGGCTATCTCTAGTCTCTCTAGATCACAGAAATTACTACTCTGCAGTTCATACCAAGAGTAGCTGGTTTTAGGTCGACAAATTTTTATTGAATGGACAAAAGAAGTTCTTCTGACTCACTGAACGCATGAAAAGAAAATGCTCCATCCGTTTGTTTTTGTTAGGCATACCTTATCTGAGCACAAGAAAAAGACCCCCACCCCTCCCTACCCATAGTAATTACGTGTTTCTCTCAGCGCTTAACATGCTCCCTCCCTCTCTCCCCCCACGCAAACACAACACAGCAGGCTGAGTGCTGTCTTAGTAAATGTTTTCACTTTGCCATTAATGCAGCAGCATATCACCAATGGCATTCATTATTTGGCAAGTTGCACTGGGAGAATGTATAGCCCCCCACCCCCAATCTCCCTCTCCGCCATGAAAACACAACACAAAGGGCTGAGAGAAGATAGGTGAATGTTTTCACTTTGCCATTAATGCAGCAGAAAACCACTAACGGCATTCGTTATTTTTTGCACCGGGAGACTGTATAGGGGCAGAAATGGGGAAAAATCACAAATTTGGCATCGTTTCATGTGTGGCTTACAATGCACAACAAACTGCCAAACAAAATATGCCTAACAAATATAAACAGAGTAGTAAAGTACCTGATTAGTACAAGCAACAAAATTGCTGGTAAGATTCCAGCTAGTGATTTGCAATTCCCTCTCAATATGTGCTGCTGCAGCAAGCTCAATAGCTTCATCAGGAAGCTGATTCATTGCAGAAGCGAGTCCCACAGGCTGAGTAAGCTTCACAATTCCTAAGCGATTGAGACGATACTGACCAGCTTGCATACTCTCATAACAGCAGACCTGAAGGAGTGAAGGGTTCAGTTGAAATAAATTCTGTACTAAGCCGTAGCAGTACATTCAGATTGAAGCATTACGATTATTATACACCAAAACTACAAAAGAACACAGTTAGGTACCCTACCTTCAAGAAATAGCTGCACACTTTGGCAGTTTGGCCTTTACAAATAGAACAAAAAACAGTATTTGGAGCTCTAACACCTGCTGTGCGTGAGTGTATCAACTGGTTCTGATGATGCGATTTGCCTTTACAAATAGAACAAAAAACAGTATTTGGAGTTCTAGCACCTATTCTGCGTGACAGCGTGAGTGTATCAATTTGTTCTGATGATGTGATTTCTTTCAAGGTTTCGACCTTTCAGGCTTTCAGCACTAGCTCAAGCTTTTGGTGGTTACAGATAGAATAAAAAGTTTCATCGTTCCGTCTTGCAGAATGTTTGCTAAAGGCATGTTTGTTTACATTCCTTCTTGCAAAATGTTTTCATCAATGGCAATTCCTGCCAGGCTGACACCTGTTGCACTGGAGAGCAATGCTCTAACGGTAAAGTGCTCAAAACTTGGCTGCCATTTAGCTATCACATATATATTCTAGCCCTTGGATGGGATGAAACAAATCATGGCCATCTATGTTTACTAAAGTGTAAAGTGACCAAAAGCTCATTCTAGCTAATAATCTAGAGCAAATCATGGCCATTCATTCCTTTTTAAGCACTCCCTACAAAGACATCCTCCACTTTATCTCCCAGTCTCCATACACACAACATCGCGTCAATATTAAGACAAGTTTGACGACCTCTAATGTAATTTATAAAACACCATTTGATGATTTTTCTGAAATTTACAAAAATGCCGAATCTCACAAACTATTTATTTACTGGAATAAAATATAAGGGCAGCTTTTATTTACTGGAATAAAATATACAGGGCCTGCACTAAAATCAAGAGTTGTAATTAATGCATTTTCCTCAACTTGCTTGGGACTAAAAGGCTTTGTTGTTGTTGTAATTAATGCATTTTCCTCTTCAAACAATAGAATTAAAGTCAAGAGGTATAGATTTAAGCAATTGATCACCCATAAAAACAAGAATAGCATGGTCCAAGTTTTATTCTCTTTTCTTGATTCTACACCTCATTGATGCATGCACAAGGCTTTGAGGCCTTGTATTTTGAAACGGGGGAACTAGGGAGTAAGTAATCGATCATGCTGGTGATCCTCATGTAGCAGGTGAAATGTGATCACCGACCAGCAATCCAGCATTCACATTTCTTAAGTAATAAGGCTTGTCGTCAATAAAATAGTTGATCGACACAAGTAACAAAAGTAATTTTGAGAAACTCACACTTTCTGGTGTCAATAATCTTCTCAGTTCTTCCTCTGATGGAATCCGAAAATCAGGCCTCTGTGTCCAGAATAAATGTCCCTTTGGACCTTTCTGTAAAAATGAATGCAGGAAAGCATTAATTTTGGTTAAACCAAAAGGCAAAAGCCCATAATTGAAAGACAAAAGCACCAGAAAATCATAAATAAGATGTATAGATACAACTACAAGAGTAATAATAACATGGGTGATAGCTCTACCCTCAAGTCTGCACAATGCTTCAATCGTTTTCTCACAATAGCTTCTGTCAGGGGACTCTGAATAGGCAATTCGTCAGCTCGAATTTGAGGAAGAACACCAGGCTTCTCCCTAGCACGGAATTCACGATACACATATACAAGAACTCGATTCAAAAGATAATTCTGCATATTTTTTGTCCCTGGTGAAAATACTTCCATATGAGGTTCCTGCCAGGACATCACAAATCTATCATTTTATGGATGAAACAATTCAAGAATCATCGCAAACAGATCCTCTCCTAGAATGAACTCATGCAAGAAACAGCATCGTGTTTATATGTATGGCAGTCATAAGAAGTGTTTTTAATGTACTAATCTATCTAATATCTAGAACGGAAATCAATGGGCAATAGAAAGTACCATTTACATTTGGATGATAAAGAAAACAATATAATGGACCATAATTCCTTTTCAAAATTTACACGGCAATATATCCAAACCCATTTTCAAGTCACAATCCATAGAAATAACACAAAGTGCAATAAAAGTTACAACTTATGTTCTCTCCAGTCCCCTACCGCTCTTCCTCAAAGAAAAATTTAAAAAAGGAAGGAAGAAAGAAACTATACGTTTACTATTGGCAACACACTGACACAATTAGGATCTTCCAGAAAGTGTAGTGCATGCCAAGCCAATACAGCTCAAAAACATTGAACTTCCAAGAACAAAACAACACACTACATTATTGAACCTTTAAGCAGATTCCTATCATATAACAAGATGAATTTCCATGACAAAATCTAATATAAATTAATGAAAAGTGATCAAAGAGCACATTTTCCTATCAATATAACAAAGAATATACATAGCCCCCCCACACACACACACACGGACGCTAATAAAAAAACTTCCAACTATCTCAGCTACATATTCCAGTAAACCTAACGATTATAGTCCTCTCTTCCTAGACATGCAGTTGAATGAAAATATATAGATGGCCAGACCAAAAATATTTTAAAAAAAGCTCCTCGTTGAAGAATTTTCTAGCATTACACATTTGCAACCCAATATAAAAAAGAAAATTACCCCCAACTAAAGTAATTCTAAACTAGTTGGCCTTCAAGTGGATGTACAGAAAAATCCAAGAAAGTCACTTTTGACAAAAGTTAAACCAAGCTTATACAATTAATATTTGAGAACATGATCCATAATGTATAGCTTAGTAATGCAATACAGCAAAGCTTCCAGAAAATGCATCTTAATTTCCTTTATTTTTGCGATTAAAAAACATCTTAAATTACTCAGTTTCTTGTTGACCATCTTAGGACAAACAGCAGATAAAAAAAGGTTGACAGCATTGCACATCCTGCAGATACAGAATACAGTATTTCAGCACCAGTGCTTACTTGTTGGCCAACAGCATATAGCTTGTCAATGCGACGAAGAGAAAGCATCCCTTTGACCGAACGGACTAAAAGATAATCAGTTGATGCAACCTTATGAGAAAATATAGGTGCTCTGTACATGTTTGTTTCAAGACATGATTGATGGGACCCAGAACGTATGTCTCCCAGAAAAGGAGATTTGTCAGCAGGATCAATAGCAAGCACTGTTCCCAGCCCATCACTGTTGCTTCGCAGGGATGTAACTGTCTGATCAGCTGGGGAAGTTTTCTGGTAATACGTACAGAGCCGAGCACCCATTCCTGCATTTGCAAGTAGCAAAGGTCTCTCCTCACAGTATCTGCATTGAAAGCAACAAATAGCACATGTGACACATTAGTTAACAAAAAGAAATACATAATCAAAACAATAAAAAGTAGATCATATGCCCATTTTATATAACAAATAAGTAACCAATAACAATCTTGCACACAGTAACATAAACATTATGTTCACCACTTGGCTAAACTAGCAGTAGAATTTTGAATAAAACTGCAACTGTAATAATTTGCAAAGGTACAAGTTTATGACAATTACTAGTACCATCATATGAAGGAAAGTATGAAGTAAATTGGACTTACTCCATCAAAAATACATGCCCATCCTTAACGGACAAGTCACATTTTTTCCTGAATGCCCCAGGAGGACGAAGAGGCTTATTCTCACCAGGTAACTTCTGTGCCTTTGGCCATAGATGTACTTCAGTGCGGACAACATGCAAAATAGAGTTTGGTCGAACATTTTGCATAGCCAAGGAGATGTCATCCTGAAGCTCCTTTCCGGAACAGAACAATTTGATCTTCTCGGATGGTTTGAATTCTGCATAGAGTAAAGTTAAGGTGTCACAAAGTAACCATTAAAACTGGAGGATGTGGCCATTTGTTCATTCTTTCTGGGGCTTAAAATTACCCAGTAGAGGTATTGGTGAACAACTGATCCACAATTAAATAGAAGATGGAACAAGAATGTTCCAAACTAAAGGAAAATGAACAAAAAGACCGGGATAAAGGAAGAATACTAGCCTAACTTCTTTGAAGCTTTTGATTTGACAGAGAGTGGAGTTTCATCTGCATTGACCAGAAGCTTCACTCCTTTTCCTCCCAAAGTCATCACTATAGTAGTCATCGCCCCATGACTACAAGCAGCTCCTTGTAACTCAGCAGCAATTTTATTTTCACGGGGATACCACTTAGCTTTTGGTCTATGGAAGTTTGCAATTTCCTTACTGCATAAAAGTTGATCAAACTTATTAAAACTGAGTTCAATAGGTGAAGTACACATGACAACTAAAGCCCCCAGAAGTAAAGTTGTTAAATATAGCTAAAAGCTTAAGATCAAAAGTGTAAAAAAGCGAATCATATAGATCGTTATCCAGAGCAAGGAGTTTTGCAATCCATAAACACAAGCAGCCCAAGCCTGCAAATATTGAATCCAATATTTTCCACAGGAAAACTCACAGTTAAAATGCATGTGACCGGAATTACAACATGATCTCCAACCTTTCAAGTTCTAAAGTGGTGTTTTGTCTCTATAGGATATGAACAGATATCTCAACTACATTCAACTATTGATCTAAAATATGCATATATCCAACTATAAGTAGGAAATGTATATTATGCTTTCTGAAAATACATCGTCAAACATTAGTACAGACAGCCCAGTTACTGACCAAAAGTCCAGAGTGAGTGAAAAAATATGTGTGCAAAAGATACTACTTTCTCCTGGGAAAAAAAAGATACTAATATCCATTGTTGAAAGAAATATTTCCTCAAGATAACAGAACTGTCAGTTGTTCCCTTGAGCGGATATTATCAATAAAGACAAATTGGAGGTCACACTTTTGACGTTAAAAAAAAGGGAATATTTAAAAATTTTGTTCTGATCATGCACATGCCTGATTTAACAATATCTCACGTCACTCCATGTGCAATACTTATCACCTTGACACACTTTAGAAAGCATGCAACATCATTTGAAAAAAAGGCTTGTTAATCCAATAAAAGATGAGAAAACATAGATGTGGAGGGACTCATACTTGCTTAACATCGGTTTCATGGTCTGCAGTTTCTGAGCAGGAGCAGAATGTACCACTTTTATGCCCATTGAAGCACGCTTTTTGGTATGAGATTTAGCTTGCTGTGACATCTTCCTGTTAGAATAAAATTTGTCATTGGAAATGTTGAAACGGCCACTCAATGTAATTGCTTGGTTGTTATGGTCAAAATTTTCCACTGTTGAAGTCTTCATTGACCGACTAACAATCATGGCACGAGCATGAGAGCGGAGATGATCCCCATTCTTTTCATCTAGAATCTCAAAAAGCATCTGGTCATCTTTAAGATCAAAGATTAGCTTAGGCTTTGGAGTATCCTCACCAGGATCCCAAATTATGCTGTCCAACCAAGATCCTTCTAATAATTCCTTGTTCAGTAAAGATAGGTTGTTCAAACGCTGCATGGTGTTGATTTTAACTGTTTCATTTATGTTATTTGGTTCTGTGTGGTCTAAGTTATTCTTCTCCAGAGAAGTCTCCTTTCTCAATAGAGGGTAACTCTTATTAGGGGAACGGTAATTAGATGAAGCAGGCATTTCTGTACAACCAAAAGGCTCAGTTATTACCGGAGAACTATGAATTTTACTCTGTACACCACAACACCTGGAGACATAACCATAATTGCTAGCCCGGTCTTCGTTGTGAGTATCCACACTCTCTTCAGATATTGCACAGCTTTTTAAGCAAGGTTGAATTTCAGCTGCTGGTGAATTACCCCAAATGATATCATTTTCCCAATCTTCGTGCTCAAGTGGATAAAAATCAGGACAAACTGTAGATTGCTGAGCTGTAGGAATATCTTTATGTTCATCTTTCATTGGTTGTTCAGAAAGACATGAGTCTTTCAACCCTAAAGTGACATCAGAAATTGACTCATCACTGTCACTCTCAACAAAATCCTCATTTATCTTGATATGCTTCAAAGTTGAGAAATTATGAATAGTACTCCGTAGGAATACTTCCTCATCTTCTTCAACAATATCCGTGATATCTGTGATCTGGACCTCTGGAAGCAATTACCAGCAGACAAAAAAAAATTATAAGATATTACACATATTAGTCAATGTTTTGGTCAGGAGCAACTTCTGCAACAAGTTACTAAGTCCTATCACAGGTCAGAAGTGCCAACATTTCAAAATTAGCCTTTTATTAAATTAGAGACTTGCTCTCAGATAAAATGATCTAGATTAGAAATCATACATGAAGTAACAAATATATACTATCAACATGGTTGGTACTAATAAAATTTGGTAAAATTGGCTCCTAGACACTGCATTTGGTTTGCATTTGCTGAAACACACCACACAATCGTGAATTGGCTTATGGACATTGGTCATTTGCTAGAACACACTCTGTCCATTATAATAATATTATTTTAAAATTCATGAGAGAGACTGGGTGTAAAAAGTTCATATTACCCTCCCATCCGTCGGCAGTTTCACTGACAGTGATCATTAGCCACTTAATTTGGGAATTTTGAATTGTTTATCTCAAAAAATCCCCCAAAATAATAATTTAATGGCCAGAGTGTGCTCCTGGCAAATAACCACGAATCTACAGTGTCCATTAGCAAATTCTTAATTATGCAACATGTCTTAGCAAATGCCAACCAAGTGTAGTGTCCAGTAACCATTTTTGCCATAAAATTTCTATAGCTCCAGATTGAACAACCCAAATGAGCAGAAACAGTTAAGTACTTTTAAGTAACCATTAGTATCAGGTAATATCCCTCCAGTCACCCACCAGCTATCCATGAAAGACTACCATAGTCTACTGAGGACCATGGGGTTCATGGGGGCATCGTTCTTAGATTTGTTTCTTATAATCAGCATGAAGAATACCTTTATTCACCGAGAGCTTATGGTGATCTGTCTTTGGTTTTCTTACAGGATCCTGGACACCAAAAATTTCAGAGAATCTCAAGATCACACTCCCATCCTCTATGCACAAAACAGGGAGGGAAGTCGCAGTTTTAGACTCGAGTTGATCTTCTTCAGAATCCATTTCTTTCTGCTTCATTAGAAACTAGTTCAGTGAGACTATATATATTATTACGAAACAACTACAGATTTATGAATAGAAATTGGCTACAGGACATGAAAAGTATGTAATTTGCTACGTGGGACTGGTGTATCACTGAAACGTGGATCCAGGACCCACTTGTTAGAACGGATCCAGTGTATTTCAGCGATAAACAAGTCCTGCAGTGTCCCCTAGCTAATTTTCCCAAAATAATAACTAAAGATGCCATGCAGTTCTAAATTCAAGGGGGAAACAGTTCAACAGAAATACAGAGTACCTGAACTTCATATTCAAAGTCCATACTTTCAACTTGTTGTAATAACGAGCAAGACATCTTTCCAATGGTAAGGTTGCCATTTGAGGGTACCATATCCAGCTGCTCAGCTGAAATTACATCCAAATATATAAAGGGAAAGGACAATTATGTCAGTTAGCTAAATCAGATATATAGAAATAAAATTTAAACAGAAAGGTGTTGGCTTCAACATATAAGGTTGGCTTATTGTATTTTCAAACATATTTTCCACAATCAAAACTAATCTCTGAGCATGAAACACTTTAACAAAAAGGTTGCCCAAAATTTTCACTAGTTCAAACTTCAAAATAATGGCCCATTTGTCAAAACAATAATGTTTGTGCCAAACTTTGACCCAAAAAACGTGGGAACAAGAAGAGAGCTAAGTCTCAATTTCAGTTTTCTTTTCTTCGACAACAGACAGAACAGTTGGATCTGAGATGAACTTTTACTACTATCAGCAAACTCGCCCCATCCAACATAATTTTTTTAAAAAAAAACACACACACATGCACATCCATGAGAATGGATATGCCAAACCTCAATATGCAAAATCAATAGATGGGGAAAAACAATCTCAGGGGTAGCATGAGAACCAAATAATCAAAATAGAGATAGAAATTAAATGAGTGCCAACACCCAACAAATGAAGTTAGGACACAATTCGAAATGAACTCCACTATCACCTGAAGAGCAATTTTGCACCACATTACCACCAGGAAACTCATTATCATTGGATGGCTCTTCGTCCTCATCATAGTTCTCATCATCAAACACCGAAACTTTACTATTGACCGAAGCATATGCTACATTTGAAGAAAAGTAATCTTTCTTGGGCAGTAAATGGTCTTCCTCTGTAGTTGCTTCAACTTCAGGTCCATCATATTCTTCATCAATATCTTCATAGTCAACAGCATCTTCTGCCTTCTCATCATAGTCTACAAAACAGCAAAACAATCCAGCGTCAACTATTGTGTATAATTATATATGGAAGAACAGAATAACAAAGCTGTCAGAAACAGCAGAACATAATGAACAAATTGAGCTCGGCGAAGAACCTCTGAAAACTAATACATGCAGCTTACATGGAGATATAGAGGGAGTCACATACCTTGCTCAGAAGGATCAGTTGGTGCTGGAGAAGACTTGATTAGCTATATTAGAAAACAACACAGTATTAACTTGTTTGATAACAAAAAAAAGTCAAATTAACTTTGTAACCATCAAAAGATACCATACATCAATGTCTTTCAGGGAAGGACCAAGCTTGTCTGCCAGTGCAAAAAGGTGTTCCTTTGCATCCTGATAAATCAAAAAAAGATAGATGTAATAAGAAATGCAACACTTGCATCATTACCTTACAGAGACAACTAAATAAATTATAGCTTCATTGTCAAAAGTTTTAATGAAAATCAAACAACAGAGCACCCCTATGCTCCACAGCTAACTTTTGGTCAAATTTCCTTAAGTCCTACTAAGGACTTGCATGGTTTCATCCCAAAACTAGTACATATGGACTGAGCGTTAGTGGATTGTTTGGATTTTACCCTCATCATTTTGATGGCAATCAAACTCTCCTGGTACAAAGTCCACTTGTGTTTTTTTTTTAATTTTCTGAACTTAACTCGATCTTAAACTCTACACAGTTGTGTAGCAGGTGGAACTCTGGTGGATCCGAAAAGATGGACCCACTATCTCAACTCGTATTTCCCATTATTATCACATATTAAGCAGACATATTGCAACTCATCAAATGCAACAAAATGAAGCAAGATTCTTCCAACTTGCTATTCACTTACTCAATTGCAACAGCAAATTGCTAGTTTGCTGATTATAAAATTGCTTAATTGTTATGGTGGCCCCTATCAAGAAAGATCACTCTAAATTATAAAACTATACAAGCCAAAATGCAATATAATAAAGTGTATCGTATCATTGGGAATGAATTGGCCAACATTACAGAGAGATAGAGATGCACACACTGGATGTTGAAAGAATAAACTGTATGATGGTGACAAGATAGAATTCTACATTTATGCCTACCACAACTGTATCACATCAGGCAAAGTTCTCCATCAACCTATATGCATCATTTAGAAGACAAATAGCAGTATCGCACACTAAAAAATTATCTGCCACTGTGTATCATCTGCTAGAGACAGCGAGATGAAAATGAAAGAACCACAAAGAATAAAAATCCAGAGATTCACCTAAAAAAATAAAGATATGTGTATCATCTGCTAGAGACAGCAAGATGAAAATGAAAGAAACACAAGAACAAAAATCCAGAGATTCCCCTAAAAAAATAATAAAGGTAGTGAACCAAGCCTTTACCTCATCAAGATAGTCAGCATCTAAGTCACCAGAATCATCAACGTTGCCAAACATAAACCCCAGAAAGTGATTCCCCCCACCAGGTTCCTCATAATCCTCCTCCTCATCATCATCTGGAAGGACAACAATAATAAGAAGCACAATAGGGTGAATCAAACTATAGTTTGATATTAATTGATTAATTCTGATCACATTAATTGTACATAAATTGAAATACATCCAGTTTCAGTACAACCTCCTGCAATTATTATGGAAACTCAAGATTCCAGATCATAGACAAACCAGTCACAATAGTTAAAAGCAATTTTTATGCATTCCCAAACTGCAGCTTACCTCCTAGAAATGTTATCCATAAAAACAAATAGCTTTATCGTGGGTTCAGATTTTTAAAGATTGTCATGCATGAATCTCACTACCCAAGTCATTTCAGAACTTAAAAATGCTACTGAATACAAAGCTTGCAGGAAGGTGCTAAATTTAAAGTTGAAACACAACAGATACAAACTGAACAGCAAATCATTGTGGAACCCGTAAGCCTATAAGAATTCAGCTTCATGGGATCGTCAGGCATTCAAGAATTCTGATACAACTCATTGTCCCATACTCCCATTCTAGAACTAACTGATTCTAGAGTTTAAAGTAGCCCAACTGTCCCAGAAAGAAAGAAAAATAACAACAAGGCGCTAACTATACAAACCGCGTGACAGTTGATAAGACAACAAGCCAACCACCTCATCTCAATATAACTGCATGGATGGTTGCTCAAAGGCACCATAACTTAGTCAGTCCAAAACCCTAAACGTCCCAAAAATATCATCCATTCCTCTATAAGACGCAAACAGCAAGCCCACGGCTCATCAAATCCAACACTCATACCAGGTACCAAATTTACAGCGCAAAGTGATACGCGCAGCCGACAGTGAACACAAGCCTACCCATAGCACCCAGACAGAATCGCATGAAATTGAAGACTATGCGCGCCGCATTAATTCAAAACCCTAGACACCACACAGGGAATCGAACTCGCGCGAGCACAGAAACCAAACCAAAGCCGCAACGTGGAGGGCAACAAGCTCCGGGGCATAGACCTCACCTGCAGCGCTGGTGGTCGGGTTCTCGTCGTCGGGGCGCTCGCCGTCGCTCATGGCTGCTGCTGCCGCCCCACCACTACCGTTGCCGTCTTCGCCCCACGACGGCACCAGCGAACCCTAAACCACCACTACCACACTCCCAGAGCCCCAGCCGGCACGAATTCACGAACCCTGGGCACGGCGCGATCGAATCGCCGGGGCTTGGATTGGGGAATCGCGAGGGGGAGGAGCGTCGCGGGAGGGAGGCGGAGACCGAGTCGGTGCGAGGGGGCGAGGAAACGGGGTCGATTTTTCCCAGGAGGGCCAGGAGCCCAGGACTCTGCTGGATTTCCGCCACGTATGGGCCGCCACGTCAGGGTCACGAATCTCAAAGCGCGAGGGCGGCGGGGCAACGGGAGCTCTCCGCGTCGTCCGCGTCGACGGTGGGGGGCGGCGCCGGGATCTGCCACGAAGACGACTGCGGGGAGACGGGACGGGAGGGGACGCGCGAGAGCGGCGGGGGCTAGGTGGGAGGAGAGGCCGCGGTGCGGAGTGCGGAGTGCGACGCGGAGGCGGCGCGGGTGGGTGCGGAGTGTGTGGGCCGGGCCGACGAGACTTGGCCCGTTGCGGCAATGGAAACCGAAGGTCAGCCTGTGGGCCGTATAGGCCCATTATGTGACCTTCACGAGACGTCATGCCGGTGATTTTGGACAAGTGACATGCTGCAAATAGAGGTCCTCCCGCTTGCAGGTTTGCTATGACCAGTTCAACGTCTATACTTTGCTATATTGATAATATATATATATATATATATAATATTACCTCAGCATTTTGATTTGGCACCAGTGGACTTAGTTTACTCCGTACACTCAGTGCGTCGCCTTGCTTAACCAAGCTTTGCCCTGTTCAACGTCACTCCTGCATTACGAGTGCATGCCTCGACTTCATCACCACACCTGATCAAATTGTTCAAAAGAGTGAGGAGGTGTTGGTGTAAGAATAAAAGAAACTAATGTATTTGTTGAGATGTGTTATTTCCATTTTTGTTAGAGAGTTTTTTAATGTGCGGGAAGGGGAGGCAATAGGGTGAATGAACCACCAAATCAATTAAGCCTTCGCCATCACTCTCTGTTCGACGTCGGAGAATACTCCATGCTTTGCAATAGAATTATAAATCTTGCTAATGGTGATACATTGATAAACTTTTCCTATCGTATGTGTATACAAGATGATAGCAAGTTCAAACTTGCATATGCGATGTGCAATAATTTTTAAATAGTGTGTTTCATGACGTGGTTGTATTTCACAAGAATTTTCTTGGAAAGATCGTAGTTTCTTTGTTCTACTAAAAAGGTACGCTCACAAGGTGATACATATAGATATTTGTTTTTGTTTTTTTTTTTTTTTTTTTTTGCTAGTCTAACCCTAATTTCTTGGACAACACACGCTACTTTAACGTTATGATAAAAAGAACAAAAACAAGAGCATGTAAAGATGCATCTCGTGAGACATCCTTAAATCCTAAGTAGCCCTAACAGTGCCGATGTGCTACAACTCTACGAATCCAAATCATATCTGGCTGCCTTCCCTCTCCACCACTTCAGTCAGCTTCACACTTTTGGAGCCGCTCATCTTCCGCAGCACCTTGTTGTTGGCAACGAGCCTGATGGTGACCAGGTGGCTGTCCAGATCAAATAGAAACTCGTGCTTAGTCCTAGGAGTTGGCTGGTGCTTTTTCCGGTCAGCAACCCAAGCACGGAATGCCATGACATGTGGCGGGCCATACCAGCACGACAAGAACAACTTGGTTGAGATGGACCTGAGAATCAGGCACATCGAGTGACACAGCATGACCTGCTCTAATGGGCTATGCTTAGGCCAACAGGGCCCAAAAAGCCTGATGCAGCCCTACGCAGCCTGTGGCACGTGGCAATGAGGCATGGCAGTAGTTGGAACTCACCTCACCTATGTAGTCATTGTCAACGTCGTTGTGGCCGTCAAGGAGAGGAGAGGAAGATCACAGCCTTTTCCTGACACTGACTGCCCGTGGAGACCGTGGCCGACTCACCGCCCCAAGTCCTCCAATCTACGTGTTTGTCTCTTCTCAAATTTGGGAGAGGGAAGGAGATAGCCAGATAGGCAATGTCATCATTGTGGACTCGCGGTCGCCGTCACTCAGATCTGGTAGAGTAGGGAGGGGAAGGTCGATCACAGTAGCTACAGAGTCTGTTGTTGTGGACGACATGTCGGTAGCCACCGTCCCCTTCGCGGTTGCCACTACTCAAATCGGGGAGAGTAGGAGAGGGAAAGATTGGTCACAATAGCTGTGGAGTCTGTTGTTGTGGATGACATCCCTGGCCACCACCATCCCCTTCACAGTCGTCACTGCTCAAATCTAGGAGAGTAGGAGAACGAAAGGTTACCTTGCGGCCACCATGGAGTCCGCTGTTGTGGACAAAGTCGTCGCCCTCCGCTGCTCCAATCTAGGAGAGTGGGAGAGGGGAAGGTAGCTCATGGACACCGTGTCGTCTGCTACTGCAAATAATGTCACCAGCTGCCGTTGTTCAGATTCGGGAGAGTAGGAAAAGGGGAAGGCCGTCGCCTTGGCCATTTCCACCCTCGCGGCTGACACCGCTCAGATTTGGTACGATGTTGCCGGTCACCGTCTCAAATCATCTCACTCTACAGATCTATGGCCGATAGGGGCGAGACGGCACAAGGTGGTTACATAGGGGTGCGAGAAACCTTTCCTTCTCCCACTCTCCTAGATATGAGTGGTGGCAGTCGGCGATGTTGTCCACAGCAGTGGATTCTACAGTGGCCTTTAGTGATCTTCGAGCGACGGCGGGCGCGAGGGGGACAACAGTGGTTGGCAACGTTGTCCACAACAATGGACGTTGCGGCAGCCACAGCCAACCTTCCCCTCTCCCACTATCTCATATCTGAGCGGCGGCAGCCGAGAGCCCACCATTAGGATGGCGACTCAGTCCCCTACCCTCTTCCAGATTTGAGCAGAGCCAAGCACAGGGGATGGGGACTTGGGGCAGCGAGTCAACAAGGCTAGTCGGTGACGGGCCATGGCAGCGGTCTTCCTCTCCTCTCCTTGACAGCCACGGTGACGACGACCATGGTATCGATGAGGTGTCTGTCAACTGGTGTTGTGTCTCATACCGCTTGCTGCGTTGGTTGGTTGTATCGAGTTTTTGAGCCGTGCCAGATCATCAGTGTCGTGCTGTGGCTGCCAGACTGTTGCGGCCTGAAAAGGCATGACCCATCTCGCAGGACTAGACTAAACGCTTCGCTTGTGCTCTGGCTTTGTGGAAGAAACACGTACTCCGCCTCGCATTTTATGGCGCGGCTTCCCTTCGCCCGATTTGGTCTCGAAGCCGAATCGAACTCAGAGTCAATCTGGCCCTCCGAGCAAAAAAAAGGAAGAAAGAAAAGAATCGGACTCCGAAATCGTAACCTGTATCAGTTTATGTGGAAATGTGATAGAGCACATCATATGCAATTTGTGCTAAATGTTGACACAGGATCGAGTTTGCGATAATTCACGAAAAAATAGACCATTTGTTAGTATTTTTTTTTTCAACAACGTGCAGCATACATTTGTTGGTACATCGTTGTACTGGAGTATATTCAGAAATATGCATGTGTTTATTTTCTGCAAAAAAAGAGATGAAGTTCTAGGCAAAAATTTATCTATTTGAATTTGATCTATGCAAATATGCAGCAAAAGCATTTTACAAGGACTTCTGAGGAGAAACAGTAGCTATACTCTCTTGCTATACTACAATGCATGGTTGGACGGAGTTCTTGTCTATGGCTTTTGGCCAGAGAACATGATGAATGACCTCTGAACCTTACTGCTATAGTTAACAAGACCACAGGATTTGCATAAGTCTTCTAGCTCTCCTTCAGTGAAATAATTGTAGCTGGTGTTTATAGGTCCAACAATCTGCAATATAACGCAGTAAAGCACGTCAAACTAGATAAGCTCAGCTAAGCAGAAAATAAGTACCACTAAATGATTAACATACCTGTCTCAGTGGCCTTAATGCTTCAACAGAGAATGGATTGTTCCTGGGAGAGGATAAAAAGGTAGTTGCCACAAAGACACCACCAGGCCTTAGGACACGACTTATTTCAGCTACCTGATATTTGAACAGCAGGAAAAGATGTCATAATCATGAGTTAACGACAGAAAGAGTATTGGATCAGATCCACTGCTGATTAGCAAGAGACTATAATGTGAAGCATTGGTTTGTCGAGTTGGCCAAAACATAGTAATCTGAAGTTAGGCCCTGTTTGGGAGAGCTCCAGATCCCAGCTCCAGCTCAGAGCTGAAACTTATTGGCTAAAATAAAGTGAATTAAGTTTATATTTTTAGTCTAAAATGTAAACAAGATGATCTACCTAAATACTCTTAATGTACCCACAGCTCCAGCTCCACAAATTTCTAGAGCTAGAAATACCCTGCTCCACCAACTCCATAGATTTTGGTGGAGCTGGAGCTGTCCCAAACACCCCCTTAATATTAGTAATCCTTCTAAAGGGTGAAATGCCAATATGAAAGCCCATATTCAGATGAAAGGTGAGTACAAATAACCAATGTGAGAAATATGTAGAAAATTATGTTATCACTATTTAACAAATCGCCAAAGAATCTTTAAGCACTAAATAATCATGGTTGACTTTGCAAAAAAACTTTGAATGGTCAAAACTTAATCGAAAGCATATACCATGGGCAATGCTTTCATGTGAAGTAGTTTAAAGAATTGACGTATTGTACAGGACTCGCTGGATAAAATCAAAAATATGAAGAATTCAGTTTTGCTGTATGAAGTTATAAACCATATTAAACTATTATAATCACTTGAATCAAAAGTGCAAATGAGGCAGATACCATACCGCATTTGAAGGGGAGGGCCAACAGTGGATAGCAGCTCCCGCATGAATGGCATCAACTGAACAGGAAGCAAAAGGGAGCCTCGAAATATCAGCCCTTACAAGTGCGAGGTTCCTGCAGAACCAAAAGAAGAAAACAGTCAGTGTTGTGCGTTGCTTGAACTAAGGGCTTGGAATACTGGTAATAAATACCCATGATTACAATACTTAGAACAAAAGAAATCACTTTGAAGTGATACTAGACGGAAATAATGGGGTACAATATTATATTGATTATAGTTTAATTAGATGTTGAGCGCATAGATCTTAGTTTTCTTTTGTATCAAACCTAAACAAGACATTTGCTTCAACAAACAATTTATTGATGGCCCAAAATTGTCTAACTGATAGTTTGTTCGAATTGGAAGTGGTAAAATTTCTCTTTACAGCATGCAAAAGCAAAACACCTTTCGAGTCTTACAAGAGAAGCTCAAATAAATTTAAAAGATTCAGAAACATGAAGGGATGCTTACATCTTTAGGAGTGTGTCATCTTGCTTAATGAACTCATAGCACTGGCGAAGCATATTCTCAGAAAAGTCCAAAGCAATCACAGCTGAGTATGCCCCAGAGTTTGCGAATTTCCTTGTAAACAAGCCACTGCCACAGCTGACATCGAGAAGTATACCACCAGCAACTGGTTGGAAATAATCTTGAGCCATTTGAAACTGACAAAGCCAACATCAGATCAGAAGAACATACATATAAAAATGAAGATTTTCTCTAGATGAACAATCGGTGAATCACTATCAATTCTGCAAGGAATTTTGTGTTGCAAAACCAAAACAATAAGCAGCAAATACTTACATGTGATGTATGTATTAAATGATGGGCCAGGTTTGTAAGAACTGGTTGTGCAGTAATGATGTGGGAATTGAAGTGAGGTGGCCTAGAAATGTACCTCTTCATCAAGACCAGGGAAGCCACTTCGACTGAAATTCTGACGCCACCCTCTCTCGTAAAGAAATGAGACAAGTGGGCTCCTGAACAGCTCAGTTCTAGCAGGCTTCAATTCGCTATAGTCTTTTGTTCCTGAAGTAACGGTGAGGTCCAAAAAGATATCTTTGCTGGTGAAGGACTTGTTGCACTTTGAACACTTGAATCCGGACCTATAAATTGCTGGCCTGGGACAAACATAAAGCCAAAAGAACAAGCATGTTAATCTAGCCAAAGCATATGCATAAGAGACGGGGAAAATGGAAACATACAAGTTTATGCCTGATGGGCCTTTCCTTATCAGTGGCTCATAGCAAACAGGGCATGCAAACACCTCAGTTTCTGAAAGGTTATTCTGCTGAACTTTGGTCTCCTGTAAAAATTACACCATGAACATGCATCCATAAGTTTTACATGGTATGAAGAAGAAAATTTTCTAGGGCGTTACACCAAAATTCCTAAAAAAAAAAGATACCAGTGTCTAGTAAGAAACAGCAACCAACATCACAAAACAATGCATTCCAAAGAAATTCACAAAGGCATGCGGTATCTACTGCAAAGTCAAAAACGTCTTTGTCCCAGCATACATGAGCATCTTCAATAATCGTACGTCAAAACTAAAAAAATATCTTGGCACCGCAACCCGTTAATCATTGTTAGGATTTACTCAAAACCAAGCTGGTTTCAACAGATGTCTAGGTTCATACATATGCACAGCTTAAGTTCTCAGTCGATCATCCAATGAGGTAGCTCTTCAGTGTTACAATTGACAAGACAGATTGCAGAGATCAGGCCTCCCATACATGTAGCTTGGAGACAGAACTACAGATAGCAGCAGCTTACCATTAAGCTCACTACCATGCAAGGTTAAATGTTTACATCTCGCGTCTAAAGATCAGGTAAGAAGAACTCGCATCAGCGCTCAAGGAAAAGCACTGCTAAATGTTGGGTATCTCGTCTCTGTTAGCGAAATCTTCTCCTTTCAGTTTAGAATTGTAATCTTCTGTATTTTAGTTTTGCTTTCAGTTGCTCTCTGCCAGTCTAGCTTCTCCTTTAGCCGGCATACAGTTTTACTTTTCAGGATTCTGTTTTGGCTTGTCTAGGGTTGAGTCTTCTCTGTACAGTGCCGATACTTGTATAAATATATTGGGCAAGCACAGGCCTTAAGCTGTGCAGGGGTTTTCCCCATTCAACCTTCTCTCTCTCTTTCATGGTATCAGAAGATTAGGTTTCCTCTTTTCTTCCGCCTCCCCTGTTCTTCCGCCGCCTCCTCTCATCTTCTTCGCCGAGGCTACTCCACTCCTCCCCAGCCATGTCCACCACTTCAACAGGCTCCATTGGTCTTTCTCCACCTCTCCTCTCCGGCACGGGCGGCCTCTCTCCTGGCGGCGCTGTCTCCTCAGTCGCCACCCGTGGTCCGCTACCGGTGCTGCTGGACCTCGACGCCGCCAACTTCACCAAATGGGACATTTTCCTCAGAGCTCTGCTTGGTCGCCATGGCCTGCTGCACCACATCGACGGCTCCGCCCCTGCTCAACCTCCGGACGCGGCGTGGGTCTCCGACGACTACGCCGTCTGCTCCGTCATGTACGGCTCCATGCATCAAGAAGTGCTGGACATCATCCTTGACAAAGATCAAGACGCTCGGGCTCTCGGCTTGCGCCGAAAGTGTCTCTTCTGCGGCAACAAGGAAAGCCGAGCCATCACCCTTCTTGCCGATTTCCATGGTCTCCAACAGGTGATCTCTCCATCACGCATATTGCAAAGAGCAAAAGCGTCTTGCCGATGCTCTCCGTGATCTTGACTTCGCTGTCGACGATCGCACCTTGGTTCTCAATGTTCTGCGTGGCCTCAACAAAGCCATGTCCGGTCAAGGCCACCCGTCATCGCCATGTCCTCCCCGCTTCCGGCAACAACACCGGCGGCTCTTACGAGGAGGAGATGCGTCTTGGTCTTGCCGCCAAGATCGAAGCCGCCATCGCTTCTCTGAGCAACTCGGCGCCCATACCGCTCTGGAGGCTCTCTGACTGGCTTTGCCGCCGTTCTCCTCAAGCCCAAGCCCAAGTGGAAGAAGAAAGCGCGGCCCTATCCTCCCGGTAGGCGACAATCTCCAACGTCCATGACTCGCCGCCACGGTCCTTGGTATCTTGCTTGACCGGCCAAAGCGATGGCATCGCACCACCTCCTCCGCAGCGCCCAGACGCGGTGGCTCGGCATTCTTGGCGACGCCCTCAAGCCTACTTCTCCACCCGCATCAAGACCCTCGCCTCTGCAGAGGGTACTTCTTCTACCGGGACAGCAAGTCCGATCTCGGCCATGAACAACTTCAACCTTGGCAATGGCGGTGGGTGGTCGATTCGGTGCCTCTGCTCACATGACGCCCGATGACGGTATTCTTCAAAATTCCACCTTCCTCTGCCTCTGTCACGATCGGTAATGGTTGTTCTCTTCCGATCACTCATGCTGGCTCTGCTGCTCTTCCTACTTCTTCTGGTTCTTTTTTCAAACTCACCAATGTCCTACATGTTCCTTCACTTGTTCGCAATTTGCTTTCCGTTCGACAATTCACCCGTGATAACTCTTGCTCCATTGAATTTGACCCGTCGGTTTCTCTGTGAAGGACCTCCGACGAAGGCTATCCTCCATCGCCGCAATAGTGGGGTGATCTTTATACCTTCAATCCAACATCTTCGCCATTTCCTACCGTTTTGCTTCTCTTGCGGCGACCCGAAGTATGGCATCGTCGGCTTGGTCACCGGGTCGGGGCCTCTGATCTCTCTTCAGCGCTCATCGCTCCGGATGTCAAACCATCTATTTGATCTGTTTCGCTTGTCAACTTGGCAAGGGCTCGTTACCATTTTGTAAATCAACTTCACTGTCTGCTGCCCTTTACTTTACATTTGTGATGTATGGACCTCACCATCTTAAGCGTGTCCGGTTATCAATATTATCTTGTTATCATTGATGATTTCTCTCACTTTTCTTGGACTTTTCCTCTTCACACTAAATCTGAAGTTCTTTCCAAACTTAAACTCTTTTTCTCTTTTGTTCAAACTCGGTTTGGCACCACTGTTCGCTCAATTCAAACGATAATGGCAAAGAATTCGATAACCAGGCTGCTAACTCCTTTCTTGAGCATTTAGGTGTTTTCTTTCGCCGTTCTTGCCCATATACATCACCTCAAAATGGAAAAGCGAGCGCGCCATTCGTACACTTAATGATATAATGCATCTTGTTATTTCAAGCACAGCTTCCTCCCAATTTTGGGTGAAGCCCTTACTCTGCTACTTACCTTATTAATCGCCGCCCATGCAAAGCTCTCCACGACATTACTCCTTACTATAAACTCCATAAGAAGCATCCATCCTACACCCATTTCCGTGTGTTTGGATGTCTTTGTTACCCCAACACCAGCCATCGCCACAAACAAGCTGCAGCCACGTTCTACTCCTTGCATTTTCCTCGGATATCCTCTTAATCACCGAGGTTACCGATGCTTTGACCCCAAAACTCGTCGCATTATACTCTCCCGTCATGTCATCTTCGATGAGTCCACATTTCCATATACGTCCCTCACCTCGTCACCACCTCCGACGGCACGAGATTTGCTTTTCTTGCAGGATTTTGAGGATCTTCCCTACCGTTCTCCTGCTGGGAACTCTCCGCCGCCTTCTTCGGTGACCTATAGCCGGCCCCCAATCCGGTTGGTCTACACAAGACCCTCTCGTAAAGCTCCAAAGACAAATTGATCTTTGTTCCTCCCTCCAGAGCTGCCTCCTGCAGTACTGCCGCACAAATTGATCTGCTGCCTCTGATTCATCCTCCAACCCAGCAGGCTTCTCCATCGTGCCTCCAACTCCCGATCCTGCATCAGTAGCTTCTTGGGACTTGGACCTCATCCCATGCAGACTCGGGCCAAGGATGGAATTGTTGCACCATCGGCGCTATGGTTTCACTACCACCATGGATATTTCTCCCATTCCAAAGTCCTATGTCTCGGCTCTCAAAGATCCTCACCTGGCGTCAAGCAATGACCGATGAATTTCGGGCTCTTCGATAATGGCACATGGTCACTTGTTCCACGACCCACTAACGCCAACATTGTCACCAAGCAAGTGGGTGTTTCGCACAAGTTCGCTTCGATGGCTCGTTGGCTCGATACAAGGCCCGTTGGGTAGTCCGTGGCTACTCTCAACAACCGGTATTGATTATGGCGAGACCTTTAGTCTGTCGTCAAACCGGCAACAATACGGATCATTCTTAGCATTGCTATATCCGAAGTGGCCCGTTCGTCAAATGGATGTCAAAATGCCTTTCTCAATGGCACTCTTAATGAAACAAGATATCTTGTGAGCAGCCCTCGGGTTTATTTCACCAAATGGGACATTTTCCTCAGAGCTCTGCTTGGTCGCCATGGCCTGCTGCACCACATCGACGGCTCCGCCCCTGCTCAACCTCCGGACGCGGCGTGGGTCTCCGACGACTACGCCGTCTGCTCCGTCATGTACGGCTCCATGCATCAAGAAGTGCTGGACATCATCCTTGACAAAGATCAAGACGCTCGGGCTCTCTGGCTTGCCGCCGAGTGTCTCTTCTGCGGCAACAAGGAAAGCCGAGCCATCACCCTTCTTGCCGATTTCCATGGTCTCCAACAGGGTGATCTCTCCATCACCGCATATTGCAAAGAGCAAAAGCGTCTTGCCGATGCTCTCCGTGATGCCGACTTCGCCGACGATCGCACCTTGGTTCTCAATGTTCTGCGTGGCCTCAACAAAGCCATGTCCGGTCGCTGCCACCGCCATCGCCATGTCCTCCCGCTTCCCGGCCTTCGTCAACACGGCGGCTCTTGAAGGAGAGATGCGTCTTGGTCTTGCCGCCAAGATCAAGCCGCCATCGCTTCTCTGAGCAACTCGGCGCCGCCTCGCTCTCGAGGCTCTGCACACGCCGCCGCGCCGTTCTCCTCCAAGCCCAAGCCCAAGTGGAAGAAGAAAGGCGCCGGCCCTATCCTCCCAGTAGGCGCAACTTCTCCAACGTCCATGACTCGCCGCCACGGTCCTTGGTATCGCTTCACCGGCCAAGGGCAAGCGGCATCGCCACCTCCTCCTCCGCGGCAGCCAGACGCGGTGGTTCGGCATTCTTGGCGCGCGCCTCAAGCCTACTTCTCCACCCCCACAAGATCCTTACCACCGCCTCTGCAGTAGGTACTTCTTCTACCCGACAGCGCAAGTCCGATCTCGGCCATGAACAACTTCAACCTTGGCAATGGCGGTGGGTGGTCGATTCGGTGCCTCTGCTCACATGACGCCCGATGATGATGGTATTCTTCAAAATTCCACCCTTCCTCTCGTCACGATCGGTAATGGTTGTTCTCTTCCGATCACTCATGCTGGCTCGCTTGCTCTTCCTACTTCTTCGGTTCTTTTTCAAACTCACCAATGTCCTACATGTTCCTTCACTTGTTCGCAATTTGCTTTCCGCTCGACAATTCACCCGTGATAACTCTTGCTCCATTGAATTTGACCCGTCGGTTTCTCTGTGAAGGACCTCCGAACGAAGGCTATCCTCCATCGCCGCAATAGTGGGGTGATCTTTATACCTTCAATCCAACATCTTCGCCATTTCCTACCGTTTTTGCTTCTCTTGCGGCGACCCCGAAGTATGGCATCGTCGGCTTGGTCACCCGGTCGGGACGCTACTGTCTCTCTTCGCTCATCGCCCTGGATGTCAAACCATCTATTTCATCCGTTTCCTTGTCAACTTGGCAAGCAGGCTCGTTACCATTTTGTAAATCAACTTCACTGTCTGCTGCCCCTTTACTTTACTTCTTTGTGATGTATGGACCTCACCATCTTAAGCGTGTCCGGTTATCAATATTATCTTGTTATCATTGATGATTTCTCTCACTTTTACTGGACTTTTCCTCTTCACACTAAATCTGAAGTTCTTTCCAAACTTAAACTCTTTTTCTCTTTTGTTCAAACTCAGTTTGGCACCACTGTTCGCTCAATTCAAACTGATAATGGCAAAGAATTCGATAACCAGGCTGCTAACTCCTTTCTTGAGCATTTAGGTGTTTTCTTTCGCCGTTCTTGCCCATATACATCACCTCAAAATGGAAAAGCCGAACGCGCCATTCGTACACTTAATGATATAATGCGATCTTGTTATTTCAAGCACAGCTTCCTCCCAATTTTGGGTGAAGCCCTTGCTACTGCTACTTACCTTATTAATCGCCGCCCATGCAAAGCTCTCCACGACATTACTCCTTACTATAAACTCCATAAGAAGCATCCATCCTACACCCATTTCCGTGTGTTTGGATGTCTTTGTTACCCCAACACCAGCGCTTAATCGCCACAAACAAGCTGCAGCCACGTTCTACTCCTTGCATTTTCCTCGGATATCCTCTTAATCACCGAGGTTACCGATGCTTTGACCCCAAAACTCGCCGCATTATACTCTCCCGTCATGTCATCTTCGATGAGTCCACATTTCCATATCGCCCTCACCTCGTCACCACCTCCGAGCGGCACGAGATTTGCTTTTCTTGCAGGATTTTGAGGATCTTCCCTACCGTTCTCCTGCTGGGAACTCTCCACGCCGCCTTCTTCGGTGACCTATAGCCGCCCCCAATCCGGTTGGTCTACACAAGACCCTCTCGTAAAGCTCCAAAGACAAATTGATGCTGTTCCCTCCCTCCAGAGCCGCCTCCCGCAGACTCTGCCGCACAAATTGATGCTGCTGCCTCTGATTCATCCTCCAACCCAGCAGGCTTCTCCATCGTGCCTCCAACTCCCGATCCTGCCATCAGTAGTCGCTTGGGACTTGGACCTCATCCCATGCAGACTCGGGCCAAGGATGGAATTGTTGCACCACCGGCGCTATGGTTTCACTACCACCATGGATATTTCTCCCATTCCAAAGTCCTATGTCTCACTCTCAAAGATCCTCACCTGGCGTCAAGCAATGACCGATGAATTTCGGCTCTTCATCGATAATGGCACATGGTCACTTGTTCCACGACCCACTAACGCCAACATTGTCACAAGCAAGTGGGTGTTTCGCACAAGTTCGCTTCGATGGCTCGTTGGCTCGACATAAGGCCCGTTGGGTAGTCCGTGGCTACTCTCAACAACCGGTATTGATTATGACGAGACCTTTAGTCCTGTCGTCAAACCAAAGAACAATACGGATCATTCTTAGCATTGCTATATCCAAGTCGCCCGTTCGTCAAATGGATGTCAAAATGCCTTTCTCAATGGCACTCTTAATGAAACAAGATATCTTGTGAGCAGCCCTCCGGGTTTATTGACTCTGCGATCCTCATCATGTATGTCGCTCGATTAAATCTCTATGGACTCAAGCAAGCACCACGTGCACGGTACCGAGAGGTTTGCCACCTATATCACTTCCTTGGGCTTCTCCATTCTTTGCTTCCGACACTTCTCTATTTGTGTTTCATTTCGAGATCGACCGCCTACATATTGCTCTATGTTGATGACATCATTCTCACCGCTTCCTCCAAGGTTCTTTTGACACGCTCGACCGCCATGCACAGTGAGTTTTCTATGACCGATCTCGGGATCTTCATTATTTCCTTGGCATTTCGGTTCACGATCTTCATCGCATGTTTCTCTCCCAACGCCAATATGTCGTTGATCTTCTTCGCGAGCCGTATGAGTGATTGCCATGCCACCTCCATTTTGCTGACACGCAGATCAAGCTATCCGCCATCGCTAGTCCTCCGATTGTCGATCCTACGATACCGCAGCTTAGCCGGTGCTCTCCAATACCTCACTCTGACTCGCCCAGACATCTGCTATGCAGTTCAACAAGCCTGTCTCTTTACGCATGACCCCCGTGAAGTTCATCTTGCCTTGGTTAAGCGTATTCTGCGCTATCTCAACGGCACCTCGATCTTGGCTTACATCTCTCACCACCTCACCGTCCACTCTCACCGCCTACTCGATGTCCGAAATTTGGTTGTCCCGACTCTCGGCGCTCCACTTCGAGATATTGTGTCTACCTTGGTGACAATCTCATTTCTGGTCTTCCAAAAGCGACCAACAGCTCTCGTTCAAGCGCCGAGGCTGAATACCGTGCAGTTGCCAATGCTGTGGCTGAATGCTGTTGGATCCGTCAACTTCTCTGCGAACTACATTCTCCTCTCCAACGTGCCACCATTGTATTCTGCGACAACGTCAGCACTGTCTACATGACTGCCAACCCTGTTCAGCACAAACGCACCAAACATATCGAGATTGACATTCATTTTGTGCAAGAGAAGGTTTCTCTTGGTCATGTCGTGTCCTGCATGTGCCGCCCAGCTCTCGCCATTCGCCGACATAATGACCAAAGGGCTGCCGTCCAAGCTGTTTCTTGAATTCCGATCCAGTCTTGGCGTTCGGAAGCCTCCCGCTGCGACTGCGGGGGGGTGTTAGCGAAATCTTCTCCTTTCAGTTTAGAATTGTAATCTTCTGTATTTTAGTTTTGCTTTCAGTTGCTCTCTGCCAGTCTAGCTTCTCCTTTAGCCGGCATACAGTTTTACTTTTCAGGATTCTGTTTTGGCTTGTCTAGGGTTGAGTCTTCTCTGTACAGTGCCGATACTTGTATAAATATATTGGGCAAGCACAGGCCTTAAGCTGTGCAGGGGTTTTCCCCATTCAACCTTCTCTCTCTCTCAGTCTCGATGGAGTACTCTGCTAATCTAGTTGCTGCCGAAGTCCCACCTCGGCATAACGCCAAACACCTGGTAGGCAAAAGTTCTTTTCCTCTTCACCCTCAAATGCAACCCGCTCGGTAACAACAAACAATGCTATTAAACAATATACTAGTTTCTTTTTGCGAGATAAGAAGTTGCTAGAGACGCACCGGCTCCACGGCGATCGCCGCCGCGGTGGCAGCTACCAGGCGCGCGGGGAAGCCCGGGGGACGGAGACGGCGGGGGGTGTGGGCTCGTGGGAGCTGGAGCGAGGGGCAGGAGGGGGAAGCCGCGGTAGCCGCTGCTCTTACCACGAGCTCCATGGGCGCAGACAGCGCACAATCACACGGCACGGGCACGACGAGGCCACGAGGCGAGAAGACGAGAGTCGACACGTACGCAGCGCAGGTTGGAATCGAAAGCGCTCTCAGGGCTGCGGCGGCTATTGGTTCGGCGGCGTGGCGCGAGGCGTGTCCGTTCGCAGGCCGTGCGGGTCGCTCGGATGCGCGCAGATTTTTCTCTGCGGAGTGCAGTAAAAGCCAGTGACGTACGCGACGCATTCGCGTGCCACGTCGGGATCTGACGAGCCGGTACTGCTGCTAGGTGCCCGGGCCGGCAGGTTCCGGTTAGACCAGCTGCGACGACGAACATAAGTCGAGAGATCACGAGAGTCCATCCACTCACTCCAGGTAAGCGCTCGGCCTGTCTTTCACATAAAAATCTAAAAATAAATACACATGTGTGCGCGTTCAGTGTACAGTAATTTCGGCGCTCAAGGTTCTTAGTACAATTTGTTCTTACCGAATCATGGTTATCAACCAAGTTCAAACAAATCTAGTTATATAGTGGCGATGTGTTTCCGATCGATAGCACTAAACAGTAATAAATAAGGTTGCCTGATCTCGAATAGCCGCTTGAGTAGTGGATCTTGCCCTTAGATCCTATGCTCTTGCTTAGAGAGCTTCCACATACAGTAATACATTTCCTTCCAAAACAATCTTTCATGTAATAAATTCTATTAATTAGGTACAACGCTGGCCGACATGGATTGCATCTTTAACTTTTCTGGGAAACACGGGTTACATGAAGCTGTTAAGCATCCTTGAACTCTTCAATATACAAGGCATTGTTTTGTAGTCACAAATGTGTTAACTTAGATGCTCATGATCCACTTATATAGTCTCTCAATTCAAAATTTAGCTGTTAGACACATTTTCTAAAAAATTCTTATATACTCGGATCATTCGCCTCAGTTCAATTTTCCTCGGTATCAACGGTTCAAAAACTGGTCGCTATGTAGACCTAGATGATACACCTTGAGCCGAATTTTGCCTAAGCGAGATCATTTGCCTCGAACATCTGCCTCAGCAAAATGCTCTGTGGAACCTCTCCGGAAAAAAGGTACGGGTCAATTGGTGCGCCTTGGGTTCCAAAGGTACGGGTCAATTGGTATGCCTCGGGCCATATCATCTATCTCACACTTTATTCAAAAACAACCTCCTTGAGAGATGATATTCCCTTGAGATAGATCATCCGTATTAGTGGTATGCCTCAAGTCAGATGCTTCAATGTTAAACACCCTCGAGGCCAAAAACATCTTTTTTGGAGAGATGGTACGTCACGACTCGAATAATCCGTCTTTATGTAAATTTTTAGAAACACAAAAAACATCCTTTTTGGAGAGATAATATACCTCGATGGTACGGCTCGACCTAGATAATTCGCCCCTCGAACTTAGTTGAATTTTGATTCAAACTTTGAGATTTTCTCATCCATAACTTAATTCTTGGCACTCTCACACTAGAACTGAGTTAGAAAGATATATTGTGCATCACAACTAGTTACTCAAGTTACTAGCATTGAACTCATCTTAATAGCACAACTAAAGAAAAAAAACTATTTACAAAAATGATCCATATTCAATTCTTTGAATCATTTCTAGCCACAAGTTCCTTAATCTTCATGAAGAACATGTTTCACATGGGGTCCATGAAAGTCCAAAAACAACCCATGTTTATCATTAAGACCTAATTTATCATAATCACACTTAAAACAAAGTTAGTCTTAATGATTTAAGAGTCATTAATCACCAAGACTGCATAAACAACGAATTAGGAGCATCTAGGAGCCTTGATGCTTACACATAACCGATCGTGAGCCTAAGGATGAAGCATGCATCGTTGGAGTCCGGCCGAAGGCCCTACCTGTGCCGGTGCAATCTCCTCAGCCGACTTTTCCTTCGTGTAGCGAATGAAGTCCCCGAGACCAACAGAAACAACTCAAATAAAGCAGACAGGAGAAACTGAAAGCCCAAGAGCCAAGATAGACTTCTTAAAATTTCATAGATCTAATTCAATAATTTGGATTGACAAGTGTCACACGTTCTTCAACATGTATCAAATTCCAGATTGGTTCAAGGTAGCAGCGGCAACTATGTACATGTTGGATAGTGCACCGCACTGGTAAGCATGCAAGATGGCCAATGCTTGCCATGGATGGGATCAATTCCGAGAAACTGTATTGCAAGAATTTTAGATGAACACCTACAGAGACAAGATGCGTGAGCTGCTGCAACTTAAGCAGACATCATCAGTGGAGGAATATCGTAAGAAGTTTGCCCAGCTGGTGTACTACATTCGACTGTATGACAGTAGTGTGGGGGCAAATGATGCTGGTCACTTAGTTTGTGCTAGGACTGAAAAGAGCTGAAGGTGCAGTAGAAGCTTAGTTGCCAAACACTGTGGGCAAGGCAGCTGTGTTCGCCTAACTGCAGGAGGGAGTGTGCGAAAGGACCAAGAAATTTGTGCCAAAAGCTGGACAAGTAAAGAGCCAAAGCAATAGTCAAAAGGGAGAAGGAAAAAGGGAAGTTCCTGCCCGGGGAGTTATGGAAGGTTCAACGACTGAAAGAATATAGGAGAGCAAATGGTCTATATTTTAATTGTGGTGAGAAATACTCCCCAACTCATCAATGTGCAAATGCTGGTAACGTACTATGAAGGTCATTGAGGGAAATGTATATCTGTCTGATGAATTCTTGGATGCCATCACTGGAATGGAGGCAGCAACACCAAAAGAAGACATGTATATATCAGTGAAGGCAATTGCAGGAACAGAAAACGCCAAGTAGTGAGAATCCGGGCACTAGTTGGTAACCAGGTTATGTTAATGTTGCTTGACTACGGCAGTTCACATAGTTTCATCAAGCTAGAATTGGTGCAAAAGTTGGGCTGAAGCCTAAAACATTCTCTCCAGTTTTAGTTAAGAGTGGCAAATAGAGAAGTATTGCAGTGTTCTGGAGAAGTTCAAAATCTGTCTTGTTGGGTACAGGGTCACACCTTTTGCCACAGTATGAAAGTGCTGGAGTTGGGAGGCTTTGATGCCATATTGGGAATGGATTGGTTGGAACCATATAGTCCAATGAACCGTAAGTGGGCTAAGAAGCGCATGGAGTTCTGATATAATGAAAAATTGCTAAGATTGCAAGGAGTAAAGCCAAATGAATCTAATGAGTTGTAGGAAATTTCTCTAGAACAAGTGCTCAAATGGCAAAAGGGTACTAAAGTGTGGGCTACAGCCATAGTAGAAAATGCTGACCAGAAATGCACAGAACGGTTGTCTGAACAAGTGTAGCGACTAACTCAACAATATCAGAAGGTGTTGCAAGAACCAAAGGGGCCGCCACCTTATAGGAGCTTCGATCATGCAATTACTCTCTTGCTAGGTGCTTCACCTGTGAATTCCATGCCTTATAAGTACTCATCACAGCAAAAAGATGAAATTGAAAAGCAAATTGCTGAAATGATTCAGGCTGGGGTAATCTCCAAGTATGAGTCCTTTTGCTTCTCCTCTGTTGTTGAAAAAAAATATATGGGAGTTAGAGGTGTTGCGTGGACTATAGAAAGTTAAATACAGTCACGGTTAAGAATAAGTTATCTATGGGAACCGAGCACTGCTCAATTGGCAAGGCATGGCGTCGACCACCCCACCCACCTGGGCTAGAACCCGGGTCACTACTCCTCTTTATTCAGTGAATGCTAGAGTTCCTAGCACCAATTTTCAAAAAAAAAAATGAAGAATATTTTCCCTATACCTATACTAGATGAATTGTTAGATGAATTAGCTAGAACAAAGTACTTTTCCAAGCTAGATCTGAAGAGTGGATAACATCAATAAGAATGGTTGAGGAGGATGAAGGGAAAACTGCTTTCGAGACTCATTATGGACATTTTCAATTTAGAGTAATGCCCTTTGGACTCACCAATGCCCTTGCCACTTTTCAATTCTCAATGAATTCTGTGTTTGCTCCATACACGAGGAAGTTTGTGCTAGTGTTCGTGATGACATACTAGTTTACAGCGAGAGTTTGGAGGAACATGCGAAACATTTGGAGGAAGTGTTCAAGGTGTTGTAGCAACATCAGTGTTTTAAAGTCGCGCGACTAGTCGCGACTAGTCGACGACTAGTCGACAAGTCGGTTTTCCTGATGTAGTCGGTGAGACCGACTCGACTAGCAAAGCTAGTCGCTCGACTCGCCGACTAGTCGGCGACTAGCCGCGACTAGTCGGCGGTTGGTAGTCGGCCGACTGGGCCAGATGGAAGACTAAAGCCCATGTTCAGTACATAAGCGCAGAACCGCAGAGCAGAAGATTGAAAACCCTAGCCTGGCCGTCCGCCTGGGAGGCCAGCAGCCGCCACCACTTGAGAGGGAGCCCGCCACGGCGTCGCCGCCGGAGGTATCCCAGCCACCGGCGTCCCCGCCGCCGTTGCCGCCTCAAACCCTAGAGGGAGCAGCGCCGCCTCGTGGACGTGGTCTCGCGGAGGGAGCCGCCGCCTGGAGAGCACAGCCGTCGCCGCCACCGGAGCTTCATCTCCCTCTCCATCTCCCGCCCGCAAGTGTGTGCTCAAATCTCCCTCTCCCAGTGCTCCATCTCCTCTCCCGCTCTGCGTGCTTTGTCCCCATGGTCTGCGCGCTGTCCCCATCTCTGTGTTTCTGCCGATGCTCTGCTGCCGATGCTCGCTTCTGCCGCTTTGTTGTTCTTGTGCCGCTGATGTTTCTGCTGCTTGATGCTTTTGTGCTTTGCCGATGCTCTGCACGCCGATGTTCTTGTGCTTGATGCTTCGCTCTCATGGCGATGCTCGCTCTGCTTCTTGATGCTTTGCTCATTCTTCTTCTTTGCTATGCTCTTGTGCTACTGCTGTGCTCTGCTCTCTGCTGCTCCTGCCTGCTTCGACTAACCAGTGACCACTTACCACTACTCTATTGCTTTGCTAGAAGGTACAAATGGCAGCAGCTGATGACCAAGTCTGTCAACAAATGGTAGCAGCGGCTGAGCAATATGATCCATCTAAGGATCCCAAACGGAGGCCATCTAAGTCCAAGGATCCAGCTTGGAAGTACGCCTTCTGGCCTAATTTAGATAAGAAGGACCTCCTCCAATGTATGCTGTGCAACAAGCAAGTCTATGCCGGAGTGGCAAGAATGAAGCGACATATTGGTGGAGGTTTCAGTGATGTAGAGAAGTGTCCCAAAGCTACAACGGAAATCAGAAAAGAGATGCATGACTTCTTGAAGAGCAATTCAAGGAAGTTCAAAGCCATGGAGCTAGATCTTGATGAAAGGGGTGGGGGTGAACCAGAAGGTGGAGCCGAATGTGAGACCGTGCAACAAGGAGGAAGTTCCAAGGGATCATCATCTTTAAAAAGAAAGGAACCAATGCCTTCTTTTCAAGTTTCTGGTCTGCCCACTAAGAAGCCAATTGTTGATATGATTCGAAAGACGCCAGAAGAGGTTGTTTCAGAGAGACATAGCTCAGGCACTTCTCAACCTACACTTGAGCATTGCACTAAAAAGTCAAAGGAGCAAAAGCAAATTGTGGATGATCATGTAGCTAACTTTATATATGAGAATTGCTTACCACTCAATGTTATCAATTCAAGAAGCTGGGAGGTTTTACTTGAGTCCATAGGGCAGTATGGCCCTGGGTATAGATCACCTACCTACCATGAGGTGAGGGTGCCATTGCTAGAGAGGGCAAAGTCCAAGACAGATGAAGTGAAGGACAAGCATAAGTTGGCATGGCAAGAGTATGGATGCACACTTATGTCAGATGGTTGGACAGATATGAAAGGGCGACACTTGATAAATTATCTTGTGAATAGTCCAGAAGGTACCTTCTTCTTGGGGTCATCTAATGTTTCTTCAGAATCTCTTAATGCAAAATTGGTAGCAAAGTTGTTGGAGGAGCAAATTGATGCCATTGGGAAGGAATTTGTGGTTCAAGTTGTCACAGACAATGGATCCAATTACAAGGCAGCAGGTAGGATGCTTATGGACAGGATTCCTACCTTGTTTTGGACGCCTTTGTTTGCCTAACGCTTGGATCTTATGTTGGAGGACATTGGGAAGATAAATGAGTTTAGTGGTTGCATTGCTAAAGCAAAGAGGATCACAAGGTTTATCTATGGGCATGGAAGGATTCTCGACTTGATGAGGAGCAAGACAAATGGTAGAGATCTTGTGAGGCCTGCACCATTGCTTTTGCGACATCCTTCCTTACATTGGCAAGCATGTGGAAGCAACGGCAAGGGCTGAAAGCCCTCTTTGTTAGTGATGAATGGTGTGAGAACAAATTGAAGAGTACAGAAGTAGGAAAGGCGTGCGAAAAATATGTGTTGTCTGTGCCGTTTTGGCAAGCAGTGGAGAATTGCATGAGAGCTTCCCAACCTCTTCTTATTGTCCTGAGAATTGCTGATGGCGATGAGAGACCAAGCAATGCTCGAAATATGGGCAGCCATGGACCTTGCAAAGAAGAACATAAAGGAGGCTTTGCAACATAAGGAAGGCTTAATGAATGAAGTGCTTGGCATTGTTGACAAGAGGTGGGGACGATCAAATGGAGCAAAATCTTTATGGGCAAAGACTATTTTTGAATCCAAATAAGTTCTTTGCCATTAGAGAGACCAATAGAAGACTTGCTACAAGGCTCCGCTCGATGTTTAATGATGTGCTATGGAAGATGGAGGCTGATGAAGATGAACAAGCCAAGATAAGCAAGCAAGCCGATGATTATGAGCGGACAGAAGGTGATTGCTTCACCAAGAAAATGGCAATCAAAGAAAGAGACAACAAGAGTCCTTGTAAGTCGGATCTTTGAAGCTTATTCGGTTTTTTCTATCTTCTAATCTTCTATTTTTAAAATTGTAATATGCTAATTTTTGTTGTAGTGCTTTGGTGGAGTGCATATGGCGGCCTTGCTTATGAGCTTCAAAGTCTAGCAAAGAGAATCGTTGGCCTTTGTTGTTCGTCGTCCGGATGCGAGCGTAATTGGAGTACATTCTCTCATGTAAGTAACTCATACTTGTAAGTAACACACGCAAGTTGATTCGAGTTGCATTTGACATGCATTTGGATATTTGTGTGTCTGATTCATACAAAAAAGAGAAACCGTCTAGAACACAATAGATTGAGCAAGTTGGTGTATGTTTCGTACAATCGAAGAATGACAAATAGGTTTCAAAAGCTACGCGACGAAGGCTCCAAAGGAAAGAAGGCTAACCCACTTATCCTAGAAGAATTTCAATGGGATAACGAATGGGTTGACATCAATGCCGAACCGGTTCATGAAGGTGCTACCGGTGATGAAATACTAACTTGGGCACACGTTGATGAAGCCGCTGGTGCTAGTGATGGTCTAACAGGTCGCAATTTTCCAAGGCAAGCTCATGGTGATGGTGCTTCCAAAGTCACCATGCTTAGTTATCACAAGCATGCTTAAAAAGAAGGAATGAAGCATTGGAGAAGGAGAAGGACATCATTGACACCACTATAGAGGAGGTTGCGGCTGATGATGACATAGACAGCGGAGATGATGATAACGAGGATTCTAGTGCAGGAGGAGGAAGTCATGAATTTCAATTGGATGATGATTTGGATGTTTAAGTTGCTATTTGATATGTTGGACATGTAGTCTGTTGGATATGTTTAAGTTGCTATGTTGGACATGTAGTCTGTTATGTTGGACAGGAGGACATGTTTAAGTTTCTAATTTGCTATTTTGTTATGATGAACATGTCATCTAGATTGTTGAACTTGCTTATTATTGGACTTACTAGACACTTAGCAACTTATTTACTTCATATTTTACTTGCTGTGCTAATTGAAAAGCTTGATACAATAATTTTAATTATTTGTCAGCGATGACCAATTCATTTTCTCATCATTTCCAGGGTGTTGTTGCATGGGGAGATGCAGGAATTGCCAAACAAGAAACAAGTGCTGCACAACTCCAGGTTCTTCACTTCTTCTCTACTTCTATATTCTCTGTTTTTGGTATGCATTATGTTGGTATATTTATAGAAAATAATAAAGTATAGTCATCGACTTGTATCGACTAGTCAGCGACTAGTCGGACCTAGTCACGACTAGTCTACAAGTCGGTACCCTAGCGACTCGACTCGACTTAGCGACTCGAAAACCTTGAGCAACATCAACTCTTTTCTAAAAGGAGTAAGTGTATATTCTCAACTCATCATTTGGAATACATGGGGCACATTATACCAGGCACATTATATCAGGTAAAGGAGTAGCTACTGATCCCTTGAAAACTGAAGCAATGACCAAGTGGACAATTCCTAGCAACATCACTAAATTGAGGGTTTTTTTTGGGTTGACAGGGCATTATAGAAAGTTTGTCAAAGAGTATGTTGTATTACCCAAACTCTTAACCAAACAGATGCAAAAATAGAAAAGTTTCTGTTGGGATTCTCAAGCTCAAGAAGCATTTGGCAAGCTCAAAATTGCTATGAACAATGCTCCTGTATTAGCTCAACCAGATTTTAACAAGGTTTTTGTCATTGAAACCGATGCTTGTGCTAGTGGAATAGAGTTGTGCTATCACAAGAAAGCTACCCAATAGCCTATTTCAGCAAGGCGTTTAGTGCTGTAAATAAAAAATATCAATATATGAGAAGAAATTCTGAGCATTACGATGGCAATAGATAAATGCAGATCTTATCTACTGAGAGAGCCTTTCACCATCAAAACAAACATAAGAATCTGGTTAATCTTGAAGATCAAAGTTGAACCTCTGAACTACAAAGGAAATCTATGACCGAACTCATTAGGCTTCAATACAAGTTTCCAATACAAGAAAGGGTCTGAAAATAGAGCTACAGATTCCCTATCTAGAGTGGGACATCTATTCAATCTACAAGCTATATCAGTGGTTCAACATATATGGCTTCAGGAAGATGTAAATTCGTATGCAATGGATGTTAAGGCCCAACAACTTTTGAGAGAATTGGCCGTAACTGGATCCAATGACTAAGGATACACTTAATCAGATGGGGTGATTATGAGGAATAACAAGATTTGGGTTGGTGCCAATGCAGGATTACAAAATAAACTCAACAGCAATAGGAGGACATTCAGTAGTGCAGGCCACTTGGCAAAGGGTTAAGAGGTGGCGGAAGAGTTTGTTAAACAATGTGCCATTTCTCAACAAGCTAAACATGAGCATTGCAAGTTGCCAGGACTATTGCACCCTCTGCCAATACCTCAAGGAGTGTGGCAGGACATCAATATGAATTTTGTAGGACTTCCAAGGTCTGGCGGATATAATGCAATATTGGTGGTTTTTGACAGGTACACTCAGTACGCCCATTCTTTATCCTTGAAGCATCCATTTACAGCATCTCAAGTGGCAAAAGTGTTCTTGGACAATGTTGTCAAACTGCATGAAGTACCTCATTCAATTGTATCAGATAGAATAGAGATAAGGTGTTTGCCTGCACTCTCTGCAAGAACTATTCAAGAAGTTGGACACAAATTTAAACTTGAGCACAACATACCATCATCAAACTGATGGGCAAAGTGAGAGGATAAATCAATGCCTAGAAATGTGTTTTAAAATGTTCAGTGGCTACAAATAACAGGTTGGTCGTTGTGGTTGGCATTAGCAGAGTATCAGTATAACACCTCATATCATTCAAACTTGGGAGGTACTCCATTCAGGGCTTTATATGGAACTGATGCACATTTTTGCATGGTACCAAATGTGCAAATCACAAAGTCCATTAAAGCTGCAGAAATAGTGTAAGAAAGTTGTACTCTGATATGCTAAAGAAGCAATTTGACAAAGGCTCAGTTAAGAATGAAACAAAACACAGATGTCAAGAGGTCCCCTAGAGAGTTGAAGTGGGGGATGAAGTTTATCTGAAGTTGCAACCTTATGCTCAGCAGTCTGTGGCCAGTAGAGTAGTAGACCATATCCAAAACTGTCCTTTAAGTATTTTGGCCCTATACAATTCTTCATAAAGTGGGATCTGTGGCATCCAAACTAGAGCTATACCAGAGGATAGTCAGGTACATCCGGTGTTCCATTTGTCTTAGTTGAAACAACATATTGCTAACACCAGTCTTTGTTAATTTGCCAACACCAATAGAAGTGGATGTTGCTAAGTTAGACCGGAAGAAATTCTGGACCGTTATCTGGTGAAGAAAAGCAATGCTACACATCTGTAGGTGTTGATTAAGTGGAGTTCTCTGCCGGCGGCGTTGGCAACATGGGAGGATTACGATGTGCTGCGTGAGCGTTTTCCTTCTGCTGCAGCTAGGGGTAAGCTGCGTCTCAAGGGGGCGACACTGTCACACATGAGGTTGCAGCTGTGGAGCAGCAGAGTAAGAAGAAGCAAAAGAAGGCACGAGGCAATAAGGCGTCTTCAATCGAAGGAGGCAGAGAAGAGCTGACGAGTGGTCCCAGGCTAAGTTATTTCGTATGTGTGTTGTGTAATGTAAGTGTCTGACAGTGGGGTAGAGTTGTCAGGATGGAAGAGGGGTGAAAGGGTATAAATCCACGGCACTGTGTGCGCAGGATTTTGTTGATTGAATGAAATAGAAACTTCCCCTGTCTGCGCCTTTCTTCTTCCCTAAACCTTACTTCTTTATCCAAATCTTGTATCTGTTGTGAAACAATTAGTGGCGATTCTTCGTCGCTATTTGGGATAAAACAAACATGTGACACGTATGATAAGCCCTTAGTCCCATCTGGATTCTTCTTTTTTCCCCCTTAAGAGTTAATGGTGCGACGCGACTCGTTATGTTGATTGGAATGGCCCTTTTGAGTCTCAAAATGTCACATGAAATAGATGGTGATGCTAAATGAGAGAAAGAAAGGTATTAATCCCATTCCTAGCATGTGTGACTTTGCCATAGATCGTTCATCCGGCGCTTAGGCCCTGTTTGGGAGAGCTCCAGATCCCAGTTCCAGCTCAGAGCTGAAACTTATAGGCTAAAATAAAGTGAATTAAGTTTATATTTTTAGTCTAAAATGTAAACAAGATGATCTACTTAAACACTCTTAATGTCTTCCACAATTCAATTTCCACAAATTTCTGAGTTAGAAATCTCGCTTCCACCAACTCCACAGATTTTGGTGGAAATTGGAATGTCTCCAAACACCCCTTAGATGTGGTGTATTATGGTTGGTTATCTCATATGAACAATTAGTTGATTGAATCGATCCTTATCCCTAGCTGATGGATGGACGAAGCACTCAGCCATTTGGCATCACCTCTGCACTGGAAAATCAAAGCACTCATGAGCTATGACCTGTTTTGTTGGTCGTTCACCAGGAGATGTCTTCATCGAGCCATTAATATCTTTCTGCGCATATAAATCAAAGTTTCTATTTCCTTTTTTTACGATCAAAAGTTTTTTTCTGTACCCAAGCAATACACTAGCATCGACAGTTCACCACACGGAGAAAGGTAAAGGCACAAGAGACTCAGCCTGCTCTTTGCTCGGTTGCATGCAAAGATTTGACCGCTGTGTAGACCTTTCAGAAGATAGATCATCTGATGCAGAGCTTAGTCTCCACACAGGGTTCTTTGTAGTACAAGGGCAAGGGCCAGTGATAGTGCCGCCATAACCTGAAAATATTTCATATTGTTGACTACAAAACAGTAAAGCAATTTGCAATGTGCACGCGGAACAGTCTCAAGCGTTGTTTGCAAGTTGCATAGAGGTGCCAGACCAGCGGAGCATGCATGCAGATTGCAGGGTATTTTTCTCTCCGCTCTGCTCTGTTCATGCTGCAGCTTGAGCAGCACAGCCGCTGATTCTGAGCCGACACGCGATTGCGAGAGTCGCAGTCACGAAGAGCAGACGCGGAGCGGCTCTCCCCGCCTCTCGTCCGTCCGCGCCGTACGAAGATCGCTTTGGGCTAGCATCGGGTTCGACTCGTGTTCGTATCGACGTTTTTAAAAGGGACTTTTGCCTTAACGCGGCCCAGCCGCAGGTGTGCTTTTCCGTGGCCAGCCTCTTTCCCTTAGGCCGAACCGAAGAACGTCCTGTCTTTTTCTTTCGGCCGTGGAGTTCTTATCCGGTTGTGCCAGTTGAAGTCAGCGCTTCTATAGCCTTTTGATATTTTTTTTATAAATCTAATCTTCTTTATAATGTAATTATAAAAATAACCTCCTCTCCAATCTTAAAAGTGTCAATCGATGACACGTGTCACATGTTGTGCTATGTACCCTGTAAAGAGGTACCATACTATAGGTGCTCGGAAGGAACACTTACCGAGCTATGAGATCTCGTTACCATGGTTTCTTGCCGAGCTATGCAGTGGCGTATCCAGGATTTTGGGTATGGGTGGTCCAACTTGGCATAAATTTTTTAAATACCGTAAATCTAACATGCCAATATACAATACAAGTATAGAATTTACCAAAAGTGCATCATGATATATTAATAAGGTGTCTTACGAACATCTTAAAATCAACAACTAAGTATGAAAAGAAATAAACCGTTATAGTCCTCCCTCTCTCTTAATACTACTGTTGTCTGCTGACCCCTCTCCCTCCCACTCTTAACTTTCTCTCTCCGGCCATCTCTATCGGGAGTGGGTGCAGAGATGGCCATGCTGTTGTGTAGCCCTTGCTCACTGGAGGGGTTAGTTCTGGCACCCACTCCAGATAGAGATGATTGGGTACTTGCAAGTGACCAAGAGGCAGAGATGGCCATGCTGTTGTGTAGCCCTTGCTCACTGGAGGGGTTAGTTCTGGCACCCACTCCAGATAGAGATGATTGGGTACTTGCAAGTGACCAAGAGGCAGAGATGGCCATGCTGTTGTGTAGCCCTTGCTCACTGGAGGGGTTAGTTCTGGCACCCACTCCCGATAGAGATGACCGGAGAGAGAAAGTTAAGAGTGGGAGGGAGAGGGGTCAGCAGACAGCAGTAGTATTAAGAGAGAGGGAGGACTATAACGGTTTATTTCTTTTCATATATATAGTAGCTGCTTGATGAACGCCGTGGAATTTGTGGAGGTAATTTTGTGCTTTTGTGCCAGTCGGATTGATTTCAGGAGAATCTTGGCATGCAGTTATTTTCAACATTTCTATTGTTTTTTTCTCAGCTATTCATTTGTGCAATTTTAATTTGCTGCTTCAAAATAATTACAGTAGCTAGCTAGCTAGGTACTCAATGAGAAGATGGTAATTAACTTCCATCATCCTTGCATGGACCAGATTTTTAAGGCAACGTAGAATTCATTCAGTCATGGATATGTGCGAAAACTACAACCACGCATGGAATTTTTGGGTGGGCCGGGTGGATCCGCCAGTGGAGCTATGGTAGCTTGGTACCTCTTGTCGCAGTCTAGTAACGTAGCAAGTAACACGTATCACTTGTCAATACTTCTGTAGTTAAGGAGGGTTCTAAACCTAGACGGATGTTTCATCTTGCCTGAGAAGAATCAACACGAACGTCAGGCAGGCTAACAAAGTGGAGTTCATGTGCGTGACTCGAACAAAACGGCAAATCAAAGGTTACGGTAAACAAAAGAAAAGGCTTGCGGGGTGTTTGGATTAGTGATATTTTATTAGAATATTTTGCTATCTAATTCAAATTTAAACTATATCTAAGAATCTTCTATCAATTACCGTTCATCGAAACAGAAACTACGAAAAACTCTGAATTGCATTCTTAGACTATCTCCAGCGGTTTCCCATCCCAGGCGTCCTCCCGTCCTGATGGGAAAAGAGGGGCGAAGGGAAGCATGGCGCACCTCCGGTGTTTTTCTCCTGCACACGATCGGAAGAGATAAGAGAATCCCGTCGGTCAGATTCCTCCCTTTCCTTCGAGTCGACGAGCGGGTGGGTTTGGTCGTCTTGTGTACCGGGCGGAAGGAAAAGGAGCGCGGAACCGGAGGGGACAAGCGATGGGCGGCAACAAGGGCGGTCCGAAGGCGAAGCTGTCTGCCGCAGATGGTTCTTTGAAGAGGAGGACTGGGCCTCTTCACCGGCTTGCACGGAGACGACAGGAGCATCCGCGCGAGGTAAAATTTCCTCCAAATTTCCGCCCGCATTGGTTGATGAATGTGTCATGGCGACCGGATTTTGGAGTTCATGGTGCACGGCAGTGGTCCGATCTACGGTTGAATAGCTGGTTAGGGTTTTGGGCGGCCGCCATTTTTACCCTACAGCTTCGATGTGAGTCCAGTTCTTAACTCAAGCTAGCTTTGGCCACTCGATTTGCTTGTCGATCTGGGATAGACTCGATTTGCTGGGATCCACTTTGAGGAAATGGTCCAGTTCTTAACTGTATTGTCGATTTGTTGCTTGGAATAGCTCGAACATAGCTGAAGTTTTCATGGCGAGGATGCGGATGGCTCTGGCCGGATTAAGTTTCAAGAGCTGCGTTGCAAGCTGGGAGTTGTAGACGTCAAAAATAGCACAACAAGATTAGCTATAATCTTGTTGCCGGTTTCATTATTACATGTTTTCATTCTTACAATTAGCTGAATCTTACATGGTTGCCGGTTTCATTCTTACATATCCCTTTCTACTTTCTGAGCAGTTAGTTGAGTCTACATTAATTACTTAATCACTCCAATGTTAAATTTAGGATTTAGCTGAATCCTAAATTACTTTATCACTCCAATGTTAAATTACTTTATCACTCCAATCCTAAATTATTTTATCACTTCAATGTTAAATTGAGTCTACATTTAGCTGAATCTTACATGTTTGCCGGTTATCTCTTTCGTTATTTTAATTTAGGATTCTGTTGTTCGTTTAGTTTTGGTCACACTAGTTTAATGCATGTATAGTACATTTCTCAACTCTATATATACTACTAGTACAGACTCAGCTTCAATTTCTATGTGTTTTGCACATATTCAGCAGTGTTCGCCACTCGTGAAACTCTTTACCAAGAGTTCCAGCTTTTCGATTTCTTTGGTTTGAGCTTTCCTGATTTCGGAATAGGTGTTTTGGTATTGCTTCAGCAGTCAAGATTCGCAGTCCAGACAGAGTAGCAGATAGTCCAGATTTGGTTTCAGTTAGGTCAAATCGTGAATTGACTGTAAAACTTCCAGAAATCTTGAATTGGTTGCGCCAGGCAAAAAGGAAATCTAGCTCTGACCGATTTAAGTATTACCAGGTGCTATCTTGGATCATTGAACTTCCAGAAACCTTGTTTGTGAGTGTATTGCCGAAATGTTATCTATGCTTCTGTGAAATGTCATTATGATAACATATGTGCCGAAATGTTATCTATGCTTCCAGAAACCTTGTTTAATCTCAACTGTTATCTATGCTTGGACTATATATCTCATTCCGATATGCATAAATCTAATTCTGATATGACTGGGCAGTACCGATTCTTTGTCTTCCGAAGCCTGGATCATGCATTTTCCGATTCTTTGTTTTGTTGCTTGCAGTCAGTTTAAAAGGCATTGTTTTGCTATTTGTAGACGGCATGACATACATTATTTGTGTAGATGGATGAACAAACACTTGTAGCATTTCTGCGAAGCATGAAAGACAAAATTGAGTTGGAGGTCGAAGCTCTTAGGCAGCTAGTAAAAGAAAATTTCTCCCCGGCACAGTGTTGCCATGCTGTTGACCTGAACTATGCCCTCCTCGGTGTGGATGCCATCGCTACAAGCTTGGACGAACTGAGCCTCCGAGCTACAGAAGTTGTGGCAGCAGCAGAGAATGCAGGCCTTCATGTGGATGATGATCCTTCAAAGGACGCCGACCGACGACGCCCTCCTCACGACTATGTGCCACCACCGCTGCCTTATCAGTGGTTGTGATGGGGCTAGCTCAGAGGAATCCGACTCCAATACCTGGGAGTCCGACCGCTCGGGGCATCTGCACATCGAATACGTGTCGTAGATGTTAACTTTGTTGGTGTTTATTATGTAGAACTATGGTGGACTGTCACAACTTGCCACGTCTAATATTTTGTGTGCTCAATATAAATATGTAATGTTATTGTGGATTGTGAGAACTTGCCATGTCAGACATATATCTATTGTTAAGTTTGTGCATCGTTAAGTTCGTGCATTGTGAACTAAAGTTTTTGTCGTGAAATTTGTAAACAGGGATATTATGGATCCATTTCTACAGAGTATGCTCAATGCGGCAGGTCATAACAATAATTTCAGTGATGCTGGGGCCCAGCCAAGCCCGACCTCGCCGGTGTCGCTCTTCAGCCCGGGTTGGTCTGACCCCCATGGGGCGGAGAGTACTTCAGGAAAGGGTAAGAAGAAGAAGGGGGCGCCAAGACTTCGAGGAAAACATGGAAGGCGGAGGAAGAGTCGCTAGTGTCGGCATGGTTGAATGTGAGCCAAGACTCTATCGCTGGCATCGATCAATCACCGAGACCTATTGGGGCAACATTATGAAGCATCTTGATTGAAACTCCCACCGCAGACTGGACTCCAAGATCTGAGAAGGGTTTAATCAATCACTGGGCGCACATTAGTGCGGATTCGAGCAAATTTGCTGGTTATATGGCGAAGGTCAACGACATACACCCTAGTGGAACTACTCTCGAAGACAGGGTAAATAACAAATTTCAATTGCCATTTCATGGAACAATAATTTTGGTTTCCCTTCATGCGCACTTATACATATGCTTTTTTGCCCTTTGCAAGCTTGCCATGGCGATGAGGATGTTCAAGGACATCGAGGGAAGGTCATTTGGTTTTGTGCACCTTTGGCCCACTCTTAGTCAGCACCCGAAGTGGTGCGCTCACATCGATGCAAAGCGGCAGAAGACGAACTCTCATGCCAACTCCGCACGGTCTGATGCCGCTGAGGAGATGGCCACTGGGTCTCGTGAGTTGCCTAGGCCAATTGGTCGTGATGCCGCAAGGAAGGCTCGCGCCCGAGGTGCAGGCGACAGTACCTCTTCGGCCAGCATTGGGAGTGGGATCTACATAGATGAGTTTACACACATGAACAGTCACAAGGCGGAGTTGGTCGAAATATGGCGTGAGGAGGTGTCCATCATGAGGCGCAATGAGGAACATCTGCGTGAGGAGGTGTCCATCGGCGAACGCCGAGGACGACGGGATCATGGCGATGGATATCAAGACGATGGACGAGGCTTCGTGACTACTTCTCGCGCCGCAAGGCGAGATTATTGCCGGAGGTATGGGTCATGATTATTGTGAGGACGATATGGTCATGATGTTGGATAAACATTGGCAAAATTGTATGTTTTGCTACCTATGTGTGTCCCTTAAGTAAGTCATTGTAATGCATGGATAATGCAATGCGTGCTACTATGTATGGTTAACTAGTTTACATGGTCGAACTAATACTGACTACTGCTTATTCCATTACAACATAATTACGCTACAGTGCGACATAATCGACATTTCTACTAGAAAAGAGAGACTAGGCAGTACATACTGACAAATATTGCATTGCCCATACTACTAGTACCTTGATGAGGACCTATGACCCTCCGTGAAGGCACCATAGGTGGTCCACAAGGTCGTCCATAAGCTGGCGATGTTTATTCCTTTCACGGATCTGTTGTGTTGCCTCAATGAAATGGAGGACAGACCTGCTCGGCGGACGTGAGATTGGGACGGGTGCATCCATGAAGTCATAAATGAGGTCCTGGGGGGGACCTTCCCTCTCATCCTCAATAATCATGTTATGCATGATGACACATGCTGTCATGATGTCGTGTAAGGTGGATTGGTCCCAACATCTGGCAGGCTCGCTGATAATAGCAAATCGAGCTTGTAGTACACCGAAAGCTCGCTCCACGCCTGCGCGACCGCCGCTTGCACATCGCCGAAATGGACACGCTTGTTCCTCGAGTTGCTGAATTGGTTTCACAAATGTGGCCCACTCGGGGTAAATACCGTCCGCCAGATAGTACCCCATTGTGTATGTGTTGCCGTTGATGGTGTAGTTCACTGGGGGGCTAGTACCATCAGTTAACCCGCAAAGAACGTTAGATCTATGCAACACATTAATGTCATTGAGGCTACCTGGCATGCCGAAGAAGGCGTGCCAGATCCACAGATCGTATGAGGCCACAGCCTCCAAAACTAATGTGGGCTTGTGAGTATGCCCTGTAAATTGTCCCTGAAATGCCTTCGGGCAATTCTTCCAATTCCAATGCATGCAGTCGATGCTTCCAAGCATCCCAGGAAATCCTCGCGCCGCCCAACGGCAAGCAGACGCTCCGTGTCAGCTTGAGTAGGGGCTCGGAGGTACTCATCCTTGAATACCTCGACTACGGCGAACAAACTTCTTGAGGCTTCAATGGTCGTACTACCGCCATATCTGAACATACTCGTCAAGAGCATCACCGGAGATACCGTATGCTAGTTGACGGATAGCGGAGGTCATCTTCTGAAGAGAAGACAAGCCCGACCTTCCGGCGCTATCTCTTCATTGGAACCAATCATCATGTGCTTCGACAAAGATTTGCGATCCTTACGAAGAGGTGCCTGCTCATCCGAAACCTGCAAGGGCATACCACGTATCAGCGAAATAGCGGGTGTTTTAGCCAAAAGTACCACATCTCACATACCCACGCTGAAGAATGGGTGACCGACACAGGCGTCTTGGAGAAGTAGTCATTGTATAGCCTCGCCGCACCCTCGAGGTGTCCTTGCACCACCGCCCGCCAGAACCGAGCCCCCACCGTGGTACGCGCTCTCTTGTCGCTAGTTCCTCCTCCTCAATGGCAATGCGCATTAGCAGATCATCGTCTTCCTCCTCCAAAGATCATAAGTTGATGAGCACGCCGAGAAAACTTCGGAACACCACTTAAACGAACTCATGGTTCTTGCTAGCTCTCAAATGAGATGAGGTTAGAGTTGCAGACAACCTCCTTCAAAGCCAATGTTGTGTTGATGGTATCTCATCATCCAGTCTCCCCTTTTTATGGAGGATGTTGGAGGTTGCTTCTCATGGAAGGAAATGGGGGAGTGACAGCTCCTTCCAGGACAAGCCAGCTGTAGACAAGTGACATCTCCTTCCAGGACAAGCCAGCTGTGTACAAATGACAGCTCATTCCAGGACAAGCCAGCTGTGGGTAAGTGACAACTCAGTGCAGGACAAGTGACAACTCAGTGCAGGACAAGTGACAGCTCATTCCAGGACAAGCCAGCTGTGGGTAAAGTGACAACTCAAGTCAGAGGACAAGTGACAACCCAAAGGTAGATAAGTGACTCCTTCCGGGGCAAGGAACCTATGCACATGCTACTTCTTTATGCACTATAAGCAACACATGTAAAAATTATGTATATACTAATTTTTAACAATAATGCAAATTACATATTTTTTAAATATTAACCAACCGCATTTATTACAAAATTAATTTTTTCGTTCCAAAAATGTACACAATACATCATAAACAAGTCAAATATGCTCTCGTATAAAATACGGTACAAACTTTGGCGGTTAAAGTATATGCTTAAAATATGGATGAAGGGATGGAAAGGGAAGCTAGAAGGGATGCTGTTGGAGATGCATGTTGGGAAGGGAATGGAATCTGGGAAGGGATTCCCGTCAAGAGGTGGGAAGGTATTCTAGAAAGGAAAACCGCTGGAGATAGTCTTACTACTCACCGTTGCCTATAACGTGACGACCGATGTCATTTGTGTTAACTTCAGCTTTCTCTCTTCAGAAATGCAGCATGGACACATGGTGCAGGGGCCAAGTATGACATTTTTCTGAGGGGCGCATATGTGAATGTTCCTAATCATCAGTTGTGCCCTGTCTCATCGGTGACAGCTTTGCGGACGTGCCTGGACGACCGACCGTTATCGTCCCGTTCCTCCCGCTGCGGCCACGCGGGGGCCGTGGGCCCCACGCCCTTCCAAACGGCTCTCGACCACTCCCCTAGGAAATCCCTAAACCACCCCTACGTCTATCCCCACGCGTACCCTTCACGCCCACGTCCTTACCCGTCTTTTTCCAACGCCCTATTAAATGAACCCCGCCCCTTCGTCTCGACCCAAAGTCCCCAAACACCTCAGCTCAGACGAAGCCGAAAGAAAAACACCACCTCAACTTCCATTCCAACTCAAGCACACTGCCCTACACTAAGTATGGACGTGGAGGCGTCGCCGTCGCTGCGGCACAAGCTGAGGACGACGGTGTGCTGCTGCTTCGGGAATTCTGGCGGGGAGAGGCGCGGCGCCGGCGGCGACGGCAGGGTCAGGTGGCGGCGGCGGGTGGCCGCGGGGGAGTTCAAGTACGACCCACTCAGCTACGCGCTCAACTTCGACGAGGGCGGCGACGACGAATGCGGGGACGGCGAGGTCGCCGCAGCCTCCTTCCGGTACAGGAACTTCTCCTCACGGATGCCGCCCTCGCCGGCGCCGGCGCAGCAGCCCACGGCCGTCGCCATCGCCTAGTTAAATAAATTGTATCCTATTTTTTTAATAATCTTCTTGCCTGTATCTATGGAGACTGAATCATGTGTAAGCAATTAGCCACACAGCGAGGTATACAAGTAGCATATAGGAGTGTTCCTGCGGTTTTCTATGTAATCGATACAGATCAAGATGGTGGTGATGAGCCCCAGAATTGGGGAGGCCTTTGATTTTTTCTACTTCTTCTCTCCTCTTTTACTTCAGCTGCAGCATCTGTTTTCACTTATAAATCGTGTGGGTAGTTTTTGGAGCTGCCGATGACGTGTGGGGCCCGCGTGTGTAATCGGTGAAGTTTGGTGGTGTGGGAGTGAGATTTCTGTGCGCGTGTACGCGTGTTTTTTCATTGAGGGAGGATGCGCGTTGCCCTCGCCGCGAGGATGACGAAGGCGTGGAAAGGATAGAAAGGAGTTTGGATTTTTCTACAATTTGGTGGCTGCAGACAAAAAAGAAGAAAATATGTAAAGCCTTTTTTTTTGTGAAATTAGCGCTCGGACGTCCGATTACTTTTTTCCTTCACGTGCGACATTTTTTCCTCCTCGTGCAATATTTTTTTAATGTTTGCAACATCTGTTTATTGTAGCGATTTTTACTGTTTGTCGAAGGAAAATGTTACACGTGTTGGTAAGAAATGTTGCACATGTAGAAAAAAATGTTGCAATGCATCCGAAATTTTCGGACGTTCGGATACAAATCATTAGTTTTTTTAAAAAAAGCCTACGGGACATTGCTGACGATTTTTTTATTTAATATTTATTTTAAATCTTTTTTTCAAAACTAATCGACGAAATTTAAAAATTGCAAAAATACACGCTTGTCACCCCAATATGGGGCGATCGTCCCAGTATGAGGCGATAGGTGCCTGACTTAACGGCGAAATTCGAAAGTTTAACGGAAGAACTAAAAAAAAGTTAAAAATGCAATCGCCAACTGTTCGGCGATAGGTATAGTGCTACAGTAACTCACGCTCAACAGTGCTACAGTACTTATCGCCCAGTGTTTAGGCGATTGGTGTTTTTTTAAAAAAAAATTATCGCTGCCGTTAAACTTTCGAGTTTCGCCGTTAGGCGATCGCCCCATACTAGGGCGACAGACGTGTATTTTTGCAATTTTTAAATTCCGTCGATTAGTTTTGAAAAAAAGATTTAAAATAAATATTAAATAAAAAATTTTCCGTTGCTGACTGTGAAGTAAGGTGGGCCTCTGGGCCCTTTTTTTCCCCGGTCGCTACCAGACGGTCGTATGCGCCGTTGTGCTAGTAGCCAAATGTACAGTATCCTCGCCACACGAATGGGTTCACGACGGTGCTCACACGTTGATTTCGATTTTCCGACGATTTGCGCGTCTAATCTGTCTCCGCTCACGAGCCAAGTTTGCGCGCCATTCGTATACACTAGACACGTAGGCGCGGCGCACGCTGCGCCACGATGCAGTAGCCAATACAAGAAAAGCAGTGAAAATTGCGTGAGTTCTGAGAGTTTGATAGGGAAAAAATAGACTAATATATAAACTCCGAAAGTTCGAGATAATTTTCATTAAGGATGACACGTTTAAAATAAACTGTGGAAGCATTGAAGGTTATTCTGTAATTTTTGTTAAAACAGACTTTTCTATGATTTTATAGAATTTTTGTGGCTTTAGAAAAATTTTCACAAAAAATGGCTATTCCGTAATTTTAGAGAATTTAGAGGGAACTAAAAAAAGCTACGTGGGTGTTCTAGTAAAAAAAGGACCAATTTGTATTTTTACAAAATTCTAGGGACTTTTCGGGAAAAATCTATGAGTTTTTGGGCCTTGGGGTCTCTACGTAAAGAAAGTACTATTCTATAATTTTATGTTCTATTTGGCGTTTTTTACAAAAAAAATAGGCTTTTTTGCAAAAACATGAGCGCCACGCGTCAGCCCACGGTTGCACTACACGTTACCCGCGTGGCAGGTCACGTGGTCGCGCCACACATCGTTTGGGAAAAAATTGAGCGGGCCGAAGCGCGCGTGGGCGAGCAAAGTCGATCTAAGGTCGTGGGTGCCAGCGCGAGAGCTCCTACTGTTGCGTCGATCTCGGGTCGTGGGTGCCAGCGTGAGAGCTCCTACTATTGTGTCGTGCGACCGCTCATATTTAAGTTGCATGACCTAGTACTTAAGCTTGAGTACCGAGTTAATCACGTGGGTGACGCGGTGTGATGACACGCAGCCACGTTGGCGCGAAATCGATGCGGCTACGGTGAGAGGACGTGAAAGCTTCCAAATTTAATATATGTGCCAGGCGTTTTTTCGCACAAAAAATAGAGCTTATCATAAAGATATAGGCGTTACGCGTCAGTTTTTGGTTGCACGTATGCATAGGCCACGTGGCCGTGCTATGCATCGCTTGAGGAAAAACTGAGCGGGGCGACGTGCGTGCGGGCGAGCGGAGTTGCTACATACAGCAAATGGATTAGGCAAGTTTTTCACTTAATAATAATTGTATTACTAATTTTTTGATGACTACAGTTTGATTCACATTTGTTTGACCTGCTTCAATGCGGCTGAGAGGAAAAAAAGGCAAGAAACAGATTATGAATGGTTGATCTACGTGGAAGCGAAAGATTTCCAAAGACAAGAGCAACCGGGAAAACGCTTAAAAGGACGAAAGAAGGGACCGGATGGCACGCGCCGGGGAAAAAAAACCGGATGGACATGCCACTCGTCGACCAGCCAAAAAACATGGCCGGGCGCGCGAGTGGAGAATCGAACGCTGGTCTTCGGGTTGCAAGCGAGAGAACTCACCGCTGCACCGCACGTCTGGACGTGAAAACTGATCGCAATAAAATACTTGCGGTTGGCAACCGGCTGAGCCATGCAGGCGGCGTGGCTCAACGCCGAGCCAGCCGTACGTACAGGTGACGCGTTCGCTGTTCCCAGGTGCGACGCGGCGATCGGACGTGCGTCCACGAGGTCCAGAAGGCGACGTGAACACCTTGAGAAGCCGGAAACTCTCCCAAATTTATATACGGTAGTATACGTATCAATTTGCTACCTAAATTGTCGTGGCTATCATGATTAAAAGCTACTCCAAAAGCCCACGTCTGCGTGCTTCGGTTGGACGTCAGAAGAAAGCCCGCGGTCTTGCTTTGTACGCCCATGAACGCCATTAATACGCTCGTCAGTGTCCCTCTGGCTGGCATGAGAACCAGGAGTCTAGGACAGACACGGACGGAGCCAGAAATTTTATTCGCAGGGGGCCAATAGAAAAACTAATCTATCAAAATTAATATATGTAAAGGATAATTTAGCCATGTATTACATTGAAATCATTCATAATCATATGTAATTAGAGGAATTAGGGAAAGTAACACACCTGCAAGAGTTTAGTTAAACCGTACTCGTCGACGCTTCTTTGCAATGAAATCATCTATAAGCGATTCGGTTTTAAACTCTAGAGCCATATCCCTCTCAATATAGGCTATCAAACAATCTCTCATAAATTCATCTTCCATTTTATTTCGAAGTCCTGTCTTGACAAGTTTCATGGCAGAAAAAGCACGTCTGTTGTTGCAGTTGAAACAGGCAAAGTAAGGACAAGTCGAATTAACCTGCAAATTAGAGACGATGGGATTAATATATAGAAAATAAGAGTGTTGAGGACAATTATAGTTTAAACACAAGTAAATAAAGATTACCCATCTATCAAATTATAATCTTTAGATTTTTCCGTCTCTACAAGTTTTTGGCAAAAATCAGCAATATTTGATAAGTCTTGGAACTCCTGATTTCGTAGCACATCAAGCTCATAATGTTGCAATTGATGCCTCAAGTTAATCCTTTCCTGTTCTGAAAAATCTGAAGGATAAAACTTTGTAGCTAACAAGCACACATTGTCAACGTTGAATGACCTATATGAGTTCCTTGGATCCAAAGAGCTATAAAGAATAAGTAACTCAGTTGCTTGTTCCCTGAAAGATATAGGGGGGTGTCAGGGCTTCCGATTACTCAATCTTGAAATACAATCGGTATATTAAAAAAGAACAAGAAAGATCGCACCCGAA